>CM049428.1:2993100-4193100 GCA_026929855.1 Poa annua | reverse complement strand
TTAGGAGACAAGACCTGTCTTAAGTTCGCTTTTAAGTATCGTGCTATTCAACAACTCGAAACCAGGTAAGCCACAAAACAAACATTGTCCATCCTCTCACTAGGCCTACATATATGTGTATGCAGCTAACCAAAGAGAACCAAACACGCCCTAAAACTACTAAAGTGAGTAATGACTGACCGAACGAGATGATAGAAATGCTACCTACCTGTTGTGGCGAAGGTTTCATGTTTCCAGGAAAGCCAACATTATGCTCAGATCTGTGTGTCCGGCTCATACAAATAATCTTGATCATTGGTAATTGAGAAGAAAATATGAGTAACCTTCAATCCGAAGCCAGCTTGAATCATGACTGTGACCACACCAACATAATAAAGGAGCTACCCTATTTTTCATAATGTGCACGTAAGTTATTCTCCATCTTGTTGTGGGCTATATATATACACATACATTTGGTTTTTGTTGGTTTGATAGGCTTGGACGGCACGGTGATTATTTCATCATGGTAAGAAATCGCAAAAAAAGGGATAAAAGTTTTAGTTCACGGCCATGAGTGGTTAGGGCATTTGGGGCCTCTTTGATTTGCACGATGAAAGGCAGGATTAGAGTGTCATGCCCTCTTGAACCATATAACTATATGAGATTTGAAAAACTGAATGAGTTTGGATTCAACGAGTTTTAAAATTACATAGAAGGAAAAAAGATGTACCCAGAGGTTTGAGTTGACAGAAATTTCTCTCCAAATAAGAGTGCAACGAAATCCGTAGGAACATCCTTAGAAACAATATACTACTAACATTACTTAGCCAAGTTGCAGAATTGCATGCCACCAAACATGGATTATTATATCATATCTACAGCCATATAACCCACAGTTCAATATTTTGGGTAACAATCCAAAGCAGGAAATCCTTAGAAAAAGGTTCCCTTCGCAAAGGTCCACGCGCGTGCGATCCGGTGCTGACAACTGTCGCAATTTCGTTCGTTTCTGCTCACACCTTTTCTCCACGCGGTGACAAGTGGCAGCTCCCTGGTGGTGGGCAGAGGGTTGTATATGCATTTATTTTGAGATTCGTTTTTTAAAAACGAAATATTTTAAGAACCGTTTATCCGATTTACGAACCGTTTTTACTTTTAAACTCCTCGCGTCGAGATCTTTAAAACTAGATCTCATATTCATAGGTTTCGACAATTTTTTTTTTCTACTTTGGATTGTGTTTGTTTTGTACAACCTAAGTGTAATTGTACGTACAATCTGAATTTTGTAGTTATACGTACAACCTGTTAGGTTGTAGTTGTTCGTACAACCCGAATGTAGTTGTACGTACAATCCGGTCTGTGTTGCTGTACACCCCGGTCATTGTTGCTGTACAACCCGATCATTGTTGCTGTACAACCCGGTCTACGTTGCTGTACAATCCGGTCTGCGTTGATATACAACGCGGTATGTGTTGCTGTACAACCCGGTCTGTGTTGCTGTACAACCCGGTCTACGTTGCTGTACAATCCGGTCTGCGTTGATATACAACGCGGTCTGTGTTGCTGTACAACCCGGTCTGTGTTGCTGTACAACCCGGTCTACGTTGCTGAACAATCCCGTTCTACGTTACTGTACTATCTTAGTTTGTGTTTTGTACAAGTCTAATAATAGATCCAGATCTAGATCTGAATTTAAATCTAGATCTGGACATGCGCGAGACCGCTTGCTTAATTTGCGTCACGTGTCGCAATGGCAGCGCGCTCGCTCCAGCTTTTCCCTTCGCGAAGGCCGACCTTTCCCTAATCCAACCCTCCAAATCACGTTCAAATCCACAGTTTCAAACATCTACCTTCCTTTAAATTTCAAAAAACAAACATCTACGTGGCCCACGACGTGGCGGTGTCGGCCCGCCCGCCTGGTTGGCCTACAGCAGTACAGTACCTACCTACCGGTCGTCTTCATTCGCCACGCCACGCCACGCGTGACCTCCGTCCGACCAATCCCACCATTCGCTTCCCAATTTTTCCAATTCCTCCTCCACTGTCTGTCTGTCTCGTCAGGCAGAGACTTCCGCCGCTCCAGTCAGTATCCCTCCTCCTTCCCCGAGTCAGTCTCCGCCTGCCTCCGCCCCGAACCCCACGCTCCCGCCGCGCGCATGGACCACCTCGCCGGCAGGCTCGCCGCGGCCTCACTCTCCCCCGACGACCCCTACGCCGCCCCTCCCGGCGCCGGCGCCGGCGCCGGCAGCCTCCACGACGTCATACGCGCCGTCGAGCGCGCCGAGGGCACCATCCGCGACCAGGTCAGCCCCCCGCTCTCCCTCCCTCCCTCCCCCAGACCTCCCTAGGCAGCCTTGTCTGTCCGTTACAGCCCCATCGCTCATATCCGCCCCCGCGATCCCCCTTACCGTCTGTTGCTGCTCCACGGAGCACTTAGAAAATGGCCAAATCGGCGAGGCCGTCCACGCCTTCTTCTCTGCAGCACCTACGAGCTTCCGAGATTTTGCTACCAACCAGTATGTGATACGTGCAGACTGTCTTAATTAGCACACACGCTTTGTTTGAGTTTGGGGGCCCTCTACTCCTGCTGTGATCGAGCCCATTTTCTTCCTTCTATACTCCCTTTGTTTTCTAATATAAGATGTTTTGGCCTTTGCCTAGATTCATAGGGATCTACATGTATCTAGACATGTTTTAAACTTTTAATGTGCGTGCTCACTCATTTAAGCGAGTATCTAGTCAACATGTAGAACAATTTCTAAAGCATCTTATATTTTAAAACGGAGGGAGACAGGGAGTAATAGCTTAGGCAGAGGCATGTGGTTTGCTGGATGCACAGGCTGATCTCGGTTCCGCGTCTTTCATCTCAGGTGGAAGAGAATAACCGCCTCAAGGACGAGCTGATGCACAAGACGCGGCAACTGCAGATGATTGTAAGTCAGTCTCGAGTTAAATGACAAGCATCCTTTTCGCTAGAGTGGGCATGGCAGAATTTTGGCCGTAGTACTGGTGTTGTTAGTAGTAGTACACTGCAACTAGAGGAAAAATTGCATACTGCTTTTGAATTTTGATGTACTCAATTATGAATTATGTCTTGTTTATTTGGTTCCAGAGTCAGGGTTCTCTTGCGGGAGCGAATCAAGAATCCCGCCCTTCTGTCACGAATAGGATGGACGGCTCCAAGCCTTTTGACATTGCTTCTTCGACAAATCCCCAGATAGCAGCCTCCGTCCTTCATCAGAACGGGACGTCGGGGAGTGGTGCAGAGCCCCAGATGCATGAACGGATGAAAGACAGTTACCATGACAGCAGCCAGGGTAATGGAGCATTTAGAAGGTCTGCAGGGGAAGCGGCTGCCATGGACAACGGTGGACCGTCACAGTTCTCCACTCCGTCGTCTCGTTCCCTTTCTCCAACCAGGTAACAGAGCACTTTAAATTGATGTTGTAATAATGAGTAATCTGTCTTGGAAAGGCCTTTTGGTCGCAATACTGTTGGGTGTAGAAAATAACTCTCCCTTCCCTACAGGGCTAGAAAAGAAGGGGATTATGATTCAAGGATCAACTTGGCTGGACAGGGGTTAATGCCTGTCTCAGAGATGAACTCAAACATATCCTGGAAGCAGGTCAGTTTGATTCCCTTGCAATACTATATGCACTTCGATGACCTAATTTTCTTGACAAAGATTGTTCCTACACAGGACCTTTCTGTTAAGGTAAAAGAGAATGAAGAAGAGATCGCACAGTTAAGAAAGCATCTTGATAATTACTTGGTGAAGGTGATCGACTACTTTTATACAAAGAAAAAACACTTTCATGCCTGCTGTTTTCCCCCTTTCTACCTTGTCCTGACCACAAACTATTGCTGACAGGAAGCACAAATACTCAATGAGAAATATCAGTTGGAAAAACGCATTGCTTGTATGCGCCTGGTAAGATAGTTGCTTCATCACAAGGCTTTAATCCCTTGGACCGAGTATACCGAATTACCCTAAAGACAATTCACCTTTTCAGGCATTTGATCAACAGCAACAAGACTTAGTTGACGCAGCATCAAAAGCTTTATTGTATAGACAAGATATTGTTGAGGAAAACGCCCGTCTAACATTCGCATTGCAGGTAGCGTTATTTTATTGGAATGTTCATGTCTTATATGGTTGTTCTGGATTGTTACCACTTATAAGATGTTCTATGTTTGCATCCCTAAATTGAAATCATTTCAAATTGTGATGATTTTCAAACTTAATTTGTTTATTTGTATTTCTATGAAGCTGAAGTTTCTTATGCAGCTTTTCATTCATATTCACTTTACCATCTTTCCGTAAAAGATTCAAATGCGTGTAAAATTATATATAGGTGATCATATCGTGCATTAAATTTCTGAAGTTATGCTTACTTGAGCTTGTGCCTTAGGATTGCAGCTCAAATTTGGTGCGGGAATGCAACACAAGACTGTATTTGACTATTTTCTATAACCTATGGAACCTTTTCACCTTAAAATGTGTATGCAGCTCAGTTTTTAATAGTTGGATGTAGTTATTATGACTTATGAACATGTCATTTAGAAACACCTACTTGATGAGAATATGAAGGCAAGGTAAGCAGACTGCCAATTGGTTCTATTGGAGTACAGTTTAACATTTTGGTGAGATGAAAATTTTACCATAAGATATTTCATGTCTCGGAGTTAGATATGACTTATGTTTCTTTTTCTATGTCAGCTTTTCTGTGTATCTTGGTTAATTCTTCTGTGCAAGCTGTTAATATAAGTTTCTTATCGATTGTTCATTGTTAGATGCAGTACTTACTACTTAGTACTATTAAAGAAACTGAAATGATAATGATTTTTTGTCGTGTTAATGTATAGGCTGCACATCAAGAAAGATCAACCTTCGTATCTTCGTTGTTACCTCTTCTGTCTGAATATGAAAACCTACGACCACCTGTCCTCGATGCTCATTCCATTGTTAGTAGTTTGAAGGTATGCCCTGTTTCCGACGTTTTGGCAAGGGCCTACGAACACGTTCATTAAGTAGTTAGCATCTAATTCTATTTTTTCGGGGTACAAGGGCCAAAAGGGTAATTAGTATGACCAAGAAACATGAATTCACTTTTAATGGAGAAAAGCAACTTGAGCGCAGTTTAAAATTCAGAACATGTGATCAAGCTGCTTCTGTTTTTATTCTGAACTGAGTTAGAAGTGGCCAGGGTCTGAGTGAACCTTTTGATGAATGTGTGTTCCTTGCCCTGTAGGTTCTGTTTAGGCATTTGCAGGAGCAACTTATGATTACCGAGGTGAGCAACATGAAGCTACAGTAAATTTGCATTTACTTTCAGAGCCACATTGCATGCATACTATAGTCAGTATTGAGCTTGTCATGCTTTCAGAGCTTACTGCTGATATTTTTATTACAGAACTTTGAAGTTGCCTTTTGTGCAAACTTGGATGATGCAGGAGAAAGTTCAGGAGTCACAGTACCAGATTACCCCATGGCAAACTGGGTTGCCAAATAAGACCAGTCTTCATGTACAGTCACCTAACGTTGCTCTTGGAAAAGCATTGGTGACTTTGCTGTAGCTCTATACTACTTTTGTGATTATGCTTGTGACAAATACTTTCTCTAACTCTTTACTTTTCCAGAGCAAAGGCAGTCTCGATATCGTGCCTCAGACACCATATCCTCATGTTCAATCGCCAATGGCTTCCCCTGTTCAGCGTAGAGGTGATTGGAGTGTATTGGCGAACAAAAACCATCAAGTAATTCCAAGTCAGGTTCCTGAAAGAAATATTGAACATGATTACAGAGGAAGGACCTCTCTTTCAAACAGGTAGTGCCTATTCTTTAAGAGCCTAATAGTTTACCTTCCAAAGTTACCTTTTGCTTCTTAACAGTGTAATATTCATACGTAAGTTAGTCATGTTTTTTGTGGCTATAAATTTGGAGGCAACCAAAGGGGGCAAAGAAATAAAAAATGGACATAAAAGAAAGACATAAAGATAGAAGGCTAGGGCCAAGAACCAGCATCAGCCCAGTAACTTCGCTGGTTATTCATGACTTCAGGATAAGCAACCATGAAGGAAAAGCCAAGTAGCAAAGTGAAAAAAAATCAAAAGGCGGGATAAAAACAACACGCATTAGTCTGTAATTTCATTATTTTGGTACACTTAAACTGCTGGCGTGGAAGGTTTGGCAAGCTACATCCGTTAGTCTGTAATTTTTCATATTATCTTTACTTATTTAGGCATAATCAGAGTACTAAATGTGACTATGAATTTATGTTGCAGCAACCAATTTAGTAACGACGTTTCTGCTCAAGCATCTCAACATGATTCTCGTGCTGTCCAGTTCGATTTCGATACCCAGAACCAAAACCCGCCATTCAAGGGCCTTAGTAGAAGTGATGCCTTGGATGGTTCTGTCGGTGCTGAAGCCCAACATGTACGAGAAACTTCTGCTGAATGGGGTTCTGGAGACTCACCTAATTTAGCATCTGGCCTTGAGGAAGCAAACCCTTCATATCCCTATCTTCCTACTGTTCCTGAGGAGCCTGGTTCCTCTTTCTCTGAAGGTACTTATTATTGGGTTAAGTTCTTACAATCATATTTCCTTAACATTTCGTTAATCTCAAAATAGATACCATGTTATGAATATGCAGCTGCGGAGGATGATCCTTTGCCGGGCATAGACGGCCTTCGAATCACGGGTGAAGCTTTTCCTGGACGAGACCTTCAAGCAAGTGGGCACTCCATTGATGGAACCACAAGTTGTAATTTTGAGGTGCGCTTGATAGTTCTTGTTGATCTTTATTTTGAACAACGCTTTTCTATCATCTGATCTTTTTGTTCAGATTTTCAAATTTGCAATTCCTTTTTGCATCTGCAGTGGGTGCGGCATTTAGAAGACGGCTCTGTAAAATTCATAGAAGGTACTGTTTTTTGTGTGTCAGTCGAGTGATGCATAGTAAATGAGTTTATGGTTTGTGCGCTTGTTACTTATATCATGATGGCGCAACTGAGTCCGGGCTAATTTAATTGGCGCAGGCGCAAGGCAACCTAACTATTTGGTTACTGCTGATGATGTGGACACTTTACTGGCCATTGAAGTCCAACCCCTAGACGACAGAAAAAGAAAGGTATTCAGGTTACCGTGTGCTGATCTTTATGCTACAATGTTGTATTTTCCTAACACTTTGGGAATCTCAGTGTAATGTATTTTTTTGTATTACCTTGAAATGACATACAGGAGTAATAATTTTCTTTCGGATTTCTTAGAACCATGAGGTCACTAGACAACTAAATCTCCACTTTTCTTTCTTTTCTTATATATTTGTTAAGATCCGGAATGTCTGGACAGTCTAGTTTGAGACAAAATCCAACCTGTGTGATTTCTTTGTTTCTTTATTTTAATGATGAAATATTGAAATCAGCAAGACGTGATGTTAGTGCAATGTTAGATGGATGAGATCTGCTGTATGGGTATTACTTTCTAGGAAAATGATTTGTTGCTATTACTTCTGGTCTTAAAATATTTGTTTTTGTGTTGAAACCTTCCTTTTCCTATTGTAGGGTGACATTGTCAAGGTTTTTGCTAACGATCAAGCAAAAATTACTTGCGGTGAGTACTGTATTTATGGACGGGTTATCATCCAAGATACACTTGACAGTAGTATCAGTTCCCTAGTTGGCGACGGCCAATTGTCGTATGTGCTTGTAAAATACTCCCTCCGTTCCATATTAGATGACTCTCTTTTATCAAAAAGTGGATGTATCTAGACTCACAACATCTAGATACATCCACTTTTTGACAAAAGAGAGTCATCTAATTTAGAACGGAGGGAGTAGCTGATAATTCCATACGAGTTCACATGTGAATCAGAGATCAGCATATATTCCTAACTTCAGAATAGGAAAATCATACACAAAAAATAAAATATAGTTTAGAAATATAGGGACTGTTAAGGGCAAAACGCATATAGAGTATTGTATGATTTGTATCAGGTCCAAAGCCACCTGCATGCTGATCCTCAAGCATTATTACATGTTACTACCTAAAACTTTTTACCGGCTTCCACTTATGAACCTCATATCTTGTATAAAATGTTTGAGTTTGAGCCTTGCAGATAGTGAAATATCACGAGGGAGGTTTCAATGTAAAATGCCAGTTAACTATGCAGAGGATCAGTGATGTTAAAATAGCACCTGCTGCGGAGAGCTTACATGTATTTGGCCATTACGCTGATACGGTTTATCTGTATTAAATTTGTATAACAAACTAACACCATACTGGCTAGCGTGCAAAACGTTGAGAATGGTTCTCCAGAATCACTCTGATGATGGATCTTATGAGTACTATTGTACTCCCACTATGTTAAATTCCACTGTGAACCATGCACGTCTAAAATAATGACACGTTGAAACCAAATTATTTTGCAACACTGCACAACATTTAGTACTAAAGAACTCAGCAAACAGGTTGTACCAGCTTCAAATCTGGTGCGATATGGAGAACCTTTTAAGTATGATTCAACCATTCTACATATCCTTAAATCGCCAAGTCCTCAAAGGCCCAAACCTCATGGCTTATATTGTTTTGGTGCCTAAAACCTCAAAGGCCCAAGATACTAATAAGTTGTACTGTAGTAGTGAATGGCACAATTTGTAGCTTGAGAACTTGAGTAACCATCTTTATTGCAGATCCTGAAACAAAGGAACTTATTAAGGGAACTCTTGAAGCTGGGCATGTGTCTTATCAAGTCCAACTACCTGTATGTTTTCTGTACTTTACAACTATCGATGACTAGCATTCTATTACTTCCTTGTGATACCACCCAACTATTTGAAATGTTAAATCTTGTTACAGCAAGTGAGATTTTTGGACATGTGGGAACCAGCTGTCTTGGCAATAAAGAGGGAAGGCTACAGTATTAAATGTATCGGGCAGCGTGGTGTTGTTCTCACTGAGAAATTTCAGCAAGCAACTACTGTATGTCCCTACTCTTTAGCAGTATTTCTTTCCACAAAGTGGATCTAAATATATAATTGCCAATGGATTCTGTTAGTTCCTTCTGTACCTGAGTAGCACATTCAAATCACTAATAATTACTTTGAAATAAATCTGGTCTATATTTATGGACGGGTTATCATCCAAGATACGCTTGAGAATAGTATCAGTTCCCTAGTTGTGACAACTGATGAGTTTTAAAACCCTCCCACAACACTTCTGTCCTATCCAACTGTTATGCTATTCAACTGTACAGAATTATGTTTGTAGACAAATTATCTATGAACAATGGTTTTTAAAATTATTTAGCGGATTGTTTTTGTTCCTTAATCATGCTTTGGTTTACACTGCGTTTTCCAGATTAATATTCTTTCTGGATACGAGCGTGCAACAGAGTTTTTTATTGTGTCTGCCGATGGTCTCGAAATTAATCTCCAGCCTGCAGAAAACGCACCGTAAGTACCAAATTGAGCTGTTATTTGCTTCATTATAGATTCGGTGCAAAGTTGAGCAGCATGGACTAGTGCTGGTTGTCCTTAGTAAACAACCGTAGATGTCACATGTTTAAACTGAATTCTACTCGTCTAATATATCTAAAATTATGTAGATTCATGACCGATTTCCTCGTTAAGTACATTTTCTGGAAATATAAACTAATCTTGACCTGAACACCGCATCCCTGGCTTTGAGAATACTATGCCAATATGACTGATGCCATCCTGCTTATTTTTTTAATAACTGATGAGGTTATACACTAAATATATACTATATATCTCTTATCTTGTTATGCATTCCAATTTTGCAGACCACGGGATACAATTGTTCTAGTATTAAGATTGTTCAGAAGTATGGTATGATCTCTTTATCTCTTGTAAAGCCATTGCATTTCAGTATCCCTTTCACTATCTGATATTTTCACGACAATATCAATTGGGTCATCATGAAGTGATGACTCCACTTTTACTTTTAAGTTCATAACTGAGCACTGTATGATTATTAGCATGCTTGATGGGCCACGTAAGCATTTTTATTTCTTTTCATTTTACTGCAAAACTCTTGGTTCTTCCCACTGTTAGTGTTAGCACCTTTTTGTTTGAAGTTAACTGGGAAGCTCTTGGTTCATCTGACTGGTAGTGTGTTACCCTAATTGACATGATAGTGTGCTGGCCACATTAGCATCTTTTTATTAGCAGCTCGGCTTGGGCCATTGCTGGTCTTCAACGTGGTAAGTTGAAATTAAGCTTGGTTACCTCAATTCATGGTTAGCCCATTTAATGGGAAAAATTCGTCTGTGAAAAACAAATGATGAACTAGTGAATTGGTCTTATACTAAAAGGCTCATAAGCTGACAGTGAATTAACATGCAACTGAACGACAATGCATAAATGATCTACACAAATTACATCGTCCGCAAAGTTTTCAAAATTATTACATAAACTCAACAAAGCTTCTCTAGTTAAGCCTCTACGAACCTGCATCACATCAGAATATATCTTTGGTGGATAGTAGCCTAGTAGCACTCTCAGCCTGTCATAGTGGTATCCTATCCAGTACCACCTAAGACCCTATCTAAAGGAAGTGTGATTTTAGTTGCCCCAAATTCCTTGTAAGTAATACACTGTTGTCAATATTCTATTCTTTGTCATCCCTATCTGAAAATACCAGATGATTGGTGACTGGCAGGTTACAGCTAGGATTATCCTCCCTAGTTTGTTAGGCACACACTATGTTCCTTCAACCCTAATTTGGAGCATCTACGTTTTGCAGGCTGTGGAGAAGAGGAGAGGGAGGAAAAAGGGCCTATTCTTCAAGTAGACCAGTTCGGCTAGTGTATATTCATCTGTATTTATTCTTCTTCTTCAAGTGCGCCTAATTAACATTGTCTTGTGGCGATAGCCTGATAGTTCTGCTGTTCTATTCGCGGCTGCATTTCCTGTAGAGATCCCCACACCACACATACGATTTTGCTGTCATCAAATACTATACCGAAGAACCTGATGGACAGTGGGCTCAGAGTTGTAACGAAGAGCGCCCCATGATTGTAAATGCAGCTGAGTAGAAGTGGAGACACCTCTTTAGCAGTACTCGGGTGGGCATGATCAGAGTGTTACGAATATACTCCTTAACACAGAGAAGCCCCATACCATGCTATGCATGTTGAGAAACAACAGTTTCTTTCTACCAGAATGTATCATGTGTGGTTCAGGGCATTTGGAATCAAAAAATTACCTGTTCATGCACGGTCTTTGCTGGTAATAGATTTGCCTAGTCTGACTCCTTACACAGGTACATACATGGGTAAAGGAAACATAAGAAGACTTGCTGTGCTGGGTAGGACTAGATATTTTTAGTTTCCTTTTACATCATGTACAGACATAACCCAAAACAAGTATATACTTAAAACATTATGTTCTCTTAGTGTTTGGTGTCATTCTCCCTAGGGGCAATCTGACATTAGCCACAGTGGCATTAGCTATTACTAGAAGTGATTGTGAAGGCATTTGACTGGCACGAGCCAAACAGAAATGCCCACAGTATAAGAACAGAGAAACAAGTCTTTACGCGTATGGAACTTTTCAAGTCTGTACGTCTTCGCCCTTAAAGTCTACTTGCAAGTTGCAATACTGAAATGGCAAAGATTAGGTTTATTTTCAGGTCTCAGAAAAAGGTATTTTCCTTGCAATTGTCTTTTTCTTAAAGAAAAAACACTCCTTTCAATCAATCGTTGCTGAAAAAGCTGACAAACACGGGCAGGATGCAGCCAACAAGCACGGATGAAGCAATGCTCACTGGACCACGTACACCCGATTGGCTTGAGCATGGGAATACAGGCTACAGATCGACATCGCATTGGTAGCTAGCGTCCTGCCTATCGACCTGGAATACATGTGCACATCTATCTACGCTGGCCCTGTCTGGATTTTTGTGTGAGAGGTAGAGATAATGTACACCTGTCGGCGGCACATACGTCTGTCCATCTGTATCATCCACTTGCTATGGAGCAGCTTCAAACAAATTAAGCTAAATCGGGATAGAGTTTTGGTTGTGTGCCTTTTCGATCCACCATGCTATCAATCAGAATATGAAGCAAATTGCACAAACCTCCAACAATTCTGGTCATAGTTGCAAGGAACAACAACTACCGGAGTACAACTTTTGGCTACACATATTGCACTTCAACTGTTCAACACATATTGCACTTAGCACATCTGATGTATGGGTCCATGTCGTCAGAGTCTAAATGGACTCATGTAGGGGATACATATTTGATATTAGTTTTGCACCGATAGATTTTCATACAGATGTTTCGGAAATTCAACTAGGTTTGAAGTCTAGCGTTCAAGTTATTTAAATTTTATATAGTTGTAAGTTTTCATTTGAAATGAAGCAAAAAGACTTGTGATTTTTATTAACTAAGAGATAATGTTTTAGAGGTTTCATTGCCTAGAACACAGAAAACGGGCTACTCTCCCGGTATTAAATTGCTCCAAAAAATGGCCCGGCAAATCCCATAACTTGGTCTCATCCTTAAACTTCAAAATGATGACGTTGGATGGAGATGCATAGTTTCAAAAGACTCCCTGCATTTGTTCCTTCCGTTTTTCACAAGAATTTTACGATGCATGTTAGACTCGTGCATTTTGTTCCTTCTAATTTCCACGAGAATTTATACCGTGTGTTAGACTCATGCATTTCGTTCCTGGCGATTTCCACGTTGGATGGACGGTATGAACGTCGGCATATGGAGTGCCTGGCGCGAGGTTCGGTGTGGGTGACGTTTCTTGCCCAAATACAGTGTTCCCCTCCTTGGGGGCGTTGTTCTCCTTCCATCCCACCTCCCTCGTTTATGCTCCGGGTGAAAACCCTGTTCTCTATGACCGGACGGTGGCGTCGCTACTGTGGAGGCACCTTCCTACCAGCACCTTCTCGAAGCAGAATTCTCCTTTCTTCGACATGAGTGTTTAAATATAAATATGGTTTCTTTACAGCCAATGATGCGAAACGATGTTGTTCCGCTCTGGTGCTTTGGTGATAGCTGATAGCACACCCTAAGAGTTAGGCGTAATGCGTCGTAGTCCTCGGTGCTTCTCGCCGAGTGATACGGTGGTAATTGGCTGTGCAGTCAGGATAACTGTACCGTCTAGGATGCCGATGCTCATAGTTTGTGCATGCAGACTGGAGAGTGCGTCTCATCTGTGGGCTACGACGAGCATGCAGATGGCGGGACAAAAACAATTTGTCGCACCCGCGCGCAGACCATTTGTACCCCTGCTCACGTCACCTTTGCTTACGTCACCGGCGCACGCGACACCTGGGTTCCATCCGTTGGTGGTCCTTGACACCTCGTCTCGTATGGCCATAATTACTCCCACGTGTACGTCATCCAATTTGTACATGTATATACTCCTAAATAAAATTGCTGGGTTTCCCAGGAGTTCAAATTTGATTCAGCTGTGTCACGAACCACCTGATGTATTCGTATGTTCCTGGACTTCAAATTCACCCAACAGAACATTTGATATTCTATGTACGTTCTCCATCTATTTGTTCAAACATAGTTGAACCATACTTAAGATAACTTCTATTTGTTCAAACATAGTTGAATCATACTTTTAACATGTATATAGATACATTCAACTTTAGATAAATATAAGTAATCTATTTTGAAACGGAGCCAGTACATTTTTGTCACGTACATGTGTGAATATTGTACTTCATTCTCCCAAATCACACGTCCGAAGTAAAAAAAAAAGCAACAGGCCGATGCAAATGGATGCGCGTTTTTTTCCATTAGATCGTCAAACGGACTGGCGTCGGGTCGCCCACTGCACGTTCCACTCTATCGCTGCCTCCTCGCAGGCGTGCAGGCCGTGGATGCCCTCCTTTATGCCGCCGCCAAAGACCTACTCCGACTCGCCACCAGTGACCCCGCAACCCTACCTCCGCGGTCGACGTAAACACGACCTAAATTTGGACCGTGAATGGGTCACACGGACATAAGACATGACCACGTTGCCGCGTTGGGCCTTGATTTTGACTTACACGGAGAGGTACGAACACACACGGATATAATGCATCGGCCCGCTGGAGCACCCTTAACAATAACTAATTAAATAACCAGTCGCAGTTTGAAGATTATATTATAGTACTATAAATTAACTTCTTGCATTGTGACATGAACAAAGATTTTTCTAATGGAGGCATCTAGGTAGCTTTCTTCAGAAAATGATAAATAGGGTAAGAACAAACTAGGAAAGAGAAATTTATTCCTATGTGAACATCTAGCAGACTTCGACGTCGTCATGACATTGATAGTTAAATTAGTTTTCTTTTGCAAAAGTGAAACTTGAGTAAAACCGAAGGAAATATGTTGGTATCAGTGTGGGTATGGATTGAGTAAAGTTTCGTGCCTGCCAAGAAATATATTCCCTACATTCTACAATGATTTAGCCAATTTCCACAGTGTTACCGGATTGCAGGGGGGCCAGGCTGCGCTCGGTTTTGGTGTAACTGATGGGTAACAAGAGAACCGAACAACTTTAAATCTTGGCCGTTATAACTAGTAATTCTGAGTACTTACTAATTTGAAGAAAAAAAAAGGTAGTTCTGAGTACTTACTATATATGCTCTGAAGAACCGTCTGCAAATGGCAATGTGTGGTCCAGCTGCTTCCTCTGTACTTATTTGAGATGAAAAACAGAAGATGAACTGTTGCACTGTGCTACGTACTGCCTCTGCTTGTGACGAGTCAATAGTATTCGAGCGTATGAAGAAGTTCAAACGAAATAGTTAAGTCAATCTTATTGCAGGACGACGGTATGAACATAGGGAAATTAAGTCTATATATGCGGGACCTTGGAATTTCACACACGAAGCACTTTCAGTTTTGGTAGAAGAGTAACATTCGAGAAACATGTGGCTTTTCAGCTACAAACATCCGGATGACATTTGCCGCACTGGTGTATTTCTCAGGTAGAGTATAAACTAATACTCCTGCCGGCAGGAGTTTAATTTGTACACGAAAGACTTTTCAAGTCTGTACGGCTTCTTCATATAAGTCTACCTATAGGCTCGTGTCTCGTGGAGCTGCACCAATGGCGGCTGCCACTTGGTTTACACCCGGTGAGATGGAATTACAATGCGTTCAACTAGTGGAATATTACCACTAGACCGAATCTAGATATGTAGAGATATACATAGGGCTACTATCCGAAATGCTTCGTTGTTTGTTGGGTGTTGGTAGCTTCGCCGAGAGCAATGCGAATACTCTCAGCAGGAAATCTACGCTCAGCAAAATGATGAAAATACACACGGTAAAAAAAACACCCCGCAAAATAGTAGAGAAATACTAGGCATACAAAATAGAGCTCTTTTATGGTGCTTGTGAAAACTACCTAGGTAGCTTTCCTCCTAAAAATATTTTAGACCTTGATTCAGTCTCCGCTGTCCCTAAATTATGTTAACCGTTCAATCATTTATCAGATTTTTTGTCTAATCAGTCCGGGGTATTATCGTTATTTTGATCATGAATTTACCTTAATTAGAAAGAAACGAACTGCAGCATGGTCCAAAAAACATGGGCGTCAGTCTAGGAGGCGGGAGGTGGGGCGGGGCCTTCGGGCTCGGCCATGCGCTCAAGCCGGCAGCGCTTCCGCGGGTCGGCGTGGACGAGTGTGGCGCGGGAGTCAAGGTACATGACCTCCTCCACGAGGCGGCGATCGATGTCGACATTTTGCAGCAGGGTGGCAGCGCTCGTCGCTGTGGGCTGCCTCCTGGCGATGGGTCGCGCGTCTGTTGTTGCCAAGGGCTGGCTGGCTCTCTCACTCGCTAACGGACGGAGGAAGAAGCTGAAAACAAGAGACAACAGAGTATTTTATAGCGATGAACGCCTTGCTGCACTGCACGTACAGCCTTTCTCCTCAGCTCAAACTGATCGATACAAACCGTATACAGAGAGGAGTTCTATAGGAACACGACGTACCCACGTCTGCCCGCTCGCCCATGACGCGCTCCAACACGCTCACAATCCGCTCGCCCCGCGTAGCCTGTACGACGCGCACAAACACGCTGACGGTGCCGCGAGGGAGAATGGGCGACCGGTGGTTGCGGGACGTCGGGAGGGAGACCAGGAGACACGGAGGCCAGGCCACGAGCGAGACACGGGAAAGAAGAATCAGGCGATGGCGCAGAGGCCGCGGAGGCCAGGCCGCGAGCGAGATGCGGGAAAGAAGGAGCGTGCGATGGCGCAGAGGCCGCGTAGGCCAGGCCGGTGAGACGGGGCGAGCAGCAGTGGGCGGCAGCGGCCATGGAGGTCGGTCCGGCGAGACGCGAGCAAGCAACGACGGCTGAGGCGAGCCGGCAAGCCAAGCGCGAGCAGCGCTTCAGCGGCCATTATTGATTACCGGAGAGGATTGGGCTCGACGTCCCCAGCACGCAGCTCGGTGCCCCGCCGTCGCTGGCCCTCAGCGGGCCATCGCCTCCAGCGCCGCCGCAAGCCCAACAAAAGAGACAAGCGGGAGAGAGACAGAGAGTGGGATTGGGATGGAGATAGTATGACCGTGGCCTATGGACATAAATTCACCAAAATGCCCTTTTACTTTAGATTAAAAATAAAACAATATTGGTAGTTTTAGGTAGTTTCAGATAGTTTTAATTTAGTAGTTTTAGGTAGTTCTTATTTTATCACCGTTCGATTAGAGCTAATGAACGGTCGTTAAAATTACCAAGTATGGTAAAACTTGTATACAAAATAATATATACAATCTTAATAAGACTGGTGGAGATACGTGTCCCCACGGGCCGTGGTCGACAGCGAGGGGACAACACGCCCTCTATGTTGAGTGTCCCCTAACAAACTATTGCCAAAGCCCATCTATTTTCACAACTTTAACGTATATCTAGAACGGGCTATAACTAGTAGCATATACATATACGACCGTACAAGTCTTATCTATACATCTTCTCTTTTACTTGAAAAAATTGTAGATACACATTAACACATGTGCATGTAAGACAGTAAGAGAGTGAAAATGAGGAGACGATTATAGGTATCCTCGCCCTTGTCTACATATATCTTCCAACATGCCAGGACCCCAAGTGCATACCGGACCACACTAAGTTATAATTAAATTGCTCCCTCCACGAACATCTAAGGGCATGTATAATGATAGATAAGACACGTCTTCTCTTAGCCATTCGTGTCATCTAGAGAAGATAAGATCAATGTATTATCTCTTATTGTCATACAAAATCAATGTATTATCTCTTATTACCATCCCTTATAATTAATGAGAAATAATTATATTTTAGTAAGAAATTATATGTTTAAGGGAAGACAAATGGTATAATTGTAAAATTAGTTTTCTCTTATTTCATAAAAGATCACCTCTTAGTTAAGCGAAGACAGTCTCTCCTTCGTGCATTCTCTCTACTCCAACTAAATAAATATTCTACGTGCCAACGTTAAGAGAGGGCGACGTCATCCCATTATACATGCCTATTCTATGTGCCAACATTAAGAGAGGGCGACGTCATCCTATTGTACATGCCCTAATTGGCTTGTAGTATGGTCCTTGCTAGCTGTGTGCACATCATATACGCTCTAGATCGAAATTGCATTGGTTGCTAGCGTTTGTGCTTGTTTGTGCTGGATACATCGATGTGGACTGCATGTGCATATCTATCCGACTGGCCCACATCTGGATACGCGTGAGAGAAAAGCCTAGAGATTATGTACACATGTACGTCCATCTCACCATGCATCTGTGTATGAGTGTATCATCCACTCATCGCTAGCTTCCACAAGAAATCGATCCAGTTTATCATGCACTATCGAATAAGCTCTCGATACAATAGATTGCCTTTTTATTTTACTTAAAGTGATTAAGTGAACTCCACTATTTACCTGACCGTCATATAGTTTTGGCACATATTACCCCTTTTACTCACTTATCTAACGCGAATCCATGAAATATTGAACTGGATTTTACCCAGTTTTACCATTTTGTGCGTTTCGTTTCGTTAGATAAGAGCGGCATGATAGCTAGGTCAATGTGTATGTAAATATCAAAGGGTGTATGTCTAACCTTCTCGCCATTTAGGAGACTCGGTCATTCACTTCACATTTTGCCAACGGACATGCATTAGAGATAATTTTTCATTGAACTGTGTAGTTTATGTCACTGATAAATAAGTAGCGGTAAAGAAAATGATGTACTCTTTCTCGCGTTTGCAAATGGTAGTGGTATTTAAATCTCTTGGAGACGATTTAAACTTCATATATATTTATGACTGAATTGAAGATGAAGTTACATAGTATTGCCAGTATTTTGTTTGTATCTGACAATTTTCTAGTGTTTCGTTACATATTAGTTTCATATATCATTTCATGATTACTCTAATCTTTATGTTCAGTCAAACTTATTAAAGTTTGACCAATTTAATATTAGGAAATAATATCATTATGACACTAAATTGGTAATACTGGATTCACCTTGACATAAAGTTTCAAAATATACCAATTTGATGTCATATATTTTACTGCTCTTTTCTATAAATTTGGTCACATTTTAAAAAGTTTGACTTAGAGTATTCATCCTTTTTTTATCCTATTTCAAGGAACAAAAATGTACCAAGTGGTGAATCCCCGCGGCCGCATGCGTCATGCCCGCCAACGTCACCAAGCTCTGCAATGACTGACTGAGAGAGAGAGAGAGTACCATGGATTTGTTCAGTGGAACATCGAGTAGAGCAGTATTACCGAGAGAACCCGGAGGTATACATCCATTTGGATTCGCTAGCTTCCACACAAAAGCGACCGAGTTTATCGTGTATACTCCCTCGGTTTTATAATATAAAATGTTTTAGCAATATTCATATTTAGATGTACATAAATATATCTAGACATGTTTTAGTTTATATATGCACTTATTTAGTGTGAATCTAGACAAGATGTCTTACACCTAAAATATCTTATTATAGAACCGAGAGAGTATCTTGTAAGCCATGCATCAATACATCTCAAAATACAGAGCCAATTTAAACTTGTACATATTTATGACCGAATTGAAGATCGGTGAAGGTGGCTCGTATATTACATATTTTCAATTTGTAGCTGACAATTGTGTAGTGTTTCCTTGATATCGTATTATCTTTATGATTTTGCTTTTCATACTCCGAGAAACAACTAAGCATCGAGCACAAAACTAAAATGGCCTTATACTTATTACAAACGAATAAGCTGATAAGTGATAGAGGCTGTTGGGAGTGTACTATATCAGCTTATTAGCCATTATACGGTTACCACAAGCAAGTTCAAAATGGGGATCTAATCTTAAATTGCATTCTTTTTTGTTTGAGATATCAACATGAACATTGTTTTTTACGCTAAAAGTGCGAGAACTAATATTTACATGGAGCTGACACGAATAAGTGGCGTGCCAAACCGTGAAAAAAAAAGATTCAGCCAATATCCACCTGCATAATAGCTGCCCCAAACACAGTAGCACGATGCTTGATGTATTTGATCGCAATAGAGGCTACACCGTCCAGATGGGTTGTCTTGTGCGGGCAAAAATGTGGTTGTTCCTCTCTTTCCAAATGTTTCTGTATAACAACCGACTACTCCATTGGTACTTGGCTTGCGTGGTTCCGGGCACAACCATCTTGTCCCGCCAATCCTGGACACTTGAATGGTGAGACAAAGCTGTCGTCATAGGCGGGGATTCGCCAGTCCATGTCTTGACGTGGTTGTAAAAAGATACGGAGAAAGGACAATCCTTACAAAGATGCACCACCATTTTTTACGGTGCAAATGGTCGTGGGGCCCTCCGCAACATGCCATAATGTCTGTAGCGAGAAGGACACACGAAAATCCCACAATGTTCTTGCTCCACATTGCATAGTCCATTGACCCCAAGTGGTCGTCAGCACCTCCTATTTTCCTTTAGTTTCCATCGAGGGTTCTAGTGAGGAGCATGGTCGACAAAAATAAGTTGAATCAAAAAATAATGTTGGTGTTCATATTTACCTTTTTTTTAATTAGCTATGCTTCATTTAGTCTACCCAACAAAACATGACGATACACTGCTCGGATGACACGAGGCGGGATGAAAGGTTTGAAGGTGTGGATAATCTTGTGGATCTTTATAAAAGATAACAATATTGCAGGATAAAAGTGGAGGGTGAATCGATGTCTACATAGCAGCTCCACGAGCTTTTCCCGCAGTGCAACGACAGGGATAGAGAGAGCTCTCAGAGAGTTTGTTCAGTAGCTAGGGCGTGCGTAATAGTGGAGAGGTATTACTATGCTTCTCTGCCGGCAGAGACCCTTGAATTGCTCGAAGCCATGCATGGTGGTGCGTACGTCACCCTTGCTTCCGTCAGCGGTGCTGACGAACGCACCTTCAGACGTACGTCCAGTGGTGGGCATATGCATCTGCACCACCATCGGCGCCTACATATGCGCCACCTGGATCCATGGCCCCGGTTCCTGAATTAATATGCTTGTTACCAAAAACCACGTACTCACACTTGAGTGATGGAAGTACGTACACCTTAGCTCAAAAATATCTTTATACGGATGGATAACGGAGGCAGAAGTCGACAATTCCTACAATCGACGCAATCTCAAGGTACCTGAAAATCAAGTACACTTACGTGTATGAAACACATAATAAGAAACTTTTGATGCACCGTACCTGCTGTGGAATCTAGATTTTAAAGTAAGGAATAAAAGGTTCCAAACTAAAACAAATTAGGTGTATATCCGGGCATTCTTAATGCGAACACAACAAAAGAAAAATGTTTTTTGTGCCCTTGTAAAAAAAGATAAACAGATTCTAGTGAACATATTGGTGCCACATACACATAACTGGACATGAAAACTTGTACAGTACATATTGGTGCCTAACTGCGGAGTATGTTGAATAGTCTTCTTTTGGCCAAAGCTAAGCTTAAGGAATCTACCAAAATATGCTTTTAATAGGAGTTGGACCCTAGTCACTTACATTGCTAAATCTCCATAGAAAATATTTATTTAGAGGCTATTGTTACCCAAGTAAATTAATTCCAATGAGTGCTCTCTATCTTGCGGAATGTCATTTTGCCTCCCAAGCTCCGGTGCGCCCTCAGTATTATTTGCAACAAATCATATTTATATGTTTAAAAAAATCTGAAACAAACCCCATGTTGTTAATGACGTATCCCACAAATGTGAAAAGTCAAAAAGTCGACTTCAGATACTTTATATTCTGACCTACACAAAAAATGGAAAACCCTTGTATATTTTGAAGACTTATAGCTTTGTACATTTCGATTCACGTATTTGTCATTGTTGTATAGCTCAAAATATGTTTCCGGCAAACATTATTGACAACATGCAGTATTTTCTAGTTCTTTTTAAAATTTATAAATATGACTTTCGAATTTTTCAAGAGAGGGAGCCCGGTAACCAGAAATCTCTACTTTCCAACTCGTCCCTTTATTTAGGATATATCCACATTATGGACAAAAATCTACTTTGACTCCCGAGCTCACCTAAACCTGCCCACTTTGGAAGTTCAAAACACATACAAAACACTTCATATATTTTTTGGACGAACCTTCATAAAAAATAGAAAACAAGCAACAAACATATGCTAGTTTTCAAACTATGCACAAAGTTTCGGGGTGAAATAACATTGTAGTGCTCTTTGCAAAAAAAAAATGTGCTCATTTTGGGATATATTACTTGTCAGAAATGAATTTGGTTTTTTGGTACAGAACAAAAAAGTCATTCACTATGAAATTTTGCATGAACTTAGTTCACTACCATATGTTTGTTGCTCATTTTTTTCAGATTTTTTCGAAGCATTTTCATATATTTTTAATACCAAAAACTGGTAGGAGCCTGTGGGCTTGGGAGTCCACATCACAATTTTGTCTAGCTTCCGGCATTGGTCCTGCTCCTAGCTAGCTAGCTACTTCCACGTAGGCCGGCGTATAGCTAGTGCGGTATCCAGCATTCCAGCTTCAGGACAAGTACTATTTCGCATTTGCTAGGGGCCAGGGATCTTATTATCCCCAATCTGCATATGTTCCTGCCTCTGGACCATTTAGGCATTTACTATCTATAAGTGTTATTGCTATTTATTTTTACATCCACGTGTCGTGGTTGGGTTGCAAGTATGTTGGTACGTATACCCCTCATGCATAGCTGAAATATATGTTGTATCGCCCTGTATGCTCGATCACTGGTTCCTCGCAACAACAAAACTTATGTGCTCATGTTTAACCGATGGATATCCACATGCATCCATGTGGTTGTCCCTTGGGCCCTGCAGTGAGTGCAATGTCCCGAGACTGAGAGTCCTCTGTTCTGAATTCATTGACTCGGATTTAGTGTAAGTCGAGTATGAACTACCTATGAATAACCGTACGTACTGAAACAGCAACACTACATCGGCAACGATCGACTTCATCTCCATTCATTGTTACAGCATGCTAATTAAGATTAGCCTCTATGTGTACAAAAAGATGTTTGCATGTTGTTAGAGTGGGCCAAACAATAGTGATTACATACTGTAGAGAAAATAGAGGCAATTCTGAAACCTGCGGCTCTTGTTGTCGAACCGATTCAGTAGGTGTGGCTGATATAATGTGAACAACTGATCACCGGTACTATGTCGTTATGGACATATGTGACATGGCTAAACAAGTAGCACATTGACTACCAGTACATCAGCAATAGCATTATAGTTAGAGAACAAAAGTAACCTTAGGAAATATTAAAACACTATAAAGCTCTAAAGACAAATATACAGATACAGTATTCAGACACTGAACATGGCGGTAGTCGATTAGACAACTGACAAAAAATATTGGGAAATTTAATTAGGATTACCTTATTATTCGCATAAAGAAGCTATACAAACCTCACTGGTAGGTTTCATATGTTTAGTCCTTTTGCCTACATGATCGATTGTCTTCTATGATTTTGTGTTATTTCTTTCAGGAATGACGGGCGATGACATCCCACCATTTGTTATATATATACGAATTGAACTTGGAGCCTGGCAGTCGGACACAAGATTAATTAATTTGACATGTTGGATGATTTACATGAACAGGGAGAAACAAAGAAAAATATAGCTATACCAGTAATTCTTTGGTTGTGATTCAAACATGGTCCATACTACTGTAGTTTTTTTTGTACGTACATTTCTTGGTCCCCTCTCTCCCAGCAGAATGTGTACGTGGCGCATTATTCTACTGCAGCCACATACTCCGTATATACATATATTAGATTATGCTAGCTACGTTGTCGTTATTTATATAGCTAGGCATATTTCCCGGAGGCCTAGCATCCTCACTTCCGGCCGGCCCTTATCCCGTACACACCTCCTATTTGAACCACACCACGCACTTGTCTTCCTCTCATCCTCCTTCCTCCTCTTCTTTTCTGAACATAATACTTCTTCTCCTAGCTTGCTTCTCCACGAAAAACAAAACCTCTACTAGCAGCTGCCACACAATACATGTTCCTTGTTCATTTTGGTTACAACTCAATCTAGAGCAGCCAGGCCGTACTTGATCTTTAGCTAGCTTAGCTTCATCTGTGTCCGAGAGATGGAGATGGACATGGAGATGGAGGTGCTGAAGGGGAAGGCGAGGAGGGGCGGGAAGAGAAGCAGGACAGGCAGCGGCACTACAATGGCGGCGACGACGGTGGAGAGGAAGGACGTGGAGAGGGAGAGGAGGCAGCACATGAAGCAGCTCTTCGCCAAGCTCGCTTCCCTCGTCCCAAAAGAAAACTACTCCTCCACTGTAAGAACCTTGCGCTCCTCTTCCCCGCTTTCTCAATTTTAATTCTCTGAACAGCAAGCTTTGCTAGCTAGATGTTCAACATTCCCCATGTTAATTTCATCCCAAACAAAATATGAGTCTGAAGTATCAGTGATAATTGATTAGGATATGAGTGGCTCACTACATATGGGGCATTTCTTTTAGCCTGAAGTACTCCCGAACACTGTCGGTATATAGATCTAGCTTCTGAAGTAAGTATAGTCCTTTTCATCACATGAAATATCATAATCAACGGGAGCTAATAAGGTCGATGGGCATTTAATTTTGTTGGAATGTGTTACTTTCATCCTCCAAAAACGTACAACGTACATGTTTTTTTCTTATATAAGAGTATTGTAAACCCTCCGTGCTGGTTGATACATGTCTCTCTCAACCTTATGAGATTGTGGAGATGTAAACGTTTGATACTTAAATAACTTGGCAATAAAAAGCTGTGTGCATCACTCAATGCAGATGCTGGGGTTTATCCCCCATTTCAGGAAAAAACATGTTTTTCCATATTTGAAAGTATTACTCGTAAAATTCAAAAACGTATTATTCTTTTTTTTCTCGGAGGGGCAATAGAAAAGTTGCCTAGTCCCTATCATGTTTTCGACGTTACGTACAGGTGTGCATACTTGTGCTGAAAGATAGTCAAGTTAAATCTGATGTCCTAGAAATTGTTGCTCTCACCTCGATTTCATTTTTTCTGCATATTTTTAAATTAGCCACAAGTATTCACGAGATATCTAAGGTCATGTTTGGAATGTGGAAATTGTGCATGCTCTAAATAGGGAAATCGATGCATAAATGAAGATATATAATACACTTAAGTGTGTTCAATGGATGGGATGACACACTTGTTTTGTTATTACTGTATAGGCATCAATTGCTTAGATAATAATAAGAGTAAATCAATGAATGAAGTCCAACAATAAATTGACATTGTAGTTTCCGGTATTTTGCAACAAGTTTGACAAGAGATAAAATTACTAAGAGGCACATATTCCCAAGAAGAAATTAAGTAATATTTGGGTGGATGAAAAAATGGAGCCCAAGGAGGAGCTAGGAACTAGCTATCTAGATATAGGGAAAGAAATATAGCATGTAGAAAGTAAAACACAATATATAAATGTTGATAATAGAATGTCGTATGTTTTTGTCTAGATTTTCTAGAGAATCAACCCTCGGCCTCTTAGAGTACCCATGAAGAAAATATCATAGAGTAAGTAAATCTTATTGACAAGAAAGAGTTACATGTAGTGCACGAAAAATATGGGTGACTACTTAAGCGCCAACGCCGCCAAGTGGCCTGAACTGTCATCGTAACTATTTTTGGAGGTGAAACTCTTTTGAGGCTCGTGTTGTGTAAAAGAAGGAACTACAATGCGATCTCCAATTTTTAGAACTGCAAGTTAGCACAGCGCTAGCTTAACTATATTACGAAATGTCAAGAGAAATATCATCATCTTATCAAAGTCTCATCAGGGGAGCTGCAAGAGTCTACAACTTGCCATTTAAATTGAGAATATACCGTATTACAATTTACAATTTCCATGCTCAGAACTTTTACCATGTGGGTTGCCAGCTGCATTATCCTACAAAAAGAAAGATACTTATGTATTACAATCTCGTGATATAGAGGCTAGGAACAAGATTGACTTACATTATCCTACAAAAAGAAATATACTTATGTTAGCCGACAGAATTTCCATGTGTTCCTCTGAAAGAATTGCTTCTTCTCACATATTGTTAACTCGTTTATGCTTTACTTATGAATGTAGGATGCAATGACACAGCTAGGCAGTCTAGACGAGGCCGCGAAGTACATTAAGAACCTGAAGCAAAGGGTGGACGACCTACGACAAAGGAGGAGTTGTGCATTGGCCATGGCTACCTTAAGAGGAATTGCTGATGTCTCGATGCCCACCACCACCACAACAAGCGGCCGTGCAGCCTCATCAGACGATGAGAAAGCTCGTGAGGCGTTGACGCCACTGGTAGAGGTGCGGCAACACGATGATTCTATGGACGTGGTGCTGATATGCAGCCTAGAGAGGCCAATTAAGCTACACGAGGTGATTAGTATTCTCGAAGAAGAAGGCGCCGTGGTCGTCAATGCTAATCACTCCGTTGGTGGCCTACAAAACTTCTACACGATACACTCC
The DNA here is from genome assembly GCA_026929855.1 of Poa annua. NCBI lineage: Eukaryota > Viridiplantae > Streptophyta > Magnoliopsida > Poales > Poaceae > Poa > Poa annua. The sequence continues at coordinate 4,167,129 of CM049428.1, read as the reverse complement.
CAGGTATGTAAATGGTGTTATAGACTTCGGTATCTACATCTAGTAAATTTACTCTGTTCTAAAACGGAAGTCCCAAGATTCAAGTTTGAGCATTAGTTAGGATAAGAAAAGAGTTTAAGTGGTATTGTGGTACGAAAATCAGGTTGTTGGATTCAAATTAAGATGTGCCGATTTTACATGAATTGAAGTGATTGTTTGTCAAAATCGTTTTTAATTGTATTTGGAAATTTTAGGGGTTTTCTACTAATTTCCGGTGAAGCATTTAACTGGATTAATGGTAAGTATACAAGTAAAAGGAACGATAATAATATGAGGACGACACACAGGCACGTAAGACTGTTAAGTAAGTCATAGATTCCTCTCTATGTAGCAAGAGACACACATTGGGGAAAGCTGAAAAGCTTGAAATGACCATAGATACAAACATATGACGTACACATCTTTAATCTGTTTGTTTCCTTTCGTCCACCCTCTACCTGGTAGAATTTTGTGTTAAATCTAGATGTGACTGCAGCCTAATGCTTCTTTCATAATGGAGGACTAAGTTTATCTAAAATAATCCTAACTAATTTCTAGTTCTGCATGAAATTAAAAAGTGCTTAATTTGCTCTCTGTGAATTGTGCAGGCGTTCAGCTCAAGAATTGGCATAGATGTTTCAAGGGTTTCTCAAAGACTGAGAGCATTGGTATGATAGTGAATTGGCATTTGAGAAATAAAAATACCACAGAAATATAGGTAATGAACATTTCGCAGACGGCACATGATGTATAGTTTATCCTTTAGACCTTTGCTCAGTTTACTAGGAATTGAAGTGGATTGCCATGGATTGAGGGAGATTAAATCCCCTATTTCAATATCCCCCAAATCCCATCCCATCTCCTCTAATCCACTCGGGAAGTGGATTAACCGAACAAGATATTGAGCTTTCACAATGTTAGCTATTGGCCAAAATAATGGACCTGATTCAAGACACCCTAGCGTAACGCGTGTCTGCTCAGTGTTGATTCCAAAACGTGACATCGATGTATAAGAAAATGGTGATCGGTCTCTCCGACGTTATCAACAAGGTCTTTTTGTCACAGTCCGTTTTGTTTGTGGCTGGACAATTGTTAATATTTTGAAATTATATGTTCTCTATAGTATCATGATATCTATTTTATACGGAATGTTTGGCTGTGTATTTGCATGGTGCAACATACCCCCCTCGACCTAGTTGAATTTTTCTTTAGTTTGTACCGATGTAGTTTGCCTTATTTCTCTCATTATTTATGGCACGGCTGGTAGCAAAAGAGCAGCTAGTGCTTCACACACCAGCATAAACAGAGAATCATGCGTGGCCCACTTGAGACAATTATATTTGCGGTAGAACAAATTCACTAATTTGGTACTTCAACATCTAGACTTTCCCGCTATGATGTTGACGTTTAATTTAGTACAACTTGGAGTAAAGCAGAGGGAAATATGTTGTTTTCAGGGTGTGTATGTTTGGGCGTAACAACATTGACTAAAGGAAGGAACTATGCTGTAAGATTTGGGAGTGGTCTTTGTTGGAGTTGCCAATGGCAGCACCTCTCACTAGTGGAAAAAGGGGCACTAGTCCCGGTGTAGCAACCGGGACTGTCAGGCCGGGACTAGAGCCCCCTGATCCTTTGGTCTCGGTTCAATACGAACCGGGACCGGAGCCCCTCCCCCCAATGAGCGCAGAGCACGTGGCCACGGCAGGGCGTGCGGGGGCGAACCCTTTAGTCCCGGTTTGTGTTACGAACCGGAACTAGGGTTTTTAATTTTTTTTTACATTTCAGGGTTTTGCTTTTTTTCATTTCAGGGTTTACTTTTTTTTATTTCTACCGGTTTTCTGGGTAGGGGTTTCATATGGTACCACGTCGATGCGTGACGGTAGGGGGTTTCGGATAGTACCACGTTGATACTATAGTCGATGTGTGATGGTAGGAGGTTTCGGATGGTACCATGTCGATGCGTCGGGGGTAGGGGTTTCGGATGCTACGGCTTCGATGGGCGAAAAACACGTATAAATTATTATACGAACCTAGATGAAGTTGCATCATGCATATATACAATTACATGAAGATCATGTGTTGATAACACATACACATTTAAGTATGCGTGGTACATGAAGATCTCGTCTCCCGGTTCCAGATACTTAGAAGTGTTTTGTTACATGGAGATCACTATATATTACATGTTCGCACCACCAGGGGTAACATAGTGGTACTCTCCGGTCTCCGGTATGACATGGGCGAGGTAAAATCCCGTCAACTCCTCTGCAAGTGCCCTGAAGCGGGTCTTTATTGGTAACTCGTTGCGCTTTCTTGCCAATTGTAAAAAAATGATATCACAATGAATACATGAGATATGAAATGAATAAAACTCATCACAGTGTGACGAGAGCTTTACGTACTTCGATACTTCTTTTGCTCTTCAAACTCTCGTTGACCACAATGTGCATGTACTCGCAAACGAAGAATCCACATAGATCAGTCCCTATTGGCTGTTTAAGACAAGCCTATAGAAGAATACAATTTAATCAAATAATAATAAAGTATGATAATGGTGCATTGGCCTAGTTATAGTACTATTTACATCGTTAGTACGCCAGCGCAGTATCTCTGGCCATCCACTGTTCGGATGTTCCGCGAGGAACATTTTCCAAATGCTGCATGACAAGAAAATGAATGAATGAGTCATAAATTCCTTGATATTAGGAAATGAACGAAAGAGGCGATAAGAAAAGAAAGTACCTTGCCACCAAATCAAAACAGGTCTTGTATTGTTTAGGGCATCTTCTTAACGAGTCAAGGACAACAATTTCTCCTTTCCGCAAGTCAATAACGATAAGAATGTAGTGGTAGCTGCGCACGTTTATAAATAGTCATGCATAACTAATCAATTAAACTTAACATCGGGTGAGAAAAATAGAATGTGTAATAAGCAGTAACACTCACTTGAAGTTGTAAGGCCATAATATATATTTTTTGTAAGCTTGTCGATTGAAAAACATTAGCAAATTCCCCGGTGTATCCTTGTTAAGTATTGGATCAATTATGTTATCTTCATGCATTATAGAGGGGTCAATGAACCCAATGTGGTTGATTTTCTTCTTCTTGCATTCGAGCATCTTCATTCTGCGTAATAAAGCACACAAAATATTATAGAGAGGATTATCACAGACAATGAACGAGTAGAGCTAATTAAAACATTAAATTACAGGAATAGATGACTTACAGACAATAGGAACTCATGATGCCTTTGTCGAGGGCCCGGAGATTGTATAACTGAAAGATTTCGGCGAAGTAAAGGACAACGGAGTATTCTTGGAAATAATGCTCTTCCTTAACTGGCATCATGAGAGCTTCTTTATTAGTCTCCTTTACGGTATCCTTGTACCAGGCTTGAAATTGACGCATTCTTGTGGGTAAGTCGCCGTCAACAAAATTCTCCCCGTGAACATAATTACGAACAACATCCGCGAAGGGGATATCATCTCCCGAATATACCAGCTCCCGCACATTGATGTTTTTGAGAACTCTGTCATCAAGCACCTTGAGCGGGGGGGCCGACTGTGCGTCTTGTTCTCCGAGTTGGGCAACTTGTTTCCCTTTTTTCGATCGATCATCCATCTCTTCGTCGTATGACTTACCATTGTTGCGATCATAGTCTGTTGGCGGCGATGGTGGGGGGTTGTATAGGGCATCAATGCAACGGTCAATTTTTTCCTGAGGAATTCCGGCAGTAAATTTTGCAGGAGGCAATTGTTTCGCTAGCCAGCAAGCCAGGCATCCATATGTTCTTTGCATGCGATATCGTTTTCCTCGACGGTTCTCTCCCAAGGTAACTTTGGAGTAGGCGGCGGTGTTTTCTGCTTTCTATGTTTATTCCTAACAGGAGAACCAGACTGGCGCCTACTCGAGAGCGACTTAACATTCTGGCGGACTGGCACAGACTGCGATGGCCTCGCGCTAGGAACCCTCTCGGGGGGCGGTTGGCTTTGCTGTTGAGCTGGAGATGGACTCGGGCTGGGGTCCCTATCGGGGAGGTGTGGGCTTTGCTGATGGGGTGGAGATGGACTCCGTCTTTGATCCCTCTCGAGGAAGAGTGGACTTGGCTGGTGAGCTGGACTCCTAGAACGAGGAGTGGACTTTGCTTGTTCTGAAAGGACGATGTATTTCTTGGGCCATAGGGCGAAGGCATGCTTGACGTCTGCCAACGTTTTCTCCTCGTCACCTCCAGGTAACTCAAGTTCCAAGGTTTCAAATCCCGGCATAATTTCGTCCACCCCGACACGAGCGTAGCCATCTGGAATTTGACCACAATGGTAGAGTTCTCCAGGTTCAATTACTAAAGCTTGCCCCACCGCCACCTTCAAAGTTATGTTTCTCATTGCTATATGTAGCTCACAACCTGTAGGCTCTGTGATGTCATCCACTGGGTAGGCACCAACGTCGACCTGACGCGTGGAACCAACGCTGCTTCTACGCTGAGATGGGGCGGCATGTGCTTCATGGTCTAATTGGTGCCGCTCTTGAGGTTCCGTTCTTTGCTCCTTCAATGCTTTTATTTCCGCCCGTTGCTCCTTCATTTCACGTTCCAATTGTAATATCCGATCGGCCTCCTTCTTCTTACCTCTGCTACGGCTTCTATAAGTGTGAGCGGATTCCGGCCACGCAGTCTTAAACGTAGCACCGCCAGGAAAGCCTCGAGCTCGTCCAACATGTTCAGGATTCCCCAGGGCCCGTGTCAGCTCGTCATCCTCTCTATCGAGTTTGAACACACCATTGCGAACATCATTAATTGCTTCTTCAAGCTTCTCTTTTATACGATTAACGAGAACCTTCCATTTTCCCCTTCCAACAATCTCTCCGGTTTTAGGGTCCAACATTGCCCCATGCGCGAACAACCAGAATTTCGACCTCTCGGGCCAGTCAAGTGTCTGTGGACGGACCCCCGATTGAAGCAGTTTTTCTTCATAGGCTAACCACTTAGGAATGGCGCTCTTGTAGCCACCTGTCCCCAATGTATGGTGGTGTTCCTTCAGCCCAACATTCAATTTATTTATCGTCGATCGGGCCACAGCCATAGGTGATTCCCTATACGCCTTAAACGCCGCTCATTCAGATTCTAACTTCTTCCCTTGTGCTCCACTGAAATCTGGCACTTCTTTTGTTTCTACATATTGATTCCATAACTTTTTCTTCCAGTTCCGGAATTGTTCCGTCATCTTAATAAGAGTCCACTTCTTGAGGTTGTCCTTCTTCACTTTAGAGAGATCTGGCGGGAGGGTGAAATGTGACAACAGCGTGTTATAGACCAAATCCTTAAGAACTTGGTGGACATAACATGGGTCGTCCACATCTGCGACCGCCGGCTTATTCCATTCGCGTATGCTGATTGGGATCATGTCCCTAACAATAACTCCAGCTTGACTTATAAATTTGCTGCGGTTCTGTTTTGGTTCGAGCGGTTCGCCGGAATCAGCAATTTCCTCAATCGGTAACTTTGGATCCTCGCTCGTCATTCTTTTTGCCTTGCCTCGAGGAGCACCTAGTGGCTGTTTTTTCGCAGATTTGCTTGATCCGGATGGTTAAAAGAAAAATGAGTCGTTAATAAATACAACACAAATTAATTAATGCATGTAGTTAACAACAACATATCGCTATATTTATTATAAACACATATACACCTCTCCGCCGGAGTTTGTTATCACCACATCTCGTGACTCCATTCCATCACCAAAGTCGTTCAAAAATTGTTCGAAATCATAATCATCTACATCTCCTCCAGCTCGGGCATCGTTAAAAATAAGTTGTTCCATTTGGTCTTCCATCTCCTCGTCTCGTTGAAATTGTGCTTTTTCTATCTGCTCGTCTCGCAAGTGCTCCATAGCTCTACCTGCAATCCATAGCTCGAGCATTATAATCAAGTTTACATTTATTCATCTGAAAAACATATACAAGTACAATAATTGCAACAACTATGGATCATATAGCACAACAAGGTGGCAGCGAAGAAAATAGTGTGTGCTCATCTTGCATACCTAACATAAAACTATATATATGGATCATATTTTAGAATTGTGCATATCTAACACAAAATCATCTTTTTTCGTACACATTTACAATCATCTCAATTTGCATATCCAACACACCATAATATATGTACGGATCATATATTACAATTTCATATCTAACACATTTACAATCATCTTAATTTACAAAACAAAGATAGCCACTGAAGCAAGACCTCCTGAAAAGCCGTGGACACAAGAACCCGAGCAGCAGACCTCCTGCAAGTTGTATAATGAATTGTATATCAATCAAATTAGCATTGAGTCACAGAGAGATATAAGAGTCAAACACAACAAGTTAGCAAATAAACGCATGAGTCGACCGAAGTTCATAAAAAGCCTCATCTGATACAACAAGTTAGCATTGCCAGTGAAATAGCAAATGCACAAAGATTTCCATGACAATCAAGTAACTACAGATTGCTAGCCAGTATAATGATTATAAAAGTATATTCGTGGTAAAGCACCATGTGAATATAAGAGTCAAACACACAGGCTGGAAGGGAGCAGCCTAACATTTGACACAAGTACAATATATCTAGTATACTCTGTTACCTGATGTTACACTCTTTACAGACTTACAGTCTCAACAATTTTTCAGATTAAAGATATTACTTAAACCTTTAACATGTGTTACTTATTTTCTTAAATAAAAGATGGATACTAATGGAAGCATGAATGATAAAAGGAAATCAGAAAAATTGCCGTGATTAAGTTGCATTTGCTTCCATGCTCTTTGTTTTGTGTCATCATTGTTCAAACATATCAACTGAATCAAAATAATAAATACTACAAAATAATCCCCTTTAGAAATGAAGTCCCAATTCTGCAAGAGAAACACCTACCCCAAAGATAACCAAGCATGCTACACCTCTAAATCACTGCCTAAATTAACCAAAGGAATTCAACTTCTGAATGGAAATATTGTTAGCAACCACGAGAGTTTCATACTCATTTATCAGTATGAAACAAATGATAGGGACCAGAAACTTATTAAATAGCTAATTTGATTATGACCTATAGAAAATAATTTGAGAAAAATGGAGCATGACTAAATGCTAGAGCAAAGCTACTACAAACTGTACCAAGATTTTGGACCTCTCTATCATTGCTTAAAGGAGAGGAAGACTACACATATCATTGCTGCTATTCATCATCGAGAAATTACATGGACCAAGATTTTACATTGCATCCTACGTACATTTTACCTATGAACAGAAGATGAACATGCAAGCTCATAGATAACTCAATGCATTCTGCTAATACATGAGAACATAAAAGATTTCAGAGCAAATTGGGTATTACCGTAGGTAATTATGCCTCTGGTTCCACAACATACACAAACAGTAAGTAAAAACCATTAACGAGCATCCTACAAACGCTGATTATATGTTACACATATACCCCTTAGCAAAATCAGTGCATGAACTATAACCCTAATGCGCCGGAGGGTGGCGTGGGACTAGCTAGGGAGGCCGAGGGAGGGAGGGGACGAGGCATACCGGCGCTGGACGGCGGCGTGGTGTGCAGAGGCACTGGACGGCGGCGTGGTGGTCGGCGTTGTAGGGGCCGTGGGGAGCAGACGACGCGGCGGCGTGTCAGATGGCGAAGCGGCAGGGCGCGTCAGATGGCGAAGCGGCAGGGCGCTGGACGGCGGCGCGTCGGAGCGGCAGGGCGACGACGCGGCGACCTCGAGGCGGAGCGGCAGGGCGACGACGGCTTTGGAAGATTTGGGGAAAGATAAGAAAAATTTGAGCCACGACCACCCTAAACGGCGCGGACAATACCTTTAGTCTCGGTTCTAGCCACGAACCGAGACTAAAGGGTCTTTAGTCGCGGTTGGAGTTACCAACCGGGACTAAAGGGTTCTGGCTGGAGCCGAGCGGCTCTTTAGTCTCGGTTGGTGTTACCAACAGAGACTAAAGGGTTCTTTTTTCCTTATTTCTTTTTACTGATTTTTGTTTCTGTTTTCTTTTAAATTGTTTGAATTGCTTAATTTTCTGTTTCTTATTTTGGTTTACTTATTTTTTGAATTGTTTTGGTTTCTAGTTTATTTTTATGTTTTGTTTTATATTTTCTAACATTTTAAGATGCCAAGGTGATTTCTTCAAATTATATCATAAATATCATTTTCTATGTTTTAAGGTTTTTTGTGAAGTATATAAAATATGATTCCAAATGGCACCCAACTATTTTTCACTAAGAGTGGTGCACATATGATGGATGATCCCCAAGTTTGAGTTTTTTCTTAGAATTATAGCTAATTTTCCCTAGTTAATTGAGTTTATGTTAATTTATCGAAAGTAATTCAAATTTGAACTACAACTATTTGATAGTTTGGTCTGAAACTTTTGGAAAAAATCATTTTAAGGTACACAACTAGTGGTTATATCACAGAAACATTGATAGTTCTAGAAAATATCACCTCTTCCGATGATTAGTCGTAGCGACCGTTTTGATCGTTTTTAAGAAAAAATGTAATAAAGTGATAAACACCTCAAAAAATCAAATCCTTTGGCATGGGCTCCTTATATTTGTACTAGTTGCTATGAAAAATGATAAACTTGATTTTGCCAACATTTGCAAAAAATGTATTCACAAAAAGGTCTATCATGTATGAACATCTAGAAGTTTCAAGCCAAATGACCAAGTTATGCTCATTTCAACGACATAGTTTGTGATAAAGATCTCATACTCCACACATAGGTGCATATTGGTATATTAAACAACCTTACCAAAGGGATTCTTCAAAATATTTTCATAAATATCATTTTCCTTTTTTTAAGTGCAAAAAATAAGGTTTTTTGTGAAGTAAGTACAGGAAATATGATTCCAAATGGCACCCAATTATTTTTCACTAAGAGTGGTGCACATATGATGGATGATCCCCAAGTTTGAGTTTTTTCTTTGAATTATAGCTAATTTTCACTAGTTAATTGAGTTTATATTGATTTATCGAAAGTAATTCAAATTTGAACTACAACTATTTGATAGTTTGGTCTGAAACTTTTGGAAAAATCATTTTAAGGTACACAACTAGTGGTTATATCACAGAAACATTGATAGTTCTAGAAAATATCACCTCTTTCGATGCTTAGTCGTAGTGACCGTTTTGATCGTTTTTTTTAATGTAATAAAGTGATAAACACCTCAAAATATTAAATCATTTGGCATGGGCTCCTTATATGTGTACTAGTTGCTATGAAAAATGATAAACTTGATTTTTGCCAACATTTGCAAAAAAAGTATTCACAAAAAGGTCTATCATGTATGAACATCTAGAAGTTTCAAGCCAAATGACCAAGTTATGGTCATTTCAAGCTAAGCTAAATGACCGTGGCAAGACATCTCTGATGATCTACAACCGTCCGACAAAACATCTCTGATGATCTGCAACCGTTTGGAACGGTCGCAGATCATCAGAGACGTCTTGCCGTTGGTTGCCCAAAGATGCCTCTGTCGAGTGGAGGGTTCACCTTCAGCCTTCACTGAGTGCTCTCTGCTACCCGTGTGCTGCCAAAATGAACAATAATGAGTAGACACTGAGTGTTGAACATGTCCGGGAGGGGGGCTATATATAAGGTACGTGTGCTTCTTTAGTCCCGTTTGGTAACGAAGTGGTCGTGATACTGCTGATCCAACAGCTCAGAATCTCGCAAAAGAAACACACCTCAGATCCAACGTCTCACAAGCACTATAAAGAAACACACGATCCATGTGCTTCTTTAGTCTCGGTTGGTAACACCAACCGGGACTAAAGAAGCACATGGATCGTGTGTTTCTTTAAAGCACTTGTGAGCCGTTGGATGAAGATGTGTTTCTTGTGAGGGATTCTGAGCTGTTGGATGGGCACTATCATGACCAGTTCGTGAGTCACATGACCCTATATATAGCCCCCTCTTGAACATGTTCGGCAGTCATTGTCTCCTCATTCTACTTCATCGACAGAATATAAAACATTCAGATTCCCTGCATACGCCCAACGGTGCATTTCATATGCAAGCACTCACGAGCCACCGTTGGGCTGTATGCAGGTGAAATCGTGTGTTTTGTTCCATGTATCTACAAAATACTTCAGTTCACTTGTTCTTCGATACAAAACATTCGGATATTACACATCAACAATAATATCCCTCTCTAGTGTTTACTTGTTCTTCTGATTGCGCCGTAACCACGGACAATCTTCTTCATTTAACTTGATACTTGGATCAATGTTGACTTTGAAGGGCGGAATGTCATGAAACTTATCGTAATCTTCTGACATGTATGTCTTGTCCTCCACTCCCACAATGACTCTTTTCCCTGAAAGAACTATGTGGCGCTTTGGCTCATCGTATGATGTACTCGCTTGCTTATCTTTTCTTTTTTTTGGTAGGGTAGACATGTCTTTCACATAGAAAACCTGAGCAACTTCACTGGCTAGGACGAATGGTTCGTTCTCGTACGAAAGATTGTTGAGATCCACTGTAGTCATTGCGTATCGTGGGTCTACCTCTACCCCGCCTCGTAGGTTGAACCATTTGCACTTGAACAAAGGGACCTTAAAAGTAGGTCCATAGTCAAGTTCCCATATCTCCTCTATGTAATCATAATATGTGTCCTTTGTCCCGTTGCAGTTTGTTGCATCAAAGCGTACTCCACTGTTTTGGTTGGTGCTCTTTTTATCTTGTTTGGCTGTGTAAAATATATTTCCATTTATCTCGTACCCTTGAAAAGTCAATATAGTTGAAGCTGGTGATGTGGCCAACAAATATAGCTGTTCTTCAACATTGGTGTCATTAATGAGACGTCTTTTTAACCAACTGCTGAAAGTCTTCATGTGTTCTCCATCAATACAATCTTCATATTTCTCCGGGGTACTTGGAGCGTAAAACATTCTTGTGTTCCTCGACATACGGACCCAGCAAACTGGAATTATGTAGAACGGTGTCGTGTGCTTGAGTGAAAGAATCCCCGTCTTGACATATTGTTGCTTTCTTTCCTAGGGTGCCTTTTCCATGCAGTCTCCCCTCATGACGTGATTCAGGAACACCGATCGGCTTCAGATCAGAAATAAAATCTACACAAAACTCAATGACCTCCTCTGTTCCATAATCCTTGACGATGCTTCCTTCTGGCCTAGCCCGATTATGCACATATTTTTTTAAGACTCCCATGAACCTCTCAAAGGGGAACATGTTGTGTAAAAATACAGGACCGAGAACAGAAATCTCTTCGACTAGGTGGACTACAAGGTGCGTCATAATATTGAAGAAGGTTGGTGGGAACACCAACTCGAAGCTGACAAGACATTGGACCACATCCTTCTCTAAATTTTTTAGAGTTAGTGGATTGATGACCTTCTGAGAAATTGCATTGAGAAATGCACATAGCTTCACAATGGGTTCTCGAACATTTTCCGGTAGAAGCCCTCTCAATGCAACCGGAAGTAATTGTGTCATAATCACGTGACAGTCATGAGACTTTAGATTCTGAAATTTTTGCTCTGCCATGTTTATTATTCCTTTTATATTTGAGGAGAAGCCAGATGGAACCTTCATACTGCGAAGGCACTCAAAAAATATTTTCTTCTCTTTTTTAGTAAGAGCGTAGCTTGCAGGACCTGGCTGATTCTCTGAATGAGTATCGTCTCGATGCATCTCTTCTCTCATATGTTGATGGGTCTGCCTTCCTTTCGGTGTACCTTTTTTTGACTTCCCTTTTTTTGACTTCCCATACACGCCCAAGAAGTTTAGCAAATTGCAACAAATGTTCTTTGTCACGTGCATCACGTCGATTGCAGAGTGAATCTCTAGCATTATCCAATATGGCAGCTCCCAAAATATAGATTTCTTCTTCCACATGGGTACGTGGTTGTTTGCGTCATTCGGAACAGTGAGTCCGCCAGGACCCTTTCCAAAGATTACATTTAAATCCTTGACCATATCATGTATAGCAGAACTAGAAGGGCGGGTAGGCCTCGGCCGATGATCTGCCTCACATTTGTAATGCTTGCCTTTCTTCCTAAACGGATGCTTGGGTACAAGAAACCGACGATGACCCAGTTACACATTCTTGTTACCTAAATGTATACTATCAGTCTCAGCTAAACAGTGCGTGCATGCATTGTATCCCTTGTTTGACTGTCCTGAAATGTTGCCTAGAGCAGGCCAATCATTGATGGTTACAAAAAGCAAAGCTCGTAGATCAAATTCCTCCATTTTGTGCTCATCCCACACACGTACACTTTCCTCACACCACAACTGCAAAAGTTCTTCAACTAATGGCCTGAGGTACACATCAATGTCGTTGCCAGGTTGCTTCGGGCCTTGAATGAGCACTGCATCATAATGTACTTCCGCTTCATGCACAGCCAAGGAGGAAGGTTATAGATAGATAGAGTCACGGGCCAAGTGCTGTGACTGGAGCTCTGCTCTCCAAAAGGATTAAAACCATCTGTACTTAGGCCAAATTTTAAGTTCCTTGCGTCATCTGAAAATGTCGGGAACTCTTTGTCAATTTTTCTCCACTGGGACCCATCCGCGGGGTGTCTCAACATCAAGTCTTTTTTACGATCTTCTTTGTGCCAACGCAACAACTTGGCATGCTCTCTATTGTTGAACAAACGTTTCAACCGTGGTATTATAGGAGCATACCACATCACCTTTGCAGGAATCCTCTTCCTGGGGCGCGGCTCGCCCTCAACATCACCAGGGTCATCTCGCCCGATCTTATACCGCAAAGCACCGCATACAGGACATGCATTCAATTTTTCGTGCTCACCGCGGTAGAGGATGCAGTCATTAATGCAAGCGTGTATCTTATGCACCTCTAATCCTAGAGGGCATACCACCTTCTTTGCTTCATACGTACTAGACGACAATTTGTTATCCTTTGGAAGCATCTTCTTAACTATTTTTAACAAATTTTCAAATCCCTTGTCAGAAGTACCATTCTCTGCCTTCCATTGCAACAATTCAAGTGTGGTACCTAGCTTTTTCTGGTCATTTTGACAAGTTGGGTACAACAATTTGGCGTGATCAGCTAACATACGCTCCAAATTCAACCTTTCGTTTTCACTTCCACAGTCCATTTGTGCATCACGAATGGCCCGACGAAGATCATCGTCGGGCTCATCAATAATGGGATCTTTTTCAGTTTCGTCTTCTCCCATTGTAGTATCACTGAACCAAGGATACTTGTCATTATCCTTCTCTTCTTCATTTTCTTCCATTATAACCCATGTTTCTCCGTGCTTGGTCCAACAATAATAATCAGGCATAAAACCATTATGCAAGAGGTGTGAGTGAATGACTTTTGAGGTAGAGTGATCACTCACATTCTTGCATGCACTACATGGGCAACGGATAAAACCGTTCTTCGGCTTGTTTGCCTCAGCCATATGGAGAAAATTATGCATGTCATCAATGAACTCAGGACAACATCGGTCACCGTACATCCATTGTCGGTTCATCTGTATTACATAAAAGTATATCGAACCCCATTATTACACTACTGTCATAAATAATATGTAAGAGCAAATTAATTAATACAATGTCATCCATTAAAATAAGAGTAGAGTATTGACAACTGGTAATACATAGTTCTCATAAAACATACATTAACTGAAACAAATATAAAATTATCTAAAGAATTTAAATCCAACAACAAATGCGATCAAAATCGCAACTAAGGTAAATACTGAACCCACATCATAATGATACCAAGCCTCCCGATTAATGGCATATTTTCTAATCCTTTTTATCTTCAAGCGCATTGTATCCATCTTGATCTCGTTACCATCGACCACGTCGGCAAGTTTGAGCTCTAATTTCATCTTATCTTCTAAGCATTGAAGATAAAGATCTTCACTTATTTTCAATTTTGCTTTCAAATCATTGTTTTCTTTATCCAAAAACTCGACAATAGGGTCAGGTTCAATTTCTGGTTCAACTATCTCCTAGATAAAAATAATTCTATGTCAAGTTGGTCGCCATAATTGCCAGAAACATAGAATGAAATAAATAGTTTTGAAAATATACCACATCCGAATCATAGACCGGACGAGGACCGACGGGGACGGATATCAGAACCATGACACTATACATATAATAGAAGTTAGAAAATTATTCAAGTAGTAACTATGCATCTAAATCATAAAAGCTATGTTTTAAAAATCAAATAAAATAAAATATAGAGACTCACCGAGGTGGTGACGGGACGGCGCGGGCGATCGACGTCGATAAGGCTCCTCACCACACTAAAACACATAAATCATTATTTTAGTTTGAGAACAAATTGCACATATACACAAATGAGATCATAACTTAGGCATTACATCGAACACCTTGCTTGCACAAAAAAATTGAAATGAGCAAAATGAGCTAAATAAGCAATGCCGGAAAGAGGATGAAGAGGCTAACCGTGGGGTGCCTTCAATCTTGCCAAATGGTGTTAAATATTATGGATTATCTAGTCTTGTGGAGAGGAAATGGAGAAGAAATGGAGAGGAAATGGTTTTGAGCTCGGGCTCGGTGAGAAAAATGGAGTAAGCAGGGGTGGAAGAAGCTGATAAAGGTCAGGAACCGGGACTAAAGGGTTCTGACGCTAGGTCCCGCCTCTGCTGCCGCATGCGGTGAACCTTTAGTCCCGATTCGTAACACGAACCGGGACTAAAGGTCCCTCACAAATCCGGCGATGTGACTCTCACCCATTTAGTCTCGGTTCAAAAAATGAACCGAGACTAAAGGGGTGAACCAAAGGCTCGTTTTCTACTAGTATCTCTCCTTTCTCAGCTCACTCGAACGGAGGTGGAAGAGGATGAACAGTAGACACAAGAATTTCTGGGCCGGCGCTTGCGCCGCCGTGAGCGCACGAACACCCTACTCTTTTCTTGATATTCACAGACTACATGCTCGGCAACTCGTAGTGCTACAACGATTACAGAGGGCTGGCTTTTATAGCCGAGCTTACACAGGTACGCACACACACGACCTGCCACTCGGCCACTAACAGCACCAACTCCATGCACTAACTAACTCCACGCATGTACGACTCACGCCAGCTCGCTACATACGGCTAGCTAACAAACTAAACGGACTAACCCAACGGCTAAGTCAAGATTAATGCTAACAGTCTTTAGTCTCCCGGGTGCATATACAACCTTTGTTTAAATGCATTTTGGACTTATTTTGAACTGTTCATTTTGTAAAGAAACTGTTCACACATACATATTAATACTATATGTGTTCAGAACATGGTTTCACCAAAAATCGATATTCTGTGTGGCTTGTATAAAAAATAAATCTGTTGCTGATTTTTTTTTTTTACACAGGACATGAAAAATATCGGTGAAACGACTTTGTGGTCCCTTAAATTTAAGGATATGTCCCTAAAATATTTTATTTTAGATTTTTCGACATTTTAAAATATGTTCTTCAAAAACCAGGTGCATCTGCACCTGGGTGTCCCAAGGCGGATTTCGCGTAAGATTTAGCAAATATATGTGTTCCAAGAGAAAAGGTGAGGGGAAAAAAATGAAAGGAGAGGCAGATGTTACTGCATGTAAACGTGCCGAATATCACTAATGGTTTTGGGGTGCTTCGCTTTCAGAGAGTGATTGGACGAGCTTGTAATGGTGGGCTGAAAAGGTCACTATAAAGGAATCAATCCACACGTATTTTAAATTTCCGCATTTTCTTTATTTGGCGCGCGGAAGTGACTGATTCTGGTTGCTTGCTAATCACCATTTTGGCATTTTCTACTAAACAAATTGCATCCACTTTGGTTGCTTTGAATCTGTCCAAGCTGATCTAGTGTGTGCATACTTTTGTTCGACTTCTTTCTAACTCTTTGGCCGGGTATTTTTCTCACAGTTAGCGGGTATTTCACAAAATAGTAATACAGTCATAACTTTCTGCTATACAACACTCCAAGGAGATAAGCTGTCTATGGACCCGGGTACACGGACACAAGTTTTGAGCTTAATCGCTATTTTTTTAAGACCTGGGTACATATAAAAAGTTTGTCAGAAAGTCAAAGGGTCTTTATTCGACGAGTTTCGTCGTGTGGCGAATTCGGAGTAAGGGCGAGAGTGAGGTGGGAAAAAGTGAGTAAGGTTTCGAGCTGTGGGTAAACGTGAGTAGTGCAAGGGCAACTTGAGCACCATATCAATAATATCTATATGAATTGGTATTTAAGATTGAAATATTATTATGTGTAACATGTAGTGTTAGATGTATATTATATAGCCTGTTTTTAAGTACTTGGGCATCACGTCCTATAAAAGTGAGTAAGTATTAGTTTTAAGCACATTTCTATGCAAGGAAGTGTGTGGGGAACGTGTGTATTAGTCGGAGTAAGATGGCGGTGGTATTGGATAGTGACAACAAATTCAAGATCCATAATGGTTTTTACCTTTCTTTTGACATCTTATTAGGGATAAAGTGAATGCATATGTTATAGTTCCATCTAATGACAACCAAGGTGATCTTGTTTATTCAAGGTAGCATATTGTTCATTCAAATGTCATGTGAAAGTACCAAATGTTATACTCTATTTATTCTAAAATCCACACAACATGAAGTTTTCCATTTCTAGTGGAGTATAAGTGAGATGTGTTGCATCATATCAATGATAGGACGTGATGCCCATATGAATGATGATCAAACATATAATAAAGTTTCATCAATTATATCACATGTTTTTTGTCACAAGTGAAACCATGAATCCTGGTCCACTTTCTATTATACGAAACATGTTTCCATTACTTTTTAATATTTTTTATATTCTCAACACTAAATAAATCCGAAAATATAAAAGTACTTATACTTATTACAAACACACATCAAAACCCAAAAATATTTGTACTTACTACATTTACTTTCTTGTCTAGTGTACGCTGTTTTTTTTGTTTTACTTACACAAAACCTTGTGCTTAACAACCACACGTTGGAGTTGGGCACAAAAGATAAATACTTTGTTTGTAGGTTGCTAGAAGAATACAGAACAAGATAACTCATACAGTTCTCCGAGAGTTTGATATAAACCCTCGAGTCGCTCTTGTACGTAAAAAGACGCTTAATACAACAATCTGCACTTGGAGTCCCAATGAATTGGTACACACAGAGTTGTTGTTGTTGCCATCTCTAGCCCAAAGGCCCCGTTGCTTCAATTTCACCATTGATGGCCTATCGATTCGGGAAGCCGTTGGCCAGCCGCTTCTTCTTGGCCCTCAATCGCCTCCTTCCCTTCCTCTCCTGACATCAACTCGGTCCGCCTCCACCCCAAGCTTTCTCGACAACGGTCGATGTTGTAGAATTAAAACATAAACCACTTGGGACAGTAGGGTAGCCGTTGGAGCACTCGCCCCTATATGTTTTTAGTGCGCTTACCTACTTAACTGTTCCAAAGTGACTCGGCTAACCGTTTACTTTGATCGTGCTCATCACTCGCAGCCGTGCGTGTAGTACACCTACAAATTAATCTTGTGTCTCTCTCGCCATCTTCGTCGCATGTCAATACATCCTTTAATTAATTAATTTGCCACCGCTTGTAACTATATTGGTATGTTGAAATTAGTTTGGTGAATTGACAACCCACGCACATGTCCGCGTATCGTTATCATCAAGTGTGAACCCAAGTAGATATATTCATAATAATGGGAACCAGAAGTCAAAACCATATAGTATCCGATAATAACTAAATCAAAACGGCGCGCGCACCCACGTTGGAATATAAAATGTGATCAGAAATAAATAAAAGCTGGATTTAAAAATGCGACACTTGATGCAAATTAACACTTGGTTGGGCCTGCAACAAATTAACGCGCTGTTGGGTCGTCGTCTGATCTACAGAATCATCGTGCCACGTAGGCTAGAGCATGTGTGCTCTGTCTCGTTTATAAATTGTAGAACCGGCATAGTACAGATTTAAAAAAAATGGTATCGGCAGCTTTTTTATTAACAAATATCGGCAGCTTAGCATGGGAGAACGATCTGTGTTCGATTAAAATAGTGCGGCGGTCTGGTAGCTTGGCTAATTGATTAATTAATATTTTCTTTTGTTTACAGCATCGAACAAAGCAGAAAGTAATTTTGGCTTCCACGCCCTCGAAAAACAATATGGTACGCTAGGTTGAGTTTTAGTAATGTTGTATGCATAGAATGGTTGCATCCTGATGTTCAGTTAACCTCACTCCATTGTATAACAATCTATGTCACTGACTGTAGTAATTTTGTTCTCTACTGAGACAGATGTCCACATCTTACCCGCAAAAAATAAAAGATATCCACATCATCACGTGCTCACTGATTGGAGCATTTTTTTTTTGCGGGTACACTGATTGGAGCATTTGGTTTCATTGCACTACGTACTATATTTAATTTTCTTCAGTTGGAAGGCTTTGCTGCATAATTGTGAAAGCCCTCTTTTATAAGCTACGGTAGTAAAGTCTGCTTGGAGGACAACTAGGGTCGATAAGACAGACACGTACGGTGATGCTGAAAGTGTGGTCCATTAGTCCATAAACGTGCGTAGCAATGCCAAACTAATTAATTAACTGGCTGCGGAAACAGAACGGTGCAACTCGTCAGTTTTCAGACCTGAAACATATACTCCACTTTGATCTTTGACTTAATAACATCCACTCCGGGCGCGCCCACATCAAAGTCAACCTCATTCTGATGTTCCCAAATCTATCAAAACGCAAGGATGATCATCGTCCATAAGTTTCACCAAAGGTTAGTGGGACAAGGCCGAGAAAACCACCACTACAACAGGTTCGTTTCCCGACATATCCCAGATCTCGTGTGAAACCACGCAACCTAAAAGAAGGTGTTGGATGGACTATTGCTCGTGATATCATCGAAGAAGTTGTCGGTCGTATGCCTACTTCAACAACGAGTAAGCCCCTTCTCCCGACCACCTCCTACCAATGTGGGATATGAGCGAGGGTGACGGGTATGCCATAAGCTTGAAAATTCAGCTATAGCACCCTCGCCCAAATTGGGACCAGAGTCTAACACCCACGCCCCGGCGAACCCCTCCTTCACCTTCACCGAACACATCTTCCTTCGGCAACGCTGGTTAGGGGCCATGTCGTTATATAACCCATGTTGCCACTGAGCCAATGGTCTAACCAGAACCGGGCTAGAGGTTCGCTGTTTCCTATAAGATTTTCACATTGGCATCGTGGTTAGTGAGGTTTTGGGATCAACGCAGCGGTGCTTCTAAATCACTCTGTTGTTGCTCGTTCTCCTGCAGCTCATGTCGGGCTTAGACCCATGTTGAGTTTGCATTTTTTTAAATGTTTGTCACCGTGTGGAGGGCGGCACACACATGGGCATAGTGATTCTAGTTCAGATGTGAATGGACAATGGAGTCCCGTTGACGAAGAAAGCGCGGGTTTCACGTCCAATGTCCCATCGTACGCGTGCACGTATTCTGTGTTCACCATCGTAGCAATCACCCACGCGTGAGAACGTGATCAGGAGGAGGAAGAAGATGGATCTTGATGGGAATATATATATAGAACCCGTGGTGGATCTCCTCTCCTGAATACAAAAAAAGAAAAACTATGGTATGGATAGCAACACCAACACGCAGGCGCAATCCACAACGTGCGTAGATCTCGGTGGGACCCACACGTCTCGGTGGAGAGAGAGAGGAGAGGGGTTGACCACCACCACCACTCGTCTGCTACCTCCGTCCATCTCTAACCATCGCCGTCTTGCTCCTCCGTCCAGAACAGGGAGCCACTCCTCCTGTATAAATAAGCTCCCACCCCCAACCACCATCATCATCCACAGCCCTCAGCTACTCCCCTCTCCACTCCATTCCTCCTCCTTGGCAGCTCAGACGAACCTTTGTTCCTCCATCCATCCATTTCCCCTTCTTCTCTTCTCCTGAACCTGCGCCGGAAGATGAAGAGCAGGAGGCAGACCGGCGGTGCGTGCGCTGTCGCCGTGGACGGGAACACGAGCAGCGGCGGCGGGGGGTGCAAGATGGAGAGGAAGGACGTGGAGAAGAACCGGAGGCTGCACATGAAGGGCCTCTGCCTCAAGCTCTCCTCCCTCGTCCCGCCCACCTCCACGCACCACATCCGCCATTACCCATCCAACTCCAACTCCAACTCCTCCTCGCCGGCGTCCAGCAACAAGGTAAACAACTAACTCATCTTCATCTTCCCCCTCTCTCTCCTTGCAGAGATTTACTGCGCGGCTTCGGTCTTCTTCCCCCTGCTAAACTCAACTGCGGTTCAGAGAACAGTAAAGAGTATACAGTATAAAGCTTTTTTCTAAAGAAAAGAAAAATACCCCGATACAGTAATACAAAAACGTCACTGTTTATTAGCGTGCTCATATATGGCATACGCAGCATTATACAGGTAGGTCCACTCAATTATTGTGCTGTCTGTGAGTGTCACGCTCACTGTCTCTATTAACGCATCTTTCAAAAAAACAAATGGTGGAGGATGATTTGACATTTTGGCGGCCTTTTGTTCCTGTCCCCTCCCATCAGATCAGCTCCATTCACGCACGTGCTCATTTAGTGAGGTGTTAGAAATCGGTTGGTGGTGACGTTCACACACCATGCTTATTAGTTTTGGCACGTGCTACTAATCAATTGATCTGTTGGTGCAAGGAGCCAAATGAAAGATAACGATAATCACTCACTTTCGCATTCATCAGATTATTCAATCGATCCGATAAGTGCTTAATCTTGAACAAGAATGTCTCTTTCTAACACCCAAATAATGCCTCAAGCGGTCAAGCCACCTACCGAACATCAGTCCTGCGATTACAGTCACATGCCCTTATTTTCTTCAAGACAAAAAAGATTCTGTATTTTTTCGGATCACAACAAGTGCGAAAAATACCTCAATCGATTATAATATGGCGTGATTATTCATTCAGGAATCAGCAGCATGCATGATCTTGCCCTGTGCAAATTATTGTCTCATTATCTGACGAAGCTTCTCGTGTGTTTGCAGGACGCGATCACGCAGCTGGACCAGCTCGACAGCGCGGCGGAGTACATCAAGCAGCTCAAGGGCCGGATCGACGCCCTGAGGCGGCGCAAGGAACGCGGCGGCGGCGGCGCTGCCACCGTACCCGGCTGCTCCTCCTCCTCCTCCGCCGAAAACAACAACAACAACAAGGCTTCGACGGCGACAACGGCCCTGCCGGTGATCGAGGTGCGGCACCGGGAGTCGACGCTGGACGTGGCGCTGGTGAGCGAGGCCGGGAAGCCGTTCAAGCTGCACCAGGTGATCGCGGCGCTGGAGCGGGAGGGCGCCGAGGTGGTCAGCGCCAGCTTCTCCCTCGTCGCCGACAAGATCTTCTACACGCTCCACTCCCAGCCGCTCTGCCCCAGGATCGGGCTCGACGCCGACAGGGTCACGCACAGCCTCCACGCGCTCGCCGCCGCCGCCGCCTGCTACACGGCATGAGCAGCTACATCCTTCGGGTCGGGTTTCTTTTTTTCATGGCGACGCACGCATGATGCGTCCAGGGGGAACCGATCGAGCTAGCTGGTTTAATTGATTTGCAGCTGTGAGTATGCAGATTAATCTAGTTGTTTTTGCATCAAAACGGAGCAGCGATGTTCTGTTCGATGTTTGTTTCAGCTTGATCGATCGACTTCTCTTCATCTCTAGTACGTACTAGTGCTCTTGCCTGGTTCATCCATAGCTAGGTTGCCTCCTCTCCTCTGCTTGTGTTGTGAGCTCCAGGTTTACCTAGTACCTGAAATCTAGTTCTAGTTTAGCTATGTAATGTTGAGATCCTCTCTTTTTTCATTCAGGATTTTCTTCTTTCAGAGTGTCGAGTCTGTAGTCTTCAGGGACTAGGTGATCAAATAAATGAATGAATCAATGCTCTTTGCATGGTGAGGACATCCGAATCAGTCCGTCAGGTCTAATTTCTCGTTTTCAGAAGAAAACAAGGTTATTGAAGAGTAATTCTGAGAATGCTGATTCTGCCATGGATTGACCTTGCGTTCTCGAACCAATACTGGATTTCATAGTTGCTGGTATGTCCTTGGTTCTGTTTTCCGGAGACCAAATGAACCCTTCCAGCCAGCTTAATTAGCCACAACATTTGCCATTATACTACCAAATTCGTGCGTGTTTGTGAGCATCTGTGTCTGTACTGTGTATCTCAAAAAAAAAGTTTTCTTGGTTGTTCTGAAGCAAAAGTGGCAATCACTCTCGTGCGACAATTATAGTGGTACTAGAAAATTAAGCTAAGGATGTTGATTATCTTACGTACGACAACAACAGCAACAACCCACGTGGAAAAACGTGACAGAAGAAAATGTTTTGTTCAGACAATGAGTGATGTCAATATAATTAGTAAGAAGTTGCTGGTTGTGTTCAGCGAGACAGGGATGGGGGTAGAGATGGACAGAGACACGCTTCGCCTTTTGGCTTCGCTGCATCGGCGTTGTTTTTTTAACACGTGCTGGATTTGATAACGAGCAATTGATCAGATCTTTAAAATTACATGGAGGATCTTGTTCAAGACCACTAGGATATATATATATATATTGTGTGTGTGTGAATGTCTCTCAGCTGCATGACAGCATGAGCTCACTGATCTTGGCCTGCCCATTTGTCTTTTTTTTCCTTTTCCAAAACATATAATTAATCAAGCCCGAGAATCTGCACTTGGATTTTTTAAAATAATTTTTTGAATCTTAAAATTATCATTTTCAATTTTTCAAAGAATGCGTAGTCATTTGCCGATTCACTACGAGGATGGAATGGGCTTTGTGTTGGGAGCGTATAGCAGGCTAGCTAAGAGGCCGTACGGCTAGCTTAGAACCAGCCCATGTAAATGTGGGCAGCCTGGTCAGTTGTTTATTTTCACGTTTGGCCCGGCTGTGCCGTGCTGTCTCTATCTCTTTTTTACCCTCTCCTTTTAATCCAAGTCAGACTAAGCATTGATGTTAATATGTCGCTACGCTGAGCTCGAGAGGAGAAAAAGGTCACCACACTTCGTTTTCTCTTGTGTAGCAAAAAAATTCTTGGAAATTTTAAGATCATCGACGAGTATGCCTACTTTCTTCACACATTGAACAACCGAGAAACAAAAGCAGAATAAAAAAAGGTGGGAGTAGGGCCGAAACTATGCCCGCATGCATGGGTGAAATCCAACCAGTCGATGGTACCTAGAAAGAAGGGAGAAGAGGAAATCCGCTGAAGAAGATGGAGAATAGAAGACGTAGCGGAAATAACGCCGCCACGGTACCGCATACTCAATACCATAAGCCATCCATCTTGTCCTCTCGAAATTGTCTAACCGCAAGTTGTCGTCCCGTTTATATCGATGCCTCACCTGGCCACCTCCATCATGAATCTTCTTCTGTGGTACGGACAACCCCCTAACGACCAACCCCATAAGTTTAGGGGCCGCTCCATGCTCCACGTCGCCTTCTCCACACGACGTGGCGTCGTCGACGAGCAGGCTGTTAGTTGACATCGATTTTTACGTCAGGCATGACTCGGGTGACAGCGACCCAGTGGCAGAGACACACTCCTGGCAGCTTAGACCATGGTCGGGGCGTGTATATTTTTCCTTAAGAAATTTAGTAATTTACATGTTTGGTGCGATGTCGCTTGGTAATTTTGGTGATTTAAAGCAAATGACCATGGATTTTTCCTGGTAAAATCTTATACATAGAAATGTCAAAAATTTGTTTGCTTACGGATTTTTTTGTTGAGAATCAGACAGGGTTGCCACTGACATTTATGGACACAAATTAATGGGAGCAGTGGGAAGGGAGGGGCAGGCCCGTCATTTCGCCAGCCGCCAGGTCTCCACCTCTATCTAGTCTCGACTCGACCGTTGGCGCAACGTTCCAATTTCTTCTCCTCCTCCTCCTCCCCTCGCCGTCTCCAATCCGCCGCACGCTCTCCTCCCTCCTTCTTTACCGTTGCGGGAGCTGCAGCAGCTGCCACCAGATCGATCGATCACCTGACCCTCGCGAGCTCCCTCCCCGCGGAGACCAGCTCCCTTCTTCTCCGTCGCAGCCCAGCCGGAGAGGATCTCGTTCCTGTTCAACGGCGGCCGGCCGAGAAAGCTCCGCCGTTCTCGTCTTCTCCCCCAGGTAACCAATCGTCTCCACCCCCAGATTTACCGTACCGTAGGGCGATTGATCCGTGTGCCCGTTCTTGGGATCTCCTCTCCACTTCTACTGCTGTGATTTTCGCCAAGATCGTCTAGAAAAGCGGTTCTTGGGGCGGCAGCGGCAGCAAGATTGGCGGAACTCGCCCTGTCCTGAACAAAACACGAATCTTCTTGGTCGGGCTAGAATTTACTGACTTTGATTCTGTTCGTGTAAGATTGGGTGGAGGTTGGGTCCCGATTTGATCCAGTAGGACTGTTTAATTTGATCGACGAGACCAAGAACTCGGCCCTGTTTCTTTCAGAGTTCAGACAAAAAACAGAGAGCTTTGTTCCGATCCCCTCTATTGCTCTGTCTCCCCGATCGCCTGAACTGACTCGAAATTTCACCCTCTCTCCCTGTCCTACACAGATCGCCGCCATGACGACGCTGTCCGCGGGCGTGCTCCAGAAGCTGCTGGACGGGATGAAGACGGGCGCGGCCAGGCCCGTGGGGGAGCACCGCACCGCCGTGCTGCAGGTGACGGACATCGTGCCGGCGGACATGGACGAGAAGGACCTCTTCCCGCGGCACGGCGCGTTCTACGTCAAGGTCTCCGACTCCTCCCACTCCATCTACGCCACGCTGCCGCCGGCGCAGGCCGACCTGGTCCTCAGCAACAAGCTCCACCTGGGCCAGTTCGTGCACGTGGACCGCCTCGACCCGGGCTCCCCCGTCCCCGTCATCGTCGGCGCCCGGCCGCTCCCGGGGCGCCACCCGCTCGTCGTCGGCACGCCGGAGCTGTGCAGGAAGGCCGCTGCGCCGAGGAGGGGGTCGTGGGGCTCTGAGAACCACGGCGCCGCCGGGGTGCTCGCCTCGCCCAAGGTCGTCAGGCCCACCGCGCTGAATTTTGAGGACAGGACGCCCGTCAAGGAGAGGCCGTCGCCGTCTGCGCGCGGGTCGGCGTCGCTGAGGAAGAGCACCAGCGTCATGCCCAGGCTGGTGAGCAGGTGCCGGAGCCTCGTCGCCGACAGGGGAGACGCTCCTCCGTCTAAGATCCCCAGGAGCCCATTCCCAGCTGTATGTGCACTCATGAACTGAACTGAACTGACATCCCCAAACGCCAATGAGTTCATCTGAAGCTGAACTGTATGTGTGTGTTTGTGCAGGAGAAGAGCTCGATGAGCTGCACGGCTTCACGGACGATGAGCAGGAGAGCGAGGGAGGAAGAACCCACCTCGCCTGACTCCGACGACGACGCCAGCAGCACGGCGACGTCCGCCAAGAAGAGGCTGTCGGCAGCCGCGCGCGTGCCAGTGCCGGCGAAGCTCAACGCAATCGGCAAGGTATGTGATCATTCATATTGCTAGCAATGAAGCTTAGCTTGTTTGTGTCTCGTTGAATCGAGCTGTCGTGAGTGCCTGAATTCTGAACTGAACTGAACATGTGCTGCAACGTTGTCATTTCAGGAAGCCATGGAGCAGAGGGAGCAGGCTCAGAAGGCGGCGCTCGAGGCGCTGCGCAACGCTTCAGCGACCGATAACGTATATAGGATCTACAAGTATGCCAATCAACGCTCAATCCTCATGGCAATTTGCCGTTGTTTGGTTGATTTTAGCTCGCCAAAGTTTGTTCAGTTGATCATTTGTCTGTCTTGGTTACAGGATGTTCTCTGATGTGAGCAAGACGGCGAGGGCAGACGCGCCGGCTGCCTGCTTCGACGGCTTCCTGAGCTTCCACCAGGAGGCGGTGCAGGCCGTGGCCGACATCGAGTCCATCCAGGCGGCCACCTCCATGGCCGCCACCGCTGCAGCCACGAGCGACGAGCACGCTGCCGCAGCCGAGGAGGCCGCGGCGCCGAACGTCCTGCAGGAGATCGCCCAGAACAGAACGACTACCACCACGCCCAGGAGGCGAGGCCTGCTTGGGTTCGGGGGAGTGTCCAAGTCAGTGTCTTTCGCGCCGGGCACGCTGCTGGACCCTCCTTCTTCACGGCAGGACGGCGGCCGGAGCTCCAGCGCCAGCAGGAAGTGCCTCGCCGCCACGGACAAGCCCGACGACAAGAGGTCGTCCGCTCCTGCCGCAGCGGCACATTCGGCGCTCGGGTCGTCACTGAGGATGGCGAAGCAGATGCAGGCGGAGGCCGGGAGCTGGTTCATGGAGTTCCTGGAGGCCGCGCTGGAGACCGGCCTGAAGAAGAAGAGGAGCAGCAAGCCAGCTGCATCGGCGACAGGCGGCGGATGCTGCCCGCAGTCACTGATGCTGAGGGTGATCAACTGGGTGGAGATGGAGCAGAGCGGCGGGGAGAGCCGGAAGGCCGGTCACCCCAGGGCGGCCGCCGTTGCCAGGAAGCTCAGGATCAAGGCCAAGAACCCCTGATTCGTTTGCTCGCTAGTGCGCGCTTAGGAATCACTCCGGACACCGGTGATGATTGATTCATGCGTGTGTAGTTGGTGCGTGTTTGTGGTAGGATTTGTAGAAGAAACACCCACAGCTAGTGTTGTTGTACTGGAGCTCTGGTGCTGATTCATGTTCGATCATGAATCAGAAATTCGTTATTCTTTTGGACATGCTTTCAGAAATAGTTGATAAATTTCAAACAGAACATAAATTGTTTCTGTCTAATCGCTGCTCTCCGTGATTTTGGCTTTCAGAAATAGTTGACAAATTTCTTACAGAAGAACATTGACTGAAATTGCCAACGGTTCAATACACAAATAAACTGAAGTCATGGCTAACAGCGTGATGCAAGATAATAAGAGGAAGCAAATCGTTTCAGGTTGACAAATAGCTCAAATTCAAAGAGCATCTCAAATTCCCTTGCATGATTTTCTCGGCTAATACACAAATAAACTGAACTGAAGGGAGCAGCTGTTTGTCATGTAACTCATACTCCCGGAACCAGAAAAGACTGTCTGAAACAAGAACAGCTATTTTCTGTTTGCGTCCCCAAAAGACCAATGTCATAGCCCCATCTCCACCTGCTCCCTTTAGCTCCTCTTCTTATTCTGCAAAAAGCTGAATTCAGTGGAAAATCCTATACATAAACAGACAGAAAATTGGTTTAGTATTCTGGAAACCAGCCAGGTTCCGGACTTGCATATCTATACCAGAGAGGTGCAGAAGTATGAAACAAAATTATAGGCATATATTTCACAATCCCCAGTTCTGGATCCCACTGGAAATGACAATTCAAGTGAGGAGAAATTCATTTTCCAAGAAAATCATGCAGGGACAAGTTCTTCGTGCTACAAAAATATCTCTTTTCCAAATATGCAGTAAAAATAGCACTATTGGACGAGGAAACAGGAGACGGACTAACTAGTAGCAACCTCTTGCGACCAACTAGACATTTCACAACACTTGCTCACACAGAAACAGGCCGAGAAAAAAAGATCAACTTCTGGCAAATGTTCCCATATGTGTAACAAGCATGATTAGTTGTGTTTGCAAAGTTCTGACAAGAAGCATATGAGAACACCAAAAAACAGTGACCAGCATTGTCCTTAGATTTCTCAAAACAAGATGCCCTTATAGTTCATATTGAAAGGAAAGGAAGACTAATAAAATTCAGAAAGCACAACTATTGCTCTGTCATCATGGCAATCATGACACTGGGGGAAAGCATATGACCTTTGAACAAGTGAACCCTCACGAATTCTAATGCTTATTGAAAACCTATTCATAAGTCATACCTATCTACTAATGTGGAACTAGCGATAAGAACCTAATATTTATGCTGACCTCCGGTTGGTTTTCCAGTTATAAAAAATATTCTGGCATCAGCTGTTTGCCAGGTAACCAGTGATCTTATCTAAATTCTTACTAGAATCTTGAGTCCAAAATATGGAGAATCGATGACTTCTGTTTTGCATGGAATGTAAAATTTAAATATTTCGTTCTCACCGATTCTAACAAGATCTGCAGACCTCATCTCATATTTCAGCTTGCCAAATCAAGTTGCAGACATGTTCTTTCTTATAATCAAAAACTGCAGTAGTAAGATACTATTATTCATTTTACTACTATTCTTAGTCCAGTTCAGTACTACCCTTGCATGTACTATAAGGTTTCATATCCACTGCATATGTTGTGGAGTAGCAAAAAGGCAGCAAACAGAATTATGAACAACCATGATGAGCACATGAGCATTACCAACTGCATCATATAATGGTTTTAGCATGAAATACATAAATGGACTATCGCATCATATAATGGTTTTAACTTGAAATGCATAGATGAACAAAGAAATTACTTAGTTCAAGCTTTTAACATAGAAACTACTTTATAGATACTCACATGGGTAACAGGGTAAGGATGGAGACATTCACAACCCTCGGAAAAAACCTGGCAGCTTCACACGTTTGCGATCTTTCCTCTCGAAGAATGCATGCCTAACAAGGCTTTCTTCGAAAGTGAAGCAAATAACGCTTGCTTTCACAAAATCATTTTGGAATCTATCCACCAATTTGCCCTTGCTGTCAAAGTGAAACAGGATGCAACGACGGCAGTCCCTTATAAGCATATCTCCATTATCAGACACACCCTCCCAAGCGAGACGTTCTTCATCTGAAACATAATTACCCATCTCCAACACCGGCAATTGAATTTTGCACTTAAGTGACCATGCCTCCATCTTGTAGTTCTGCAGCGCCCATACTTGGACTATCATGGTGCCGCTCTCGAAATGGTGGATGCAAAGCGTGACATCCATCTGATGCAAATATGTTCTGTTGCCGGCTATGGGTGATTGCATACACCTGAATAACTCATCAACTGTGTCAAAAACTACTACCTTGCTTTCGGTGTCCAAGTAGCCTTGATAGTACCAATGTAGGCAGTCGTGTAACAGGACAGGCGCATAATGCTGATCATGAAGGCCGAAGGCGGGCGTCGTCCATGAATTTCTTCACGGATGGTGAGGGCACCGGCAACCCGATGCACCTCTGTCCGTCCAGAGAGGAACCCACGGCGAGGACGCTGTACTCGACAGACGGGCGGTATGCATACGTCCGGGACAGGACGCGGTACTCGCCGGACGGGCGGTGACGGTACAGAGCGGCGACATTGCTCACATTCGGGAGCGCACACCACCGGCGCGTGGCCAGGTTGCAGACGTAGTAGAGGCGGTAGGAGCGGGACAGCAGGAGGAGGCCGTCGCAGGAGGCGTGGATGTAGTACCTTCAGCATTCGCTGCTGCTGCTGAACCCTAGGATGGAGCGGCGCACGGCGGGGCACCGCCGGAGATCAAAGGCGTCCACCGTGGCCGGGGACTTGCCGGGAGTGGGACTGGGAGTTCTTGAAGACCAGCGTGAGCGACGGCTGATGCCAGTGGTGGGCGAGGAGGAGCTCGGCGTCGCTGGCGAGGCGGCTCCAAGTGCGGCATACCGCACCGCAGCGGAGGAGCTCCCTCGCCTGCAGGCGGTAGAAGACCTCCCACAGGACGAGATCCTCCGGGAGGACGGCGGCGGCGGAGCCACCATCGCGCTGCGTCCGCCTTGCCCTCGCGGATTTCACCGTGGTCTCTCACACTACACTGCCGCTGGCTGGCTGGCTGTCTCACGCCATTGGACTGGACACTGGAGCGAGCTCGCCGCCGACGGCGGATCTAGGGTTGAAAGGAGGGTTAGTGGCGGCGTGGTGAGATGGGAGACAAGGAACTTTAAAATCGCGGGCAACAATAAGAAATCTGATAAGTTCTATTTCACAGTATTTCCAGCAAACAGTTACGGTATTAGTTGATTTCTTCAGCAAAATGTTTTGGAAACTGATGATTTGTTTCAAACAATTTTTTTTGGTAAAATGATTACAAATTATATTTGGTGGAAGCAAAGATTGGTACTACTCCTTGTATCATTTCCCGTCACATCAATAGTTGCTTCGTATTCAGGTGTGCAATATTTTAGGATCAAATCATGTTGATCATGAGAATTTCCAACTTAATGATCCACATATAACTCTTGATTATTTTCAACGTGGAGCTTTGATATTTTGCTTCCATGGAGTAGAGACAAACTGATCTTAATGTTCCAAATTAGTCAGATTGTGCTTCCATTTTTTTTATACAACTACAGTAGGGGAGTCAGATCATAGAGTATCTAGCCATGATTGCATCCCCTCCTTAAGACTAGGCTTAGCCTTATGCAAAGATAATGATAGGAAAGATCTAAACTTTACAATGCATCTATTGACCATTAATCTAAATATGGAATCATTTCTGTGGTGCCAATGCTCCAGCATCCAGTGCTTCCATTGATGGATGATTTCCTTTGATCCACCACAACTGAGAATTGTTTTGATATTGTGTCTCGACTGTTTCCATTCTTATGAATTGAAGTTGTTTCGCACGTGTCCACTGTTTTAATGAGCAATTAATAAAATTATTTTGAATTTTTACATCATGCATCATGGACGCACCCCTGATTCCATTGGAAATATTCTTAGCATAAATACATGAAACCAAGTATGAACAAGCATGATGAGCACATGTCCGTTAACATTTGTGTCATATGATGGTTTAAATGTGAATTGAAGTCGTTTCATAGATATTCACATTCACCATAAGGATGGAGACCATCAAATATTAATCACCAAAATTATATCCTACAGCCCTCGAAGAAACCGTGGCAGCTTCCCAAGTTTGCGATCATCTCTCCTCTCGAAGAACACATGCCTAACAAGGCTTTCTTTGAAAGAGAGGTGAAGAAGCTCTCGAGTCGCATAATCGTGGTCGAATTTATCCACCAACTTGCCCTTGCTGTCAACTTGAAATAGGAGGCGACGAATGCAGCAGCTTAACAACATATCTCCATTATCACACACACCCTCCCAGGCGAGAAGTCTTTTCTTTGACACACATTCCGCCATCTCCAACACCGGCAACTGAATTTTTTGCTTGAGTGACCATACCTCGGCCTCGTAGTCCTGTAGCGTCCAAACTTGAACCGTCATGGTGTCCTGATCAACTTGGCGGACGCCAAGCGTACCATCCATCCGACACAAATGTGCTGAGTCGTTGAAATCTTCCGAGTTGGTGGTAATGGGTGATCGCATCCACCTGAATGACTCATCCAGTGTGTCAAAAGCTAGAATCTTGCCTTCGTTGAACGAGGAGCTGTTAATGTACCAGTGGAGACAATCATGTAGGAGAGCAGGGGGGTGCTCCTCCCTGGCATGAATAAGCCAGCGGATGGTGTTTCTCCTCAGGGATGGCGAGACCACGGGCAGGCCGATGCATCTGTGTCCCTCGGAGGAACCCACGGTGAGGATGTAGTACTGAACACTACTGTTGGTGTCTCCGTTTGCGCAGTTCCAGTAGAGGATGCGGTACTCGCCGGACGGCCGGTGACGGTAGAAAGCCGCGACAATGCCGATGGCCGGAGCCGGAAGTTTGAGCCACTGTCGTGTGGTCGGGTTGTAGATGTAGTTGCGGCGGTTGGTGTCGGACGACAGGAGGAGGAGGCCGTCGTAGGAGGCGTAGATGACGAAGCTGCTACAGGGGTACCTGTATTTGTTTAGTCTGAGGATGGGCCGGCGCACGGCGGGCGTCGGCTGCTGGAGGTCCAGGGCGTGGACCGAGGCATCGACGGTGTACTTCTTGTCCCTGGTGCGGAAGAAGACCAGCGGGAGCGACGGCTGGTGACGGTGGTGGGCGAGGAGGAACTCGGCGTCGCAGGTGAGGCGGCACCAGGAGTGGCAGGCCGCACGGCAACGGAGGAGCTCCTTCGCCGGCAGGCGGACGAGGATCTCCCATAGTACGAGATCGTCGGGGAGGAAGGGGGCAATGGCGGCGGCACGTTCGAGCTTGCGCCGCTTCCCATTTACCATTACCATGCCCTCGCGCTCCACGGACCCATCGCCGCTGCACGCCGTCTCAGCCATTGCGGAGGATTATGCTGGCTTTGTCCCGGCCGGGACCGGAATGCACGATCTAGCGGCAAACACAACTCGTCCATAAACGCTGGGACTACCACTGGCTATATAGGTGCAGGCGTGCAGCCACAACCCCAAACCTGACTCGGACACGGACACGGACACGTCCTAGTCAGTATTAGGTGTTTAGGTACCAACTAGCTAGACTCGATGCATGCAAAGTCCTACTAGAACAAGGACCCACGTACACGCTACACTAGAAAACTAAACAGGACTTTCTAAAACCAGTACTGTGCCTACTTTGGATCATATCATTCCAACAGATTAGGCTCTTATCGAAAAGCTTAATCGATCTGGCATGTCGTGTTTGCTACGAGGAGATTCCCTAAAGGATCCCTAAATAAAACTTAACAGTATACTGAAATAAGGTTACAAGATCTCAAGCTTGATGTGCCATCGTCAGCCCTAATTTGCAACATGGAGAACTGGAGATTCTTATCGACGCCTATATATATATTTGAAAACCATCTTATGAAGGACACGTATAGACATATATACGCCCAAGTCAAGCCCTAGCCTTCATATAGACTTCGTAGCCATAAAAAGTAAATTCAACTGTTGTGTTGTCTTGTGCCTCTGTTAACCCGACAAGATCCACTTTATAAAGTCTTGTACGATCTTGTTATCACACCATGAATAAAGTCTGAGGGGACTTCACCATCAACGTCTTGATGCTTACCTATTGGCCCAACCCCTTCCAAAGAGATAAAGTCCCTTGGTACGAATTTGCAAAGTCCCTGTCAACCGGTTTTTTTCGTAAGTCTCGCACAGTTCAAAGAAAACGCATAACACTTTTATGATTGCACTCTTCTGTTTAGAAAAGCACAATTACATATTTTAAAAACTATAATTACACTTTTTCTAAAACGATCATGACTTAAAAGAGAAAAATAGTTGAGGGAGACGCGGACACTTCCTATCCTCTAAATCCTCTAAACATGGAACGTATAGGAGATGTACAATGATTTTATCTTAGCAATGTCATGTAGGATAATTGCTAAGTTGGAGGAGAGAGAAAAAAAAGTTTGTCTTATCTTAGTCATATCTTAGTAACAATTATCTAACCACAAATTTACATATATTTGGTTGAATATATATGGATATTTGGTATCAATTATCTCACCACAAATTTATGGATATTTAGTAGAAGAGATAATTGCTAAGTTAGAAATTATATCTTTAGTAGCAATTATGCCAAAAAAGAGCCTAGATCATCTCTTAGTAGAAAAGAAAATAAAAGGAGCCTAGACCAAATTTGGCAGAAAAGATAAATTTATGAGATTATTGCTAAGCTGCTAAGTCTGTACTTATTTTTTTTAGTCATATCTTAGTAACAATTATCTCACCATAAATTTATGGATATTTGGTAGAAAAGAGATGACTAAAAAATAACCGATTGTATGTTATGTCTTCTTATCATATCTTTATTACGTGGCAGATTTAAGATAAGACTTGCACATGTCTAAGGGCATATACAATACGGTGATGTCAGCCTTCACTTAGCATTGACACGTAGACTATTTGTCTTATTTGGAGGAGAGAGAATGTACAAATAAGAGGTTGTCTTCCCTTAACTAAGAGATGATCTGTTATGAAATAAGGGAAGACTAATTTCACAATTGTACAATTTACCTTCACTTAAGCATATAATTTCTTACTAAAATATAATTAATTCTTATTGATTGTTAGAGATGACTATAAGAAATAATACATTGTATAACCTATGATTTTGCCTACTCTAGATGACGTGGATCATTAACATAAGGTGTGTCTTCTCTACCATTGTACATGCCCTAACTCGAAGAACTCCCTGATGTGACTGAAAGCCGTTCTCCAGCGTGGCGTCCAGCTCAGCCTTCTTTACGTACGCTTTACATGACAGGTAAGCTGCAGGCGGTGAAATTTCACAAAAATAACCCTTTGGGTAAAGTACAGCAAAAAATAACCCCTTTTCAAAACTATTTTGAAATCTAACCCTTTTTGGTAGCGCCCAACGATGCGGCGCTACACTCTGTATGGTAGCGCCACCGCGTCCGTCGCTACCCTCGTGCCAGCGTGGCAACACGGGCCCCACGAGGTGGATGTGCAACGCCACGCTCCTCGGCGCTACCCTTCGGAGGGTAGCTCCATGCCCCACGGCGCTACCCTTCGGAGGGTAGCTCCATGCCCCTCGGCGCTACCCTCCCCGACTTAAGCGAGACGCGGCGCTGCCCGAGCGGCTCCCTTTCCATGCCATCGCGAGCACGTCGAAAACGGCTAAATCTGGGAGGGTAGCGCCATGGGGCGTGGAGCTACCCTCTTGAGGGTAGCGCCGAGGCGCTTGGAGCTACCCTTCAGAGGGTAGCGCCTTCGTCTGTGGCGTTGCCGTCCTAAAACCAAGAAAGTTTTGCTGAAAACAGCAGCCTTCCTTCCTCAACTAACAAGCATCATACCAGATAGCAAATCAAAACATAATAAAACATAGGAACACCAGGTCTACATACATATATCGAGAAGTCTAGCACGCAATATAACACATAAATCCACAAGTGCATCACAAACATAGCATCTAGATCGAGAAGTGCAACAAGGTTGGGCAAACAACACATAAATCTACTTCCTTCCCCTCCTCCTCCTAGGACCTAGCACGGTAGGATCCTCATCTCCATCGTTCCTCAACCTCTTCAAAGCCGAGTTGGGGATCGGCGCGTTCGAGGCATTCTTCATTCTAGGCCTCGTCCTCTCCGACTCGATGTCATCGTCAAATGGCACGTTCGAGGCATTCTTCATGTTTGGCCTCCTCCTTGGAATAAGCTTCTGCGGTCTCGGGGGTGGCTCCTCGTCTGACTCGGTCTCCACATGTTCTATCTCCTCCGACTCGGCTGCCGGCGGATCGGACTCCTCCGACTCAGCTTCCGGCGGCTCGGACTCCTCGGACTCGATCTCTTTGCCCTTTGCTTGCTGAGCCCACTGGCTAGGTGTGAATCGGATGAACTCGCGCCTCGACCTAAGGTTGAACGACCGCCGCTGGCTTTCTTGAAACTCGTCCAAGGTCATGTCGTCGGGAATCTAAAACAAAACAAATGGATTTGGTTAGAAAGGGAAAACACGACTTTTGGTGTATGCACGAAGCTAGAAAAGTTCCGTACCTCGTCATATTGCGGGTTGGAGCTAGAGGCACCACCACGACATAGAGGTGTGGAGTACGACGTCGGCTCTGTGGGCATGGTGTAATCGGTGGTACGACAACCAAGTAGTAGAGGAAGTGAGCGCATCCGTTGGGCGCTTCTCTGTGACATTAATGCAACATATGTCTAAGAAAAACATTCATACCACATATGACTACATTACTAGGATGCACAATGTCGACGTACCTTCGCAAACTCTCTAACGACACTATCGCCCTTCTTGGTACGAGGATAAGCGGTTGCTTCCTCGGCTTCATCGGCTTGCTGTGAGATCTCGTTGCGCTAGAAAATTATAGAAATATGTCAACACACAATATATATTTATTACAACGCAAGTTCGCCATGCATATAGGGTTCAACTCGAATTCGCCATGCATATAGGGTTCAGCTCGAATTCGCCCGTGTCTCCCAACGTATGGCCATGACCATATGGATCCCATACCACCTAGAACATAATAGTGGGGTCATTTCACATGGTGCAATATGGACGAAAGAAGAGTTAACAAAAGAAAAACATCCATTACCTGCTCGGGCGTTAGCGCGTCGAACTCGTTTGTGTACCTCTCGTACTCCTTTTCACCGTCGCCATAGAACAGGGGAATCACGTCCCACTTGTACACCCAAGTTGGCAGACGGTGCACGTCGTCGTGATCATCCCAAGGCAGCCAATGCCCAGGGTCGGCCGTCCAACGGAGAAGCGCTCCCACATCCAGACAGAAAGCAACACTAGCGGGCCACCTATCCCGGACTGACCTTCTCCCCGACGGCAGGCATCGTATAGCTGCAAGTATAGGGTAAAATTTTGATAAGTAATGACTTCATGAGATGTTAAAAGCAAAAACAAACCTAATTTGTTACCTGATGGTACAAGTATGCCAAAGCCGCAGAACCCCAACTTCAATTTGTGTCCCAACCGCTTAACGCCTTGAGCCACATCCACGGACACGTCCTGCCTCTACCATCCGCAAACAAGGCCCGTGAGATCACGTACCACACGTACGCACGGGCGTACATCTGAACCACAATATCATCCGCATCGGCGGGCGGTGGTGTACCAAAGGTTTCACTGACCCAATGAAAGGACGCTCCAGAGGGCATTCTATTCTTTTTCGGCTCTGGATGCGGTCCAGGTGATCTCCCAATAAGACCTTCCATATTAGCTCTCCAACCATCTGAACTTGTGCTAAAACACAACAACCTACCATCGATAGGGAGCCCTAGGATCATCGCCGTGTCCTGGAGAGTGACGGTCATCTTGAAGGGAATATGCCCTAGAGGCACTTAATAAACATAGTTTATTGGCAATATCGCAATTGTTTATTATATGTTTTATACCATGCTATAACTGTATTAAGCGAAAGCATTAATACATGTGTGGTAGATAAAACAACCAGGTCCCTAGTAGCCTCTACTAAGACTAGTTTCATTGCGCGATTGATGATCGAGGTTTTCCGATCATAGGGCATGGCGCCGGTCGGCAATGGAAGTCATGTCGTTGGTTGAACGATGTGATGGACATACCCAATATTTATAGGACATAGTCATTACGCCTTAAGACCGTGAGACCAACTCTTATTGTTATTCCTGGAAGATATTTTGATTGCACCAAACGTCGTATCTTAATTAGTATGACAATAACGGTGATACTTTTGGGTATCAAAAGGGGATAGTTTAGACGAGGGGTCAACAACGGGATTTGTCAGTCCGTATAGCCGGATAGATACTCTAGAGCCCACTCGGTGAGATTATGTCAAATGAGTTTGCAAACATGTGACTATGTCACCAGCTGACATAATAAATATCATAGATGAGTAGAAGATAGCGATGTCGGTAACGAGGTCAGCTAGATATGGAGATATCTAAGAACGACCCTCGGACACGCTAAGTATCGCCATGACAAAGGGTTTAAGACTAGACGTCCAGGTTTGATAGATGAAAGTCATTCGTTATATCACAGGGATTAATTCATGGGGTCCAGGGCTACGAGTTAGTCATTGATCGGAGAGGAGTCTCGATCATGTCTGTTATTATATCGAACCGCTAGGGTAACACACTTAAGGGGTTTCGACAAGACAGCCGTAAAGGAAAAAGATCACCGGGAACGTCCCGGGAATGGTCCGATGGAGATCAGGCAGCGACAAAATAGTTTTTGGAGTTAGAATAAATTATATATAATATGTTTGATATTAATTAGTGTAATTAATATTTAAATATGATTTATATATTTATTTTCGAATTTATTTAGACTGATTTCCCTAAATGGTCCTTCTGGTCGAAAGAAGGCCCATAGAGGGAAAACCCTCAAGGGGAAATTTGGTGGGGGCCTTGGCCGGCCTAGGTGGGCCAAATGGGGCCCACCTAGGGCCGGCGCACCCTTCCTAGCCACGCCAAGGCTGTAGGATAGTCCCACATTGCCTGGCTAGGGAGGTTGGCTCCCCCCGGGAGCCTATATAAGAAGGGGCACCCCTGACCTTTTAATTCACCAATTAATTCCCCAATTCTCTCTCGATCTCGTGATTCCCTTTGTTGGAGTTGCACCGAGTTGAGAGGGGGATCTCTTCCACCATAGCCCACTGCCGCGCTGCTGGTGTTCCAGTCCAAGTCTTCCGCTGCTCGTCCTGGACTGGAGCTTCGGAGGTCGTCGTCTCCACCGTATGTGTGTAACACCCTGCGAGGTGCTGCGCTAGCGGTACTCATAGGCCTACTTCCTCCACCCGACCTCGAGGTCATCTTCGTTGTCTTCATCGCGCCGAGTTCTTCGCGACCTAGAGGTCGGCTACGTCGTCTTCGTCGTCAACGCTTGTACGGGAGCGTAATCCCCGCTATTCGGTCTACGAGGGTATGTATTCCGATCTCCGCCGTACTTCTATATCTGCATAGTGTAGATCTTGGCTAGTTTAAGGATATCGTTGCTAGGAATTTTTTTGTTTTCTGCACACGATCCCCTTCACATCTCCTCCGCGCGGAGGTGAAAAGTGTGCGTCTCCGGCCTACATCGACCAACGAGAGCGGTGATAGCAGAAGGGTTCAAGTTCACCGTTGACCGGGTGACAAGCTGGATGAAGGGGAGTAGCCGTAGCCAGTGGATGTACGGGGTATACCTCTTGTCGTATCGCATCTTCTTGGGGCTGATACCTCATGAGACCGAAGACGAAGAGGTTTAAAAACCTACAAAAATTTAACACAAGTTAAATACAAAGAATACATGTCAACAAAATTAAGTATTATAGTGACAAAAATTTCACAAGTTATGTCACAAAATGTATTACGTTACTCCCTTCCGCAATGAACCGTGCACGATGCACTCGGTCATATGCCTCATTAAGTAGTTCCATCCTAGGCATTTACCAAATAAATAACACTAGTAAGATGTAGCCCATATTTGTAGAAATCCTAAAATTAGCATGTGTGCCAACAACATACATACAACATATATCTACATGCAAATTAACTAACTACAAAGGTTAGACAATTGCTAAAAGAGCAACTACAAAAGCTAGCATAATACAAGTCGGAGGAGTACTCATGTTAGCAATTATTTAT
The DNA here is from genome assembly GCA_026929855.1 of Poa annua. NCBI lineage: Eukaryota > Viridiplantae > Streptophyta > Magnoliopsida > Poales > Poaceae > Poa > Poa annua. The sequence goes on along the minus strand of CM049428.1, from coordinate 4,128,317 downwards.
ATAGCAGAAAATATGGAAATACATAGTACACACATTGGGGAAGGACTTTCCCAACACAAATTGCTAAGGATTTAAACTAAAGTACCCTAAATTTTGAATCTATCATGAACTAGGGTTTCACCTAAACTAGCAAAAGTTAGGCAAATCTGACAATTTTTATGGATGAAATTGAGGGGAGAGGAGGAGCATACCTAGGGGATTGAGTTGGAGATGGATTCCTCGAAGATTCGCTTCGAATCCGGCCGGATTCACTGGAGGTTTAGAAGAGAGGAGGGCGAACGCCATGAACGAACAGAGAGGAGAGAGCCGCTCAGGCCGATTCGAGTGGAGGGAGCCGCTCGGGCAACACCGCGTCTCGCTTAAGTCGGGGAGGGTAGCACCGAGGGGCATGGAGCTACCCTCCGAAGGGTAGCGCCGAAAGACGTGGCTTTGCACATCCACCTCGCGGGGCCCGCGTTACCACGCTGGCACGAGGGTAGCGACGGAGGCGGTGGCGCTACCACACAGAGGGTAGCGCTGCATCGTTGAGCGCTACCAAAAAGGGTTAGATTTTAAAATAGTTTTAAAAAGGGGTTATTTTTTGCTAAACTTGTCCAAAGTTATTTTTGTGAAATTTCAGCTAGCGGTCTTTGCCAAATCAGCGCACGAGTATTCTAGGCAGTTCCACGTCCCGGTCTTCGCCTTTGTCGTCGTCGTCTTCCTCGCGCGCTCCTCCCTCAGCACCTTCTTCCCCTCGTCTTCCTCCTCCTCCCCCGGCCTCTTCGCGTCGCGGAACCAAGGTACCTGACTCTAATCGCGCGATTCAATTTCGATCTGTATTCGTCGCCGGTAGATCCGGCTGCTTAGGGGGTGCCGAAATCGCTTGGAGAAGAAATCGGGGCTTTGGATCATCAAGGTCTCCTCCTCTGCCGCCGCGGGTGATTCCAGATCTCATATGCTCCCTGACATAGCTTAGCTTTACGTATCGTGTATCTCTTCCCTCCGCTGTTTGGTTTCATCCCATGAGCAGTGCCCCGATCTGGATTCTGGCCCCGTCGATCGCGAGCCTAGATCACACGACCGGATCACGGTTCATGGTATTCTTAAGAATTGTGTGTGCGCGTGTCCGTCCTCGACGCGCCTCTGTGATGCCTCCATGGAGGTTGGGGTGCTGAGGTCAGTCATGGTATGCCCAGGCACAGTTTTAGTAGCTTTCGTAGATGGGGAACTAGGTCAGCGCATGGATAATTGGTGTTCTAAACTTAGGTTTTGGGGATATATGCTACCGGCTGTTGAGGCGATTCCACCACGCCGTTCGACATATGGAAAAGGAGCGCGCCTCGATTTTCCGATTCGGTGATAAGATAGTGGAGCGTGTGTCAGATGGTAGAGGAAACTGGAGGGAAGGAACTGCATTCAGTGGCAAGGCTTTAGGGCAGTTACAAGTGCCAAGTGAGACTAACTTCACTCTAGTGTACTGTAGGTGGTTGATGAGGAAATGATTTATCCTTACGTCCATACAGGCTAGAAATTGATAAGAGCTTGACCAGCATGCTTTGCTAAAGCGCCGTGTCCACACTTCTAGTGCTGCAATCTATGTCAGCTGATTTATTTTTGCTACGTTTAGGCTGTCTAGAAAAACTTAGTGTTTTAATTAACGATTTCGTAAACTCATGGTTTTTTGTTAGAAAACGTAATATAGTCATTCAGTTAAAGCCTTTGCGTATAGTTGCCTATTTGACTGGGTTAGTGGTGTTATCGAATATCTATCATGCTAGATCGTGGAATTTCAGACAGTGAAGCTCAATAAAAGGATAATGGACTCCCTAATTTGGGAATTTGTAATACGAGTTGTCATTATACCACCTATTCCGAGAGAATTGTGTTATATGAATTTTCGTTTATACCATAAAGTGTTCAGGCCCATCACTGTTGATTTCCTTAGTGAAAGCACCAATCCTTTTAGCTCTTCCTTTTGGGAAGTATTAAGGCCAGAATATCAGGCCTGTGGGCATGACTTCACTTATAGGGCGTGAAATACTGCTCCCCACATCTCTCTTACTACTCCCTCTGTTCCACAATGTAAGCCTTTTTAGCAAGCTAAACTAGCTAGCTGAAAAGGCTTATATTTTGGAACAGAGGTAGTATTTGTTTCTGGCTCTATTTTGGAGGCAAATTTATAAAAGGCATTCTCCCATGTCATGCAAGTAATATGAATGTAGATGGAATTAAGTATCAAGTCATGGGACCTCGTTTGTTATGATTGGAAGCCACTAATATCACCTGCAGTCTGAAGTTCTGAACACACTACTGTATCTAGTCTGTCGTTTTGTTCTTGTAATTGACAGGCTGTGTGCTTCGCTTTTTGTGTGCTGCACAACAGTATATTTTTGGGTTCATATATTACTAGTTCAAGCCAATCAATTTATCCAATGTTCCAGTGTTAGGCATTTTGTTGTTTAGCTAGAAAGTTGGGCGGTACATTACCTGACACATGGACGATGCGGTATATAACCCGATGCCAGTAATTATTAGTGATTGATAGAAGAAAATGCAGAGCTGTTCATAATCTTATGGTGCAGTTTATCCCATGTGCAGCAAATATATTTTCCGCAGTCTTCGGCAGAAGCTTGAGCAATTTTTTTAAACATTTTTGTAAAACTTCCATGTGCTGATTCTTTTCTTGGTCTTACCAGAAGCGAACCCATGGCGAAGATCAAGCCAAAGGCATTGCTGTTACAGAGCAAGCAAAAGAAGAGCCCGACCCAGATCGGTGTGACCAAGATCATCACCTACGTTGTCCTGGGCGCTCTAGTCGTGTCTTCCGTCTATTACGCCTACCAATACTGGCAGAACAAAGGACCGGCAGCCGCAGTTGCAGGAGAAGGCGTTGTGGGGAACTAAACGAAGCCCCAAGAATTTAGTAGATTTTGTTGTTGTTGTATCATGTTATGGGCTAATTTTGGTTGATGCAGTTCAGTGAATGGAACATGGACAGACATGTCGTGTTTAGTTGCATTCCCCTGGTACATTACATTAACATGTATGGCTATATATATCTTTGTTTGGCATGGGACGAGCTGAGGTTGTTGGAACTGTATCCATGGACTTGTGGTTGTTCAATTGATAGCGTAGTAGTGTTGTACACTTGTACTCTGTTGGTCAGATAAACGTCTCAGGGCAGTGCTGTCTCCATTTTTTACCTTTCTAACCTAGACATTATATGACAAGGGAAGTCAAGATGGAGATGTCCTTCCTTGAAGACGACGGCTACGGTTGAGACGTGGTCTTGCTCTTAGCTTAGGATAGGCTTTTACTTGTGTTGGTTGTGGTGTGTATTGGACTAGCCGGCGTGGAGTGGTGTGTTGACAGTGTTGTACGCAACGGACTGTCATATTTTTGTACTCAAACCTCTGCCTTCTATAAAATTACGGTACACAATTACGTACTCTCTAAAAAAATAACCTAGACATTATTCCCTTTACATGTATATTCTTCATCCTTGGACATTATAATTGAGAAAGTGAGCAATCTCTGAGCCCTCTCATCACGACATCAGCACACTGGTCAGATAAACATACATTGTATTCTGGCCGTTTCGTTCTTCGTTAAACCTGCGATGGGCCCAATGTCCTATAGGGCCGATACTCTTGTAAACAATAGGGATGTCTTTATCCTCCCGTAAGAAGCCCATCTAGCTCTGTTCCCTGAAACAAAGTTTCTTCAACATGAAAAATGAAAAGAAAACCGCTCCACTCCCAACCTCTCTTCTTCCTCGCGAACCGGAAGTCCTAGATGCGCCGCCACCGCCACCGCCACCGTCCGCCTGGAGCAAGCGACGCTCTATCGATTTGGAAAGGTAGAGAAGGGCTTTCCGACACTCTATTCTGCTTGTTCGGTTGTGCATGCATGTGCAGGTGCGGTTGTTGATGGAGCAGATTTATCATTCATGTCGATTGTAGCTAGGTGGTACACAAAGGCACAAAGTGTAATTTTTCTCCTCTATGACGTTCAACAATCAATAGTTCTGCAATTTTTTCTTTGACTGAAACCGAGGAAGATGAACTGATTTTGTTTGTTATATCTAGGGTCCTTTTTACACTGACAGACAATTGGATGACGCTGCATACCATTTAAGACTTGGTTCAGCTGCTGGTAAGTGTAATGTTGTCAACGGCCAAAGAAGGATACTGTTTTCGCTGCAATGTGCGTACTTAGTTATTCAGAGATTTTATAGTGCCTACCATGCAAGACTGAACGATTATGCAGTGAAAATTTAAAAGTTTCTCAACAAATAGTAGCAAGCTATCTGGTCTTAGAGGTTTTTCCGCTAATAAATTATTCATGTTTAGAATGGAAAATATACTTCATCTTCATTCTTCAGGTAAGCAATATCACGAACTGAAAGCCAAAAATATCTTTGTGTGCAGGGTTGCCTGAGTGCAATCATTGTCAGCCTTTATGTATATACTATCCAACAAGGTTGGAATGTTAAATTGTTGCTCAGAGTTTTACATGTGATGTATTTTGTGTTATGCTGGTCCGATTAAATCACCTTTCTCTCATCTTTTGTTATATTGCAGGGTTCAATGCTTCCTGAATAGTGCCCAAAACCGAGATGCAATAACATTGTTGATGCTCAGGAAGTCAAGCGTGATGTCGTTAACCTCGACCATGTGGTATGTTTTTTTTATCTCCTTAGTTTAGCGGACTTGGTAAAGTATATTTAGGATGCTACACTCGTTGTACTTATATGAGAAGATGACACATGGTGGTGCATTCGCTTAGAATGGACAAGTACTAAGGGCCGAGGATCATAAGCTACACTTATTACTGAGAATTCCTTTTAATTCAAGTACAACCTTCAAATCCTATCATGGCTTGTGATTCTTGTGTGCGTCAGCAATAAATTACTGTCAGCAGGCTATATTTCATTTGTTGTCGAACTGCCACACATGGGGATCGTTTCATTCTCCTGACTCCAGTTTACATCCGATCTGCTATAATTCCTCCTGTGTACTTATATGTTTAGGCCACTCAGACAAACAAAAATCATTTTTTTGGAAATTCAATTTTGACCTTCAAAATCTCCATGTATTTCCTTAAATTATTATCATTCTATTGCCAAAATTGTCGGGCATGACAGCGGGCACAATCATGATCCAACGCAACACATAAATCTGAAATACTATTTCATCTTTTACCCAATATATATTGCCTCCGGTCTTTATAAAGGAAAGATGTCTTCATTTTTTATTCTTTCTAACTAACAGCATTATTCCTTGTACTGTATATGTATTCTTCATCCTATCTAATTAGTTATGCAACATCTGCATAGAAATCCTGAGCTGTGATCCGTGCCGCAACCGGTATCCTGACAACCTTCCGGTCACTGCGCCAAGTAATGCTACCAAATGTGTAGTCCCCCTGCAGCTTCCAAGCCGGCGACAAATTCACCTTAAAGGTGTGCACTTTGTTTGCCGCATCAAACACGAGCACCGCCGGCTCAACCTCTATCCTGACTCCAGCTGGGCTCTGGACAACGGTGCGGTAAACAGAGTTGACCTCGCCCACATTCGTCACTGTCCTTGACACTGTGATCACACGCCTCAGATCGGGAACCGCGACGGAGGGCAGGTTCAGTTGGTAAGCTGGCAACTCAGTCTCGTTGCAGCTCACGCTGGTCTTCCCGGCGATGGTGCACCCAAGGAATTTCGGGTAATCGTGGGGATCGATGTCGTAGATCAAGCCCGGGTCAGCTGCTCCGAGAGGGTTTATGTTCCCGCCGCCGTAATCGAACGGGTCGGCGGTCTTCCTGGGTATCCCCTCGGCCAGGATTGGCATGCCGCGCTCGTCGGTGACATGCGCTTCATCACCATGACAATAGGATCATCAGCCATCTAGCTAGCCGGGAATGGGATGTTCGCAAAAGTAACACTTACCGGAGGTGACGATTGCTGATTTTATTGCCGCTGGAGACCAATGTGGGTGAAGAGCTTTCAGCATTGCGACGGCGCCCGATACGTGCGGGGCCGCCATTGACGTTCCAGACATGAATACGTAGGAATCTTCCTTCGCTGCCAAAGATGTTGGCTCCAGGTGCGGCTATGTCAGGCTGTTAACACATGATACAAAGGGGTAATGGGACTTGATAATGGTTTTAGCTGATGATAGGTTGGGATTTGGTACGCGAACCTTGATAATTTCCGGGTAATCAGTCGATGGACCTCTTGAGGAGAAGGATGCCACCTTTGGCGCCAGTATATCTTTCCCCGTGACGGTGCGTGCTGGTTCAATCTTTGCCACGGGAGAGCTGAATAAAAAAAAATGCCGTCGATCAGAAGAGTACATGCTTGATCGAACTCAGTTGAATGCACGCCACGTACCTGGTGGCGCCCCAGTAATTGACGATCTTCATCGCAGTGTCAAGGTCCACGAGCACACAAGCTATACCTTGGCAATTTGTGTCAGTTATAATATCGGTGGTATATTGGGCGAAAATAAGACGAATTGTGACGCCTGTTGGAAAATGGTCCTTGGGAAGAGGCCGGTTTGACCGGGGAAGCAGAGCAGGATTTGCCCTTGCACGTCCGTGCCATTAAGTGCATTCTTGGTACACCTAAATACATACAGAAAAGCCAAATCGGGTTTTAGAATTGCCCAACAGATTAAAAAAAGGGGCAGATAGATTAGTTTACTTACTCGGAAACAACGATAAGACTTGCAAAACTGCTCCTGGTCGAGTTGATCGCTTGGTAATAAAGAGATTGTCCCTGCAAAACCAAATGGGCAGAGTTTGCTCAAGAACATCTGATTCTAAATTTTCGAGAGCTGTAGGTGCACGCTCAGGTTGGGATTCTTCAGAGGTGTAAGGACGTATACCACTATCTGCTGCTTGTTTCCCAGTGTGATCACAGTGGGGAAGGACCGATCGATCTTGCTCGCCGCCACGGTGAAGTGTTCCCAACGGTCTGTGGCCTTGGACCGCTGTTGCCGCCCGAAAACACAACCGTGATCCCCTTCTGAACTGCGTGTAGAGCCGCAACCGAAACCCCCTCTGAGCTGCTGATAGACACCGACAAGACATCCACTCCATCGTTGATGGCATCGTCGATGGCGGCGAGCACGGTGGCTGTGCCGGTAACGGCGGCGCCAAGGCTGACATCGTTCCAGAGGGCCTTGTACACCGCGATGCGAGCGTGTGGTGCGCCTCCCCGTGCAACCCCCTCGGCGAGGCCATTGAAGCTGGCGGCCTCCACGGCGGAGCCCGCCGCGGTGGACGCACAGTGTGTGCCATGGCCGTGGCGGTCCCTAGGCGACAGCGAGTCGTTCGCGAGGAGCTCATCTTGCTGATGAACCGTGCTCCGATGATCTTTCGGGTGCAGTTGTTGATGCCGAAGTCAGGCCCGACTTGGCACTTCCCTTTCCACCTTGATGGTACTGGACCATAGCCAACGTCGCTGAAGCTTCTCGACTCCGGCCAGATCCCTGATTAGCAAGTTAAGTTCACATGAGGATGAACCTTCTCGGTCGACTTTAAAATAAATACGAGAATTTCTCAATATATATATACTAACCGGAGTCAATCACCCCGATGATTACATCCTCTCCGTAGTTGATCATCTTTTGATCACAAGCATCCTCTCCGTAGTTGGTTCCATGGAGTGGCCCAGCACTGGAGGGCGTATGGTAGTTGAGACCAAGAAAGTCCCAGCTCCGGGTGGTGGTCGCCGTGTGCGTTTTGCTCCGTTCGACGCTGATGACCTCCGGAAACTCTGCAGACATCACATCATAGTGATGATGATTTCTCAAATACAGTACATATATGCAAGCAAAATCCGGGAGCTTCACGTCGACGAGTGCTGACCTGCAAGTTGCTTGGCTTGCTCTGGGGTGAGCATGGCGGCGAAGCCATGCTTGTAGTTGTACACCACGGAGGCCACCGATTCCTCCTTGCTAAAATAAGAATTAATAATAATTAACTTGTTACAACCACGGAGTACTAGACACAGAAGCCAGGTAGTAGTAAACATGAGTGGGTACCTTCCAAGGAGAGTGGAGAGCATATCATGGTGCGAGGCGACAACATCGTCGGGGTGTCCATGCTTCACGTGACCAAGGTAAACTATATAAAGCTAGAGAGGCGAGCAGAGTGTTAGCCATGGCTAGCAGCGCCACCGTTATTATCTACTGAAACATATATGCAATATCCGATTACAGAGGCCGGGTATAAACGCTTAATCTTTTAAGTAATAAACCGCCCTTTATCGAAAAAATATGCAATATCCGTGCTCTACCAATTACCTTGCGAGATTCTCCGTCTCCTCTGCATACTAGCAGCATGCAAAGGAAAAGCAGCAGCGCAGAAGCTACACGCGAGCGGGAGGAAGAAGATGACACCATCTCTGCAGCTGTTGGTTGTGACCTGTGGTTCTCATCGCTGGTATTTATAGATATAGGTACCACGGTGATACAGTTCTGGCTGATGCCACTGTAGTCTTTTTACGACGCGACGTTAACCTTCAACTAACAAAAATATCAGTCGTGGAGGTGTCCATGCCACATCTTAATTGTAGATGTATACTCTCAAAGATGTATGTTGCTGACTATTATGTGCAGAAATTTCTTAATAGTTGAATTAGTAAACATGTATAGTGCTTTTGTTCCTACTAGTATACATGCTGTCAACCGCAAGTTCGGAATTTGACCGTTTCTTTTGTGGGGTTGAAAGTTAAATGAGCACGCTTACATGTGATTAACCTCTGTAGTTGAGAAAAACTAAACTACTCTTATGGAAATGCTAAGCTGGTCATATATATATATATAAATATCTGGAAGACAGGTATTCAAAAAAAGAACATAAACTTCCCTCTAAAAAAAACATACACATATTTTGATATTATAAGTTGAAAATTTCCTATGTAAATTTTCGGCAAATAATAATTGTTTGGTTTTTTTGAAAATGGGAAAATAAGAACATACTTGTTACTATAAGGATGCCATCCGTAAACTTAGTATGCTTTGTTTGCCCATGCTAATGTGAACCACAACACGTGCATGTCGCGTGGAGAGAGAGTCCGCTGGTAGGAGAGGGCCATTGGTGATTTTAACTGTTTGTTCATAGATTTGAACACCAAAATAAGAAATATTCAAGCACCAAGTTGTGATCTGTTTTCACATTTGTGTCGGCCAATTAAGATCTTTTCTTATTAAAAATAAGATCCTATGTTGATATATTTCGACGGCCTTTTCATTTGCACTGCTTTCAGTTTATCGATAGTACTCATTTGGGTTTTACAATGCATCGTCTTCGGTTTTTACTATGCTTTCTCTACAAAAAAAATTGTGCACTTAATTTGGATTTTTGTGCAGTTCCTTCATTTTTTATTGCTCGCTACTCTTGATTCCTTGAGTGTATAGGATGCAATGCCTTCGAGTTTCTGTGTATGTGTATGTTCGCTAGGCACTGTCTTTATTTTCTGCATGTGCACTGCCTTGAGTACATAAGTTATACGGCCTACCCATGTCGAGTTTTGTTGTGCATTGTCTTGTTTTACCGTGCGCCGTTTCTAAGTTTTATGCAATACTTCAAATGTACTCACTTGACGCATTTTATGTGTTGCACCGGGCATTTATGATGTACTGCCTTGAGTACTATGTTTTGTTACACTTATGCCCTGGGAAAAAGTCCATTTTAAACACTAAATTTGTAGAGGTCGGGCGGATCAAACCCTAAACTTCGAATTCCGGTCGTTCGAACCCTAAAGTTAGCAATCCCGTCTAAAATGAACCCTATAGCTGTTTGGCACCGTGAAACAGAAAATCCCGACCAGGAATATTGATTGTCTCACTGACAAGATGGGCCCACATGTCATATTCATCTCTATCCCCAATTCATCTCCAATCTGGTAGCTACCGGTCTGGCCGAGCTTGTGCCGGTGAAGGAGACCGCAGGGGTGAGCACGCCTCTGTACCGCTCAAGCATCGCCTTGGCCCTGGACACGGTCAGGTCGCCGCAGCGGCCGGCGGAGACGACGGAGAAGGAGGCCTTGTCGTCCGTCCACGTGAGGTCCTCAGGCCATCATGGACGTGGCGGCAGATGTCGGCCACGTTCATGACCATGCCGCCCAAGCCCACTTCGCCGCTAGACAGCACGAGCGCCGGCGCCGTCGGCCGTACACCGGCTTGTGGAAAGGCCACGCGCACTGGCCCGAGCGCTGGGGTGTGTGCCGACCCAGACGTGTCGTGCGCGCCTGGAGGTTGGAGCCGTGCAGGCCGCAGTGGCTCATGCAGGGCCCTCCACGGCCACGTCCTGCACGGTGAGCACCAGCGCGATCCCGCCCTTCCTAGGCCTGGCCTTGGACGCCAGGAACGGCAGCTAGCTGGGACAGCCGTGTCTTGAATAGGTAGAGCTGATTGATGGCTGGATGCGTGCATCCGCCGACTGACCAACCCCCTCGCCGGGCGGCCGGGCCACTGTGGGCGACGCCAGCTGCTCGAGATCACCGGCCGCCGGCCGTATCGTCTCTTCTCATGTCCGTATGTTCCCTCCCGACCGGCCGGACGTCACACGCAAGGTAGTATGTCATGTGACTCGCCGTCACTGTGCATGATCGATCGCTGAAGTGACGAACGGCAGCCAGCGACACTCCCCCCACCCTAGCTGCTGGATCCTCGATTTTTGGCGTTGGAAATGTAGTTTTTAGAGGTTGAAGATGCACATGACATGTAGGCCATCTTGGTCAGTGAAACTAGCAAATTATTTAGTTTGACTTTATTATTTTTCCTGCGTTGAAATCCTGGTTCAGGGTTCAAAATAGACCGGAATTCACAAGTTTAGGGTACAAACGACAAGGATTTAGAGTTCATGGTTCAAAACGCCGGACCTCTACAAATTCAGAGTTTAGAATAGACTTTTTCCTATGCCCTGCCTTTGAACAGGGTGTAACTCTCCACACGGGACACAAATCTACAAAAAAATATTAGGCGCAATGCCCAATGTACCGCCAAAAAAAGCTTGACAGAGTGCAGCCCGTAGACCGTAGTACGCACCACGATAAAATGAACACAACAAAATACTACGAGAAACCATTTTGCTTCATATTAGCAGTGTAATAAGAGGCCGAGCTTAGCGCAAGTTCGATAGGCTACTCCTTATGTTTTGAATCTTGATGTGAAGCTCTGTAGCACGGCGATATACGGATATCATGTCTAGTTCTGGCGCCAACTGTTGACTGATTTATCAAGATTGGCTATGATCCAGTGCACATTGGATGCACCAAAAGTGCAAGCGAACGGGTCAAGCTAGTGCTTTCTGCGCGATGGATCTGCTTGACCAGCCTGATTATTTTTAGTACGTAGAAGATATATTGATAGATGTGGACATTTGAACAGTCGAGGTATTGAGACTTGATCAATTTGGAGAAGGATTGATTAGTTGACGAGAGATTGACACTACGTCTCGACCGGTGGAAATGGGAGTTGATGAGTTGTACTTGTACTAATACAACTAATTCTTCATAAACATAGTAGAATACGTACTTGTACGTATTAGCCAGTCCCTTTAACACATTGCTTTCTTGGAGGACCTAGCCGGATCTTAATGAGGACTGATGGGGTGGCAAATGCATGCCGAATGTGACGGGCCGCCTGGTGTAGCGACTTATTCCAAGTTAGTTGCAAGAGAAGGATCAAGAAAACAAGCAAATCAGTATGTAAAATCAGCTGCAGTGGCATACACTAATTTAGTAGAACCACGTACTATCTTATGTATCTATCGATTACATGGTTCGGTAAGTTGAAAATGATAATTATGTACAGTCTTATGTATCTACAATCTACATACTAGTAGTATTTTTTATTTTACGCAATCTCTTACATAGTTAATTGGATTGTTAACAGTCGAGTTGAAATTGTCTGATTATCTTTGCAGCTGTAGAAAAAAAAATACATTATCTGCAACATGGATTTTAGAAGAAGGAAAAAATGTGCATAGTTTCTGGCCTGGGGTTTGTTCAAATCATGGCTCCACCTCTAGGAGGCGCCGCCGGCAAAGAGAGTGGTGAGGGGTGCCGGAAGCGGGCCATATGAAGTGGTGGCGCCGGCGCATAAGGTGGAGGCAGCGGAAGACATAACGTGACCTAGTCTGATAACACATTAGACGTAGAGTTTTGGTGGAAATTAGCTCGTCACCTCTAGGGTGCGGCTGATCTCATGTACCATACAAGATTACAAATACATGAACAATACACAAAAGCTATAAGTATCTAAATACAAATTCTAACACTAAAAATACGGAGACCGGTTATTTTTTTACAATATTATTAGGTAGAGATAGAGATTAGGAACCAAGTCAACACACTAACCAAGCTTTACTCATTATCTAATGAGAATGGCTTCCACCCTCTCTCTTTTTCAAAGATCCACGGATATATCAATAATTATCAACAACAGTACACATGAATCAAAAGTTATAATAAATGCAAATACGGTTCTAACCACTTGACCGACAGCTACCGGAGTAAGCCGAAGACATGCCGCCATCCCTGCCCCTTCTTCACCCGAACATAGCAAAGCTTGTTATAGTCGGGCTTGTTTATAAATATGATGTCTTCATTTGATTTTTATTCTTGGTAACTAAGGACATTATTTCTTATGCGTAAACTTCACCCTAGTTACTTATGCAACGTCCGCATAGAAATCCTGGACCGTGATCCGGGCCGCAACCGGTATCCTCACAGCCTTCCGATCACTATGCCAAGTAACGCCGCCAAACGTGTAGTCTCCTTGCAGCTTCCACATGGGTGACAATTTCAACTTAAACGTGAGCACTCTATTCTCTTCATCAAACACGAGGACGGGTGGCTCCACCTCCATCTTGACTCCAACGGGGCTCTCCACCATGACGCGGTACACGGAGTTGACCTCTCCAACATTTGTCACCGTCCTGGACACAGTGACCGGATGCCTCAGGTCTGGAACCGCAAGGGAAGGCAGGTTTAGGTTGTATGCCGGCAACGCCGTCTCTTCACAGCTCACATTGGTCCTCCTGACGATGGTGCACCCGAAGAATTTGGTATAGTCGCGTGGATCAATGTCATAGACCAGGCCCGGATCGGCTGCTGCAAGAGGGTTGATGTTCCCGCCACCGTAGTCGAATGGGTCGGCGGTCTTTCGGAGCACCCCCTCGGCCAGTATTGGTGTGCCGCGCTCGTCGGTGACATGCGCTTCGTCACAATGCAAAGTAACAATAGAAGCAGAGGTGAGGATCATGCATGAACCCATGAACGTAATGAGATGATCCGTAGAGTAGTGTTTCATCCGCTTACCGGAGGTCATGATGACTGATTTTATCGCCGCGGGAGACCAGTCTGGGTGGAGGGCTTTCAGCAGCGCGACGACCCCCGATACGTGTGGGGCCGCCATTGACGTCCCTGACAAGAACACGTAGGAACCTTCCTTTGCGGCCAAGATATTGGCTCCAGGTGCAGCTATGTCAGGCTGTTTGTCAACGAAGTAAGCAGACACCAGGGCGGGATTAATTATTTAGATCATGGCTTGCTTGTGCAACGCTTTGATTTGATGAGCACCTGGTACGCATACCTTGATGATGTCGGGGTAATCAGGTGACGGACCTCTTGCGGAGAAGGATGCAACCTTTGGTGATAATATCTCTTTCCCCATGATGGTGCGTGTTGGCTCTATCTTCGCCACGGGAGAACTACTTACACAAAAATTTAGCAGAAATGTTTGATTATCTCCTTCTATCAAAGGACATTAATTCATGTCTCATCAAAATCATATAATTGTATGTACCTTGGGGCGGTTATGTAGTAGTTGTAGATCTGCTTCCCCGTGGCAAGGTCCACGATAACGCAGGCAATGCCTTTGCAATTATCGTAGGATGTCGCCTCTAAATAGTCCGTCGTATATTGAGCGAAAATAAGACCGGATCCGCCATAAGTCTTGACATACTCTGACGCCTCTAAGAAAGTATTCAATGGGTTGAGCGGGTTTCGATCGTTTGGTCGTAAGGGTAAGCAGAGCAGGATTTGCCCTTGCACGTCCGTACCGTTAAGTGCATCCGCGGTGCACCTGAGTACACATAGCAAAGTGAAGCTAGTCAGTTTTTACAGTCATACTGCAGGTAGTATATATCAACATTTACGTACGCTCATACGGACAAACTATAGGGCAACACATACTCACATATGTTATGCTTTGACTCCTCCCAAAATCGAAGTTAAACGAAATAAAACACATTCTCACAACAAAAAAAAACTTAGTTACTTACTCGGATTGTTCAATAATGTTAAGACTCTTGAAGCTGCTCTTTGACAAATTCTTGGGTTGGTAATAGAAAGATTGTCCCTGCAAAACGAGATGGGCAGAGTTGGCTCAATAATATGTATACACACTCGGTTACGATTCTTCAGAGTTTTTGTTTCTCCATTGATCGTGTAGGCTAATTATACCTAGGGAAAATAATTTTGTCAATCTTTTGGACGAATTTAACGAAATTGACAATTTTCAGGGAGCGACGAGAAAACATAATCTTGGACGAAAATTTCTACTCCGTATTATATTATTATGTTCAAGTTCGACTCAGTTAGTTTTTCTAGATGAATATAATCTCGTGACTATCAATTATATTAAAAAATTCTTCAAATTTTCAAAAATGTCATGAAAGTATCGTTTTTTGGTTATGTATGAGAAAAATGAAATGTAAAACCTTGTCGTACCACTATCTGTTGCTTGTTTCCCAACGTTATCACTGTGGGAAACGACCGATCCATCTTGCTCGCCGCCACGGTGATGGCCCAAGGTGAAGTGTTCGCAATTGTCTGTGGCCTGGGCCCGTTGTTGCCGCCTGCATACACAACGGTGATCCCCATTTGAACCGCATGCAGAGCTCCGAAAGAGTTCTCTATCGAGGTAAGCGACAACGACAACACGTCCACTCCATCGTGGATCGCGTCATCAATGGCAGCAAGAATGGATGCATCCGTGGCGCCGTTGGCGGCAGGGCCCCAGAAGACTTTGTACACCGCGATGCGAGCGCGTGGTGCACCACCCCGTGCAATCCCCTCGGCGAGACCATTGAAGCTGACGGCCTCCACTTCCGAGCCTGCTGCAGTGGATGCACAATGTGTACCGTGGCCATTTTGGTCCCGGGGCGAGAGCGGGCCTGTCTTGAGGATCTCATCAGAAACTCCGGCACTATAGAACCGTGCACCGATAATCTTGCGGCTGCAATTGTTGATGCCCCAGTCAGGTCCGACTTGGCACTTCCCTTTCCACCTTGATGGTATGGGACCATAACCTTCATCGTTGAAGCTTTTTGACTCCGGCCAGATTCCTGATACATTAGTAAGTTAAGTTTTTCTATGAAAATGAGGTTGAAAACGCCAGCCTCTCTGTATTGTATGATAAAATATGATAAAAATTCACACGGTCGATTAAAAAATTATCATTTCTCAATTCTTACCGGTGTCAACTACCCCGATGATTATATTCTCTCCGTAGTTGCTTCCGTGGAGTAGCCCACTGGCCGGCATCTGGTAGTTTAGCCCAAGAAAATCCCAACTCCGTGTTGTGGCCGTCGTGTGCCTTTTGCTCCGTTCGACGCTGATGACTTCCGGAAACTCTGCACACGTCATATGACTTTTGCTAAACTATAATTCTTAAAAGTAAAGCTTATCATTCTTTCTAACGGAAAATAGTATATATATATAGTTAGACAAGGTTTTCTGAAAACCACCAACATATACCATACCAAACCAATAATGTTACATATATCTTGAAATATATCTACATACCATGACCATCTAGTATTATTTTGGTGTTATCTTTTTCTAACAAATTGTTCAAATCTTAAATTGTTTGACTTTTTTATTAGTATTGTAGGCCTTACTTCAAGGAGACATATAGAGTGTATTGTGCAAATGAAAACCAGGATGTTCAGATTAGATGTTACATGCTGACCTGCAAGTTGCTTGACTTGCTCTGGGGTGAGCATCGCGGCGAAGCCTGAGAAGCCATGCTTGTAATTGTACAGCACGGAGGCCGCCGACTCCTCCTTGCTAAATTAACATAGGCAGACATAAGCCACTAGTTTAGTAAAGAAGTTACACGTTAGTGCGTACTGCGTACCTTCCAAGGAGATTGGCGAGCATATCATGGTGTGAGGCAACGACATCGTCGGGGTGTCCATGCCTCACGTGACCTAGGTAAACTACGTAAAGCTGAAGACACGAGCAGCAGAGGGTTAGTAACTGAAACGTATATGCAAAATCTAATCACATGCTTACTGAATTAATTACCTTGCGAGAGTCTCCGAGTGCTCGGCATACTAGCAGCATGCAAAGGCAAAGCAGTAGCGCCGAAGCTACACGCGAACGGGAGGAAGAAGAGGATCCCATCGATCGTGTAAGCTGTTGCTTGTTGGTTGTGAGAGGCGCTAGCTGTGGTTCTCGTTGCTGTTCCTTATATAGATAGGTGCCATTGCTTTTTTACAGAACCGGCATTATTCTCCATGACGCCGTCTTAATTAGGCGCTGAAACTACTTAGGTTGAATTTTCCAGTTTAAGGGGTATAGTCTTTGTTTCATACTACCTTCCAAAATTTCCAAATTTGACCCATTCTTTTCTCCGGTTATAGAGTTAAAAATGAGAAACCTTCACTGAAGTTAACCGGCCTCTAAAGTTGAGAAAAGCGGAATATTCAACACGAGAATGCAGATTAGTCACGAGGATGTCTCGACTCAAAATCTTGACTCTAGATATTTAAGAAGAAAAAAAATGTTGCTACGATTTCCACGGGGAATATGCGCGTAAGTTCAGTTTTCGTGCTTTTCCAGGGTAAGTCGATCTTGATTTTGATTCCCATGCGATGTTAGTTTTGTAGATAGATATGTTGTGGAAATACTATTATGCCCCAGTTAGGGTAAACTGACAGAGCTAGGAAGGGTATCGGACACTTCTTGTGAAAGTCACCAAAGCTGAGTAGACGCTGGGTCAAGTGAGTGTTACAAGCCAACCACCCCGTCAAGACCAGACAGCCCCTGCTTCCAGGTTTGAATCTTCATCAGAGATTTTAGTAGCATGATGATCCTTCAAGGAACACGTATATATTGTCGAAGATATTTGCACTACGTTATGTAAAATTGAAGAACATTGGAGGTAGAACAACACTCCTGAGGTCCACGCTTACTGTGGTGCCGGTTCCTGTGATGCTAATCAATACTTACTTGTGATTTGAATGCTTTGAACACAGTTGCATGCCTTCCTATATATGCAGAATTGGGTGCCCAGTTCTAACCACAGTCCGTGTCCGTGGCGTGGCGTGTGCATGCGTGTGTATCCGTTAGTTTTAGGGTTAGCGAGGTGTGCGGAGGACCGATTGAGTCCTGCGGCAGGCCGGCCACGTCGTCCGCGTTCCGGGCGCGGCGAGTGCGTGAGCTGGGGCGTGCAGGTAGTGGAGTCGTGGGTGCGTGGGTCGTGTTAGTGCGCGACATGGGCGCGGGCACAGGAGCACGAGCCGCCATATATATAAACCCTCCCCTCTGTAATCGTTGAACAATCCGAGTTGGTGCTCGAGGAAGAAGAAGGCTGTTTGATCAGAGTTTAGGTTCTCTGTACTTCGTCTCCCACCTCCGTTCTTGTTAGTGAGAGAGAGAGAGAGTGTGTGTGTGAGAAGAGAGAGTCAGGATCTTGGTTGCAGCCCGGATCACGGTTCAGGATTTCTATGCAGAGATTGGTAATATGGTTCCTAGCCGCGATGTGGCCGAGGCTCTTGGCGCCGATCTCGGTAAGGTGCGCGGCGCCCACGATGCCGGAGCCGAGCTCCTCCGTCTCCGTGCTGAGCAGGGCCTGCAGGAGCACGGTCCCGAGGTTCTCCTTCCGAGCCACCGGTCCCTTCATCGCCGCCGGAGTTTCTTCTTCTTTCTCTGCCCTGAGTCTTGTGAGGAATGGCGGGTGGCAGGGAGCCAGTCCGAATATGGACCAGGGTCTTCAGCATGGGCCCACCACCTAGACCGCCTCGCCTTTGGCATTTTTTGACCGTGCTCACAACAAGTCACACAACCCTTGTTTGGATACCGAGTACTCGTCAGCTACATATTTTTTATAAAAAATCTTGTTTCATAAAAGTATAAAACTTGTTTGGAGCAAGCAACCAATCTCCATGACCATGACCAATACAATACGGTCAAGAGGAAGCAAAGGCTGTGAGGCAGTGGCTCAGCCTGCAGATCTTATCACCTGCAAAGACCGCAGCTTTTACCATGGCGATCGTTCTTCAAAACAAAATGTTGCATCTGAACTTCATAAGTTTCTAATTTAATAAAGCCCGCACCTTTGTGATGCACATCATTGCAAATCGTCAAAGACATGTACGAAATATTCAAAGTAAGTTCACCTACAAAAGAACTTGTGTGAAGAATATTTGTTAATTATTTAAAATGTTTGGAATGGTCATATATTGCACACAACTCCCTTATGCTAACCTTTATTTATTTCACTCAAGAATACAAAAGGAAATGGCATAGGAGGCGCAGAAAATATTATGCACATGTTTGTTTGGTACAAGTACATTTTTATAAAACCACATCAATAAATTATGAACTAGAACCCGTGAAAACTATAAGAAATTAAAAAAAGACAAATGGGGGAACCAAAGATAAAAAAAAATACTACAATAAATGAATTAGCTTATTGTTTGGTGCAACATGGGGTGTCTATTCGAGAAGTAGATAGAGCACATTTAGGTAGGCAAATATGTGCCATCAGATTTGCTGACGAGCTTTATATCATTACAATTTTTTATTCTCGTGTAAAAATCGGCGTTGGTCAGAATTGCTTACTCTTAAAAATTGATGATTTGATCATTTGAAGAAAAAACGTGTGAGAAATATACGTCTTCTCTTACATTTTTCGAATTATGTACAAGCAAGGCAATTTGTAGCAGTTCCAATCAGCAGCAGCAAAAGAGCAAAACCAACAGCAGCAAAAGAGCAAAACAAATCCTCAAAAATTCAAAGGGATGTGCTTGTTTTGTTTGAACATCGTTCTTGAATGTAATATGTGGCAGTTGCCATGAACTTCATAAGTTTCTTGGTGACCATATGGATCAAAACCAGAATACTGCAGAACACGCTGGGGATACAAATAAGAACTCAAAACACAGCATCCCTGATATCACATTCAGAGATGGGCTGCTGCAATTCCACAGATAAATGCAGTGTAACCATTACATAATAGGTTTAATCGGATTCAAGCTAAGATAGACATGGCCGTCCAGAATTAAACTAGCTACGGAGTAGATAGCCGCAGAGAATTAAGATATAACTGAACTGAATCATCGGGTTGCAGAGTGCAGACTACTAAAAAGCAGATAAAAATGAGCCGTCGGCTTGGATGAACAGCCTCGATGGATCAGGTGAATCAGTCATCTGATGATGGGTAGGGTCCGTCCTGCAATGGAAGTGAACAAAAAATGAATCGGATGTTGATTAGACTCAAGAACAGCTGATGCAACTCTAGTCTGTAGAGATACACAACGAAGGACAGAATGAGATGAGATGTAGGCGACGCTGTCGGTGAATGCGGAGAGGCTGGCGGCTTCCTTGGGGTCCATGAACCTGGAGAGGACGGCGACGGCGAGGTCGAGGTGCTTCACGGCGAGGCTCACGATGGTGCACCCGCGGTCGAGGTAGTCGCGTGCCTTGTCAAGGTCCACGGCTGCCGCCGGCTGAGGGGGCTCGCCTGTGGTGGCGGCCGGGGCAGGGTCGGAGAGGTCGGTCTTGGCGAGGTGGTCGGTGACGGCGGCGACCGGCACGTCCTCGTCCTCCTCGCTGCCGTCGTCGGACGTCCCGAGGGGGACGCGGGTGACGGTCGGGTAGACGCCGACGAGGTGCTCGATGCAGTGCGGGAGGTGGTACTCCTGGGGCAGCTTGACGGCGAAGAAGGCGGCGCCGACGCGGGCGAAGGCCTCCGCCTGGGTGGTGGGGCGCGCGGGGAGGCGCTGCGCGAGGAGCGTGTCGTAGAGCTGCTCGTCGGGCATGGTGGCGAAGGCGGGGTTGAGGGCGAAGCGGGCGCCGTTCTGGGCGGCCAGCTCGAGGCAGGTGTGGATGGAGCGCGCGCCGGCCTCGATGCCGATGTAGTAGACCTTGAAGATGTCGGATGCGAGCTTCTTGATCCTGTCGGCGTCGGCTTCGGCGTCGCCGGGGTGGAGCTGCTGCAGGCGGCGGCCGAGCTGCAGGAGGCGGTCGCGCTGGGGGCGGAGGTTCTTCTGGGCGAGCATGGCCTGCATGACGACGGTGTCTAGCTCCTTCTTGCTCACCTGTCCAGCCATGGCCGCCGCAGCTTCTCGGCTCGCCTTCTCTCTCTCTCTCTCTCTCGCACAGATGGGATGAAGTGAAGACAAGAAGAGGTTCAAGGAATGGAAGCTTTCCCAATGGCAGCGAGCGCCATGTAAAAGCTGCTGGCTTTGCAGGTGATAGGTTCTGTCGGTTGGACCCACTGCCACAGCCTTTCTTCCTCTTGACAAACTCTCCACCACGGTGTCAGTGCTATACAAACTTCATCTTTGAAATTTGTAGAGTACATTATTATGGCAAATGTGTTTAAGAGTGAAAACAGTGACAGTACTCTTTGAAATTTGTAGAGCACAATTTTTTAAAAGCTGGTTCACAGGTGATATTGTATGTGCATACCGAGTATTCAATTTTTAAGTCTTATTTTAGAAAAGATAATTTTAAAGACTTTAAAAGGTTTTTAACCATGTTTAGTTAACTGTTTTAGTAATTTCCAGTCGACTAAGAATTTGCTTACCGCTCAGTCATCCACCTTTCATCCAGTGCGTCGTGATTCGCCCAGATCCTAACCTTATTCTTTCTCGCGGTGACGGCGGCATGGAGTTGAGTCGGAGGCGGCGACGGCGAGTAGCAAACTTAACTTTGGGGGTGCGGGGATGCGGAATCGCCAGTGGCAGAGAAGAAGGGGGACTGGGCGGCGGAGGACCGATGTAGAAGGAGATCGGGGCATGGACGGGTAATCAGTTTCTTACTAATTTAATCATGCATTTGTGTCTTCTAACACCCTAGACGGATAACTCTTAACATATTTGGCTGTTCCCCTGTCTTCAAATTGCTAAATTTGATAAAAGATCGCTATGGTTTGTTCGCTATATGTGCGGCCAAAAGATATGTAGGTGGACTACATTTTGAGATTTTTGGAGATGCTCAAATTTATTCTCCCACACAATAGTCTTGCAACATCGACGATGGTCCATAGCTGCTCCGGTGATAGGCACTTGCAGCATCAAGAACAATCCTATGCAAGTTGTTTTGGTAATTAGTACGTAAGAGTATAAGAGTAAGGTGTGATGGTTATATAAGAACGAGTCTTTCTCCACGACGAGTTGAGCATTATCGCGATGAGCGAACAAAGACGCGTGTTCCGTCAGGTCGGTTGAAACATTTTCTATAAAAGTTGGTGTGTCAGAAGGAGGGAACGCATATATTATGGAATTGTGTTGATATTGATTCTTTTAAACCATCCTCCTTAAATTTGAACTTGGCACTTTATTGTGGTAGTGCTGTACGTTGCAGCTAGCAAATTTCTGTTACTTTACAACAGTACTATGTTGTTGTACAGTACCATTTTCAAAATACAAAAGGAGAATTGTCCTGTAGTGACATTGTACTGTATGTGGCGGAGGGAGCACGCAACCAATATCACCAATACGGTCCAGAGGAAGCAAATGCTCACCTGCAAAGCCGGCAGCTTTTACCATGGCGATCGCACAGTGCGACGCGGAGACCACTTCCATTTTGCTTCCCTTCCAGTCCCTCGAACCTCTCTTATCTTCTTTTCTTTTACCTTCCATATTAAACCACATTGATCACGTTGATCTTGCTGAAAATCCATGTCAAACCGTATTAAAAATACTTGTTAAAAACAAAGAAACACACTCATATGCTCCTGCTGTACTGGTTGGACGAGCCAGAAGAAATTGGCCTACCTTAGACTCATCTTTTTTTCTTCAATATCAATTTCTAAGAGTGTGCAATTCCGACTTGCACCAATCTAGATTTTTAGGCCAAGGTTGGCCAGTATATAAATTCATGCCAAGATGTCTTCTAAGTGTTGTGGTATAAAGCTCGTCGAGAAATCTCACGACCCACTTGTCGGTCAACATAGATTTGCCTGTCGACTTCTTTGTAATTCTAGGAAGGAGAAGAATTTTTCCTGGACACACCATGTTACAGCCGCTAATAAGCTAGTTCTTGTATCGTATTTCTATTTTTACCTTTTTTTCTTTGGTTCCTCCATTTATCTTCTTTTTTGGAATTCTTATATTTTTCACGGGTCCTAATACATAATTCATTGATGTGGTTTTATTAAAAAATGCACTTGTAACAAACGAAGATGTGCATATTTTTTTTGTCACAGTCTATGCCATTTCCATATGTATTCTTGAGTAAAATAGTATAAGTTAACATAAGGGAGTTGTCAATATATGTCGTCCGTTCCAAACATTTTAAAGAATTAACTTACTTTGAATATTTGGTACAAGATTTGTAATGATATGTGTTTCTTCGTTTCTAGTAAGTGTTTTTTATTTGATTTGACCAGGATTTTCAGCACGTTCACGTTAGTTTTCTGAACCACGTTTCCATTTCCTCAACATTGGCAACGACTGAAGAAATAAACAGTACGATTCAAAGAGTAGTGCTCCTCGTTGAGCATTTCCATTAGCTACCTATGGTGACCATCATGGGTGGAAACCCTGAAACCGCAGAACAATATTTTTACCAAACTGGGGATGCATCAGAGTAATTCATAAGCCCATAGCTATCCTAAGATGGAGACCAATAACATCGCAAAAACAGGATCAAAACATGGCATCTCCGATATTCAGAAATCACAACAAAAGATAATCAAGACATGGCAATCCACACAGATAGATGCAGGTGCATTCCGTGACATTACAGTAGCTTGGATCAACAACGCTTCGTTCGCTTGACAAGTGATACGCTAATCAATCGCTATCACTCTGATACGCTGATTGATAAGGTCCCTCCTGCAGTTAAACAGAATGGATTGGATAAGCGGGTTGATCCAAGAAAGTATAGGGGAGAAGCACCAAATGCAGTGAGTAGCAGTACCTCAGAGATGTATTTGTGTTGGTCGGTGAACTCCGAGAGGCTGGCGGCCTCCTTGGGGTCGAGGAAGCCGGAGAGGACGACGACGGCGAGGTCGATGTGGCTGACGGCGAGCCTCGCGAGGGAGCACGCGCGGTACAGGTAGGTGAGCGCAAGGTCCACGTTAACCCTGCTGGACGCCTCATCAGGAGCCTTGCCTCTGGCCTTGGGAGTGGCGGCGGCGGCGGCCAAGGACGGGTTAGGGAGGCCGTTCTTGGCGAGGTGCTCCATGGCGGCGGCGACCGGGTCGTCCGAGTAGCCGCGCATGCCGCTGACTTGCGGGGGCTCGCCGGTGACGCTGGGCGGCCGGTCGCCGACGAGGAGCTCGATGCAGCGCGGGACGTGGTGCTCCTGGAGCAGCTTGACGGCGTGGAAGGTGGCCTCGACGAGGGAGAAGGCGTCGGTCTGGGTGGTGGGGCGCGCGGCGAACCGCTGCGCGAGCAGCACGCCGTAGAGCTGCTCGTCGGGGATGACGGCGAGGGCCATGTTGAAGTCGAGGCGGCCGCCGCCCCTGACCGCCAGCTCGAGGCAGCTGGCGAGCATGCGCGCGCCGGCCTCGATGCCGATGAAGTAGACGTCGAAGAGGTCCCTGGCGAGCTTCCGGATCGTGTCGGTACTGTCGCCGGAGCCCGGGCTGAGCTGCTTCAGCTCGCGGCGGAGGTGCACGAGGCGGTCGCGCTGGGGCCGGATGTTCTTGGCGGCGAGCATGGCCTGCATGAGGACGCCCTGTAGCTCCTCCTTGCTCACCTGCCCAGCCATGGCCGCCGCTTCTTCCCTCTCTGAGATGCGTTCAGGGGTAGAAGGAAAAGAACTGTATAAGGGAAACAGAAGGGAAGTGTAAAAGCTGCTGGCTTTGCAGTTGCAGGTGATAAGCTCTGCAGGCTGAACTGAACCACTGCCTCTGCCTCACAGCCTTTGCTTCCTCTCTTGACCATATTGGTCATTGAGATTGGTTGCTTGCTCCCTCCGCCACCTACATACCACAGTACAAGACAATTCTCTTTTGTAATTTGAAATTGGTAGAAAATAACCGTTGTTCCTTGTGCAACTGCTCCTACAAAAATGAAGTGCCAAGTTCAATTTTCACGAGGGTGGTTCGATAGATTGAAACATGGATAGTTCTCAATACTGCAAATGCATATGACCGGAGCTGCTAACAACAATAAAGCATCTTTAATAAAACATATTGTACCAACGATTTCCGCGTCTTCTCGGCCCTATGTTCCGACGTGATCTCCTCCTTTGACTTCTTTGGAGTTTTAACCTCGCTAGCAAACACGAAGGACACCTCGGCGACAGGGCGGCGACATGGACGACAGGTGCGTCGGTCATAGGGGTCTTTTGTACAAATATTTCTGCAGCAAAATGTCAAACAAGAAAACCAGCTTGCACTTATTAGTAAAAAAAAATCCAAGTATTGTGCTCACAGTAGGTAAAGGCCAGGAGTTCATCCATCAAAGTGTTTCTTTGTTTCTAATAAAATGTTTTCTGTTTGGTTTTGGCATGAATATCCAGACATATCACTTCATTTGTTTGGCTTGTTCTAATGTGGTTTGTTTTACTTTGCCAACGATTGAATATTTACTGCGCCTCGTCAGGCTGTTCCGAGAATCAAAACCACACCACCGGGAAACACGATTTTACCAAACTAGAGTACATGATAAATAGACAATGCAGAAATGAGCATATCGTCACACAGATAGATGAAGGTGCGACTGCATCCGGCGAATGTCAAGAAGGACCGGAATGAACCCCGACCCTAATTAAGCTATGTCGCTGGATATTGTTGGTACAAATGGATTGATGTGCTAGTTGTCGTTATCTATTTTAAAATGCCGACCCCAATCCTCTGGAGAAGGTAAATTGCAGCGTCTTAAAAGTGCTCATCATACCGATGTAAAATCATATAGAATTTTTAAGAAATGTCTAGCATGCCTCTAGAAAATCAATGTAATTGTACTATAGGAAAGTAAATCATAGTTTTTTTGAAGGATCGGTTTTACAAGCGTTCTTTTCTATAAAAAAAATTTGGGACGTGGCAATTTCTGAAATTTCAGTTTTTTCAAAAATAAGAACGTTGCACTTTTAAACCGCTTGAATGGTTGATCACAAAAAATGAAGGAACTGTGTCGGTCTGAGCCGGTGATGCTACCTGCAGCCTGCAGATCGCAGAAGCCAGCGCGTGACCCTGGTCAAAAGAGGGCGAGGTTGTTCCGGTGGGGCCGGCCTGCAGAGCCCCATGGTCTGCAAAGCGGCTTATTTTTTTAAATAATACTTTTTTATATAGAAATTGTAGAAATATTGCGCAGTTTGAGTTATTTCCAAAAATAACACGGCCTCGGCCAGCTGGTGGCCGACTGGAGCTCGTCGGCCCGGAGCAGGCCGACCAGGTCTGGTCGGCCGCATCTGCGCGCCTGCAGGACCTGGCGTACACCTGGTCGGCTGGGAGGTGGCCGACCAGCCCTGTCGGCCCAGGGTAAGCCGATCCTTGCATGGCAGCACACCTCACTTCTCCGCACCTGATCCGCGCGTTTCTCCCGCCAGACGTTCCCGCATTTTTCTCCCGCCACCGTTTCCCGCCCGTTTCTCCCGCCAGACGTTCCCGCCTTTTTCTCCCGCCACCGTTTCCCGCCCGTTTCTCCCGCCAACCGTTCCCGCCTATTCCTCCCGCCACCGTTTCTCGCCCGTTTCTCCCGCCACCATTTCCCGCCTGTTCCTCCCGCCACCATTGTCCTATAAAAACCACTCTAGGCTTTCATATAGCCGCATCCGAGCATCTAGCTAAGATTGTCACATATTTGAAGGTAGATGGTAGGGAAATTCCACTTGAAGAAATTGTTGGTAGTGAGAGACATCTCGCTTTGCTAGGGGCGAGGCTATGCCGAGATGGGTTTCCGTATAGGACCCCAGAACAAATCTGTGCTGAAGTCTTGAGGCTTGCGGATAAGTTCGATAGGCATGTTACCAATGAGCCGATTCATCGAACTCAAGACATACGTGATAGGTACGGTCGTTCCTTTCTCTGGGTATACTCCAGCGATGATGACGACGATTTCATGCCGTCGTCAAAGGAAAAGCGGGCTGAAGCAGTGCGTAAGGGCAAGGAGAAGAAGGCAGAAACATCGAGGAAGGGTGCGGGTAAGAAGCCTGAATCATCGTCAAAGGGCAAGGGTGCTATTTTAACTTAATTGATGGGAGATAGGTAGAATCTTAATTTGAGTTATGTTGTATCTTTCTTTGAGTATCGATTAATTAGTAGTTGTACCTGCATTTCCGTTTGTTGTGTGGTGTGATCGGTATGTAATCGAGGTTTGTTATATCTTATCTTAATCGAATCAATGTCTACCGGTTACGGACATATCAAATATTGCCACATAGATCGTACTAATAAGTCTAGTACATAACGATACATAAGTCTAGTACTCATACATAGGTCTGACGGTACATGGAAAATAGCCAACATAAGGTCTCTGATACATAAGTAGAGTCTCAGTCATCGCCTCTGCCACGACGTGGCGGATGTGGCTGAGGAGTGCTCCATCCAAACCGATGGGGTGGGCGGGTGACTCGTGGAGGAACTAAGGACCCGTCATCTGGCTGCTGGGTATCATGTGTGGGTTGTGGAGGAGGAGTGTTGTACATGTTGAGCCACTGGGTGTCCGCATCCGCACCGAGAAACACGTCCGGATGACTCTCCCAACCAGAAGCACCCGAGTAATGCTCGGAGATAGTAGGCCCCAAGTCGAAGTCGAATTGTGCTATAATCGAGAAATTTTATGTAACATGTTATTTTGTAAATAGTTTGAGTACATGATAATGTAGTAGTACGAATCGACAAACCGTGTGGTCCACGAGGCTGGAAGCCGGTCCAGGGGCTCTGCTGGCACTCCGAAGAGGGTCGCTGCTGGTAGCCCCCAGTGGGGCTCTGCTGGTAGGCCCCCTGCTTGTAACTCTGCTGCTGCCAGCCCGAACCTCCTGGCTGGTCAGGTGGAGGTGGTGCGACACGTGGACGCGGGTGCTGTCGGTGTGCCTCCGGAGGTGGCGGCACGTCACGCCGTGACCGTCGTTGAGGCAGCTGCGTGGACGGATGCGGTGGCCGTCGTGCAGCATGTGGGAGAACGTCAGACGAGCGGACACACGTGATAGCCTCATAGATCTGTCGCACTCTCGTAGCAGCGGACTGCAACCAAGACCGATGTTGTTCGCGTGTAAGCAAAGGCCCGGTCGAAAGTGAACGGTCTAACTGGTCTATATCATTCCCAAGATCCCACGTCAACTCAGCCTGAAAGTGGTACAGACAGTTAGGAAATGAAGGATAATATAGATAAGGGTAAATGATTGTAGATAAGTTAATTATTTGTACCGCGTGTTGCCGTGAGCCGGACATAGACTGGCTGGGGTACATATCCCACGTAGCAGGGGCCGGCATCACATCTGGTTGGTCGTGATGAACGAGAGAAACCCTTGTGGAAGTGACGTACCACTGTAGGTACTCGTCGTACTCCGCCGGATCGAACGGTTGCGCCTCGACCCAGAGACGAGTCAGCGCATCAGCCCACTCAGCCACGTAAGGTTGCACTCTTTGCAACCATTGTGTCACAGTCCTGTTAGTTCCCTTCCTGTTCCATCTGCAAGACAAGAAACATTAGCATAATTGTGGATGACAAGTGTTAAAACAAAAATGTGTGGTTAAGAAATGGAGGTACCGGTGGACGATGTCTGGTAGAGGCGCATCAAAAGGCGGGGGGACCGAGATCTGGCGCAGACCGAACTGCCTCATAACACGCTGCTGGGCCATCTCCTCAACGCTGACGTCGAAGATAATCTTCGACTTCGTCATCCAGTATGCTGCATCTCGCGTGCACATCATAGAAATTCCTCCAGGGAATTTCGACGCGATCGCGTCAGGCGAGTATGGCTCCCAAATAACTGAAGCCCCGGAGAGAACGTCGAACTGCTCGTTGAATGCCGGATAGCAGTTCCGAACCTGATCTCGAGCGAATCGTCTCTCCAAAACAAAGACGTAAATTGTATAAGTAAACAGGAAGATACTCATTGACAAGCATAATTAGTAAACTATTATTGAACATACCTTGCGATGTGTCCAAAGTGTCCCAAAAGTAGGGTCGTATATGTGCTCCGGGTCGAAATAATGGTCGAGCGGCCACGGATCGGCAGCCGAAATGTCGGGTCGTCCAATGGGGAACCTCTCCCACGACCACAGCTGCAACAGCATAGGGCATCCAAGAATGGCTGACTTTGTCGCCGTAAGAAAGCACGCGTTGCACATACCTCGGTACGTGGCCGCTAAGACTGCAGAACCCCAGCTACGAACAGTGATGTGGTACGGCTGTGTCGCACTTGCAATCTCCAATGCGATGGGGATGTATCGCGCACTGATAGTGGTGACATGGTTCTCCGTGAACATCACTTTTCCTAGCAGCCACATAAGGTACGCCTCGAGGCTCCTAGTAATCTGGGCCTCAGACATCTGGATCGTGCCAAAATTCTGTATCTGCACCGAAAACAAAAATTGTACAAGTTAGGTAAAGGTTAGCTGAAGTGATGGATGAAACAAGACAATGACGTAGTACTAACCTGGAACTTAAGCAACCAATCAAGCTTGGGTCCGTGATCCTCATGCAGAAACACAGGTGCGTTGGGATTTATATGTTGGAATCTGTCTGCCATATCCTCATATCACATATCAGGGGCCTGCAACGGACCTATGGGCTCACCAGCTAGAGGAAGGCCCAGTAGGTAGGACACATCTTGTAGAGTAGGAGCCATCTCGTCCCAGCGAAAGTGAAACGTGTGCGTCTCCGGTCTCCATCGGTCCACCAAGCAGGTGAGCAAACAGTGGTCCATCGTAAGCCGGCCAGTCACATCTGACGCCTCAACAAGGCGAGCAAAGGGTAGGAGCCCAGCCCACGTCAAACTGCATGTATCACAAAATTGTTAACTATTTGACCAGTACATGTTATGAGCAAAATAAAAATAAAACTTACCGATCGATCCAATCTGGGTGTATCTGCCAGTTATCCTTCTGACCACGAGTGATCAGAGGGTGGAGAACATTATCCTGCATTAGCTTAGCACGATGCTTGTTGTCCACCACCGGGTTAAGTAACGCCATCCCCGCCATCTCTGTAAGGACAGATTAAAATGATAATAGAATGCCCAAATAACAAAATTTAAATGACTATAAATCCAAACAAATTACAATTTTGACGATTACAGAGTACAAATACAAACATAATGGTTCCACGGTTACAGAGTAGTACATAGAGGCAGATACGTAGTCTGCATTTATTACAAATATAAAGGTACTCTAGTTTCTTCCTCTTCCTCTCCGGACTCGGTTGCCTCTTCCACGTACCGTAGCATCACCAGGTCCAAATTCCGGACAGTTCGTATCCCTATGGCCAAATTGGTTGCATAGAAAACATTGCCTGGTAGGTCCTCCAGCTTCCGATTCATCCATATCATTACGTATGCGTCTACACTGGCGTCTACCTCTACCCGGACGAAGTAACCTTGGATCAGGAATGTACCTCCTCTCACCTGGCTCAACGGTGTTGAAATTACCAATGGCCCGAAATCCTTGCATCTCACCTGTCCATGTGTTCAAGACAGCTTCACGACTGAAGTACGGTGACACAAACGAGATTGCTTCCAAACCAAGCTGCCCACAAGCAGCAAGTACATGCGAGCATGGAAGGTGAAACAATTTCGGTTTGTTGCATGTGCATTCACAGGTTGGCCATGCTTCATTTCCAATCTTCACCTCATGCGTTCTCAACACATTGCCACAACCGAACTTGTCGGTAGGTAAGCGGACCTCGAACCTCCTTTCCTGATTTCCGATGGCAACCACTTGGAAAGTTCGTGCCTTCTCCATCTTAGCATCCATGTACTTCGTAATCTTTTCACACCAGGGTGAGTTTGGAGTGCGCAGTATATGCATTTCGGCTTGCTGGCGTTTGACTCTGAAGTAATTAACAATGCCTTGGAAAATTCCCTCCACAAGGGCAGTTAATGGCAAGGCTCTGTTCCCTCGAAGGACAAAGTTGTATGTTTCTGCAAGGTTTGTAGTCATGACGCCATACCTGGCTCCGTATGAGTCGTGCAACAATGACCACCTCTCCACGGGCTCATGCTCAATCCACTGCTGGAAATTCTTAATCAACCGTCCACCCTTTCTCCTCGTGCCCGGTGGGTCAAAGCCTGGAAGATCACACAGACCGATCGGTTCTTCTTCTTGCGGTGCAGGCCCTGTAGCTGCTTGAGCCGCTACTTGGGCTACATGAAACGCCACTGCCGCATTACGCGCAGCTTTCCTCTCCCGAACATGTTCGTTCGTGAACTCATCAAGCTTGCCACGGAGAAAATTGTACTTCCATTCCTGGTTCTGCTTGCAGAGTTTTTTGAACAGATTCATGAGACTCTTATTTCTGAACTGTGAGAAGAAGTTAGCACCTAGATGGCGCATGCACCAACGACTCTGAAGATCCACCCACGGTGTTTCTTCATCTGGTCCAGGGTTTGTTAATGCCTTTATAGCGTTGAGTATACCCGCATGTCTGTCATGTAGAACGCAAACATTCTGCTTATCCTTGACAACAGCTTTTTTCAACTGCCTAAAGAACCACGTCCAACTTTCCGTGTTCTCGCTCTCAACAAAAGCGAAAGCAAGGGGCAACAGTTGGTTATTGCCGTCTTGGCCAATAGCAGTCAATATCTGACCCTTGTACTTGCCGGTCAAAAATGTGCCATCGACACATAACACTGGTCGGCAGTGGCTGAAGGCTTCGATGCATACACCAAAAGAGAAGAACAAACGGTGCAACACCCTAACTGTAGGGAACTCTGGCATGTAGAAGTCTTGAAGATCAACATATGTGCCAGGATTCCTCGCCTGAAGCGTGCGGAGCAACCGGACAACAGAATCATATGAGTCAAAGAATGACCCAAATCTGGCCTCCAGCGCGCTCTGCTTAGCCCTCCAGGCCTTGCCATAAGAAATGTTGAAATTGAATCTTGTGAAGACTTTGTTCCTTATTGCCTTCACTTCCATCGCCTTGCTCTCCACTATCCCCGTGTAAAACAAACGAGCAATAAGCGTGGATGACAGATTACGGTGATCCTGAAGGATGCTGGGAATACGACATGTATGCATTACCATGTCACTCACAACCCAGTTTGTATCATACTTGGGGACATATGCGTGCACCCTACCCGGACAATCTATCCTCGAGCATTCCATGGTCAGATATTTCTTACTCGACACAGTTGTCTTGAAAACCCGTGATGTCGACATTGCCCACTGTATGATTGCTTCCTGCAGATGTTGCTTGTCAGCGTAAATTGCTCCCACAGCCATGCTGCTCTGGTGATATTGCCAGGAAGAATCATGACCATCCTCCAGAGTCATGCCAGATGAGAAGTCCTGAGTCCATGAAGCTGGATAAGGCACCTCCGGCTCGTACTCTGTGTCATTCGATGAATCAGAATCACTGCCATCACCGCAATGACCCTCAATATCTTCATCTTCCATCTCGTCCTGCATTCGACCATCTTCCTCATCCCCATCTGCCTCCACATTTTCACCGTCATCATGCCCTCCAGCCATACTACTCTGCCCTGATTCATAAGCACTGCCTCCTTCGTAACCATGGCTGTCATCATGTTCAATTTCCATGGTTGCTGCACTGCTCTGCCCTGGATCGTGCCCACCCTCGCCTTCAGGAGGATTGACATTTACCTCTTTAACGACAGGAAGCAACAAGGCAACTGGGTGGCTTCCCCTGTTTTCGCAACCTTGCAACCAGTTCACCCATTGAGAATCCCGATCAATCGGCCTCAGAGTGTACCAATTTTTTTTACTGGACCTTGACCATAACGCGTGCACCCCGACAGTGTGTGTTTCTGCATTTAATCCCAAACACTGTGCCAACCAAACTTTTAACTGACTAACAGACCAATTTTCAGGGTCAGTCAGATCCAACTCGACGTGCTCAAACTCACTCAGGTCCATCCCATACTCATTTTGCTTTACCGAACCGACACCGTAGTAGAAAACAAACTTTACTACATTCGACATAATTGCTCACCTAAAAAATATTATAATGCATCAAATATTAATATCACATCGTACCTAAAATTCTACCGAAACTACTAATACAAACTAACCCTAACCCTAACCCTAACCCTAACCCTAATACATGGAAAAGTCTTACCCTTGAAGCGTGTGCGGCCGGCAGGTGACGGCGTCCGCGGCACCGTCGTGGGGCTCGACGTGTCCGGCCTCCTCCTTCGCGGCCTCCTCCGCCTTCAACGGCTCCCTTCCGTCCGCGCTCGCCCGCCTCCGCGCCCTCACCAGCCCGCCTCCGCGCCCTCACCAGCCCGCTCCCCGCCGCGCCCTCCGCGCCCTCCGCGCCCTCCCCGTCCTCTGCTGTTTGTGGATAGGAGAGGAAGAGGAGCAAGAGAAAGAGAGAGAGGAGAGGAAGAGAAAACGAGATGGGAGGAAGAAGAAGGCACGGGCTGTTAAACAACACCTCGTCGGCCACGACGTGGCCGAACTGTAGCCGATCGTTGCCGATCAGGCAGTCGACCGCGCCCGTGTTTCCCTCTCAGCGCTGGTCGGCCTGCTCTGGGCCGACGAGCCCAGTCGGCCACCTCCGGGCCGACCAGCCCCAGTCGGCCACCAGCTGGCCGAGGCCGTGTTATTTTTGGAAATAACTCAAACTGCGCAATATTTCTATAATTTCTAAAAAAAAAAGTATTATTTAAAAAAAATTAGCCTGCAAAGCGACCAGGATTTTCCTGCCGCGACTCCCTTCTCCAAGTAGTCGAACTACACGTGTACAAGATCACGAGCTTTTCTTCTGAAGTTTTGCACATTTTGACCATTTTAATCAAACCAATCAAATAAAGTATATGACCACATTTAATCAAACATATTGTACCAACATAATATTATCATGCCGATATACATCCCAAAATATAATCAACAATATCTTGGTTTGGTGGTGGCCTGGTGGGTGTCCGGCCATGTTGTTGCGGCGGCGACAGCGAGGATGCCGTCGTGTAGACTTGAACCTTGACGACCGGGGCGTCGATCCGTTGGAGGTTGTCGCCGAGGTCACTACCACGGCCGCTCATGCGAGT
Source organism: Poa annua (assembly GCA_026929855.1). Taxonomy (NCBI): domain Eukaryota; kingdom Viridiplantae; phylum Streptophyta; class Magnoliopsida; order Poales; family Poaceae; genus Poa; species Poa annua. The sequence continues at coordinate 4,094,961 of CM049428.1, read as the reverse complement.
GGAACAATCCCAACCATGAGGAGGGAGCATGGTCGCGGTCCTGGACACCTGAGGTTGTGCGCATAGTCCTCGCCCTTCTTCTCGGCGACGTCCTTGCTAGCAGCGACGACGCGGGCCGCCCTGGTCCTTTGCCGAGCGTCCCTTTTCCGCATCTCCTCGGCCATCTACTCATGTCGGCTGTGATCTCCTTGTTTAACTTTTTTCGGAGCTTCGGCCTTGGTAGCGAAAACGGAGGCGATAGGGAGTCCCGACACCAGGTTTCAACAGTGGTGAGCTGGTCATTGAAAAGAAAACATTACGTACAACAAAAAAAGGAAACAAAAACGGTTGAATGGGAAAAAGTTTTTAAAAACTTTTGAGGCACTTGCCAACGGAAAGGATCATAAAAATCCGAACGTAACCCTGGATTAATAAAAATAATTTATAGTAACGGATTAAATCCCCCTTCCATTTGCAGTTTTCCTCCCCTTCCATCTGCCGCCTGTCATCTGTTGCCCATCCTCCTCCCATCCCCACAAACGCACGACGCCAGCGAGACCCACCCGCCTGTCTCTCTCTCTCTCGGCCGCCGCACGCACGCCTCGAACCTTCCCCGGAACTTCGGGCGAGGTGCTTCCGCGAGCTCCCAGGAAGAGGATGGGCGAGTACTGCGCCGCCGCCGCCGACGGGGAGCCAGCGGTGGACCTCGTGCCGCCAGCCCCCGCGGCCAGGCGCCCGTACGGCGAGTACGACCGCTGCTCCACCAAGCAGGTCTTCGACAACCTCCACGGCAACATCACGCTCGACCCGGTGAGCGCGCGCCTCCTCCCGTCCCTTATCCTCTCCTCCTTCCGCCCTTCCATTCGCGGTGTCGTTGTCGCTCTTGTTCCGTTGCGGCGGCGGCTGGCGGCTGGTGGTGGTGGGGTTTTTTGTTTGGGGGGGGGGGGGGGGGGGGGGGGTCGGTTTCGGTTTGAATTGGATTTTGCGGTTGGGCATTGGAGGAGCAACCCATTGATTGTTGCTTCCCTGTTTGTGTGTGGTGCTGTGGTTGTGGTTTCCCCCAAAATTTTGAAACCGGCCGGTTTCAGAAATCGCTGAGTACGCACCGTCCGTGTTTGCTCGCTTGATCCTGCCGCCGTTCGCTGTGCTCGGATACTGCGATTTCGTCGGGTTTCAGTCTCGTGCAGACAGGGACCAATTGGCCACCCTCGATAGGCTGCCTCGCTCCGTTGTAGCCGACGAAACAACCTGTCGTTACTTACGCTGTAGCTATGCCTGTGCATGTTCCATGTTGTTTCGTCAGATTTTTAAAATAGATTCGCTCCTCATGTGTTGCTAGTGTGGTAGCTGTTCACGCGCAATTTTTCGTCCAAGGATTCGAGAATGTTTCAGTTGCTGTTGCGTATGAACCTGCTTATTGTCAGCTACGCATGTGCCGTTCCGTTTTAAAATTCGATGGTGAGTTGCTTTCCACCGGAGAATGTTATGGCGTCAGGTCAACTCTGAGAGCAACAGATAGTATGGTAGGGGTAATAAATAAGCATTGATTCGCCTGTTTATTTATTAGTGCTTGGGCTGTATCATTCACGCCACCTCCAAGTACTGTACTAATTTAACATAGTAGAGTATACTACTACGTATAGGCTACAGCAGGATCTGCTCAGCAAAGGGTATTGTGGGAGTGAAAACAATATAGGCATTTCTTCATCGCTATTTTTGGCCTGTATACTTTGGGTACTAACTTACTGTAGTACTACACTGCATTTACTCATGTGTTGTGCAGCTGGTGTTTGTGGCAATTTGTAAAGCCCGTTCTAATGTGGTTCAGAGAATTGATCTCGACTCGTTTATATCTAAGCTCCCTTGTACTGTATGCCATGGATCCTAACTTGCATAGTAACTTTTGTATACTATTTCATTGTTGCAGTTTCCTAAATTTGAATATTCGTTTCCGACCATTAGTACATGGTGTCAGTACCAATTGATCCATTTTCAATATTACAAGTAACATTTAACAGGATTCCATGCTGCCATCGTCTTCTAGTTGGCCAGTTGATTTCCATTTTGAGTTTCAATGCTCTGCATCTGTTACAAGTAGAACATTATACCTGCTGCTTCTTTTCTGAAGTGAAAAAAAAAGCCTCGGCTTACTGACCCAGCAGTCCAATATATGACTAAGCTCTTTGCGATTGGTTATTTTGGATTTCTGGTTACTCATCTTCATTTGATCATTTCTAATGTCTAATTATTGTCTAAAATTGTGTGTAGTGAGTAATTGAAGGTTTACAATAAAGAAGAAAAAAAATTATCCTCTCACAATGTGTTTGCTCCTCATGTGTTCATATTGCCATGACTGTGCATGTGCCAAGTTTTCTTCAGATTTTAAATTGGACGTGCTTGTAATGTGTTGGTAGTAGCTGTGCATTCACCCTTCTCTTCTTCAGTTTTATTAAGTATGTTTGAGTTGTTGTGGCGTATCAACTGCTTATTAGCTACACATGTGTCCTTCTGCTTTAGAACTTTGCTGCAGGGATGTGCCTTTCCGTTTTAAAATTCGATGGAGTTGCTTTCATCTGCGGTGTGTTTGTTACCTTTGTCTTCCACTGGAGAATATTATGTGTCAGGTCAACTCTGAGAGTGACAGGTATTTTGGGGGTAATAAATAAGCCTCGATTGGCTTGTTTGTTTATTGTGCTCGAGATCTAACATGGAGTATAATAAGGACCTGATTCTGCTCTGCTAGCAAAGGTTATCATGGGAGTAAAAATGTAAAACACTTAAGGCATTTCACTTCATGGCTATTTTTGGCTTGGATACTTTTGTACAATACTGTACACACTGTTTATTCCTGTGTGATGTAGCTGGTGCTTGATGAATTGTTCTCGACTAGTTTTTTTAGTTTGGCTCTGTCCCTTTTGCTTTCTACCATGGATAGTAATTTGCAAGGGACTTTTGCACACTATTTCATTTTTGCAGTTTCGTGAATTTGAATACTCAGTTCAGAGCATTAGTATATTGATGATGGCAGTAGCAATAGATCCATTTTCAGCGTAATAGACTATTAACCTTTACAGGGTTTCATACTTCCATCGTCTTCTTACTGTTAACCAATTGTTTTTCCATTTTGAGTTTCAATATTCTGCATCTGTTAGAACTAGAAGATTACACCTACTCCTTCTTTACAAAGAAAAAAAAGCCTCAGCTTATTGACCCAGCAGTCCAGTACATGACTGAGTTATTTGCAATTGCTTATTTGGATGTGTGGTTAGTCATCTGCATCTGATCATCTCGAATGACTATTTATCTCAAAAATAATTTTGTAGTGAGTTATTGAAGGTTAGATACTATACATTGCTCAAACTATTCATTTTTCTTCAGTAACAATTACGTTCTCTGGTATGCAGCTGGCCTGTGAATTTGTGGATACAGAGGAATTTCAGAGGTTACGGGATCTGAAACAGCTTGGTGAGTTTTCTTCCCACACTTGAGAACTCATCTTGGAGTCTTTTCATTCTACCTTCCTGGGAGTGCCAATATTCTAAATGGAGTCCCATATCTGTATTCTTTACTTAGCTGCAGCTATATTGTATATGATCAAACCCGCTGTTAGTAACATAGCCTCTCCACTCTGTCGATAGGAATTGTTTTAGCCTACAAGTTTCATGGCCATAGCTGTTGTTACCTTGACCCATAACAATGAGACCTATGATTGCAATGATCTCATGACTGTGTTTTTCATTTGTCCAGTGAACAAGGAGAAGCATTCTACTTAAATTTTGTTAGTAACTATTCACTTCTTTGTGGTGCTTACTGTTTATTAGTTGGATGGACATTTGGATGTTCTTAAAGTTTGTTTCTAAAACAAACGTAACTATGAGCTTAGTTTATGGTAAATCCACTTCTGATTAAATTTACATTATAATTTTATGATCGATATGCTTTCAGGTCTTACCTATCTGGTGTATCCAGGGGCTGTCCACACGCGATTTGAACATTCCTTAGGTGTTTATCAGCTAGCTGGGGAGGCTATGAAAAATCTTCAAATGAACCAGGTTTGTACCAGTAAACAGAACCTTACTGATATTTTGCCAAGTGACAGTTTCTAATAGTAATGGAGAAGCTTATGCCATTTTCAATCAGCAGGGAAAAGAGCTCGGCATTGACCGTGTCGATGTGCAAACTGTGAAACTAGCAGGTTGGTATTCTTAACAATGGCTCCAGTAACTTCTCATATTAATGATCTTTGCGATTATTTGGTTCAGGTCTCCTGCATGACATTGGACATGGCCCCTTCAGTCATTTGTTTGAGCATGAGTTTCTTCCCCGTGTTGTTCCAGGATCAACATCAAAATGGTGACTTTTCATATATGCTGTTGATTATTATCATTTCCTATATTTTCAGTTACTGTACATATTCATTTCTATGTGCTTTGTGCCTATGGGAGTACTCAAATTTGGTTAATATTTATATTATGCTTGAACCTTATAGCTTAGAATGTAGATAATGTAAGGCTATTTATACTGTTTGTACTTTATAGTTTCCTGTTTTCTGTTTGAAGATATATATTCTCTTATCCAGTTTTCATTATTACAGTGCTTTAGTTGTCAAGGTTTTGCCTGTTGAAATATTTTGACCCTTGTTCCTAGACATTCGTTGTGTCACCTGTGTGGGCATATTAACTTAGCATGATCATCGATTAAAGCCACATATCTGATTTTTCACATGCTGTTAGAATCTGGAGGGACTGAGGGAGATTTTGGTTGATATCTTAATTAGAATTTTTTTATTTGTTCATCCATTCAGGTCCCACGAACAGATGTCTGCACTGCTGCTGGACAATATTGTTGACAAACATGCAATAGATATTGAACCTGATTATCTGAAAATTGTCAAGGTAAGCTGTATGTTACTTTTAGCACTTGTGGTAGGTAGGGCAGACAAACTTTCATTACATTATAGAAATAAAATGAAAAACTTGGAGCAGTTTGACATGAGGTTCATTTGCCCAGGATATCCTATATAGCTTGTATAGAACTGCACAATGCTCTGTGCCAAGTTACCAAACTCTAACCTTCCTTGAAAATGTTCTGCAGGAAATGATACTTGCAAGCTCTAAGTTCTCCACAACGGAAGTATGTATCCTTTTCTCTCCTATCACTGCAATTATCTGTTCGATTGAACATAGGTTTCTTTACTTCAGTTGGATTAAATGAAGCTTGTTTCGTTCCAGGGTGTGAAGGAGAAGCATTTTCTTTACGACATTGTTGCTAATGGTCGCAATGGTATTGATGTTGACAAGTAAGGGCCTTCTTTATATTGTACTTCTACATTTACCTATAGGCCCACCACTGTCTCTACCATCATCTGATGGCATAATCTAGAGTTACTGTGCAGGTTCGACTACATTGACCGCGATAGCAGAGCATGTGGCCTCGGAAGCAATTTCCAGCACTGGAGGTATATTTTTCCATCACTTTCTCTAACTTTCTTTTGCCCAATTGCCTCTTTAACCTTCTTGAGAATAGAAACATGAGAATTCCAAAGTCTGCACTGCTGTGACAAAACTCGCATTCGCCAGATAATTATGTATAGCCTCAGTGAAAGTTGAAGAATCAAGAACATTTTTTTTTTCGAATATAAGAATCGAGAACATGATTGAATACATGATTATGATGATGAAATATTATGTTAGAAAAACAATTGGCAATGTTATTTATGACAAGAAATGCTACTTGTGCCTGTGTGATCATCGGCCCTTGAACAATACCTGCCAATTTACCTATCTTTGGCTAGACGTTGATCTGTGATGAGGTGTCTATCCTTGTAGTTGATCAAATGTGGTAATTACTCGTGGCGCTAGCATAATCTGCATGTTTACTCTGGTGCACTGCTTGACATTTCGATATGATGGAAAAAATAAGTACCATGAAGGAAAAAGGGAAAAATAAGTACCTTTTAATTAAACCTTTCTCTTCATCTTCGGGACAACATCCCTTCCACCTCTCTTGTTGCAAAAAAAAAACTGTCACATAATGGGAACCAACTAACATAACTACTTAAACCCTATTCTCTCAGACGTATATTTTCCTGATTGAAGTCTGCTAAACTTCCATTATTGCCTGATAATTATTGTAGCTTGCATTTCTTACCATTTTCTTGCAGGCTACTAGAAGGTATGCGAGTGATGGGTAATGAAATATGCTACCCTGCCAAAGATTGTAGGTGTTAAATATTTAAATTACCATTGCCATTACTTACTTTTTCAAGATTATCTAATACGTAACTCTGGATGCCCCACTTGGAATTACAGATCTAAGTGTCCATAAATTGTTTACGACACGTGCTGATCTGCATCGTACTGTCTACACCCATGCCAAAGTAAAGGTACATATTATTGATACTCCTCACCTTTTTCAACTCCAACACATCATTGTCTTATTTACATGAAAAGCAATATCTTGGTTAAATCACATATAGATCATGCATCCAAAACCCACAATTAAATCCATGCAACTGTGTAACATTACACAGGGACTTTCCCATGAACAGTTCTAATTGTTGGTCATATTAGGGTATTGTAGAAGATCGTTATCATACGGTTTCCAATTTCTGCCGTGAAGTTTGTAGATGAAGTTCTATAAGTTCTCCTGTTGATTCCCTTTAGCTATAGTGATCTCATTTTGGGATGTCCTAAAGTTACACCACTAATTAATGCTGCTAAGGGCCTGTTTGGATTAGATGTATTTTTTGTGTGTGCTCTTTATTTGGTTCATATTTGAATTAAATACCGGAGCACACACAGAAATACTTCCATTCCAAAAAGGTCCTAAATATTTATGCACCAAAGATCTACGCTCCTGTATATTGATTTCTCATTTCTATATTCCCTTTAAGTTGCATCAACCATTATACTATTTGATCTCTTATACCCACAAAAGAGTCTATCTGTTATCTGCACTCTCCTGTGCAGTGCTCTCTTCTTATAAATGGGTCTACTTCTAACAATCTTCACTCATCAGGCTGTTGAACTGATGCTTGTGGATGCACTTCTTGAAGCTAATGATTATCTGGGAATAGCTTTGCATGCAGAAGATGCAGAGGAATTTTGGAAGGTTTGGTGTTGATTAATCTTATTATTTTGTTATCTGGGACTCTATCCCTCTCACTTGTAGAGCTCTGGAATTTCCAGTTAGACGACACAATTGTTAAAAGCATCGAGGCTGCTCCGAACGATGAACTAAAGAAAGCAAAAGAAATCGTTCAGCGTATTCGCAGAAGACAGCTCTACAAGGTAGCAGTCCTTTTAGTTGTAAATTTGTTCTGTTATAATGTCTCGCCTTTTCTTTCATGCTTCTCACATCTTTTGTGCTACAGCTGTGGATGTTATAATAATGCACATGCAATATTAGAACGTTGCTCAATTCTTTAACTTGGTATGAAAATTGACAAGTAAAATGAATTCTGTTAAGTGTTGCAAACGACCATTAGTAGTTTCTCTGTATTGATTCTGTCAACTTTTTGCTTACTGTTGTCTTTGTACATGGAGTTGGCAGATACATTGACTGGTATAGATTTTGAACTGAGTTGGTGCGTGTCACACCTAAGGTTTCGTGGAAAAGCTTTTAGGCACATGCCTGTGTAGTGCCGGATAACATTGTAGACGGCATCTGGCCATTGTTATTGCTAATATTCTTCTAGGAGTACTTCAGGCATGGGTTAATTTGCCAATATGGAACTAGACTAATTACTTACTTACTCAGAAGTGTGTTCAATATTGGTCTGTACCAATTTGCATAATGTGCAAGCATCTCAGATATGTTGTGTTATTGTACTTGTTGATTGAGTTAAATTCTTTTGATTTGCAGTTCTGCAATCAATATTCTGTTCCAAAGGATAAACTGGAGCATTTCAAGGATATAACTGCACAAGATATTGTTTGTTCCCAGGTTCATGTCTACTTCACTCATTTGAGTTGGGTACTATGACCTAACCTCTTCGAAATTATACGGATTCATTGTTTTGAACCTTCCCTCTATTCAGAAATCTTCTAAGGTGCTGCTGAAGGAAGAAGACGTCGCGGTCAGCAATGTTAAGATTGATCTGACGCATGGGAGGGACAATCCACTTGAAAGGTTTTTGATGCTCACACTCATTAGACTCTGTTATTGATTTAGGTATGCATAATCTTCCAAGTTGTAACCAGTTACTTTTTTTTCTTGGCATGCGTAACGACTATTCCGCAGCGTCAAGTTCTTCAAGGTAACTACAACTCCCTTCCCGTCTTGGATATGTACGGTGGTTATGCCTTCACGGTGAAGATATATCTCCATGATTTCCACCTTGTCTAAGTAGAATTGTCGTCACACCAGGATTCCGGATGCGAAGAGAAGTTCTCGATAACAGATGATCGGGTCAGCCACTTGCTGCCCGCCTGCAACCAAGACAGGATCGTCAGGGTGTATGCTAAAAAGCCCGAGCTGGTGAGTGAAGAAAGCATGCAGGGCAGACTATGGGTTACTAGCAAACACCCCACCTTCATTACGTTCAAATAACCGAGATCCTGGTTGCAGGTGGAAGCAGTGTCGGAAGCCTTCGAGAACCTGCAGCTGAGGATGTATGGTGAAAAGACACAAGTGCACGACACGCCAAAGAAGAAGAAGAAGCGCAGCAGAAGCGACTAGGCAGCCAGTCGTGGTTGCATACTACTACTAGGAGAACACAGCTTCACAAACGAACATGGAAGACAAGTTTATACTATACAGCGAAAAGAAAAACCAAGATATTCAGGTCTTAGCTGGTAATCTGCACAGTGAAGACGCTGATAATATGTACAGGCGATAAAAGGTTACTCGTTAGATATGCTGACAAAGTATGTCCAGCTAACTTAGGTAGTAGATGCAGATAGCACGATGCAGCTGCAAAGTGCCTTCTGATTTTTTTTTGCATATACCACCCCCCGTATCAGTATGCTTACCTATATATGTTTGATGGCATTGCTCAGTAGTGAATATATATATATATATATATATATATATATATATATATATACATATTGTATGTACACACACATATATCTTCCCTCTGACATGGGAATTGGGCTCTCGTTTGAAGAAGCATTGCTGATCATCAACAGCTGTAGTCGATCTTGTTTTAGTTCCGTTTGTTTGAAACTCAGTCTATGTCTGTCAGTCTGTGTCTTTCGATTTATGTGACGCACCCAGTTTGAATTCGGCCATGCTCAAATCCTTCCGCGGTTATCTTCCGTCAGCTGGAGAGGTAACGCGATCAGCCCGGCCTTGAGGCATCTGGCTTTTTGGGTCGGCACTGACGTTTCGCTTTAACGTATCTATAATAAACTTTATTCGTGAAGACCTTCACAAACCGACCTTAGCTCAGTTGGTAGAGCGGAGGACTGTAGTGTACGCAGATTAAATCCTTAGGTCGCTGGTTCGAATCCGGCAGGTCGGAATTTCTTTTTTGTTTTTTTTAGCTTCATGATTATTAAACGTGGTATCTGCTATTTTATACTAATATTAATAAAACATGAGGTGTTAGACAATCCGGTAAATTACTCGACCTTTTGCATTTGAGTGTCATTCAACATATATTTGATTACCAAAAGAAAAACCATGCAGCCCATGACAATGCCTAGCATTTTCATTCATCAAGGACCAAACTCAATCAAAGTTCCTTGAGATCTGTGATTCTGTCCAATAAGGAAGCAATAAAAGGAGGGAAAAAAAAGACGCCAACACATGCACCCTATTCCTAGACAAGTTGGTCTTTGTCTGGTTCAAAACTAAGGCGCGCTTTTCACCATACCATATGGCAGGCTGCTTCTACCATAGGATCCGGTGGGTCTTCGGTTACTTCTGAGACTCCAGGGCCTTCAAAACTTCCTTTCCCATTCGCTTGCATCCAACCAGTGTCTGCAACATAAGAACATTACCACTTACATTCGACAAGCCACGAACCAGAAGTATCAAAGTCTTTCTGTCAATCTAGACAAGTACTTGATATTTAAGCAGATAACTACAGACTTGAGATGTACATGAGGGTATAATTACTTGTTTGGCACAAACATAGAAAATAGCTACTAGGCACTGAACGTTCCCTTGAACGCAAATGTAGCGACCATTAAATGTGGACATGATATTCGTTGCTAACGTTTGTATAAGATAATCGTACCGTTCCAGGAGAATATATGTCCCCAGTTCGGAACCCCTTGTCCAACGTCTGCGTAACCGCGGTTTCAATCCTCTTTGCAGCATTTTCGGAGCCAAGGCCATATTTCAATAGCATCGCACCACTAAGAATTGTAGCTAATGGGTTTGCCTTGTCCTGCACTTGAAAAAAAGGAGAAGGATAATATTAAAAGCAAATGGATTGTTCTAGTTTCTGCACACACAAAATGTTAAGCAATATCAACCTGCCCAGCAATGTCAGGGGCAGAGCCATGGATAGGTTCAAATAAACCTGGTCCCTGCAAAGAAAAAGAAGATCCTTTAACTTTTTCTTCAATAATTATCCGTACAAAATACAAGGGTTTCTGAAGCAATTTAATGTGATCTGAGAGAATAATGGAGGGTCTCTATTACCGATTCACCAACACTAGCAGATGCGAGCATTCCAATGCTTCCTGTGATCATTGATGCTTCGTCCGATAAGATGTCACCAAAGATATTGTTTGCCACAATTGTGTCGAACTGTGATTATACAGGGAATTCAACACGTTAGCAAATTCTCATACTGCTCAACTCACGTGAAATATATGATATATCACATACAAGGAAACACACCTGTTTAGGATTCCTAACAAGCTGCATTGCAGCATTATCAACGAACATATGTGAGAGCTCAACGTCAGGGAATTCAGAAGCTATTGCAGTTACCCGCTTCCTCCAAAGCATAGATGCCTACAATAATATTCGAGTAAAGTGTTATATTATTAGCTATGCGTCAAAAAAAAAAATCAGAACTCTCAACTCGATGATAGGTCATAATCCTTCTATCCAACTAGATGTCCAAAATTGCAACAGAAACATTTAAATCATGGTGTCTCAAGTATATCATATGATTAAGCACCTCGAGCACATTCGCTTTGTCTACCGAGCAAAGTTTCCCTCGTCTCTTCCGAGCAACCTCAAAAGCAACACGTGCAATACGATCAATCTGGCAATAGAATGGTATAAACAATTAGTTCTTAATGCAGTATTCCATAAAAATGGTACTCCCATAAAAAAAATACTTCTTTATTTAATTCCAGATTCTGACATATGAGGAATGAAAAAGAGAAATAAACAACAGCAGCTCCAGTCATGCTTATTCCTTGGGCCACAATGATTATCACAAAATCAAGAAACAGTTTATCTGGGAAATGGTTGAAATGTCTGAGGAACAGCCCAGTCACCTCAGAAACTGAATATATTTCGGTGTTGAAGCCAGTATCCTCTCCCTCATCATTTGTACCAAAACCTCTAGGTTTGCCAAAGTAGATCCCTGCCACGCAGAATAATTAAAATAGCAGTAGAAATTCCAAGTTTAACCAGAATGCACCTGGAAATATATATATCAGTAGGAAAAGAAAAACGACCATCTATGTTTCATCATAATTTAGTCAACAATACCTCCAGTAAGCTCTCTAACAACCATGATGTCAACTCCTTCAGCTACCTCTTTCTTCAAAGGAGATGCATCTACTAACTACAAAAGTGTTAGTGTATAAGCAGTAATAATTGAAACAAACATGTCCATCCATCCAAAATCTTCCAGCTATGACTTCATTTCCAAGTATTTTTGTGTTCATTTAGATTATATACTGCTAGTGCTAGTACAGAATATGTCGGGAGCGCAGGAGACACTCTGATGTCTTTGAGACATGGCCTTAGATTGGATGCAACTTAAAGCGCTATTGGTCATATAGCCAATTAGCTATCTAAATTACGAAAGGCAGTGTTGTCGAAGAAATCATAGTGCTTATGTGAAAGGCATTGAAACTAAAGGGGGTATGGATATACCTGTGGAAACACCGTGACTGGCCGCAGATTCGCAAAGACGCCAAGCCCAGCACGGATATCAAGCAACCCGGTCTCGGGCTTGAGATGCTTCTGGTTGTTATCCCATTTATACCTGCATCACATCCAGTTACTGATAAATTCACAGACGCACATCATGACTTCTGACCCTAACCAAAATGCGATCGGAAGGTGTTGCCAGTTTGCCACTGTGGCTGGTGTTATTATTAACAGGTCGTTCGTTTCGCTCACCCTCCTATAGCGCCGAGAAGGATACCGTCCGAGGCCCGCGCCGCCGCGAGCGTCTCGTCGGGGAGCGGCACCCCGACGGCGTCCAGCGCCGCGCCGCCCATCAGCATTTCCTGGAAATGGAGCTCGACGCCTGCGGCGGAAGGAGAAACAATGGGTAGGTCATCGTCATGCATCCGGTAGTCGTAGCTCAGAGCGTCTGACGGCTCCGGGTTCAGCTTAGCTTGCCTTCTTTGGCGCCGGCGACGAAGAGGACGTCCTTGGCGACGTCGACCACCTCCGGGCCAATGCCGTCGCCCGGAAGGAGCGCGATGTTGTAGCTGCTACGAGCAGCGCCCGAGCACCGGAAGGTCACCATCGTCCGCCGCGCCGCCGCGCCGGCGGCAGAGGCATAGGGTTTTGTGTGGCGTCGCTTGGAGCTGAGCCATCGTGCGTCGTTTCTTGGGCCTCGGCTGAATGTAATGCGTCGATGGAATTGGGCCCAATTAATGTAATGGCCATGTTTCTTTTTTTTTGTAGCGACTCCATAAAAATATGTAAACTGTAAAAAAAATAACCTTCATTTTGCACACAATCTTTAGAGCCTCTAATTGCTTTTAGAGTGTTATGTAAATCCCTAAAAACAGATGCAAGGCTCAAGTCTAGAGAATCCGCTTGAACCTTGAAGGCTCAAGTGGATTCATAACTATGTACTTTGATCTGGACTTGAGCGAGTTTGCAAAAATTCACGTATTTAAATTTCAAAAAATAAAACCCATGCATGTATGGCATGTCTATAAATTTTAGAACTTTAAACATGACGGTATGTAACATGTGCAAAAATCACAGGAGGACCGAGGTGACGTTTAAGTTGTGAGACTTAAATTATAGCAGCTCTATTTTCTCATTTTCGTGGAGGTCACGTATGCTCTTATCATTTTACAATATATTGATGATTTTTGGAAGTGAATAAGCTTCAACTCAAAATATATTCGTGATATATGGAAACTTAGAAATTCGAGTTTTGCCAAGTTTCTAGATGTGGGATCAGGAGTACCAAGGTCCATACTAGTATAGGGACCTGATACTATCAGATCATCATCACACGATCAACAAACTGGGGATGCGAATGCACGCACTGAATATGGATTGCCATCCTAGGATAGGAAAACAAAGACACCAGAGGACAGGATCGAAAAAACATAGCGTTCAAAATCCCAGTTTCGCTGCAATTCAACTCGACCGTCTACATATAATGAAGAAGCAGACATGACATTACAGTATCAGTATGAGTTGACCCCTCACGAAGCTCGGCCGTCCAGAAGTTGAACTTACGTACATATAGTGGAGTAGCAGCAGATTTGATCTGACCGAACTGAACTTAAATCAGAAAAAGGTTGGAACTTGGGTCGGAGGAACTAGCCAGAAAATTAAACGATTGATTGATTGATTGATTGATGTGAGCTCGATCGGCTTCGATCAGCAACGCAATGCCCTTGGATCCCTTTGAGAGCCCTTGGATCAATCGAGCTGGTTACTCCGAATCATCCGGTGGATATGGCCCGTCCTGCAGTGAAGTGATCCGGATTAGGAACAGAAGGAGCTCGCATGGATGAAGTGAAGTGATGAACAGATCTGGTAGCACGAACGAACCTGGGAGATGTAGGCGTGTTCGTCGGCCCATTCCGACGAGTCGGCGACCTCCTCCAGGTCGACGAAGCTGGAGATGAAGGCGACGGCGACGTCGATGTGCTTGACGGCCAGGCTCGTGAGGGAGGACGCGCGGTGGAGGTAGCTCAGCGCCTGGTCCAGGTCCACGCTGCTGCTGGCCGTGTGCGGGGGCTCGTCCTCGTCGGAGTCCGACTCGGTGGAGGAGCGGGCCTCGAATTGCTTGACGAGGTGCTCGTTGGCGGCCGTGACAGGGTCGTCGGCGTAGCCGACCATGCCTCTCCTTCTTTTGGCCGTCTTGCCGGTGGTGACGCAGGGATGCGGGGCGCCGCCGAGGAGCTGGACGCAGAGCGGGACGTGGTGCTCCTCGGCCAGCTTGACGGCGTAGAAGGCGGACTCGATGCGGCAGAAGGCCTCGGCCTGGGTGGTGGGGCGCGGCGGGTGCCACTGCGCGAGCAGCACGCCGTAGAGCTGCTCGTCGGGGATGACGGCGAAGGCGGAGATGCTGAAGGAGGCGCGGGCGCCGTGCTCGGCCGTGACGGTGAGGCCGGACGTGAGGTAGGAGGAGCCGTAGCGGAGGCCCTCGGAGTAGACCTTGTGGAGGCCCGCGGCGACCTCCCGGAGGAGCACGGCGGGGCTACGCTGCTGCTGCTGCAGGCGGCGCCGGAGCTGCAGGAGGCGGTCGCGCTGGGCCCGGACGTTCTTGGCGGCGAACATGGCCTCCATGAGGATGCACGCCAGCGCCTCCTTGCCCAGCTGGGGCGCTTCGTCCGCCATGGCAGCGTCCGCCAGCCGCCTGATCTCTGCGTTCGTCTATTGCAGAGAGCAGTAACTGGAACCACCCTTTTGACCGGGGTGATGCACAGACAAAGGTGGCTTGCTCCCCCCGCTACCACTACGAGACAATTACCAATTTACCATAGTATCTATAATCTTGGTAATTTGAAATGCTAGTACAAGAATACAGTATTTGAAAACATATGGAAATGGGGCTCTTCATTTTGACCATCTTACATGGCCCTCCGTTCCTGAATTGTACTAAATCCGAGTCAATTAATTCAGAATGAAGGGCGGTACTAGTTTATCTGTAAAATTGAACACTAATAAATAATAGTACAATAGTGAAAATATTCAAATGACATAGTTCACATATAACTCAAATTCAAACTTTAGATTATAATAACAATAAAGTTCAATAAATATGGTAACACAATACAACAAATCTAGACTACGGACAACGAGGTCGTGAATTCCATGACACGTCTCAAGCGGGTGGGCTTCTAACTCGGAGGGTGCATGCTCGGGCTCCCACGTTGGTATATCATAAATACCGTCAACACGCCCATCTTGCATATTATGCAATGATCACACAAACAAGTCATCACCACCCACGTTATGTCGATATACCGTACGTGTTCTAGCAGGATGTCGAACGATACCGAGGTTGAAGCATGCCAACTATCAACTCTACATCTTTTTACAACTCTCTTGTTCTCTTGAAAAGCTAGATGTTTTGTTACCGTAGGGGGTTGGAGATTGTTTTCACGAAAGCCTTGTGCCTTCCGCAAGATAATATCGCTATTGTACGTGCATTGTGCCTTCCGCAAGTCTTGACAACATCAGACAACACCGAAAAACACATTGTTGAATCTATGTGGTGTCACAGCTTCAAGTATAACCGTGTACTAACCAACATGAGTTTTATGGTTTTCTCAAAAAATGCCACCACTAGTTTGCAAACACACATGTACATGGCTTAAGGCTTGTGGAATCGCTCATGCGAAGTTGCGCATATAAACGAGATCAGCAGCAATTATTACATCAGGAGTAAGGAGTGTATGTACCTCGGAGATGTATGCGTCCTCGTCGGCCATCTCGGCGGTTTCGGCGACCTCTTTGGGGTCGAGGAAGCTGGAGATGACGGCGACGGCGGCGTCGATGTGCTTGACGGCGAGGATGGCGAGGGAGCAGGCGCGATGGAGGTAGCTGAGCGCCTGGTCCGGGTCCTTGCTGCAGGCCACCTTAGGGGGCGTCCAGGTCCGGGTGGGAGCGGCGGGAGCGTCGTCGTCCGACTCCGAGGCAGCAGGCGAGATGTGCTCGTTGGCGGCGCCCGGGCGGGCACTGCTGGCCCGGTTGGAGCGGCGAGGAGGGCGGGTCTTGGGGATGCGCACGGTGTCCATGTCGGCGAGGCGGGTCTTGAAGACGTGGTCGGTGGCGGCGGCGAGCGTGTCGTCCGAGTAGCCGACCATGTGGTCGTCCGGCTTGCCGCTGGCGTCCGAGGGCGGGCGGGCGCCGACGAGGAGCTCGACGCAGCGCGGGACGTGGTGGGTCATGGCGAGGCTGACGGCGTAGTAGGCGAGCTCGATGCGCGTGAAGGCGTCGGTCTGGGTGGCCGGGCGCGCGGGGAGCCGGTGCGCGAACGCGAAGAGCGCCTCGTAGACCTGCTCGTCGGGGATGAAGACTTAGGCGGGGTTGCTGAAGGAGAGGTCGGCGTCGCTGTCGTACGCGAGCTCGAGGCAGCCGGACAGGTAGCTGGCCCCGTGCTTGAGCCCCATGGAGGAGACCTTGAAGAGGTCGGCGGCGACCCCTGCAGGGCCTTGAAGCTGCTGCAGGCGGCGCCGGAGCTGCAGGAGGCGGTCGCGCTGCGCCCGGACGTTCTTGGCGGCGAACATGGCCGGCGTGAGGATGCACTCCAGCGCCCTCTTGCCCACCTCTCCATCCATGTCCGGCGCGGCGGCCGCGGCGTGATCTCTGTGAGCTGAGTCAGGCGGGGAAGAAGACAAGAGCAGAACGAAATGGCAGGCGAATCCTTTGGTTTATTTTTGACCAGGGTTGCCTGCTCTCTCCGCTACTGCTACAGCACAAGACTACTCTCAGGGGTTTGATTCATAGAAATTTTGTAGGATTCTTGTAAGATCATATCCCATAAGATTTTTTTATAGGATTGGTTATTATAGGAATTTTTCCAATAGAAATTTTTGTACTACTTCCCATAGAAATTCTAACATCCACTCTAAGCTCTTTCTATAATTTCGTTGGTGAAATCAAACAAAATTTGATACAAACCAAACCCAAAGATTGGAGTGTACATGGCATAGCAATCCTATACTTTTCTTATTCCTATGACTTTCATATCCTATGAATCAAACAAGCCCTCACTCTATTTCATTTTAGTGATTTGATTTCGTAAAAAATGCTACACACATGTTTTTAGATAAGTATGGCCAAAAATGTAAGAGCATCTCCACCGGGGTCTCGGACACGAAAATCGCCCACCACCGGCACCCCTAAAGTCTCGTCCCGAGCATTTTATGTCCGGCACCCCCTATCGGGCTCGATACTTGGAGGACCTCCTGGGAGTGTCGGACATCGACTCGGCCATCGCCCTGACAGCGTTGGCCCACCCGTCATACACACACGCACCTCTCCATGTGCTAACGAACGTTGTGCAGCAGGCCGTTGCGTCGTGTTTAATGTCGACGCGACTAGACGGCGCCACACCTGTCATCACGCGTTGCAGACCGAAGCGACGCCTCGTAATAACGTCGCCCTGCTTCCAATGGCGCAGACAGGAAGCGACGCGTGCTGCAGTCGCAGCGTCGCCGCCCTGCAGGCGCTTCATCGACGTCAATGCACGGCCAGGCGAAGCGGTGGCCGCGTTAATGCAGGCCACCCAACCCCGCTCCTCCGGCCGCTTTAAAACCCGACGCAACGCAGCTCTCATCGGCACAAAAACAGTTCTCCCTCTCTCCCAAGAAACATAGGCCACCATGGCGGGCAACCCCGACGGGCATCATCGCCACGAGCAGCTAGAGGAACTCCGGCGTCGCAACGAGGAGGCGGAGATGGCCAAGGCGTTCCAGCGAGCCGCTCGTCCATACATGGTCTTGCTGGAGACCTCGGGCGGCTGAGCAGCCGCCACCAGCTGTCGGTGCCCGACGACGCCACCCTTTCGTACAGGTGGGTGAGGAGCACCGCCAACATTCCGGTGGCGTCGTGGCTCAGCCGCCAGGAACGCGTCGAGTTCGTCAGCTGCAAGTGGACGGAGATGCGGGCCGAGCAAAAGCTCGACCCCAAGTACTCCATCTCGGCGCCCTACTGGCACGTCGTGGTGGACAAGGAGTACGAGGCGCATCGTGGCGGTCGACGAGAGCCAACGCCGGAGTTGTCCTCAACGGACAACGACCGTGACGGTGAGGACGGCGACGCCAGCGACGACGCCGACGACCCCGAGCTGCCGGACCTGCCTCTACAACCGACGACGCCATCAGCAGCGTCGCCGTCACCGAAAAAAGGTGTCGGCCAAGAGCTGCTAGCATCTTGGTCAGCAGTGTCGCCGTTACCGAAGAAAGGGGCGTCGCAAGCCGAAGAGTCTTCCCATCAAACGCCCTGCCGCATATCACGACGGTGAATCGAACATGCTGCCCGCTGAAGTCAGAAGCCTCGGCCGAGGCTACGAGACCGTTTCAGCTGGTGTTGCCGATGGGAACAGGTATGAGCGATGGCCGAGGCCCCCTGGTATGTCTTTTTTCCTCTAATCCTCTACCGTTGGGGGGTGAGTGTGACTGGTGAAACTCCAACCCCAGCTTCTGATTTTGCGCCGTCCCCCCCCCCCCCCCCCCACCCCACACCAACAAGCGTAATTTACTATCGTTTTTGAGTCCTGGAGGGGGGGGGGGGGGGGGGGTTGCGCTTGACAACTGGAGATGCCCTGACGATGTGCTCATTTCTGCATTGTGAAATTCTAATACCGGATATGTCATATTTTAATCATCTTTTTTGTGTTCATCCAAGAATAGTTATGGATTTAGCATGTAGTCCAGTTTGGTAAAATCGCGTTCTGCGAGTGTGGTTTTGATTCTTGGAACAGCCTGACGAGGAGCGGCAGCGCAGTATAATATTCAGTTGTTGCCAAATTGAACAAAAAATCACATTAGAACAATCCGAACAAAGGATGCGGTCGGTCTGAATATTCATGCCAAAACCAAACAAAATACATTAGATTAGAAACAAAAAAATTACACGTAGATGGACGATCTCCTAGCCTTTTAGCTAGTGCTTGGACGAAGCATAAGCCAAAGCATCTCAAACAGTCATACCGCTGCATAGGATTGTAGGATGGCGCTACCATTCTATCTAAATATATTTTTTACGATATATTTTAAGTGCAAGGTTTTCTTGTATGAAATTTCACACCACGAATATTTGTACATTTTGTGTACATTTTAGGAGTAGTACCAGAAGGAGCAAGCAAATTCGTGTTACTTTTTTACAAGTGCCATTTTGTACCATTTTCAAATTATAAACGAAGGAGTGAATTGTCTCGTAGTGATACTGTAGTGTAGGTGGCGGAGGGAGCACGCAACCAATCTCCATGACCAATACAATACGGTCAAGAGGAAGCTTTTACCATGGCGACCACCTCTTCAGCCTGCAGAGCTTATCACCTGCAGGCCATGCTCGCCGCAAAGAACGTTGAATCATACATCTTGGCATGAAATTCATGTGTAAAATCATGTATTGGCCTACATTGGTGTCGGAATTGTGCACTCTTAGAAATTGAAGATTTGGAAAAATAACATGTGAGAAATGCATGTCGTTTTTTTTCTTCGAATTCTGTAGGAAGCAAGGCAATTTGTAGCGGTTACAACAAACAGCAGCAAAAGAGCAAAACAAATCCTCGAAAAGTCAAAGAGATATGCTTCCTTGGCTTCTTGGTGACCATATGGATCAAAACAATGTGTGGCGTGAGCTTCATAAGCTTCTTTTGGTGACCGTATGGATAAAAAACCAGAACACTGCAGAACACGATTTTAGCGAACTGGGGACACAAATACCAACAAAAAACATCACAAATCGTTGATGTGCTGCTGCAATTCGACAGATAAATGCAGAGTAACCTTACACATAAGGTCTACTCGGAATCAAGCTAAGACAGGCATGGCCGTCCAGAAATTAAACTAGCTACGAGGTGGATAACAGCAGAGATTGATATAACTGAACTGAATCATAGGGTAAATGAGCCATCGGCTTGGATGAATCCCTTGACCAGATGAGGTGAATTAGGGAGCAAAACAAAGCTTGCTGGTCAATCGCTCTCACTGTGATACTCTGATGGATAAGGTCCTTTCTGCAGTTTAAACAGGATGAAGATGAACTGGATGTATTCGGCGGATTGATCCATGCAGATACAGCACCAAAGGCAGTTAGTAGTAGTACGTACAGTACCTCAGATATGTATTTGTGTTGGTCGGTGAACTCCGAGAGGCTGGCAGCGTCCTTGGGTTCGAGGAAGCTGGAGAGGACGACGACGGCGAGGTCGATGTGGCTGACGGCGAAGCTCGCGAGGGAGCAGGCGCGGTAGAGGTAGGTAAGCGCATGGTCCACGTCAATTCTGCCGGGCGCCGCCTGCGGGGCCTTGCCTTTGGCCTTGCGAGTGACGGCCGGGTCGGGGAGGCCGTTCTTGGCGAGGTGCTCCAAGGCGGCGGCGAACGGGTCGTCCGAGTAGCCGCGCATGCCGCTGACTTGCGGGGGCTCGCCGGTGACGTTGGGCGGCCGTTCGCCGATGAGGAGCTCGATGCAGAGCGGCACGTGGTGCTCCTGGAGCAGCTTGACGGCGTGCAAGGTGAGCTCGACGAGGGAGAAGGCGTCGGTCTGGGTGGTGGGGCGCGGGTTCGGGGGGAACCGCCGCGCGAGGAGCACGTCGTAGAGCTGCTCGTCGCGGATGACGACGAGGGCGAAGTTGCTGAAGTCGAGGCGGCCGCCGTACTTGGCCGCCAGCTCCAGGCAGCAGGCGAGCATGCGGGCGCCGGCCTCGATGCCGATGAAGTAGACGTCGAAGAGGTCCGTGGCGAGCTTCCGGATCGTGTCCGTGTCGTCGACGACGCCGGAGCCCGGGCTGAGATGCTTCAGCTCGCGGCGGAGGTGCACGAGGCGGTCGCGCTGGGGCCGGATGTTCTTGGCGGCCAGCATGGCCTGCATGAGGACGCTCTGTAGCTTCTCCTTGCTTACCTGCCCAGCCATGGCCGCTCCTTGTTCAGAAGGAAAAGAAAACAAGAAGAGGTCTCACTGCCAGAAACTGGAGGCGGTCGCGCTGGACGACCAGGATTTCTTGCTTACCTCTCCGCCCGCCATGGCCTGAGCTCTCTGCAGTTTCAGTTGGGGAAGGGAGGAGCGCAGAGCCGCAGACAAAGGTTGAGTCTTTGGATACCTCGTGAATGAATCTGAAGATGACAAGGGGCTGGAATGGAATGGGAAGCGGTGAGCCAATGGAGAGCAGCGAGCCGCAGGCGAATCCTGCCGGCGATGAGGTCTGCAGGATGAGCCCACAGGAGCTTTGCTTCTTGTTTGACCGGGGTCAGGGGTCATGCTCATGCAGGAGGGTTGTGTGCTCTCTCCGCTACCGCTACAAGACAACTCAGTTTCTTTTTTTGTGGGGGCTACATGACGACTCTCACTCTAGTTAACTTTGGTGATTTGATTTCGAGAGTTTCAAATTGCCAGTTCTATTAATCAAAAATGTCAAGTCAGCATTCAGTAATGAGATCCATATGGTATGTTTCATCCTGTGAAACTTCAGCGGTCTTGCAAAATACCTGAGTGAAATTATCCGTGACCCACGTATTTTTTTGTGTGTCACAGGTAATCTCTCTCCTACCCTGACCCCATGAAAATATTACGTATGACGCATGATTTTTAGACCCGCCACAGCTAGCAGTGGTGCCATAAAAGAACATGCACCATAGGTAAGCGTGAAATTTCACAAAAATAATCCTTTGGGCAAAGTTTAGCAAAAAATAACTCATTTTTATAACTATTTTGAAATCTAACCCTTTTTGGTAGCGCCCGGCGCTACCCTTTGTGTGGTAGCGCCACAGCCTCCGTCGCTACCCTCGTGCCAGCGTGGCAACGCGGGCCCCGTGTGGAAACGGCTAAGTCTGGGAGGGTAGCGTCATGCCCCTCGGCGCTACCCTTAAGAGGGTAGCTCCAAGCCCCATGGCGCTACCCTCCCAGACTTAGCCGTTTTCGACGTGCTCGGAGGGTAGCGCCATGGGGCTTGGAGCTACCCTCTTAAGGGTAGCGCCGAGGGGCATGGCGCTACCCTCCGAAGGGTAGCGCCGAAGGGCTTGTTGCCACGCTGGCACGAGGGTAGCGACGGAGGTTGTGGCGTTACCACACAGAGGGTAGCGCTGCATCGTTGGGCGCTACCAAAAAGGGTTAGATTTCAAAATAGTTTTGAAAAGAGGTTATTTTTTGCTGAACTTTGTCCAAAGTGTTATTTTTGTGAAATTTCACTAGGTAAGCCTCTCCCTATAATCTTTTCTTACTAGTGACTCTCCCATAAAGGGCTATGCGGAAGAGGCGAACATGAGCGCAGACGCAACCTCCATGCATGGGTTGCTGCACTCTCCTGCAATGGAGCTCGTCTCCATTGGCACAACATCATGCCAGGCATTCGAGCTAGCTGTCGACTATATAAGTCAAGGAAAGAATGTTGTATCACCCGTAGTCATCGGCGACCCCTATAATGCAACCTTCGATGTCAGACCGCTCTGCTAGCAGTTGTAGAGTTTGACACAGACCATGGCAACACCGCCGCGGGTGAGATTGTTTGTAGGAATTGAAGTCCAAGTCCCCCATGGAGTCTCTTGGAGCTCGCAAACGGTTGGCTGCGGTCGCGAACACATGCAACCATGCATGATCGTCCAAGGAGATCGACACATTTCCTCAAGACTGGAGTGTACATGTATTCCATTTTTTTGTAAGTTTTGACTTCTATAAAATGTAGTGACGAATAATCGAACATGTGTTTTACACTTTTTTAGTCGCACATGAAGAAATTGATAGCAAACGAAGGAATTTGCAAAAAAAAAGCAAAATATGACACAATCGAGTGAGCCAATAAGGAGGAAAGGGAGACAAGCCCAGGATGGCCATGCAGGATCCTCACAATATCTGCAACAACATCTCACCGCGCCTAGAAGAAGCCTTGCACGTCCTACGGTGGCAGGTCGAACAACTGGGCAACCTCCATGCCCGCCTCGAGGGCTGCGCCTAGCCCTTGCTAGCCACCGAGCCGCGATGTGCGGCTCCTAAGGGCCATCATCACCGTCCTTACCAATGTATCACACAACTATACGACGTCGCTGACCTACTATCCTCCGCTCTCAAGCACGTTCTCGACAACGACGCCAGCCGGCATCCGCTACCCTTCTAACTCGATGGTCTGGAAACTCGTGTCACATTCATACTAAACTTTTTTATTTAATATATTTTCTTCCTGCTGAAAAATATGTGGCTTTTTAATGATACATCATTCGAATTTAATGTCTCGGATATTACATTTAGGTTTAACTAACAAAACTATAATGTAACCATGGCTATTAAGGTACATTTCTGTTAGACTTTCTTGTATTAATCATTGTAATAAATATTGTGCAAAATAATAACTATTATGTGTTTATTTTATGTTTTTAATACTATATTCTTTTGATGTGTCTTTAAAGAATTTATTATTTAAATTAATTCTAAATTTGAAGAAATTGGAAATATCACATTACATTGTGTGTTTAACCACTTCAAGTGCATTTATATGTGTACTTTGCCATAGTTTATTCAGTATGTAAAAAAAGTTGATGAAGAGTCTAAGAGTGTATATATCAAGAGAAGATAAAATCTTAGGAAGAATTCTAGAGTACAAGAGTATAAAGTTGGGTTTCAGTTGGGAAAGGGAGGAGAGAAGACAAAGGTTGAGCCTTTGGATACCTCGTGAATTTTGAAGAAGACAAGGGGCTGGAATGGTATTGGAGTTGGAAAGCCAATGGAGAGCAGCGAGCGGCAAGCGAATCCTGGCGGTGATGAGGTCTGCAGGATGGGCCCACAGGAACTTTGCTTCTTTTTTGACCGGGGTTCATGCTCGAGGATTGGGTGCTCTCTCGACAACTCTCACTCTACCAAATTTTGGTGATTTAATTTTGAAATTTGATATTTGTAGTTTTAAGACAAGTGTCTGTTTTATCTCTACTATAGTAAAGCGGAGTCGGTGGTGATGGTGAGCCTACGAGTAGGGGCGGAGCTGAAAAGAAAGTAATCCTGATGCACTTGATGCACACTTGGTGGTTAATCTGATGCAATGATCCCATTTCTATAAAAAAATATAGGCTAAATTTTCTTTTGAACCCTGATGCACTCCGCTCCTGCCTACGAGCGATCCCGCTCCCGCACGAACAAGGGAAAGGAAAAAAACAGCGGGGCGGTTGTAGAGAAATGCATTACCCACCGTATGTTGAAACCACGACACTATCTTTACCGCTAAAATTTGTTAGAACATTTTATAGAGCACACTTCCACCGAGTTTCTTAGTCCATTTCAATTTTCCAATGCCCATTGTCTTTTCTGCATTTTCTAAGTTTAAGTTTCATTCTCAGATTATGAAGGTTTATTTTACTCTGTAAACAATATGTTTTACACATATTTCAATTTTTTTACTCCTTTGGTTGTTGGAGATTTTTTCAATGAACATGTCTTTTCCAGAATATATTCAACGACAAGAAAATATTGTTTTTTAATCGTAGACACCAATAGTCATAAAACTTAAAGAAAATCATATAATATTTTCTCAAGATTTATTCAATGATATTTCTTCACTAAGATATGAACTTTGCACTAAGATATGTCTACATGCATGTGGACATATCTTGTGCTAAACCATTTTATATTTTGATACGGAGTGAATAATATATTTAGATCCCAACGTGTTTTATCAGTCTCAAACCTGCCAATATAGTCAATCATGTGAGTAATCATGTGAGTACCTTTGTTAACATGTGAGCACCTGGTGATCTAGTTGTGCACTTGCTATATTATTTGTTCTCGCACTTTGGCTTCTAAATCATTATTTTCCACGTTAATGTTATTGCAAGCATCAGCACAAGAAAATCAATTGAGTACCTAGTGAACTAGTGAGCGGCCGGTGCTAGTATGCTGTTGTGAGCCTGAATAATGGTCTCCGTGAATTGTGCACTTGCTATATTATCTGTTCTTGCACTTGGGCCTTTAATCCTTTTTATTTTGCATCTTAACTTTGATGACAGGGACTGGATCCATGACAAATGTTGCGCTATCATATCACTGCAAAAACTTTGCAGTTCAACAATCTCATATCACTACCATGACAAAGATTACCGTCAGAAGCTAATATCCACAGACCAACTGACGAACTATGACTCCTGATATTGTTGCATTTGATTAATCAAGGATATATATATCTTGACTAGAAAAAAAAAATTGATCGAAAAAACAAGAGACCATCACAGGGAACTGGCACAGATCAATGTCGATGCTTTCTAGTTCCATACTTGACATATGTTGGAACTTTCTACTTCAACATAGATCTAACATGTAGGCAAACAACATGATGAAACAAAAGTGTTACTTCAGGTCTTGCATTACAGACATGCACTACCATCTACCTAGAGCAGCGCATATATGCATAATAGTGTTACTTCAGGTCCTGCATTACATCCTCGCTTTCTAGCTTCGTGTTTGCCGTATGTTGGATCTTTCTAGGTCAACATAGATCTAACATATAGGCAAACGACATGATGAACAAAAGTGTTACTTCAGGTCTTAAACTACATGCATGCAGACTACCATCTACCTAGAGGACCCCATTCCATATATGCACAACAGTGTTACTTCAGGTGTTGCGTTACATCCTCTAACGCTTCCTCTTCTTGTCCTGCTTCTGATTGGACGCGAGCTTGGCAATGAGCTCGTTCAAAACAGAGGGATAGGTCATAGTTATTTGCTTCCAGCCATCAGTCGCCATTACTTTACCCAAACACTGTGGAGATTGGGCCTGGATAAACTTCAAGCACGTCTCCTTCAATCTGTGACATTGGTGCCGCTCGGCTAGAGCGAGAGTGGACGACACCGAGCTCACACCTATATGCTCAGATAAGCTCTCTTCACATACGAGTTTGAGCCGTTGGAGATCATATCTGTGTGCCGCTACAAATAAGTCCTGCAGCCACATTATATACTTGACTGCTCCATCTTCATGTCCTTCTTCCACAACTACTGAATTGTCATCCATGTTGTTCTCCTGGTCCATCTTGGGGAATGAGCCTGTATAAATGAAGCTAAGCAAAGCCCTGAACACTTTTGCTTCCATGTCTTTGATCTGTATGACACTTGACGTAGTGCCTTCCTTCATAGGGCCAAATAGCTGAGCCATGAAGACCGTAGATCGGGCTGCAAGCACACATCGGTGTGCAGCGAACCTCTCACCGCTGACCTCAAACGTCACATCAGCGCCGACCTTATACTGTAGGAGATAGTCGAGATGTTGGCCTATGTCAGATACGGTAGCACCGACATCCTGGGTGTTGGTGTCCTTGCAAATCATGATGTCGCACCGGATGGTGAAGCAATCATACTTCAGATGAGTTGATCTTTCGAGGGCCTCTCTTCTGATAAACTTATCGCAGGCTAGGAGACATCCGCGCCGCCGCCGCCGCCACCAGCCACCCCCTCCCCTACCACCCCTTCCTCCCGGGCCCCTCGCGCGGGGGGCTCCGGAGGTACGCTCCTTCGGCCGAAAAACCTCCTCGTCGGGCCACCAAGGCCGCGGCCGCCGCCGGCCGGCGGTGGTGGCGGCGCCCCGGCCGTCAAAGATGGCGGGGCTGAAGGCAGGCCTCGAGGGCCATCTCCTCGCGCGGGGACGACGCCCTCTCGTGGTCGTGCAAGCCGCCCTCTCCTCCGGCGTGGATCTGCCGCCCCGGCGAGATCCGCGGCCCGATGTTCGTCCCTGCCGCTTCCTGTTGGTGCTGCGGCCGTCCCCGGGGTCGCCCCTCCCACGGCGCGGTGTCATCCACTCCACCCCTCGTCCAGCGCCTCCATCCCCTCCTCGTTCCGGTCATGCCGATGTATCTAGTTGTGGTGGTCTATGGATGGTGTGTCCTGCTCTGCTTCGGGTGAAAACCCTCTGCCGGTCCGGCCGGTGCCGACAACGGTGACGCCATGTGCGCCGTCTTCCTCGTTGGAGGGTTGTCGGGAAGCTTAGGCAGTCCACCCTTCCCCGGTGCCCGAGCGAAAGCCTAGGTCCAGTCGTGGACCGGACGTCGGCGACGTCCTTGACGCTGCTCCCCCCCTTTGGGGCGTCGTCTTGGTGCACCAAGCCCCTGCTAGCTGTTTGATGCCTAGGTGCGGCCGGTGTTTTCATCCGAAGCCGGGTTAGCGAGCCCCTGTTCCCCCCTTGGAGCAGCTCGTTCCTGCTGATGCCCCTTCCTCTCTTCGAGTGGTGTCGGCAGGTGGCGACCAGACAACCAGCGGCCATGGCGCCTGCCGCGCTGGTTAGATGAAGATGAAAGCTGAAACCCTCCGGTGTCTTTACGGATTGATCGAGTTTTTTATGTTGACCTTGTATCCCCTCCACCTTCTGTAGTTCTGTTTAGCTGTTGTGTGTTCTCTCCTCTTCTCTCTCGGAGAGGTTGGGATCTTGTAATCATCTCTTGTATTCTTACCGGCATTTGTCCCGGTCCATCTATATCAAATGAAAGCAGCGCTCGCTGCCTTCCGTCAAAAATAAACTTACCGCAGGCATGGTAAAGATGATTGTTGGAGAAGCTGCAGGTTTCAGTTGCACGAATGTGCATCGGCTTTTGGTACTCAACCTGGTTGACGAAGCTAAACTGGTACTTCACCTCCACAGGATATTCGATATCCTGGTCTGGAAGAATGGCGAGGTAGAGAGAAATGTAGTCGGCACAGCTCGGACTGCAACCGTTAGGATAGTAGCGGATGAGCCATCGAACGCCTCCTACCAAGAAAGTGACCGAGGAGCTGATTTCGCGTCCGTTGGGGCTCTCTTGTATGGTTTGTGAGTAGTTTTTTTACCACGAGCTGTCAGTGTCGGCGACGACAGGCAACGTGCCGCACTTCTTTGCGTCGAGGATTATAGATTATACCAGAGAAGGACGACATGACGAAACCTGCAAATTCGAAGCAAAATGAGGTCACCATTCACATTCCAAATTCCAGAGCTGAGATGGATGAGCTGAGGGGGCAAACCTGGTCACCTCCTGCTGATTGAACGGGCGGCCTAACGAAGACGCTACTCTCTCTGCGCCGGCGACGCCTTATCCCTAGAAACAGCCTAGGCATTTTGATAAGAATCCGGGTCATTTCTGTTTATACAAATGCTACAAAAATCAGAAGAACAAGAAAAATCTACAAAATCGGCGCATTGCATAGCTTTGTTTATACCAACAGTCCTGATCTAGCCAGCTCACAGTGGGACGCATAGCAAAAAGTGAGGTGGGCAGCTCACCGGAGTAGAAGCCGTGCTCGGGCGGCTGGATGTCGGCCTCGGTGCGGAGAAGGCGGTGGCGACGACCTCGGTGCAAGAGAATCCGGCTAGAGGAGGCGGAACCCAGTGTTGAACCGGCGGCCGGACGGAGACGAAGCTCCGCTCGCCGTGGGCCGTGGCGCCGTCGATTCACCCGGACACAGAGAATGCGGCGGCGGCTCGTCGGTGCGTACGGTCTGGGCAGAGCTAGGGGGCTGTACCTATTTGACGACCAGGTCGTGCGCTATTAGCGCACGACCACCCCCATCGGGGCGAGTGGGCCGGCCCAATAGCGCACGGCCTGGTATTTTTTTCTTTTTTCTTTTTTCCTGTTTCCTTTTCTGTTTATATTTTCTTTTTTCGTTTTATTATATTTTGGATGTTTCTTTTTTCGTTTTCTTTTCTTTTTTTTAATTTTAAAATATTTCTTTTTTTCTAAAAAAATCAACTATAATTATTTTCATGTTTTCTTTCCTCTATTATTTTTATGTTCATAGATTTTTTCTGTTCATGAGATTTTTTGTGTTGACATAAAAATATAAATTTATAATTGTTCAAATGTAAAAATTGTTCAAATTCAGAAATTTTTCACATATAAAAATTATTCAAAGTAAAATAGATTTGAAAAATTGTTCAAACATGAAAATTGTTCACATATAAAAATTAATCAAATTTTTAAAAAGTTTTAGATTTGAAAAATTGTTCAAAAACAAAAATTGTTCACATAAAAAATTATTCAAATTAAAAAGTTTTAGATTTTGAAAAATTGTTCAAATTTTAAAACTGTTCAAATTAAAAAAAAAGTAGCAGCGAAGCGAAGCAGCGGAGCGGGATATGGGCCGGCACAATATGCTCTAGGGGGTGGTCGTTGCGTAGTACCGCACGACCAGGTCGATAAAAAGGAGCTCCCAAGCTAGGGCTCGGTAGGAAAATATAACTTACCACGTTCGCTGGGCCTTTTCGGGCCCATTGCGCACGACACTGGGCCATAGGTGTATTATTTTTGAAATTTTTAAAATCATGTATTATTTTTAAAAAATCTTAACAAATATGTACTATCTAAAAAACTAGCTATATCTAGCTGATGCCTGAGCAGTAAAATGTTATTTTATGACAACTGCCAACCTTCACATCTATGGATGAATAGTAGCACAAAATAAAATAAGAACCTACAAACCAGTGTAAGATCGCCTCCGATTAAAGTCCTCCTTCAGCGGTGTGGCCTGCCACCCCACGCACTTGTATAAATATATCTGTATTTAAACAAATTGGCGTCATGTATTTTGAAACGGAGAGAGTATTTACTAAGTACTAGGATATTTCTCTCTCTTTTTCAATTGTACGGAGCATTCCAAATTAATGTGGAGTGGGGAGATTTATCTTAGTGAAAACTAGCTACACAATTTATGCCATACTTGATTGTATGAGCATTATCCACTAATAATGAAAGAAGCAAAATTTTGTGTTGTTATGATGTTATCTAACTTATTTTGTCTTATTGAAGCTCTGTGAATGCGTATGACTAGGTTGCATACTTGCATGCGAATGTCGCCTTTTTGGATCTGTCACATCAAAGAGAAACAAATAGTTTTGAAACAAGGGAAAAAGCATTACCCATTTCTATTAATTATTAAGTAAGAAGTTTAGACATGTTACAAATTAACGCCCGAGGGCCGACAAAATAGGAAAACTACTTTGAAGCATAATGTTATGCTCCAAAAAAATCTGGCATTCCTCTCATTCGACAACTCCCAGTACAAACATGATAAGCAGCGAGTGCCCTGAAGTTTTGTGACGGCACTCCACCATTTCTTTACCGAGGTGTAGGAGCTCCAAAGATTAAAATTCCAATACGAGAGGCCAAGCCACTCACGGCCTCACGGGCCGTCCCCCAAATGTGGATATTGACAACCAAAGAAGAGGAGCGATGCCATTTCTGGTTCCCTTTTGAAAAGCTGAGAAAGAAGAGGAGCGATGCCATTTCTTGTTTACCATTTCATCTTTATCTGATGTAGAAAATTTGCAGTTCGGAGGAGCCCAAATTACTCCAAATGGCCGGCCACTTGCTGGAAGTTAGGGCATCTCCAGCCGTAAACGGCGCAAAATCAAAATCTGGGAAGATCAATTTTCCAGCCGTAGCCCACCCAAGCAGGGAAAATAGGGGGCATTTGCTGAGAGCATGAGGGGTGGGGAAAAAAATAGGAGAGAGAGAATTTCGGCCTTTTTTTACCCAAAAAGTGGCCTTGGGAGATCTTGGGGCACGGCTGGAGATGCCCTTACCACACTTTTGAACTGACTGGAATAAGCCGCGGAAGGATATATAGTAGTACTCCTTGTCATACGTCAGAAGCTCACGGGGTAAATTGAAAAGGACCACCACATCCTTAAATAAAAAAACCACCACTTTTGATGCATTTTGGTGGGTCTTTGTCGGCATTTCAAAAATTGTAGTGGGTATTTGCAAATTACTTGACCTCAGCTAATACAAAGTTGAGAACTCAAGTTTTCCGGCCTCAAAAGAGGGGGCACCCATCTATCGCACATGCGGATTGTATTGTATTTACCGTTGACGCCACATCGCGTGGTGGCACCTGTGAGCTCAAAGGCCCGCGGCGACGTGCCCTAAGGCTTTGAAGCATCAGATGGCTATAATCTTAATTATGGAACTTCACCAAAGATTTTCGATTTCATACATGACAACTTCTATAAAAATCATCGATTCATGTTCCTAAACCCGGCAAATAGACACACAAGTTTTAAATTTTGCGTTGGCCATGGCTATGGTCTCAAGCATGTTGTACCAGCTTACGAATATCCCAGGGATGAGGTTGCAGGCGACAGCGATTTCGCCACTCATCAGACCAACCCAGGCGAGAAGAGCACCGTGATGGCCCTCACGTGGATGTTGAGACGTTTCAGCGACTCTTGCATACCATGTACATGGGGAAAGCCTGGGAGAGGTGGGGTTGGGCACTTCGGCTGCCACAAACGTCAGCGACCAAAAGACGGACGAAGTTGATCAAGCCGTAAAATCCCTAATTAAATTTGTGTCACATTTATACTAAACTTTTTTATCTAATAGCTTTTCTTCCTGCTGAAAATAGGTGAGTTTTATTGTCTCTGATATTACATTGAGTTTTAACTAACGGAACTATAGAGTAATCATGTTTATTAAGGTAAATTGTTTTTAGACATTTCTAGTATTAATCATTGTAAATATAATATCTTGTGCAAAATAATAACTATAATGTGTTTCTTTTATGTATTTTAGTATATTCGTGTCCTTAAAGAATTGTGATATTTAAATTGATTCTAAATTTGAGAAATTAGATATATCACATTATACCGTAGTATTAATAGTTTCAAGTGCATTTGTATATGTACTTTCCCATGGTTTATTCAATATCTACAAAAGTTAATGAAGAGTTCCAGAGTGTATATATCAAGAGAACATAAAATCTAAGAAAGAATTCTAGAGTACTAGAGAAAAAAGTTTAATACAGTAATTAAATCGTCAAGTCCTATTAAACTAAATTGTGCGGGGTGAGTATTGACCCCAATGCATGTCACCTGATCTCCGTCCCTACTTAATACGCGCCTCCTTGATGAAGTGGCAACTATACATCGATCTAGGCCAGGTAGTACTCCACTGCGACATCATGTCGGCGCCGACGAGCGACACGGTGGCTGCAGGCGGCGGCCGATTCGACATCGCCGCCGACGCCGACCCCGCGGCCTCCTCCGAGTCTGCAAGGAACACCTCTCCGCGGAGTTCAAGCGTCTCCATCCCGTGCTCGCCTCCTACTCCACTCCCGAGTCCGCCGAGGCGCTCCGCGCGATCACCCTCGTCGCGTGGCCGAGGCCGACGCCGTCCTCCGCCGCTGGGGTCTCGCGGACGAGAACCTCACGGGATGGTCGAGCCGCCGCGGCCTCCTGGAGGGCCAAATTAAGAACACACAGATGCTGATGGCCGCCATGGAGCGCTCCCCGCCGGAGAGCAAGTGGATGATGCTCCTCCGTGGGCTGATGCTGCAGGTGTCAGTCGTCAGCGTGTTCACCTACAACTGGTGCTGCTGCTGGCGACCGCTGCCGGCCGGCTATCGCGCTCCCCCGGCCGTGGCGGCAGCCATTGTTGACGACCTATCCTCGGGGGTTGAGGCCGTGCAACTGTCAGCGCAACAATAAGGTCTCTTTTCAGAGAATTGGCACAAGAGTAAGATATCCGTTTGTCATTCGCAACAAAAAAGGTCTTCGTTTGTAATCTATCTAATATATTCGAATTCAACTTATTGTTCTTGTATTAGACCTGCCATGGTGCCTTTGTGAACAATTGAGCAGCTGGTGCTCTAGCTCTAGTATATGGTGTAAGCCTTATTAGTTTTTATGAATTGTGAAGTTGCTATATTATCTGTTCTTGCACTCTGCCCTTCAATCCTCAGTTTTCATGTTAATGTTATTGCAGAGTGTCAGAGTAAGATTTCTTCTGGTGTACTCCCTCCATTTAATTGGAATTCCTATGTGTTTTTGAAGACTCAAATCTGCCATTGTCAATCAAGTGAGTACCCTGTGAACAGGTGAGCGGCTGGCGCTCTAGTATGATGTCGTGAGCCTGAATTGTCTCTATGAATTGTGCACTAGCTATATTACTATCTGTTCTTGCACTTTGACCTTTAATACTTCTGTGACAGAGCCATCAAAAGCAAATTGCATTAGGGTGCACTATTACTATCATGTCACACGGTTTGCCCACACACCGATTCACGAACTATCGACAAACTATTTTCTTTTCTTTCGAGAATAACGGGGGGGGGGAATAAATTCCCACCGCTTGTTTCATTCACCGAAAGAGCCTGGCGGGCCATGTTCTTACAACAGAATAGCACTTACAGGGGGATACAGAGGAAGAGAAACAACAAAATACAGAAATAACAAACAACAAGAAGATGGGACAGCAAGAGCCGCCAAGAGACACAAGAGGTGAGGAGTGTTGTCGAGGGATTACAATGCCACGACTTGGCGATCAGCCTCACGCACCGGCGCGCGACTCGAAACCCAGGCACAACTGAGGAGCATTACCATCATCATCGGAGTGTCAAGCCTAGCACCTAGCACTACCCTAGAAAGTGAGCTCCGCCACGGGGGACGAGACGAGAGCAGGTGGGGGAGACATACATTGCGTCATCAGAGAGCAAAGGTAAGCAGAGACGCCACCAAGAGCATGAAGCTTCCACACCGCAACAGCAGCCATTCGAGGCTCCCGAACAAGCACATCCAAGTGGTCGAGACCACACAAAGGCTAGCCGAGTAGAGAGACAAACCACCGTCGGCCGCACCACCACCAGAAAGCACCGCGTCAACAAGCCCACTCCAAAGACGAGGCCCCCAAGAGGGAAATGACACCAAGGCATCATCATCGTCCGATCACAAGATCAAGGGTTTCCCCTGGAGTAGCACCGACAGGCGACGGTGTGTGGTAGCAGACACATGATGCCTCAAGAAGGTATACGACGGCCACAGCCGCCGTCATCACAGGGCTTTCACCCGAGCTACCCACACACCAAGAATCGCATCCCGATTGTCGCCGACATGCCAACCAGCAACCACCACCGCAGCCACCCGCACCTCGCGGAGACACCGGTGCCCACTCTGCAATGAAGGCAAGCTGAACCAACACTGGCACACAAAGAGCAGGACCACCGGACGCAGCACTCCACCGAGCCAAACCAAGCACCATGCCGGCAAAGCAAGAAGAAGCGCCGCCCGTGGCTACGAACCACCACGGATCATGGCCGCAGACTGCACCAGACTGGCAACGCGCACCATGCGCGCTACACGCCACCAGCGACCGGAGACATGAGAGCCACCGACGCCACCTCCAACGCGCCATCTCGCAGAACCACCGAGTCCCAAAGAAATCCACCCCGAGTCCGGGATCAACGGCCGGACCGTCGGGACAGAGGACGCCATGCTGCACCGGGGGAGCAGCAGAGCCACGACGCCGCGTCAACCAGGAGCTGCGGCCCACCAAGCCCATCGGGGCCCAGACGGGCCCGGGCACGACGACGCCGCCGCAGTCGGGCCGGCGGGGCAGTACGACCGCACAGCTCCGGTGGCGAGCACCACCGCGCCGGAGCGGGGCCGCGAGGGGCGAGGCCAGAGGGCAGAGAGGAGTGGGGCGGAAGCCCAGCGCAGCGGCCTCCTCGAGCTGCGCGTGGGAACCGCGAGCGGCAGGTCCCGCCGCCCCCTTCACCAGCGCCGCGGCGGACCGGACGGCAGCCTCCGGGGACGGCGAGGGAGGGAGGCGAGGGAGGAGCTGGGTGACGGCGCGGGCTAGGGTTTCACCCTCCCGTCGCCCAGAGAGGAGGCGACGCGAGGGGATCCTTCCTATCGACAAACTATGATTGTTGCCATTGTTGCAATTGATTAGTCATCAAGGCTACATATCTTGTTCGGAAACATAGGGTGCTGACGAACTGTTTTTGTTTTTGTTTTTTATCCACTTTGATCGAATCCAGAAACAAAAGTACATTTACGTTCCTTGAGGTTTATAAGTTGCAAGCGATATGACCATCAAACCCAGTCTAGATGTTGTTCATTCTCCCCCACCCCGCCTCTGAGAATGTAAATGAGGCTACACATCCAGATACCACTGATTTTTATGACTAACACATCTATGTTGAAAATGTAGTTTGGAACATTTGACCTGCACATCTATGTTGAAAAGTGAAGTTTTGCACATGTATGTTGTCGCAGTCTTTTTTTTTTACCCACCGTGATAGAATCCAGAAACAAAAGTACATTTACATCCTCCCCCGACCCACCTCTAAGAATGTATTTGATTACAAAGTGTATATATAGCATAGGGATCTTCACTGTTATGATATCCAGGATATAGTCTAGGGATTTTCAGGGTTACACATCCCAGATATATGACATTCAGCTAGTCTCTAGGGATTTGTTGCATATTTTTAGTGTGATGAATCATACAAAACGAAGTGAAAAAAAGTGCTACCAACCACATGATCAAGTTTCTCTTAAGAAGCAAAATGACACCCTACGTAAATGTTTGTCTTACTGCCTACAGAATTGTAGTTTTACATATCTATGTTGAAGCTAACCTCCCAGGTTATTGTGTTATTTCGACCCACTATGTTTCATACAATCCTAAGGGCCCTTTTGTTTGAGCTTATTTTAGCTTTCCACTGAAAAAAGCTAGACCAACAAAACAAAAGACATGGTGGTGGCGTTGGCTTCTGCCGAAGCCAAAGGCGAATAGACAAATGAAAAAAGCACCTCGGGAGGTGCTTTTCCTGGCTTCCCGAGCTTCCTCTCCTCAGCCTCAAAGAGGTATACCTCTCTACCCCTGTTATTCCAGTTAACTACAGAAGTCCTGCCATCGGAGGCTGGAGCGATCGATCGGAAAACCTTCATCAAGGGATCGAACCAAGCCATCGATCGGAGCAGTTTCTCAGCCAGCGGAAGTCAGCAGGTCTTCCGTTGTTCCGTGAAGGCTAATGATGGAGTGCTTACTGATTTGTTAATTTTTTTAGATTGTACGTAGTACAAATCGATTCGAGCTATCTTTTTATGTGTATGCCCGTATCCAAATAATATTTATATCTACTAGTAATGTATCTGCATATCCGTATCTAAATATTAATTTGTTTATACATATTTTAGACTACCAATATTTGTTTTGAACTATTTTTATATTGAGTAGATAATATATTATTAAAATGGCCATCAATTTTTTGATACAACATACCCAATGTTAAAATCCTAGATCCGCCACTGCTTGTATATTGTGTATTTGGCTAGCTGATATACGTATTAGTATAATGTAATGAAAAGTATTCCGCCACTTTTCATGAATACAAAGGGTGTTTCAGACAATTCAACAATCTACAGCAGACAGTCAGCTGGTTTGTCAAAAGTCTACACTTAGAAAAGCAGCTTCTCCTGGACAGCAGCTTTTCTGCATAGCACCCACAGCCAGCCGCAGCCAGCCACAGCCAGCCCAAACAAAAGGGCCCTAAGAACAGTGTATAACCCTTGTAAAAACAGTGTACTGATAATTTGCAATTTACCAAACTTCAGAGCTGTCCTCGCTGCCTTCATAATCTGCTGCTTGAATGCATAGGAAACGAATCTCTTTTTTTTCAAGATTTTGGTAGGCGGAAAAGTCCAGGAGGACAAGCAGCAGGTGGTAGCAAGAGCCTCAGAAGTTTGATGGAACTCACATATAAGACAGTTCAAAATCTGTAGCCCTTGTTTTCATGATCGAGTGATGATTCTGTACATTGCGACGCCGCATCTGCTGCTTGTCTGCAACAATGGAGCTCGACTAACTCAGTGATCGTCCTAGTTCGTCAGCTTGCAGCTTATAAATATCAGTAGGTAAACTGCAAACGACTAAAGAACGTGCCCTGGAGACATACCGAAAATCATGCTCATAATCTATGTCGAGACATTCTGTTCTAAAGTAATATGCTGCCGGTCCTGAATATCTTTGAAACTGCAAAACAGAAGCTTCCTTTTAGCAAAATCATCAACCTGCGTAGATTTAAGATTTACCAAAAAAACCTGGTCGGAGTTGGAGTGCAGGTGGATTGACACCGTGTTGAAGCCTTTCAAGTCCTACTGTTTCGATAAACCTGGGTTTCGATAAACCTGGGTTTTATAACTGCTCAAATGTATGCCCAAACTACCATTGTTATTTAAGAGGCTGGCTGAGCTGGCTCAGCACGGCGGGGCTCTCGACCCACATCTGGACCCAACTGGTAGTGTGATCTAAGAGGCTCCTAACGCGCCTGGGACCCCTTCCCCATCCAGGGAGTGGATGTGATGCTAGATCAGGGTCAAGGGCCTAGATCCGGTGGCCACCCAGTAGTTCCGTTTGTTCGAGGTATGCGGCTGCTCCTTGTACCCCCGCAGTCCTAAGGCTGACTAGATCATGTAGGCACGCGTTGCCGCGCCCGTCCATTAGAATTTTTTTTAATGTGTTGACGAAAACATATTTAATTTTGAATGGTCCTCTAGTATATGGGATTCGGTGGATATTAGGACCCCAATTAACCACGGTGGTTCAATTTGATGCCCAGAGCAGCGTCACTCAGAGACATTTGGCCCATTTAGACTGCGCAAAGAAATCGAATGGTCTGTATTGTGAGCTGAGCCGAATCCAACGGTCCAAAAGTGAGGTGGCCTGAGAGAGGCCGAATTTGAGATAGGGAAAATCAAAGCTTTGGTTTGGGTTCTAGGGAACCATACCACCATAGGTTCTCGGGAGGCGCTGAGAGCCTGAGAGACAAAGCGACAATGAGAGGAGGAGGAAGAGGAGGCGAAAGGGGACATAGAGAGACGGTGTGTTTCCGCGTGTTGGGCCCAAATCAACCACAGCGGGACGATTTGACGCCGGGAGCACCGTCCCCTAGGGATTTTGGGTTGAGAGAAAATGAACGATCTTGATTGAATAAGGAGACTAATCGGACGGTTGAAAATGGTGATAGCCTGAGAGAGCTTGTTTTTGATGCAGTTATAATATCCCTAATTTGCTGACTATGTCGTTCTCCTATCCCTTTCGAGGACATGTCATCATGACCTATGATGCATAGTGGGGACGAGATCGTGGATGTCGAGGCAGGGGCCTCAAAATGTGGACTACGCAGGCGACTTTACAGTGAAAGTGGTGGTCTCTATTTTTGGCCACATGGGTGGTGGGGAGCAAACAAAGGGGGATTCTAGTGCTTGCGGCGCTTCAACAATGGTGGCTCCCAGATCGCGTTTTGTAGACATGAGTAGGGACATTTGGTACGTGGTTCGAGTTTACCAGAAGTGCTGCAAAGGCTTTTTTTAGGCAAAGCTCTGCACTCTGGTGTCAACGCCTCAACGGTGGTGGTGCGAATGCGGGTGTCGTAACCCTTTTGGGGGTCTGTTTTTAGAGCCTTCTCCGGGTTAAGGTTATGGGTGAAAACCCTTGACCGTCTTGGTCTCGATGAGGGGGTTGTTGTGGGTCGTTATCCTCTTGGTATTTCTCAACTTCGCGGAGTCTTGGTATTTCTTAACCCGCGTCGGTGCCAATGATGGTAAGTTTGGTTTTATTTGTTCTGTGTTGTTTATGTTTGATCTGCTTTATAAGAGGGTTTTCCAATCACCTTATATATGTTTGGTCGTTTGACTTTATATATATCAACGCGGATTTCCTGCCCACGGGGATAGCTGCGCATATGTTGGCTACCGTAGGATACAGAGAGTAAAGTAAGTCTGATAAGAAGTGCATTGGAACGACGAGCGGGCAGAGAAGTTTCTTTCACGGAGGATTTAAACGCTCCGTAAGCCGTTCCCATGTCATATACTCGGTGCATCACATCATTTACGCAGGCATGGGCTATCAAGCTTCCCATGATAATGATGCCAACCGGTGTCCATGAAAACACGCGACCGTCCATCACAAATCAACCATGAGGACGTGATAAGTACTAGCCAGCATGTGTTCTCTCCACAACACGGTGTTGATGTATAATTCTGGCTAGCATGATTTCTCTCCACCTGACGGTGCTGATGAGTTATGCCTAGCATGATTTCTCTCCACTACACGGTGGCAGCGTGAATCTCATTTTCTGTATACAAAAAAGCATGGTCATCGGCTAGCGGTCTAGTTACGTGAAAGACGTGTGTAAGAATTTGTTCTCTCGTTACGACGTTGATAGCAAGCTCCATCGAATGTCTTTTAACTATGAGGTTACAATGTCTCCGGGGAAGTTCACTCAATATCGCGTATGAATGGTTGGATGCTGGTGCGCAGCTATCACCATGGGCATCCCACTATTTCCCTTATATATATATAAAGCGTGATGAAAGACTGTTTGGTTATTCTTAACTTTATTTGAGTACTTTTGTCATAAAATATGAATATAGTAGACATAAACGCTCCAAAATAAATTACTACTGGACATAAATATGTGAATATACTAAATACTATAAGCATCTTAAAAATAATTATTAGACACAGTCTCTTTTGACTTTGAATATATAAGCAGCTTCACTGATTACACCACCGGCCAAATCAACGCGGCATAGGTATCTCAGCAGCTCGAATCATTGGCTATCAAGGACGAACATGGTGGCAAGTCCCTGGAAAGCAAGTGGGTTAGTTATTTAATTAGAAACTACGTGTATATCGATAGGAAGAGGGACAGCAGCTTCAAGCAACACAACTCTGCGACCACACCCATTCCACATACACAAAAATTATTGAACAAGAGCTAGCAACCATGGAGGCGGTTCTTGTGAGCGCGGCGACGGGAGCCCTGAAACCCGTCCTGGAGAAGCTGGCCGCTCTGCTCGGCGACGAGTACAAGCGTTTCAAGGGGGTGCCAGGTGAGATCAGATCTCTGACTCGCGAACTCGCAACCATGGATGCTTTTCTCATGAAGATGTCAGAGGAGGAGGATCCCGATGTGCAGGATAAAGTCTGGATGAATGAAGTGCGCGAGCTGTCCTACGACTTGGAGGACTGCATCGACGACTTCATGCAAAGCATTGAAAAGCCAGAGGGCTTCATTCAGAAGATCAAGCACTCGCTACAGAAGTTGGGGAAGATGAAGGCTCGCCGTCGAATTAGTAACGAGATCAAAGATCTGAAGAATCAGATCACTGAGGTGGGCGACAAAAACGCCAGATACAGGACTGAGGTGGGAAAGAGGAACCCAAGGCACGACACCGTCCAAGCCTTCCCAGGGACCATCAATGGAACTGTTGACACTAGGGCTCTTGTTATCTTTGACCATGTGTCAAATATTGTAGGAATTGATGAATCCAAGGCTGAGATTATCAATTTGTTGGCCAGAGAGGAGGGATTTGGGTTAATAGAGCCACCAAAGATAGTATCCATCGTGGGACCTGGAGGAATGGGCAAAACGACTCTTGCAAATCAAGTGTATAAACAGCTTAGACGAGGATTCAACCATGTGGCTTTCTTATCTGTGTCACGAACTCCAAACATGATCAACATTCTGAGAACCATACTTAGTAAAGTTAGCAACGAGCCTTATGCTGGTACTGAAGAAGGGAGTGTGCAACAACTTGCTATCAGCATATTCGAGTTCCTACAAAACAAAAGGTATGTGGTTACTATCGCTATATATATTTTTAGATTCAATTAAATGCAAACGCCAACTTTTTAGTGGAACACAATCTATTATCTCATTCAGAGAATTTGTGCATGATGCTCTCCTCACCGGCCGGCCTCCCACTATACCAGTAGCACTTCATAGTTAAAACTTGCCAGGTTGTAATTTATGAATTGATGATGCACAGAGAAATTCCATTTTTGGATGGTGCACGAACCAGTATAACTGATTACCACAATCATGCGAGGGTAAGTCTAGTATGAGATGTTCTGACGGATAAGGCGTAACACACATTCAGCTGCTTCTCTCCATAGTCTTTGACAACTAATCTTCCACCAAATGTTACAGAAGCTTGGTGATCACCTATAGCAGTAGAAAAAATGAAGGCAGATACAGTTTTTTTTTCGAAAAGGAAAGAAACCGGCCTCTGCATCAAGCGATGCATACAGCTGAGACATGAAACCTAGCGGAATCGGATTAGCGGAATGCTCGCTTATGTCATCAACCTGCAGAGATCACACATTTCTCATATAAGTTACTGAGTGAGGGATGGAAGCTTGCAGTCTCCACTTCTTTCCTGGATTGCAAACGCACCAATGATCTACCCCCAAATAGTCTTTGACAGAAGCAAAACTGAAGATATTCAAAATCAACCAGAACATGTACCTGATATTTTGTTTACGTAAAAGCAGAGCTCTGCTATTTCATTGATAGTAGGAGAGAGAACACACAGTACGGAGGTACACGAGCAAACAGAGAAAAAAAAGGCAAAGCCACAAAGCAGAAACGAAAAACTAAAAATATGCTAGATTGCTAGGCTATTTTTTTTAATGAGGTAAATTTTTTGCCTCTTATATTGACTAGTGAACCTGCACGTGCAACACACGTATATTTCTTAGAAATTTCTTTCATATGCTAATCACCACTAAATCGAATTTATGAATAATGGTTATCATAATCGACGTACGTGAAGGTGTCAACGGAAGTGAAACTTGGTATCCTAAACCATCAGTGGCAATGGCGGCTTCGCTTTAATTTTTTTAGATAATTGTGGGACATATTTTCTATTATTCATAGGACTGTGTCCAGAGGCTTTTTGATTTGGCATGGCTGCAATAAAATAGTCATTTTTTTAATTTATTCTAAATATATTCAAAATTATTCAAAAAATAAATAACATATATATAGCATTGAACTATATTATAAAATATGAATGCCATATATAGCATTGAACTGACTTTACATGAATTGGCTAGCCTGCATATTTAGCATTGAAATGGCATAATGCTACCGCTGGTTACATGAATTGGCTAGTACTATGCATCTATAGCATAATCGTTGGTTGCGTTTATTTATTGACACCCGAATTTGATATTCAAGCATACTCCAGTCTTATTTAGCAGACTGAAAATATGAAAATTAAAGACAAAAAAAACTCAAGTCTTATTTTGCTCAACACTCTAGATTGCCAATCAGAAGTAATTATAAATATCTTGCCATAAGGATTGTTCTAATAACAAATGTTCATATCAACACCCTTGCCGCAGTGGAAACAATACTTAAATGTGAAGTACTTAGTGCGTCATCTTGTCTCCAGCTACCTGCGAAGTTTCTCACAAATATCTTGGGCATGTATCAGTTATCACTTGATACTAAACAAACTCCAGAATTTCTTCCAATCTTATACACCAAATGCATACATAGTCAGAAATAGTCTAATTGTATGCTGCTAAATCTGACACTAATGAGAAACCATCGTAATGAAATGAAAAATGGATTGCTTCATATTCACAGGCGATATAATATTTTGTCAGATCCAAAGCTAATATGATTTGACCTTTATTTTTGGTGATGCCTACATAAGGATGTGATGGGAATTGAATTGAATTTCGCAACTCAGTTCCGAGAACTTTCCAAATGAGCTCCACGCATTGCATTCATGTAAAATTAGTGAATCATGGAGAAAATTAGAGGCATGGATAAATAAGAGTGTTATATTTTGTAATCTAAAAAAAAATACCTGACATCTGCTGGTTTGGTGCGATATCATAAGAAACTTTACCTGATATATATCTCTTGGAAATCTTCTCAAATACCACTTTTATTCTGTTAGGTACATAGTGCCTTGAAAAAGATATATATAGGTTTCACATCAGCCAGTACGAATAGCATCAAATACTAATTAGCAATTATGATTATCATGCAAAACGGCTTTGATAGATCATTGCCGAATATAATTTTTGTGTACCATCTAGAAACGAACGCCAGACCAGTAGGCCAGCATATGAATGTGATTTAGAGAATGTGAGTGATAGTTTAGGAGGGTAGGGAGTTACAGGTGCACATCCTAGTTTCATGGCAGATTCAGAACTGCAAAAGGACGTACATCCTAGTAGAATGAATTGAGCAGTACATAGATCGGAGGAGAGGGAAAAGTAGGAAGCATGAGCAAAAATATGAATGGAGAGTACACTCGCTGACAATTTTGATATAAAGCACAACATGGAAATAGTTAACCTAGGCAGCCTAGTTGTATTAATCACCAAACGAATTAAACACAAGTTGGTGAACTATCTTAAGTGGGCCAAACAAATATCGACACACACAACGACAGCTTCCTTTTCAACAGTACATAGAAAATTACTTCTGTATACCGCTCCTTTTTTTCATGTTATCAATGTGACAAGATCCTTTTTTTAATGTGCCTATCTTGTTGTAGAGCGATTGATATTAAAGCCCCACAAATAAACCACAAATCCATTTGCAGGTACTTAATCGTTGTTGATGATATATGGGATATTAATACGTGGGATGTTATTAAGTGTGCATTCCCCAAGACCAGTGCTCATAGGAGTAAAATAATCACCACTACTCGCATAAAGAGTGTGGCAGAAGCATGTAGTGCAACATTCAAGGGCCATATTTATGATATAAGACCTCTTGATATTGGGCTATCTAGGCAATTATTCTATGGAAGAATATTTGACTCAGAACATTGCCCTTCTCACCTTGAAGAAATTTCTAATCAGATCTTGCGAAAATGTGATGGCTTACCTTTGGCGATCATTGCAATATCTAGTCTGCTGGCTAGCAAACCAAAAACAACGCATATATGGAATGAAGTGAAAGATTCAATTGGCCGAGCACTTGAAAGAAATCGTAGTGTTGAAATTATGATGAAGATATTGTCACTTAGTTACTTTGATCTGCCTTCTCTTATGAAAACTTGCCTCTTGTACCTGGGTATATTTCCAGAAGATACTATTATCAAGAAGAAATGTCTGATAAGGAAGTGGATTTCCGAAGGATTCTTTCATAAACAGAGCAGATATACAGTATATGAGTTGGGAGAGATATGTTTTAATGAGCTTGTGAACAGGAGTTTGGTCCAACTGGTGATTGACAAACACCATAAGATGAATGCTTGTCGAGTTCATGACACAGTTCTTGATTTCATCATATCCAAATCCATTGAGGATAACTTTGTTACTCTGGTTGGTGTTCCCAATGTACAAATTAATGGTGAAAGGAAAGTTCGTCGGCTCTCTCTTCAGGTTGGTAAAGAGGGTAATTCAGTTGTGCCAACAAGAGACATGGTATTGTCACATGCCCGATCAATCAATTATTTTGGAAAAAGAGGAGAAATTCCGCAGCTGGATAAGTTCAGGCATTTACGCGTTCTTGATTTTGGGGGTTCTGGTTCCCTTTACCGTGGGAATCTTGGAGTGAAAGACCATAATATTAAAAATATAGGGGCGTTGCTTCATCTAAGATACTTGAACCTCAGTGGAACTGAAATAACTGAGATCCCACCAAATATCGGGTGTCTACGGTGTCTAGAGCTGTTGGATCTCAGAGGCACCAGCGTACATGTACTGCCAGAAAGTATAGTGAATCTCCCAAGATTGGTGCATCTATTGACTCATGGTGGTGTTAAATTTCCTGATGGAGTTGAGAAGTTGAAGGCACTTGAGGTGTTGAAATGGATCGACCTTTCACGACAGAAATTTAACTTGTTGCAACCAATTGGGCAGCTAAGAAATCTGAGGCAGTTGTTCGTTGATTGCGAAAGTGAACATTGTTTTTCTGGCCTTGTCTCTCTTAACAACCTTCGTTATCTGAAAATTAGAAATGGGGCCCGTGCCTTACCATTGGGATCTTTATGCCCTGTTCCTCTTAGCATCCATAAATTCGTCTTACAATATACGGTACTACTGAAGGTTCCAGAATGGATGCTCTCACTCGTCAACCTCCAAGAGTTGCGAGTTGAATTGGAGAGAATCGGGCAGGATGATCTCTGCGT
Source organism: Poa annua (assembly GCA_026929855.1). Classification (NCBI taxonomy): domain Eukaryota; kingdom Viridiplantae; phylum Streptophyta; class Magnoliopsida; order Poales; family Poaceae; genus Poa; species Poa annua. Next base: position 4,050,287 of record CM049428.1, on the reverse strand, counting down.
TCTTGGAAGCTTACCTGCTCTGCTCAAGCTCAAACTAGAAGCAGCATACAATCAGTCGCAGGATACCATAATTACAGTCAGTGGTGAAGTTGGGTTCCCATACTTGACCGACTTTCAGTATGGTTTGACGAGCCAGTTGAGGAGGCTGAAGTTCGCAGCAGGTTCCATGCCCAACCTAAAAGTACTCACGATTGCGTTGACTGGTGAAACAGGGTATAGAACTGAGACACTCACGGATGATTTTTACTTCGGGATAAAGAATCTACCGAGACTCGCTACCGTCGATTGTATAATATTACATGCCAACTGCAGCAGTATTAGGGCTGGTATGATGAGTGCAGCCAGCGCGCATCCCAACCGACCGACTGTACGCATTCAGCGACACCTCTGGTGAGTGGTGATGCATGTTGGGTGCTTGCCAATTACAGTAGTACCATCTACGCACATCCCATCACTCAGGTACGGGGTACTAGCACTTGTTTTATTTCTCTCGCACCCAACTTCACAAATGATAACATCATCTCCTATATTAATATTGTCCCTCGTATGTCTAGGTTGTCTGTCTACTCGTTGTACCAGCGCAAGCTTTGCAAGGATGGGACCAATGTCTCACCGTCTGATTCAGTTCAAAACTATACTGACAGTGGAATCTGGAGCTTTTGTGTCATTTATACTCCGCATTTGAGACCATTTTCAGTAACGATTTGCGCTACCATCTGAAAAGAAATAGACTAGGGATTTGCTGCTGCTCTGGAAGGTTTTTAAGATTCTTAAGCTTACCCCTTAAGATGATACTGCATTGATTCTCGCATCCTCTTTGAGATGGTAAATATAAGGATTTTATAGCTTTATTCGATCTGCTAGTTGTTCGCCTGTTCGAGTTAGACGAGACGGCGGCGCCTCGACCGCCTTCCGCCTGGAGTGGACATCGATCGCCCAGCGGCCCGTGCCAGGTGCCACCAACTCACCAAGCGCTTTGCTATTGGACTAAAAAGATAATTAACTTGTAAAGGGCCTGGAAAATTGGCTTGCCTGAATAGATTCCAGACGCACTTCATCTTATCAAACATCGTCTCCGCGCTAAATTTGCAGTTCGTCACAACCTTTTGGGTCGCCAGCCATCGGGCGGCGTCGTGGTATTCCTTAGCTTCCTCAACGTCGATCACCACGTCGTTGACCTCATCTTTGTTGATTCCACATGGGCGTGTATGTCGCCAATCTCATGATCTGTTCTGGTTGTCGCAGCAGACGTCGCAACATGCGAACTCAGCGAGGATCACGACCAGGAACCCAGACGGGAAGGCGGGATCGGGTCGGATACCAAGTCGATTTCGATAGGATCTCACAGAGGCGACGTGAGCGCCGCCACCAGAGCATAAAACCCTATACGAGAGGGTATATTGTCTACCACTAACCCCCATCCAATGATTCATTATTGTATTGATTATATATGAATTTGTTGAATTTATTTTAGCCTGTGTTGAATTAGGGTTTATTGTGAATTAATGTTGAATAGTTGATTAGTATTGTTACGATATCGATAGTACATGTGTCTATAAATTTGAGAAATGAGGGGTGTTAAGGGGGCGGTTGTTGCAGGGCCAGACAAATGAGTGAGAGATTCGGCCATGTCTGTGGGTCAAATTGTTTGGTACGACATCGATTTTCTCTAAACTAAATATCTCATCACCCCCACCCACCCAATACACACAAAAAACTCATGGCTAGGGTTATCTCCATTGATTCCTCCAAGAGAAAAATGCACATAACACCAATGTTTGATAATAGAGTTGCACAAAATACAAAATCAAAATAGTTTTTGTGGCTAGCCCCAACATTTGGGGTAATATGTTGTGGTTAGCCCAAATAGATGTTTTATGATTCTTAACAACATTCTGACCTATGTTTTTATACCATATATGACAAGTATACGACACTATTGAAAATGGTTATTATAATTGTATGATAATTAAAAAATTATGATGCTCAAATATTTCTTCACCTTTTCAGTTTTTTCTATACTAAAACACAAAGTATTTCAAATCAAAATTTTACAGTTTATAATACATATCATTTAATTAGATATAATTTTTTGAAACATTAAATTATATCAGCGTGACCTGACTATTTGTGGGGCTAGGTTTATCATATATTACGGTACTTGTATAGTTTATATATTTATGTGTCATGTTTCAAATGCTAATCTGAATTTAAGATACCATTAAAAAATTATAGGTAAAAATATGTCGTCTATTTTTTATCATATAATTATGTTGAACATTTTTATATTGTGATATACGGAATAAATCTCTGGCCCCACTTGTCAGGTATAGCTTTTTTTTAAAGTAACAATATATTAAGCAAGCAAGCCGTCTCATTAAAAATCTTCCAGTCCGCTTAGATACCCTGGTAAGGAAAAGAGTGCGTCTGAAACTTGCTGCTTTAACCAGGTATCAGTGTTACATCGTTCAGGAGGCTATCTAAGAGAAAATCAGGGGGTTCATCGACCCAATTACAAGATACCTATGTTGCCTAGCCGCAACGTATTACATGAAATTTTTAGTTTAGCACAAAAGTTGTTTGATATAACTTTAACATGGTGTTGCTGTTGTGTGCAATTTTCTCTCCTCTGGTTGATCAGGCCATCTCCTCGATAGATCGATCTAGGATTCCAGTGTGTAAGATGGGTAGCGGCGCCGCCCGATTTGACATCACCGCCGACGCGGACCCCGCCAACTGGTGCACCTCCAACTGGTGCAAGAATAAGATATCCGTTTTGTCATTCGCAAGAGAAAAGATCTTCGTTTGTAATCTATCTAATCTATTCGAATTCCAACTTGTTTTTCTTGGATCAAACCTTATTAGTTTGTGAATAAGTGAGCAGCTGGTGCTCTAGTATACTGCGTGGAAGCCTTATTAGTTTTTATGAATTGTGAAGTTTCTGTATTATCTGTTTTGCACGCTGTCCTTCAATCCTCAGTTTTCATGTTAATGTTATTGCAGAGTGTCAGCACAAGAGTAAGATTTCTTCTGGTGTAATCTATCTCCCCTATCTGATATATTGGAAGTCCTATGTGTTTTTGAAGACTCAAATCTGCCATTGTCAATCGATTGAGTACCCTGTGAAGAGCGGCTGTCGCTCTAGTATGCTCTTGTGAGCCTGAATGGTCTCTATGAATTGTGCACTTGCTATACTAGAGCCATCAAAAGCAAATTGCATTAGGTGCACTAAAACAATCATGGGATTGATGTTCATTGTGGCTTTGGACATTCATGGGATTGATGTGTATAAAAATGTCTTCTTTATTTTATGATCGTAAAATCAGAAGAGAAAATTGAGGTGCCGCCTATATTGACTTATTTAAATTGGACATGTATAAATGTATCTTTGATGTGGTTGGTTGCATTGTCACTATCGTCATTTCCGTCTCTTCTCCAAATCTGTACCTGGTGCCAACTGAACATGGACCAAATATTCCTGTATAGAGGACCTCGGTCGGTGAACAGGTGAGCTGAACAAGAGGATCTCTATTTTCCTGTATTGAGCACCTTTGTGATCAAGTGAGCTGCAGAAGATAAGTGCTCTGATGCTGATAATCTCCTAAATTGTGCACTTGCTACCCATTAACCCGTGCACCTTCATATCTTAGCTTTGATATCAGGACAGGATCCAGATAAATAATGTAGCGGCATGGCAAACACTTAGAAATTCAGCGGCAATCTCATAGAGCGACATGACACAGATTCACCATCTGGACCACAAATAACATTAGGCGGCAACAAGACAAATCATTGCACACTGTTTACCAAAGACTGATCGACAAACTATGACTGTTGCCATTGTTTACATTTGATTAGTCATCAAGGCTACATATCATGATTGGAAAAACCAATGGTCAAAATAACAAGGAGACCTATACCAGCATCAACAAATGGTGACCAGTTCAATGGAGCCATTCTACGACAAAAAAACACTAGAGATAGAACAAACAAACATTCTGCCAGTACATATATATACACACAGACATCTTTCCGGCACGGCCTAATGCTGACTGAGGTGGCCATTACATGCTTTGTTTTTGCTCTATTTACCATGTATATCTTTCCAAAACAGCCAGCTGATTATTCCAGGGGGGCATTCTGAGGGCTGCGTTGGCCTCCTGCAGCTTGTCACTGTTGAAGCAAGAGCAAGGCAGTCACAACCCCAGCAGCATCACCTGGTCTGGATACAATGTCTGCACAACATAAAAATTGCAATCATTGCCTTGTTGTACAACATCTATATTCAATTCTGTCAGGAAAAAAAAACTACCATGAGAAGTCATATTGACATGTGAGGAGATATAGTGAAATTACCAATATTTTGCCTATGACCTAAGGCTTGGCTAGGAATAAATGGAAGCGCTGCACTTTTGCAGCATATTTTTTTGAAGTATGCAACTTGTCAGTCACGATTTCACTAGGAGAAAGTCTTCGCCGCTTTCTTAACCGAAACAAGAAATCCTCAGTGTCAAGGACATAAGAGACCTGCATATATGGCATCATAAGATACCATTGATATCCCAGTAAGAATTAACACTCCGAGTTCCAAACTATCTAAACATACAAACCTTAGAGGTCTTGCAGGATATCTTGCATTCAAGACCATTAGCAACTTGGACACCATCCATGGTCTTCAATGAATCCAAAGTCTCATCATTACTAGAAATTTTCCGCTTATTCCTGGAAGAGCAGTATGAGATGATGGATTAAAACAGGAGAAACGGTATAAGGAGCTTCAATTTGATTGTGGGTGTAATAGGGGCATACCTTCCAAGAAAGACACCATCAGACAACATTGTGTCCGACAAGCTTGACAAAAAGTCGCTAAACAGATAGGAAGAAAAATTTGGATCAATTGATACTGCAGTCACTTCAGGCTTTTCATGACCATATTCCATCAGCTGAACAGACAACCTAGTTGGATCTGAGCACTGTAATTTGGAAGATAAACTGAATTTATCATTCTATGACAGCTAGCAACATTGCAATACAAGCGAAGCAGTTCATTTGCAAGACAAATGGAACAGTAGTATATATAATTAATCACGTTAGGATGCAAATCGTAATGAGGCTTACGCAGTCAAATCGATACATGCTCTCATCATGGAGTAGGACACGGGCATTTTCATGATAAACGAGATCAAAGAACCTCCCAGGAGATCTTGATTTTTCATATAGATAAAGCTGGAGAAGCTTGTTGTCCATTTCATCTGTTGCTATAGCTTGAAGCTGATGCCAGGAAAGTTAAAAAAAATGAATGTTCCAGCCAACCCAGAGTGAGCTAATAGACCAGGGGGGGGGAGTCAATTTACCTGTTTGACAACTTTGTATATCAGTTTATCCAAAGTAAAGAGAACATAGGACTGAGTACCAATTATAGCACGGCAGTCATCCTCAAACTTTGTATTATCAGAAGAACCATCGAGTAAGTTGTAGAGTGCATTCACGAACCTTCATCAAAAGGACAGATCATTAAGGTCGTGTATGGGAAGATGAAACAGAAGCAACCAAACATTTCGAAAAAACAGCATTACTTTGCATATAGGTCAGGCGGATTTGTATCCTTAGAGGTTCTCCATTTCTTTTCAGCATTCGAAGAGTTTGTCTTTGCTGAAAGCAATCTCTCATACAACATCTGCAATTGACAAATTTAGCAAAGGAGGGAACATGCAACTGATAGGTTTAGCAAGGAGGGCACATGCAAATGCGTAGGGTCAAGACTAGTGTAAAGGTTACCTGGTGCAGCCTGAACAAGACATAAAATGAATCATTCCCATAAAATATGTGTGAAGATTTCTCTTCTCGATCATGCAAAGATGTGGGTACATGCTTGGCCAGTGGTTTAACCGAGTACAGAAAGCGTTCTGATACAGGTAATGATATGCCTCCTTCAACATCGTGCGTCTCAGTTGTCCCCTCTGCTTCACCCTCACTTTCTGCCTTTGTATCCTGATCATCATGATCCATATCTTCTTCCTCGTCATGATCTTCACGAGAACACTGCTCACCATCACCAGATTCACTTCCTGATGCACCTTCACCAGCCTCGGAAGCATTTTCACTGTCCTCAGTAGACCTTTGAGTGCTTTCCTCACCCTCATCATCAGCATCATTCTCACCAGCTGCCTCAGGTTCTACTTCACCAGGTCTAACCTTGAATGCTCTGCTTGTAGAACCTTCCTTGGTTTTAGATGCTCCATCTACAGCACCATTTTCAAAGGGCACGAAATTGTCCTCTTCAAAATCTCCATTGGGAGATAATTCACCCTCTTCTCTTTCAACCTTCGAAATACTGTGTGATGCAGCAGGTTCATTACATAGACGCCCTTTATTACCCTCACCGGTGCCTCCACCATTTAAAGATGATGCCTGTCTGCCAGTCTCTCCACCCTGTCATTGTAAATAGAAACATATGAGCATGCTGTTGGATGCCATCTATGAGGAAAAGATTAACGTGCATTTGGCATTGCATACTAATATTTTATGGTAAGCCCTGGCACTTGATCACAAGACATTTTATACCTCAATAGATGGTAATAGTTCACTGCTAGCCGGGGCACCACCAGCCACACTAACTCCAGCATGTGAACCTCTAGAAGCATTCACTCCTAGCAGCCAGGGGAGACAAATCATAAGCATTGGCCAAAAGAGACCTAATCAAGTTACTGATTATAATAAATACGAAGTATCAAATTATCAGAAATGCAAACCTGGTGTAGTTTCCAAGATTCCCTTAATATTGTTATGTTGTCCTGCTGATCTCTCAGTAGGCATGTTCTGGGTACTTGCTGCAGAGATTTCATCTGCGATGAAGGCAGCAGCTTGCACTCTTCCATTTGGTGCAATATTTGATGGTCCCTCATCTCTACGAGCAGTTCGATCTGCATCACGGGAACCATTTTGAGAGTCTGCAGCAACTCCTTTACCCAATCGCACCAATCTAACCACAGCTGATGGTGCTTGATCCTGTTGGATGCTTTCATCACCATGCCCTTGCTGGGCAGCAACTCCGTCTGGAGTAGTATTGCTTTCCCCCAGATTCGCAATACTAGATTTTGCGCTTCCACTCTTGGGTTTCATTAGGTCTCCATCCACGGTACCGTGGGATCGAGGCTGAACACCCAACATTGGCTCCAGAAAAGTTGTCCAAATTTTTATCACTTTGTCTAGTTGGTCTGAGGAGCTGCAGACTTCTCCACACGAGTACTTGACGATCTTATAAAGATCTTCATGGATTTTTGAATCTACAAACTCAAATGACATATTGGGAACTATAGGCCGCCTATTTCCAGCAGCGATAGCTATGAGTACATCATCTTCCTTTCTTTTCTTCTCATTAATTTCTTTAATCTCAGTCAATAGAGCTACACAAGTAACAAAAAATAATTAAGAAATATTAGGTAACTAGGCATAGCTGGAACCACAAATATTTGCATGTAAAGAAGTGTATATACATTTTACGCTCAGGTTCTTCGAATCTTGCTGCTTGAAATAGAAACTGCGGTGATCAAGTGACTTGTGATAATTTTTGGCATAAATTTCAGCCCAAACCTTGTTGAAATCTGATCGACACCTTGACCATTCCTCCTGCTTTTGTTTTAGCCTAGTCAAGATAACTGGCAGTGCAACACCAGCATTTCTCCGAAGAACGTCCATCACATCCAGACCATGGTCACCATATAACCGTTCAATGCACCTTAGGTTCAAAGCTGTAAAGCAGTGATGAATAAGCCAAAAGGATAGTTAAGCTCCATTAGTTCAAGCTTTGACAACAGTATTAATATATGCTTAACACGAGTGGTACTTACGAGATAAATGCTCATCGATGCGTATCGGGCTCTCTGGTTTTACGGAGTTGTCTTGCATTTTTTCTATCAACTCCTCGACACGTTTAGTTGCTGCATTAACTGATTCCAACAACATGTCCAGCTCAAACCTGAAAAAGTTCAGACAAATATGTAACCAGCATGAATAGACGATTCAACAAAAGGAGTAATTCACATAGGATGCTATGAATCATGTGACATTCACTAGTAATAGCCCCTCAGATCAATACTTGCTGAAGTGCCTGGATGAATTTTACCTCGTGACTCTACCGTATGCAACAATTAAACATCTGTGGTATTACAAGCAAATACAACCGGCACAAATAACTGCAAATATGGGTCTCCCAATGGTTAGCTGTATGCAAGCCCTAGAACTTAATCAAACCGATCTACAGGTATATCAAGGTACCAATCGAACAAGCTAATAATCCAAAGAATCAAGTAATGAAAATATATGAAAAAGTTTCCAGTTAGACTGGCTTAGTTCAGGTGTCTACAAGTATCAGTGCTTATTATAATTTCCATCAAGCATTTAAGTACAGATTCAGCAGCATAAAGGCAATTAAATCACTTATTTATATATTCCCTGAAGATTTAGAGTGGTCAACGACAAAAATATTTGTTGTGAATGGACTGGGTATTATCTTTTGAACAAAACAGGAAAATACAGCCTGCTAACAAAGCTCTTTTCAGCACACTGCCATCTAGGATAGGATGGATCCCAAGATGATTCTAGCTGAAACAAGCAACGCAGGATTCAACACTACTATATATTTTGATTAATTAGTCCCTAGTGTACGTGACTTGAGAGTGCGTAGGTTTTCTGTTGCTGTGTGTTTGCAGCCCTATGTAAGAACCAAGTCCCAGCTGTCAACAGAAGATCAAAACATAAAAAAATCAAATATGAGTTAATGGTTACTACTTAGGCAGTGTTCAGGTGCATAATATCAATACTAGCCCTGTTATCCACAGGAACCTCTATCTAAACCCAAGTACACAAGAACCACTCAAAACAGCATCGATCATCAATGGTAGGCTTCCAAACCCTGATTCACATAAATAATCGTCTAAGTTTACTCTCATCACAGTGCAAAGCTACATCATAAGTCCAGCTATCATAAAATTGCATGTTAATGTCATCTTCTGAGTAATGAAGATAAATCCGCACCTGTCATCTTCGCATCTAAATAAACTTTCTTCATACTGATTCTTCCGCATGTGCTTGAAGGAATAGTCCTCACTTCCTGATGTCACTGATACCCAGTGATCATTAAGAACGGAGGCTCCAAGATCAGTCTTGTTGCCTGCTGGAGGCATTGGGTACTGAAAACAGGATTAAACCAAATGTTATATGAAACACAACATGAAAACAACGGTGTGGGAGATATTATCATACATTTTTAGGTAGAAGCCGGTAACTTGGAGTGCATCGCTGACAATTTGAGAGATCGAGCTCTGAAATTGGTTTGGATAGATACTTGTCTTTGGTAACAGAAGGTTTCTGGCTAGCACCTTCCTTAACTCTTTCCCGTTCCTTTTCTCTTTCCCTGTCTCTGTTCCTATCCTCCCTGACATGTTCCTTATCTCTTTCTTTATCCTCAGTTTTAACAAGCCGTCCCGGGTGCTCTTCAATCCAGATAAATAGTGTTAAGAAGGAACTTTAAATGATTTTAGAAAGGAGGGGGTACAAAGTTTGAAACAAACATACTTTTACTGAAGACTCCAGCCAAAAATCCATCTGCACCATGGGGAGAATAAGTCAGATAGAAATACATGAAATTTACAATGACATAGATCCTACAAGATTGTTGTGCATTATATATTGTGTATGAGACATACCTATATTTTCACAATGCTCCAAGAATTCATTGAATCCATCCATAAGATCTGGGTAGTGTTGTAGTATATCATTTACCTGCAAATCAGAGATGATATGCATGATTCACATATAACTAATTAAGACCAAACAGATAACCAAAGAGTGAAGTAACTGAAGTATAAATACTGAATTATCACAACTCCAGCAGAAACCCACCAAGTTCTTCAATTCACTTCTTGTAATAATTTCCTGGCTGTATATGTGAAGACATTTCAAGAACTCCTGGTACGCATCATATTCCAGCTTCTCCTTGACTTTCTCGCAGAAGTGAAACTCCTGCGCATATGCACCTAATGTTGCAAGGAAAATGTAAGTAATAGATGAGTGGAAAGCACACAAATGTATCCAGATAAGATCACTAAATTAAACCATATAAAATCAACAGGCAAACACATTTGTGCATTGTTTCTGATGTCTAGAACGGCCATGAGAAGACACATTGAAACAGAGTGACGCAAGAGATGCATTCAACAGCTGGCGTGTTTGTAAGGGCGCACATTGCAAGGTCATGGAGCATCAAGTTGGATTTTAATGGTGGTACAAAGAAAGCAAAACTACTATCACACCAAGCAGAAATAATATTTGTAGAAACTTACTCTTCAGTGCATCCTTATTATCATACGATGAAGCCGAGGCGCTATTTATTCCATGATTCTCCAGGAGGCCTCCTTGGTGTACCTCAGCAGCAGTAGGATTTGCGCTTGGAAAAGGTTTCCGCTTACGCTGTACACCATCAAGGTCTCTGCTGTCATGTTCAACATCCTTCTCGTCTCTCTCATAATCTCTCTTATCTCTTTCTGTCTTCCGTTCCTTGTCCGGACGTCTTCTCTGGCGATCATGCTCCACGTCAGGACGATCCACACTGATGTCACGGTCAGCATGTGATGGATAAGCCCTAGGCTGAGGACAGAGATATTAAGATTAAGACTTCTGGTTGCCACATTGATGCACAAAAGATGTCAAAGAGATAAAAAAATATGATTGTTCTATGTTGACCTCAAAAACACCTTTGGTTCCAATATATTTAGTTAGCACAGACGTAAAACTACTTAAAGGACCATCGAGTATTATGCATTTAATAAGCCACGGGAAAATATCTGAGCATATTTACCTACATGAAAGCCATGGATACCATTTCTGCTAACTACCAAACTAACCGCTCATAAAGCCTTACGAAACAATGATGCGTCATTTTTACCTTTTCACTCCGACCAACAGGAGGCATTTGAGAGGCTTCCCGCTTGACCAAACCACCTCTTGGAGCGGCTCCTGCTTGCGTAGACACTGAGGTATCAGGCAAGAAGTGCTGGAATTCTTCGAGCAAATCTTTATGGTCACTGAACAGCACCGCGACCTGCCAAAAAAGACACGCTAAACTCAAGACTGTGACGGAAGAATAGACATAAAATAAAATAGACTGGGAAAGAAATAAAACGGGCACCTCATGGTAAACATCTTGGATGGACTTATTATCCTTGCGGTACATGTTGAGAATGTCCAGGAAAGACTTGTACACATGCTCATCACGCTGGAACCGACTCTGTAGAAGGGGGAAAACAAACAATCATGTCGCAGAATCGATACATAAATCACGGCTTCACATAACAGGTCAGCCTATTTGTGTGTATACCTTTATCTTGTTCACGAAATTGATGGCTTCCACGAAATCAACAGGCTTCTTCTCCTTGTCATCCTGCAGCCTGATAGCAAAGCCCTTGGGCAGGAAGGTGTTGAACCCAAGGATGAGCTCAGGGTACCCGTTAAAAAGGGTCTTCACGCGGATAATTACCCCGTTAGTATCAATCCTGCATCCAGAAATCGCGATACGCCACAACAATCAGAGACATCAGTACTATCTCGGGTCAGGGTAAATAACTGTGTAGAATCGTATGGATCCGACTGGAAAGGAAAGGGACCGGACGTGGACCGACCTCTCGCTCTTGAAGTCGCGCATCACCTCTAGGAACTCCTCGTACTTGGCGCGGTTGTCCTGGAACTTATCCTTCACCGCCTTGAGGTAGACGAGCGCGTCGTTCGTCGTCAGCTTCTGGCCTGCAGCGGCAGCGGCAGCCGCCGCCGCCGAACCGCCAGACAGCTGCGCCGGCGCAGCAGCAGCCGCAGGCAGAGCCAGCGGCGCTGCCGTCGGTGCCGCCCCCGCCGGAGGCATGGGCTGCTGCGGCTGCGCCGACCTACGCCAGGGGATAGAGAGAAGAAACCGTTAGATCACGGGATAATAAAACCGCAGAAGAAAAAATTCCGTACTACCCCCAAAAAAACACAAAACACCATTTTTGACGACGACGGCGGAGTTCGAATTGGAAGGCAGGAGCACGAATTCAGCGCTAAAAAACCGAGCAAATCCGAACCGAGGCCCCGAATTCGTCCGCCAGCGGACGAACGCGAGTTTATAATCATCGTCCGCACCCTCGCCGACCCCGTCAAAAACACACACGAAACCCCCCAAAGCGAAGCAACGAACCGGATAATAATAATAACAGGAGCATGAATGAAAAAAAAAACGAACAACGAACTGCCCGAGGAGACCCCGACCAGCGAGCCGCGACGGCGAGTAGCAGCGGGGGAACGGCTACTCACGGATCGGATCGAGCGGCGACGGTGGAGGGGCGCTTGAGCTGCGACCCCGCGGCGAGCGCGTCCTCCCTGGACCGCTTCATCGCACCATGCACCGGCCTCCGCGCCTCCTCTTCCGTCACTGGAGCGGAAACCGGCGCCGATTCCTCCTTTCACAGCCTCCCGAACACTTGCCTCCTCCGCCGCCGGCCGATCCCCTCCGGGCCGCCGCCGACGCCGGATCTGCCCGTTCCTGCTCGCACCGGCCTGCCTCCACGCGCCGAGCCTCGGTCCCGGAGGTCGCCGAGCGCACGCACGAGACGGCGAGCGAGCGAGCGCGAGAGCTAATCGCTTGTGGAGGAAGGGAGACGAGAGACGAGGCGCGGGCGAGAGAGAGAGACGATGGAGAGGAACGGCTTAAGAATATGGGGGTGGCCGAGTAAACCTACCGGCTCGAGGCCAGAGCCTATCCTGGCCGTCCGATGGAGGATAAGGGCCAAGCGGACGGCCACGATCGGATTGTGAGGACGGTGTTCTCACCACCACCTTCTTTCTCTCTCTGTGTGCGCTTTGTGATGTGGGTAAAGTAAAAAAAAATCAAGCAAAATTTTATTCGGATTTCGAATTAGGGTCACCGAATATTTCAAAGTGTTATGGATGAAGGAGGGATACGATTATACTTGGTGGGAGAAATGAAGGTTGATCACATATGGATGGTTGTGTCAATTTGGGGTCTGTCTAGACTCTGAATTGCTTGCGTTGAGTTTGTTCATCCATGCATCTCTGTGTTTTCAGTTTATCTCACTTTTGTGTATCGTGTATCCGATCTCATCGAGAATCACGGTCAAGACAACGTTGCTTGTGTCACTTGAAAAGAATCGAAGTAAAACGATGGTATCGACACCGGTTGGTGTTCGAATAAAAAACCTGGGAGATATTAAAGATATGTGTCCCCCCTCTGTACCATACGCGCGCAAAGTCGTTAGTCGTTACCACAAAGTTGCTAGGTAATAAGTAATAGTTACCACCATATTTGTCTCAACCTAGCGAAACGACAAACACGTGCCCTTCGTAGCCGAGTTCCAGTAGGTGAGGTAATAAAAATCAGAGGCAATCGTTGTGTGCTCGCAAGGCATGGTCGACCACATATTTGCCGCTACGTTCACTAAGCATTGTATAGTGTATCCGAGTTCACCGAGAATAACGCTAACGCTAACGACAACATTGTTGATGTCACTCGAAAAAGGTCAAAGAAAAATAAATGTTCGAGAAAACATAGGGATACAGTAAACACTTGCCCCCCTCGCGTACCATACACGTGCAAAGTCGTGGCCGTTGCTGCATATTTAATCGACCTGAAATAATAGTTACTTCCATATTTGTCTCGGACAATGAAAGTGACAAAGTTCATGGCGGTTCTGAGTTCACTGAGCATTTTGGCTATGTTATGAGTGTCTCTGATTGGAGTTCACCGAGCATAACACTAACAACGATATTTGCTTGTGTCACTGGAATAAATCAAAAAAAATAGCAGTTTTATCACTATATGTTCGAACTGAACAAAACCTTGAGAGACGGTATCTCCTTCGCGCCATGTCCACGAGCATAGTCGTTAGTTGTTACCATGGGTATGCACTGACCACAGTTGGTTGCTTGTTGATAGATAATAACTTATCACCGAACTTGTTTCAAATAAATGGAAATGACAAGCTTATGACCGACAATGTTTCATCTCGAGTTGGCGTTGTCACAAATGCTGGGGATGGTCGTCTAGTGATAGCGGGTTGTGGTGGATGACTTTGGGACCTCCGAATATGGCAGTGTAGTGGCTCTGTGTAGAGGGTCAGCCTCACAAATTATTTGGTTACTAGGTATTCTCAAACTTTATGTTGCGCAATTTGTTATGTCATGTTGCACGCAAGTGTCTGTATTTGCTGCATACATACACAATGTTCCATGATTTGGGCTTACACCGCAAAGTTCTTATTCTCGTGTTGCAAATTCGTTTTTCACGTATGTATTTCTCCGTGCGTATGTAGCATTTGATTTGTTCTACTCCCACTGGTCCATTATAAGTGTCAGGAGAAATTAACCAAACATAAACAAACTGTTAGCACAAGAGGCGACAGTTTTAAAGAATCGAGGGGAGTGTGTTTTGCACACAACCAGTAGTGCATCCTCGTTTTATAAATGAGAATACATATCATTACACGCATAAACAGACGTGTGAAAAAAAAATGCTACATAAGCGTCATGAAGTCCGGGTTAGGAAGGAGCATAGTACAGTACTAATATCTTCATTGCTAAATGTAAACCTTTCTATCTTATACTCATAAACCTTGCATTAAGACATGTCTTGAGTAGAAAAAATATAAAAATGCTTACAATTAGCAATAATTAGCAATGGTGGGAGTAGATTATTATAGAACATGACAGACACCCAAGCAAGGAACCGCTTTCGGCCTTATACCCTCTGTCGGATCGGAAGAGCTTAGGCGAGTACGTGGACAGGCCTCATGCGTCCACTGGAAGAGATGAGCGGCTCTCCGTCCCTGTGCTCCAAGGAACCCATCTGGAAACAAAACAATCTACGTATACATTACCGAGCAGAGCATACAGCCGAGACAGAGCTAGCGTATGTCGTGTGATTTTTGGTAGTAGTACACTACCTGCATGGTGCCCTCGTACGTACGCAGCAATTTGGAAGCTCCTGGCAAATTGAGGATCTCATTAATCTGCGTGCTGCCGCCAATATTAACAAGGAAAAAGACAGATAACCAAAACAGAATTTTTAGCTGGGCAAGGCTTGGAACACTGGCTACCGCATGGTGCTCACGGCACGACCGCACGAGGCAGGCGTCCGTGCTGTGCTGACGTGCATCATGCGTCCTGGATTCATCTTCCTCTTCCTTCATTAGGAGTGGCTCAAAAGCAATTAGTGGTAGTGATTTGGAAGCGAATTAAGATCAACCGGGGTTCAAACTTGTCTCTGCTACGTGGGCCCGTTCGTGCGCCAAATTATTACTCCCAAAGCCAAAGCGAGGAGCAAAAAAAAGACAAATGTCGTCGTCGGAAACGTGTTTGCTCGAGCTTGTGGTAATTCTGTTTTTTTCTTCTGAGCGGAATGCACATACATTTACCGCAAGTAATTAAGGGTGACAACTGACAATGCCCCTATTGTTTCCGTGGAAATAATGATTTGGACATTTTTCATAGAAAAACAGTGTGATGTTTTTGTTTTTTGGTTTTACGGCCGGGTTACACCGAGCATTTTCTGTCATGCTACGAGTGCAGCCGAGGTCACCGAGCAACGACAATATCGCTTGTGTACATGTCACTGAAAGTCTGAAACAATTCCATAGAAAGAGCAGTTTCATCACGAGACGTCAGAACAAAACCTTGGCCCATTTGTTTTGGCGGGTCGAGCAAGTTCATGAATGTTTCACCGCAACGCTGCAATGACTTTTGGCGGCAAATTAAAGCATGTGTGTTCATGTTGTATACCACGTGCTTTTACAAAGAAGAAATAAAATACTGAGTGTAGGAGTAAGTTATTACGGCGTATACAGAAGCATCCAGCCGAGGCACGTTCCCGGTGTTCCACCTAGCTAGAGGCTTGCCAATGCTTGGAGGACGGGCTACCGCAGGATGCTACACGATTTGCAACAAAAAATGCTCACAAGACGAGGCTTACGTGCGAGATATGTCCAAAAAAAAAGGGGTAATCTAGGATAAATCCTGGTCAGGGAACGGCAAATAAGGATTTCACCATCACTAATTAATCTTCGTGCGTGTGCGTCAACATGTTAGGAAGGGAAAAATATTTAGGAGGTCCACAAAATTGTAAATCGGCAATGAAATCACGTCGAACTCGAGTGGAAAGGTAATATGTTCACTTTATCTTCGGTGTTCACGACGGTGATGGTAGAGCCGAGTGACGAGTGTCGGTACAAACTCAGAGTTTTTTCGGTCCGGAATATAATATATTTTTGTTGCGTGAATGTCCATTGCCCAAAAGATATTAATTTTGCTTTCTTCAGTTTTGTTGGGTCGATGTTTACAAGGATTATAGTTTATTGCTATAAAATAAAATATTATTAATCTGCATAGTGCTTTGCGCGGGCTGTGGGCGTGTAAGTCAAATCAGTCA
Organism: Poa annua; assembly: GCA_026929855.1. Taxonomy (NCBI): domain Eukaryota; kingdom Viridiplantae; phylum Streptophyta; class Magnoliopsida; order Poales; family Poaceae; genus Poa; species Poa annua. The sequence continues at coordinate 4,033,819 of CM049428.1, read as the reverse complement.
GAAAGTGAAAACAATACGTACCCAGAATCGTGTTTTGCTTGTGCTTCCCGTAACCTTTTTGGTCAACAATGTTCATGAAACTTTTCTAGAAAAAAAGTTAAGAAAGAGCATCTGCCAAAAAATATCTATATATTTCAGAAAATGTACAAAAAAAAGTTTGTACGAGAATACAGAGTAACATGTATTTTCAAATAATATAATAGTACTGAAAAACATGCGTCTTCTTCATGCGAACGTGAATACTGTAACTGTAACATGAGGTTAGGTCACCAAACAAGTTCCCCGTCCCACACCACGTCATCTGAATGGCAGTTTAACTTTGACCAGTTTCATTAGGCCTCACGACGAACATCATTTCAGAGTTTGCCTTGTACATGTATCTTTGCAGACAATTTACATACATAAAGTTACAGACTTCAACTCTGATACCGAGTACAGCCCCAGCATGCAAATGAGACGCGATGGAAGTTTCATCCGGCACTTGGAGCATACTCCATAGCATAATTGTTTGCCGCACAGCTCTGCAAGTTTGTCACTAAAAATTTCTTTCCAGTGCCTACCGAATGTCCACAATGACACCAATTTCTGTTCTTCCAGGATGTTGCTCTAAAACTATATATACACAACATGACACAAGGCGATGTGTCAATTTAATTACATTATTGAATGATGATGGAATAACCGAGACCAGCCGAGGAGGTACTACTGTATGAATATACCGAGCGTCGACTCGAATCATGCCGCCACCTTCATCTTCTCGCCGAGCGCCTGCTAGACGAACCACAGCACTGGGTTCCCCAGCGCCGGGATCAGGCTCACCGCGACCAGCGGGACAGCGCACACCAAGACCCAGGGCCAGATGTTGTTCGGCGCCTGCTTCGTGAGCATGGGGGGTCTGAACTTCTCCAGCTCTTCCACCAGGTCGGGGTGGTCTCGGAACAGAAGCTGCAACTGGAGAGCAGACAGAACATAGTTCGTTAGTGGTTTCAGAAATCTATTGAAAGAGGCCAGAGGGTGAGATGGAATTTGTACCGCTCGGTAGGCCTCAGGCTGGGACAAGTCCATTCTGCCTAGAATGTCGAACAGTGATAGGTATAACATTTGGTTACGAGCCTGGGAAACAAGGAACTTAATCATGAAGTGGAGTATAAGTAAATGAGACTTGACTAAGCAGAGTCTACAACATAACCCACTAGGTAGCTCAGCTGGCAGTTTAGCGGGCATGCTCAAAATGGTAAGGAAACTACGCTTCTGAATTCTGATGAAATAGGATATAGCTGAGTTCTAAATACTGCTAGTTTAAGGTGTATTCAGTATTCAGATTTTTACAGCTGCCAGATTATATTGTAGTATATGATTCTGATGCAGGAACGAAGTCAGTTTGAGTAAAAGCCAGAGATAATGACAGTTACTTGGCTGAATAATATTATCAAATCATACTAAAATCACCAAAGAGGTTAGCAATATTGTTGCTTATGATTCTACATAATTATGGTATGGCATGGGATTCTGATGCAGACACAAATTCTGATACCATAAAATCCAGACAAACTGTCAGTTGGCTAAGTATTGTATAATGTTGTTTCAAAGCAGACCAAAGTCACTACATGTCTTTGTAGAACCGGGGATAAAGAAAGATCAAACTAAAGTTTGTAATGCTGTCTCCTATGGTCCATTCGTAACTCCCCATCTCACTGTGTCATTGTACTTTCTAGAGTTGGCACTGGTTTAAAGTATGGCGTGTTTGTGACTTAATAATTATTATACAAACTGAGGTATCCATAAGGAAATCTTATCACGTGGAGTTCTTGCAAGCAGAAAAACATAGATAACTGAACACATCAAAATACAAACAAGAAAAACATAGTGTCAGATAGAAACTTTTTTTTTGAAAATTAGTGTCAGTTAGAAACTGAAGTTGAGTAGTGGACAATAGAGGCCAATTTACAGCCTTAGTAGACTGATGAAGTAGTGATGCAAAATAGGCATTGCAATCAGAAGGATGTAGTAAAATCATGATACTATGACATATATAATCTTACCTTCACTTTCTTGACAAATGTGAGGGAATCGTCAAACGTGAGTGGCTCCGATTTAGATGATACAACACCAAAGAACACCGTGACTCTCGACTCTGCCCTAAATGCCTCATCTCCTCTAGACATAGTAACCCCGTTGCCCCTGTGATGCAAGACAACCACCAATTACACCATGAATGCTGACAGATAAGTATAGTCTTAGATACTAACAAGCAGTCCAACCACAGCCAACAGCAGCTGCATAACTAGGCCCTGAGCTGCAATCAATAGAAAAAGGCTAAACAACATCAACCACCACGAAACTCCATCTATTCGCACAAGCCAACGTTGTCATGTGGCTATCCAAATTCCAAACCCACCAGACAAGTGTAGGATTTCGGAACATGCCAACCGGAAGATTTCGGTACAAGCCAACCGAAACGACCACCAAACTCGAAAAGATAAGCACCAACAGCATATCGCTTTCCTTCAGTGACGTCTCGGATGGCAAAGTGTACATTTTAGCTTCAGTTCATCATCGATGGGAAGAACTAATCGACTGAAACCTTGATACTACCATCAGCAAAAAAGCCCAGCAAGCTGCAGGTTTATACTGTGAACTCAATTGTAGCATGGGCTGGGGAAAAGAAACGAAAACGAACTGAATTGTAGCATGGGCTGGGGAAAAGAAACGAGAACGAATTGCATCAATCAGTGCTGAATCTGGAACGAACAACAGAAGAGGAACTGAAGCACGAAATGCCCATACCACGGCGACCAAGCACATTTGTTTCGAGTTGCAGTGAAAATGGCAGAATCAGCTCCTGCAACCAGTCCCACAATCACATTCAACCGATTCCCAGTTTGCACGACTGGATAAACGTTGATCAAACCACAGCCTTCCTAGCCCCCCCACGGCCCCACACCCCACACACAAAAAAAGAGGACAAAGAAACCAATCAAATGCAGATGGCCGATGGCATTCAGCTCGAGCCGGGAATCCATTTCCATTTCCCGGAACACGGAACTACGCTGCGGGGAGAGGCGAAAAAGGAACCTTCGAGACGAATCGGGCGACGCTAAACGCACGCAGCACCCACGCGGCCGCCACAGCTGAAACGAAACTGTTCAGGTAAGAGTATCCAAGACACGCACGAACGCACCTCTCGCCCAATCGGCGACGGGAGCGGAATCAGGGCACGGGGCGGGGTCCTCCTCCTCCTCCTCCTGCCCACTCCACCGCCAACCTGGACTCCGCGCCTCCACCTCGCCGCCGCCGCCGCCGCAAGACGCAAGCTTGGAATATTCGGGGGGAGGGGAAAGGCGAGGGAGACGACGACGAAGCGGTGCGGTGTGGGGAGGGATCCCGTCGTCGCACGTGAGTAAAGCGTTCGCATGAGAGTGACGGGTGGGGCCCTGGATTGGGAGGCGGCAGGTTGGGCCCGGTGTCAGCGAGCGTGAAGGTGAGCGGCGGTGGGTGTCGTTGAGGTCAACGACGAGCGGTGAACGGGTTGTGCGGTGGGGCCTGCTACGATGATGGGTTATCGGGTTCGTGGGCTCAATCTACACCATTAGGCCCAGGCCTGGAATGAGGCCTTTCTTGGGAGAGATATGTGAGCAATTTCACCTTAGACTATGGGTACATAGAAGTAGCTAGTTGGTGTTCTCTTCTACTGATGCCACCATGTTTGTATCTTATGAGCTGGCTAATATGATCAGAACACTTTATTGTAATGCTACATCGCTACATGTTGTGTAATGCTACTACAATATATAATGCTGACTACTATTGTCCATCTTTTATTGTATTTCCGTTATTACTTATTTTCATAATGAGTTGCTCGTTGTCCGCCTTTCATAAACATCATATTATTTTCATCACAACTTTATTTTTAGTAAAACGGGAAGCTTTGACAACCTTCCTGAAAAGTTTGGACAGAGTATTCTATTTAGTCGTGTGTAGGTCCACGTCATTCTTGCAAGAATAATAAACTTACCACTCCTCCTCTCCCGACTTGTGTTTATGGCTGGCATGTAAGGCTCTACTTAAATATGAACACACCTTGTATGGAAACATAATTTTATTTGCATGTATAATTCACACCTCATAAAATTATGTAAATATATATAAATATTTGTGTAACTCAATAAATGTGTTCTCTATTTCATGAATAATGATGGTAAACTCTATTTTCTCTACAAGACAAATAACTTCTACCAAAATAAATCATATAAGATGGTTAATAAAAAGAATGTTACTTGAACATTACATAACATCAATCGATAGATGTATTGGTAGAATACACAAGTTTGGCATGCAATGTAAATAAAGCAATAAAATAAGAAAATCCACGTGGAAGATACACAATTAATTTGTTTTAAAAGTAGTTATAAAGAGATAAAAATAAGAAAATGTAAAGATAAATAAGAAGTGAAATATGAACATAAAATATAGTTCAGAATGTTGAGGGGCGCCCCAACAGAAGGGGTTGGGATGTGATTCGTGGAGATTATTTTGCTGCAATTGTGAAACATATGATCTACATACTCGGTCTCCCAAATATTTTATGACATAGATTTTATATTTTCCGCTGAATGTGATATCAGATTTTTGTTCATTTTTTATGTTCATTTAGGTCACACATGGCCATAACATTATACAAAACATATGATTGGAATGATGCATACTTGTTTTGTCAAAACTCATAACTGTGATTTTTTGTAAGCCAAAAAAGATTCCACCATGAACGAATATGAAAATATGCTCTCTAGAGCTAATCGACTATTTCCACCGTGTGGTAATTTCTCCTACTTTCATATGATTTTGATCAAATAACACTTTAATTAAAAAATTATAGTCATTAGAAACTATGAGCCGGATGTAATCTCGAACCACACACCACGACAAACAGGGTCAACAAAGAAGAACTAGCCCTAGTTAATTAAAGCACGTGCCACACGTCATTATAGATATGGTGAATTAACACGAGTGAATAAAACACGACTGATAAACTGCCAAGCAATGTATATCGAATCAACAACATAAATACCCACAATGGAGCGATCTTTAGCAAAGTACTGAAGTTTTGTCACCACCATATCAGGCAGTCTGAAGCCCATATCACACACATAGGAAACATTCATGTGGAGCAGATTGCAGCTAGCCACTCACCCACCGCAATTGCTTGTGACATTTCTTCGACAGTAACAATTGTGAAAATCCTGGTTAAAAACAAGTCAGAACATCATGTCTTTTTGTTTCCATATCACCACCCCCACAAATCAACCCAATATCTCGGAACACCGTAGGATCGACATTTACTAGTAACTAGACACCGGGGAAGTAGCTCGCGTCTGATCAAATCAATATAATCCCTTATATCTTATCTTATTAGTTATCAACAAGTCTGGACGGTGCATTCGATCAAATATACCTAAGGTTCAACGCTGAAGGGCACAAGGTCCCAAAAGGGAAAACGGTGCTCTTCAATGCATTCAAATAAATCAATTTATAGGAAAACACGCACGCATTGGGCGCCTTGGTTCAGCTCTTGTCGGAGCGACGGTTTTCCCATTATTCCCAGTTGTCGTCGCTCTAGGATCAGTTTTCGGCAATGTTTCATCGTGAAAATTTTCGGGCTGAGTTTCCGTCGGATAGGCCGCCGTCGGAAAGTTGCCTTCGGAATCCAGAGACGATACAACACCTCTTGCTGGAGTGCACCTTTTCCGTCACAGTCAGGGAGATCTTCGAGTGGATGGGCTCTGCCTGAAGGAGATATGCCCTAAAGGCAAATAAATAAGTATTATTTATTGCATTATCTCATGAGTTTATAATAGGTTTGTGTATTATGCTATAACTGTATTAATCGGAATTATTAATACACGTGTGATACACAGACAACCAGGTCCCTAGCAAGCCTCTATATGAGCTAGTCCATTGGCAACAGTTGATCGAGATTCCCGATCAAGGACAATGACGTCGGTTGACAATGGGGTCATCTTGTTAGTAGAATAAGGTGGTGGACATACGCAAAGTATTGCAATAAGATCGTATTACGATGTTTGTCATTTGCAATAGATAAGAGTGTGATAGCTTATTCCTTAGACCGTGAGACCGTACTTATTGTTGCTTCGTAGGAGTGCTTTGAGAGCATCAAACGTTGTGTCTTATATAGCATGACAATAACGGTGTCCATCTTGGGTATTCCGAAAGAGCATCAAGACGTAAGGATCAAGAGCGGGATTTGTTCATTCTTGTAATGGAAAGATACTCTGGGCCCACTCGGTGATATTGCATCTATATAGCTGCGCAGCTTATGACTAGGTCATGGAGATGTAATATCACAGACGAGTTAATAACCTTCGTCGGTAACGAGATACAGCAAAGGCATCGGTGTGTCTACGATCATATCTCGGACAAGGTAGTATCGCAGAGACAAAGGGAATAAATATCATACTTATGGTTCAACGACGATATTCGTGGAATGCACAGGGGTCGTCATATATTTCCAGGTATCCCTGACGATCATTGGTGAGCGGAGTGTCTCGACCATGTCTGGAGTGTTCCCGAACCGTAGCGTAACAAACTTAAGGTCTTAGCGACGCTAGGAGATAGGTTCTGGAATTTTATAGGTTTTTATTGGAGAGAGAGAAATGATCCGGAAAGAGTTCCGGTGGTCCGGAAAGAGTTCCGGTGAGCTATGGAAGGGTTCCGAGAATGTCCGAAAGTTGTTCGGGTGGTTCCGAAATAGTTTCGGAGTCATGGGATATTGAATTATATATAAATATATTAATTATGAATTAATGGGATTTTTATATTAATTTAATATTAATTAAATAAAGGAAAAAGGGGGCTCCCACCTACATGGGCCCTAAGAGGGCCCAAGAGGGGGAGCCGCACCCCACAAAGGGGGGTGGGCCCCAAGGGGGTTCGGCTGGCCCATGGTGGGTGCGCACCACCCCCCTCCCAACCTTTAGTCCCACATGGGGGAGCCAAGGAGTTTGCACACCCCCTTCCCCCTTTATATAGCAAGGCATATTAATTGTTTTAATTCATAGGAAAATCAATTAATTCCCGATTTCTCTCTCGATCTCGTGGTTCCCAAGTCGGAGCCGCGCCGAGCTGAGGAAGAGGGTCTCTCTCCACCTAAGCCATACCGCAGAGCGCCGTTGCTCTGCGGGATTCCAGATAAGATCTACTCCTGCGATTTCAGCTGGATCTGAATGACCGGGAGTCGTCGCTAGGCTCCGTATGTTTGCGAGTGCTCGGAGGCTACTCTATTGAGGAGCTTGGGCAACGTCGTCTCGCCCCCTGCAGCCGCCGCGCCACCCCCCCTCTGCTGCCGGCGCGCCACCAGCCCCGGTGCTGGCGCTCTGCCTTCTTCCGCCCGACGCCCGTCGACGCAGATCATCGTCGACACCCCGGCGTCATCGACTTCGACATCACGGCAAGATCTTCGCGACCTCGAGGTCGGCTACGTACGACTTCATCGTCAACGCTTGTGCGGGAGCGTAATCCCCGCTATCGGTCTACATGGAGGTAATGTGACCCGTTCCGCCACCGTTATCACATGTACTAGATAGATAGATCCTGGCTAGTTAGGGTTTCGTTCGCAAGAAAATTATTGTTTTCTGCCCCGTAACCCCTTCAGTGGTATCAGAGCCGATCTATGCGTAGTACTGCTGGTACGGTTAGAACTCATGTTGAATGAGGGCGTCTTTCTTATATTTGCTACCCTCTAGCGTGCACTTGCGATGCCTTCGGTATTGAGTTGATGAAGCGGCCCGGACCGACTTTACGCGTACGCTTACGCGAGACTGGTTCCACTACTGACATACGGCTTGCACCGTATCTGTGGCTGGCGGGTGTCTGTTTCTCTCTCTCTAGTCGGCAAAGCATTTTCAATGGAGGGCCCGAAAGGGATGCTTAAACATGCAATTATACGATCGACGTTGTGGTACAAAGTTCGTAGGTAGGGAAGCGATTCTCTTACGAATAAGCCTATTTGCCACGTAAAACTTGCAAAACCAAATAAAGCTAGAGGCGTCTAACTTTGTTTTGCAGAGGCGTTATTTCATGTGACATGGTTACGGTAAGTTTTTGATATTACTCGTACTGTCGGAGGCAATGGAGGGCTCTGTAGACTCGGAGCCATGCCGGGACGCCGGGGGCCAGGCACATGGCGCCATGAAGGTCCAGGCGCATCGACAATGTCACATCGCACTTCATTGCATCATTATTGTGTGCTGTTGTGTGTGCATCCTATTGATTGCTTATATGCTAGATACACAACGGTAGCATCATGAATAGGATGATCCCTAACAAAATATCAAAATTGTGTTCTCCCTCGTTGCGCACCACCAAGAAAGTTCTACGTTATGAGGCAGGCCGTGATGATCGGGTGTCACACATCTCGTCGTTCGCATACAGTGGGTGTAAGCCATGTTGCACGCGCAGGGTCTTCGAGGTTTGATTGGCGAGCCTAGCATACTCAGAGGTATGGCCTCGGAACACGGGAAGATCGAAAGATCGAGCACGAGTCACAGAGTTGTTGTGATCGACATGTTATGTCCACCTTTGAAGCTGTGCTGCCGGCCGTGATGATCGGGGGTAGTGTGGTGGATGAGGGTCGTGTAATCGCCATTATTATTTTTAGGGATAATAATCTTGGTGTGGTGTGTTTTTGATAATGAGATTATAGAACTAAAACTCACCTATAAATTATAAACTTATCTTACCTCTTTTGCGATCACACCTGGAGACTACGAAACTACACTTCGGTTGCTTCCTCAAGAGCTCGGATTCTACCTTGGAAGCCGACGGGTCCAACTTCATCTGCTGGTACATCAGTTTTAGAAACATTCTCCAAACACAACAAACATCCTATATGTCCTAGAACATTAGTTAGGAGTTAGACCAGATGATTCTGATAGCAAGGAGCAAGATGATGAGTTTCGTAAGCATCATGATATTTTCATGGAAGTGAAGGTCGTCATGAGCGTATGCCTAGCACCTGAGTTGAAAGTTGTATTCAACACATGGAGCCATATGCCGTGATTGATACGATCAGAGTTCACTTCAAAGATGAATTGAGTCTTGAGCAGTTCAGACAGCTTAGAAAGTTCCGGACCATTCACATGGGGAGCATACCTGTCTGGAGACTCAGTTGAAGAAGTTGTGTGACATCTACTTCAGGCTTACGAATATCTACGATTTCTAGATAGCGAACTCCAGTGCAATAGAGATTGCGCTTTACCTACTAGCTGTGAATAGCATATGCGTGAATATGCTATAGAGACACGGTGAGCTTCTTCACGTTCGTGAACAAGTTCAAATCTCTAAAAGGTTGATTCATCGAAGAAGAGTTCTTCGACGCTATGGGTATATTTGATATACGAAGATATAAATGTATTCTTCTCATACTTGATGAAAAGTGTTTGATAATTGTTCTGTTTGTGAAACAGTCCCTGATTATCACAAGTATGTGGCGAAGGGTGACGTGACAGTGCACAAGTGATGGCAAGTTAATGGCCAGTAGTGCTCACGCCCTTGATATATCATATTAGTTATCATCAATAGTTTTTGATAAGACATTTTGTAATAGTGAGAATGTGATCTAGTTTGGTGTCTTGAATGTTACAAGACATAATTATTCATATAGAACACATCAGTTGTTTTATGTTATGGAACAAAGCAGTTGTTTCATGTTATGAGTAATTTGCATCACATCTCAATTACATTATGCGTATGATGTACATTTATAATAGCGGAAATAATAAAATTATGTGTCCAAAGAGCTAACACCATCGAATTTAGTCATAAAGGCAATGAAAGAAGTAATGGATAATTTTGGTCCATTTAAGTATTTTGAGTGCCAAAATTGATTAAGTTTGAAATGCAGTATTGAAGTTGCAATACTAGAGGAATTGATTGAGAGTCATTTTTAAATGATAAATCAATGGTGTTATTGCATGATCCGTAGTGTTCCATGATTTTGGTAAATAGGAGTATTTGCCCGATAAATTATGGAGTCTGAAATTAATTTGATAATAGATCAAATGGGGTTTTTCAGAAGAAAGATTAGTGAATATTGTATTCACAAAATTCGATCAAAGGACAATATTTTTGAATTATGGTTTCAACACAAAAGACTTGTGGAAATTCGTTTCACAATATTATAATGTCATATATGGTGATATGTGGGGAGTTATAATCATGCTCTATTTTAAATAAAGTATGGTCGTCAGAATCAGTCTTAGAATCTCCTAATATGTTCGAAACATTATAGTCGATGTCCACTTTAGAAAATAGATATTTTTCTCAACGAGAATTCGTAGGATCGATAGTAGTGTCGACATGTATATGATTATGCGATAATTCGGAATATACATGAGTGGTTCTTTGTAGATTGCTCGCATTGGATGAGAGTGTATTCCAAATTCAATTAGAAACAAAGTTCTGTTTGTTGTCTGTGTAATTCCGAGGAAAAGATGATTTCCGAATTACGGTTTATGGATTGGAATTAGAAAGTTTGGAGTGTCAGACCTATGTTGGAAAGTGTTCCAAAGAGTATATGTCTGCTAGTGAAAGATTAGTGATTAAGAGTGAGGGAGACTAGAAAATTGTTTTCTGCTTGCAATCCTCTTCATAAAGATCATAATATTTTCATGAAAGGAACTTCTAAATAAAGTGTTGTTATATTTAATATTGCTGTCGGGTCTCAGCACTGTATTAAGTATTTCATAACTCGTTGACAGATCGAGGTGCACTTTATGAATACAAAGAAAGTTGAGAAAATATCAGAATACGAACAAAGGCCTTTTTAGCCTGGAAATCCAAGTTACGTTTAAAAGGATTAAGAGAGTAATTGTTGCTGCAATTCTTATTAGAGGAATAAGATTGTTTAATCATCATATAAAGTGTTATATGTAAATGTGACTATACGAAAGACGCGGTAGCATGTCTTGTCAAGAAGTGTGTCTTGGACAAGATCAAACTTGTTGACTACATTTATGTAGACATGCTTAAAGTCTGAGGGATTTGTATTAATGTAATACTGTAGTTTGTATTAAAATCGAATTGATAGTAGATCAATGATTTTGGTTTAACCAAGATGTCGATTTAAGTGGGAGTCATAGTTAGTTCACTCAGGAGAAATATGTGAAGAGCATGTTTTTGAGTGGGAGCTCAGGAACTCAAATATGTGGATGATACGTTTTTGAGTGGGAGCTCGTGTTATCAAATATGTGGAGACATATTTTGAGTGGGAGTCGAATTCGCCGTGTGTAGTTAACACGTTGTGCAACTGTACCAATGGAATAGGATGAAGTTGTGAAACTATTTGAAAGTTGGTGTCTATTTTGAAATAGAACGGAAATTTTAAATAGTTGGTCGAGTTGTTTTGGATTATATCTGAGGAGTCAGAATAGAATCAAAAGGATGGTCCTTTGAAATCCAATTGATCATTAAGAGTAATGATGCATGAAAGTAATGGTTGTATGACATGTGGGTCTATTATGTAATATTAGACATCATACAGAAACCATATTATCTGCTCGATGAAATATAACCGATGCTCTTGGAATAAGAGCAGTTATGAAAGTAAATTTGGAATTTACTAGAAGTAGAAGTGCGTTAGTTAAGGGATTGACATTTGAATGTCAAGTTTTCTACATTGGTGTGAAAGTTTGTGGATATCGCGAGTTTGTAATTGTTACAAGGGGCTCTGTATGGCTGACGTGGGGCTGCCTTGCGGGTAGCCCACGATGAGGCTACCTGGGCCGCGCCAAGGATGGAAAGGCCCGCAGAAGGCCCACTCGGGGTATCTCATATCCTAGTCCAACTCGGTTAGGTCTTGTAACCTACCGTATCTGTATCAACCACCCGAGACCTGGCTACCTATAAAGCCAGGAGGGTTGCCCGTCCTAGAGGACACGCTCAGAACTACCACAAACCCTAGCGAGATCGCAATCTCGCCATTGTAATCGCTACTCGCATCAATAACCAGACAAGCAGGAGTAGGGTGTTATCCTCCGGGAGCCTGAACCTAGGTAAACCTCGCTTGTCAGCCGTCGTGATCACCTTGCACTCTCCTCTCTCCCCATCAATCAACCCGGGGTGCACAACCCTGGGACTTGTCGAGTTACAACCTCGTCAATTGGCGCCGTCTGTGGGAAGTTCAACAAGTGCTAGGATCATGGTCGCACCGGCTCCATCCGCAATGAAGATCGGCGCATCCGCCATCAGGGAGTCGATCCGATTCGGCTCCTTCGAGTACGTCATCCACTCGCAAGCCCACCAATCGATGTACGCCGATCTGGACAAAGGTATACACATCACCTTCGGCTCCATATTCTGTTGCATCGATAGTCGTGGCATACTCAGGTCTACGACTACCGCGCTACGCGCGACGGCGTCACCAAAATCGCCGACCATCGCGCCCGCTGGACCCGCCAAGATCGCATCTTCCGCACCCGCGGAGATCGCGACCGCTGGACCCGCCAAGATCGCATCTGCCGCACCCGCGGAGATCGCGCCCGCCGAACCCGCGAAGATCGCATCTGCCGCACCCGCAGGGTTTGCGCCAGCTGCACCCGCGAAGAGGACATCTACACCGACAATCTCGGCAACGACCACGCGAACTGAGCCTACCCCAACCTCGGTCGCGCAGTCAATCAAGTCAAGACCCACCTCCACCGCCGCGCCCGCACGCGCGATCGGGAGCCCGCGTCCGACATCAACGCCGCGCGCGCCCTCATCTTCGTGGAAGTCCCAGGTCTACCCCAAGCCACTCGCACTCGCCCCGTCGAGTGCGGGCACATGGACAATCTTGAAGAGACGTGACAGTAAGAGCGCCGCGCGCCACGTTGCAGCAATTTTCGACCCTGAGCAAGAAGAGGGTGACAGAAGCAGCAGCGGCAGCACCAACTCTCCAACACAAGTCTACCCCAGGCAAGTCTTCATGGCCGGCACAGCACCGCATGACGACGGAGACGAACCCGTATATCCGCTAGAGGTGGACATGCCAGATCAAACCAAACTGGTCATCACACGGGACATGGCGATCCAAGCCATGAAGCATGTGGACGAGGGCACGTTCCCCTCACCCAACGCGCCTCGGGAGGACCACCTGGCGGTCCAGTACTTGCTACGCAAGGAAGGCGAACGGATTCACGCCGAAAAGGCCGAACTTCTCAGGCGCAAAAGGGACGCGGACGCGTCAAGCGCCAGGCGGGCCGCCCTCTCCTTCACATCCTCCACTGAGGTGAACCAGGGAGCACGGCGAACCAGAGCCCGTGTCCCCCACATGGCAGAACCTGATCGAACAAGGCTCACCCGCAACCTCGACTCTTCCTTCGTCACCGAAGATGAAAACGGGATACCCATCCCAAAAACAGCAAACGCTGCATTAATAGCAGTCGAGACGTACCTTCGGCTCACGCAGCCACCGGAGGGTGACGCGCGCTCACTCCTCCACAAGCAACAAATTGCCTCCATAAGGGCAATCGAAGAAGCTCTGGCGGCCAAAGGGCCAGGTAATCAAGCTCATGAACCAACGACGTCGGGCATCCCGGCGGCGCAGCGACAGCCAGTCAAGGACCTCCGAGACGTCCTGACACAGAAGACGGTGGACCGCAACCGCAAGGAGCGTTCGGCTAACGCAGCACAGGCGGATGATCATACCGACCGCGACTTCGAGCCATGTGGTGCGGCATGCTTCAGTTTCAACATCCGCGACACCCGTATGCCTAAAGGCTTCAAGTTGACGGCTGGCACACCAAAGTACGACGGGAAGCAAGACCCGAAGCTATGGCTTGAGGACTACCTTATCGCTTGCACCTGCCAAGGCGGAACATCGACAACGGCAATGCAGTACATCCAGCTCATGCTGACAGACTCTGCGCGCGGGTGGCTCACAAGCCAACCTAAAGATTCTTTCCGAACGTGGGAGGAGTTCCAGGACAACTTCATCAAGAGTTTCTCGGGAACATTCGCCAGACCAACAACCTACATCGAGTTGCAGGCCTGCAAGCAAGGGAAAGACGAGTCACTCCGATCTTACATCCAGAGGTGGACACTCCTTCGCAACACCATGGAACCCGTATCAGAGGACAGGGTGATGGACGCCTTCATGCATGGCGTTTCTCGCCGCGACCTCCGGGAGGAATTTGGTAGGCTCCAGCCGAAGACCACAATAGAGTTAATGAAGACAGCCAACCAATGGGCTGAAGGAGAGGACTACGTCCGCGAAACTTCTCCCAAAAAGGAAGGCGAAACAAGCAACTGGCGCGAGTCACGTCAGAAGAGAAAGGCACGTTACACGCACGACTCAATCGAGTTAGTAGCGGCGGGTTACGAAACCCCCCGCGAGGTAAAGCGTGAGGACAGTCGACAGCATGAGCAAAGTCGGCAGCCCAGCTCGAGTCAGTACAACCGTGGCAGCAGCAGCATCGACCGCAGCGACGGAAGTCAGAAACGCGAGTGGAAGCGCCCGTTAACCCCGGCAGAGGAACTGATGCAACCCTGTAAACATCACTCGTTCCGCAACCCGGCAACAGGAAAGTGGGGCTCAAACCACCTGCTGAAAGATTGCCGCAAAGCAAGAAAGATCTACCATGCCATGCAGCAAATCATCGCCCCGGTGCAGGCCATTCAAGCAGCACCGCAGCTGGCCATCCAGGCCGCACCCGCAAATAATAACCAAGTACAAGCGGCAGGAGCGTTCCCCCAGCCGCAGCAGCAGCAGCAAGGTCCGCCGGCAGCAGCTGACGCGTACCCAGCCGCACGAGGACAGCTGAACATGATCCAGAAGGGCCCCCCGTCGAACAGGAGGCAGAAGATCATCACACGCCAAGTACTCCAGGCCATCAACAGCCCGCGCGCGGTACCAGACTACCTGCGCGGGTCGGAGACACCAATCACATTCTCCAGGGCAGATCACCCAGCAGAGGTAGTCCGACCCGGACACGCCGCACTCGTGATTGAGGCCCTGATCGGCGACTACAGCCTGAAAAAGGTATCCCTGGACGGAGGTAGCGGCATCAACATCATATTCGCCGACACCCTCAGACGAATGAATAGATCGACAGAGAAATTGCCGGAGTCGGAGACCACCTTCCACGGCATAGTACCAGGGCAGCCAATTACACCCATGGGAACAATCACACTCGACGTCATCCTCGGAACACCCGAGCACTTCAGGAAGGAGTCGATAGACTTTGAGGTCGTCGACTGGAAGTCACAATACCACGCCATCCTCGGACGCCCAAGCTTTGCCAGGTTCATGGCAATACCCCACTACGCCTACCTGATGATAAAGTTACCCGGGCCAAAAGGAGTGATCACCTTCCGCGGCGACTTCGGCCTCTCCAACAGTTGCGACCGCGAGTTCGCCAAGATCTCCGAGTTCTTCGGCGTCGAAGAGCACTTCAAGGCCATATCAGCCGACAATGACAAGACCATCTTCCCGGCTCGCAAGAAGCCCGCCAAGGACGCAGCGTTCAACACAAACGACGACACTGTCACCCACCAAGTCCATCCGACCGACAGTGGAAAGACAGTCAAGGTCTCATCAAGCCTGACACCCGCATAGGAAAGCGCGCTCGTCGAGTTCCTACGTGAGAACTGGAAAATCTTCGCATGGCAACCTTCTGACATGCCGGGGATACCCAGGGAACTCGCCGAGCACTCTCTGAAAGTACACAAGGACGCAAGACCTGTCAAGCAATCCATGCGACGCTTCTCAGGGCCCAAACGAGACGCTATCACCATGGAAGGCGACAGATTATTGCACGCCAAGTTCATCCGAGAGATCAAGGACTCGGACTGGGTCGCTAACCCTGTTCTAGTTGAGAAAAAGAAGACGAAGAAACTACGAATGTGCGTGGACTTCACCGCAATCAACAAATGCTGCCCCAAAGACCACTTCCCGCTCCCGCGGATAGACCAAATCATCGACTCGACCGCAGGTTGCGAACGCCTATCTTTCCTAGATGCCTACTCAGGTTACCAGCAGATCAGGCTGAAGGTCGAGGACGAAGAGAAGACAGCTTTCATCACACCCGACGACGTTTTCTGCTACCAGACAATGCCGTTCGGGTTAAAGAACGCAGGTGCCACATACCAGCGGACAATGCAAGCGTGCCTCAAGGGGCTAATCGGGCAGATCGTCCAAGTCTACGTCGACGATATCGTCGTCACTACCCGGAAGGAGGATACCCTAGTCGACGACCTACGCAAGGTCTTCGCCGCACTTGACGCGTACCAGATCAAGCTCAATCCAGAGAAGTGCGTGTTCGGCGTGCCAGCCGGAGAGCTACTAGGGTACCTTGTATCCGCAAGAGGAATCGAAGCAAATCCCGATAAGGTGCAGAACATACTCACAATGCCAGCACCAACAAAGCTCAGGGAGGTGCAACGATTAGCTGGCCGAGTCGCAGCTCTCAGCCGGTTCATTAGTAAGTTGGGAGAGAAGGCCCTACCCTTCTACCAACTGATGAAGAAGTCAGACAAGTTCGAGTGGACGCAAGAGGCGCAGGACGCGTTCGACCATCTCAAGAAGACATTG
Organism: Poa annua; assembly: GCA_026929855.1. NCBI lineage: Eukaryota > Viridiplantae > Streptophyta > Magnoliopsida > Poales > Poaceae > Poa > Poa annua. Next base: position 4,017,234 of record CM049428.1, on the reverse strand, counting down.
ACAACCTCCCCAATCCTCGTGGCACCACTGGAAAACGAGCCGCTCTACCTGTACGTCTCAGCAACAAACAGGGTGGTGAGCACGGTGCTCGTAGTCGAACGCGAAGAAGAAGGACACAGCCACCCGGTGCAGAGGCCCGTCTACTACCTTAGCGAGGTACTCACCTTGTCCAAGCAAAATTACCCGCATTACCAGAAGTTGGCATACGGAGTCTTCATGACCTCCAGAAAGGTCGTCCATTACTTCTCCGAGCACCCGATCACGGTGGTAAGCTCCTCTGGGCTAGCAGACATACTCACAAATCAACGCGCGACAGGACGAGTCGCCAAGTGGGTTGTCGAATTAGGACCATGGGGGCTGAAGTATGCTCACCCGAAGTCCATCAAGGCCCAAGTTCTTCCAGAATTCACCACGGAGTGGATAGAAGCCCAGCTACCGAACGTCCCCGACCTGTCCAACGCATGGACAATGTACTTTGATGGCTCCAAGAAATTCAAGTCAGCCGGGGCAGGAGTCGTGCTCATCTCCCCCAAAGGCGACAAGCTCAAGTACGTCCTACAGATGGACTTTCCGACGCCGTCCAACAACGAAGCCGAGTACGAGGCCCTGATCCATGGCATGCGGATGGCCAAGAACTGCGGCGCCACGCACCTCATGATCTACGGCGACTCCTACCTGGTGGTGCAGCAAACCATGAAGTCCTGCGACGCCATCGCTGACAACATGATCGCCTACAGAGACCTCTACAACCAGATGGAAGGAAACTTCGACGGCTGCGAGCTACGTCACATCGGCCGCGAAAGCAACGAGGAGGCCGACGCCCTAGCTAACATGGGTTCAGACAGGGTGCCAGTCCCACCCGGCGTCTTCCTCGAGTGCATCACACAGAGATCCATCAAGACTCAGGGTACATCAAGGACTGCAACCGCAAAAGGCGATGCCAACCCGCCAAGCCAAGACAAGGTCCCCATGGAAGTCATGCTAGTCGAAGCCACATGGACAGGACCATACCTGGCATATATACTGCATCAGAAGCTGCCAGCTGACCCAGTCGAAGCGAAGCGCATCATCAGACGCTCCAAAAGTTTCACCGTCATCAACGGAGAACTCTACAAAAGAAGCATATCAGGAATCCTTCAAAGGTGCATAGATCCAGTCGACGGCCAAGCCATCTTACTCGACATCCATGCGGGTACCTGCGGGCATCACGCAAGCAGCCGGGCACTGGTGGCCAAGGCGCTACGAGCTGGGTTCTATTGGCTCACAGCCACGCAGGATGCTGAGGAGCTGGTGAAGAAATGCACAGGGTGCCAGGAATTTGCCAACAAGCCGCACGCCCCAGCATCAGAGCTCAAAACAATACCACTAGCCTGGCCCTTTGCCCAATGGGGCCTGGACATGGTGGGCCCGCTGAAGAAATCCTCACCCGGAGGTCATACTCACCTCCTGGTCGCAGTCGACAAATTCACAAAGTGGATCGAAGCCGTGCCCATCACAAGTTCGACTGCGTCCACAGCGGTCAACTTCATCAGGTCAATCATCTTCAGGTTTGGAGTACCTAATGGGATCATCACCGACAACGGCTCGAACTTCACAGCCGAGGAATTCAAAGACTTCTGCTCAGAGCAGGGGATCAAGCTCAACTACGCGTCGGTCTCACACCCGCAGTCCAACGGACAAGTAGAGAAAGCCAATGGATTAGTCTGCAACGGCATCAAGAAGCGACTGCGCGTGCCCCTTAAACGCGCAGCGGGCGCTTGGGTGGAAGAACTGCCATCAGTCCTCTGGACTCTGCGAACAACGCCCAATAGATCTACCCAGTACACGCCATTCTTCATGGTGTATGGTGCAGAAGCGGTCCTCCCCTGCGACATCAAGTTCGACGCACCAAGAGTAGTCGCCTACGACGAGTCAGAAGCAGAGGAAGCACTCGAAGACAGCAGAGACACCCTGGACGAAGCGCGCGACATCGCCCTGGCGCGATCAGCCGTGTATCAGCAGGACCTGCGCAATTATCATACTCGGAGGCTGCGACCAAGAGCGTTCGTGGCAGGCGACCTGGTTCTTCGACTCAAGCAAAAGAAGGTGCACAAGCTCGCTTCCCCATGGGAGGGCCCGTACATCGTAACAGAAGCAATAGGCAATGGAGCATACCGCCTAAAGGACTCGAAGACGGGAGCGGACTGCAGCAATCCATGGAACGTAGCACAACTACGCCGATTCTACGCCTAGCGCAAATAGCCATTGTACAAGAAAATCAACGCGGCAGGTTTCAGACGCACTCTTTTCCTTACCAGGGTACCTGAGGGGACTGGAAGGTTTTTAATGAGGCGGCCTGTTCGCAAGAATCAATAAAGTGATTTGAAGAAAATCTGTCTCCTTTTCCAGTCACTCAGGAAGCTCAAAAATCCTAGGCCGCCACTCGAACCACTCGGGGGCTGCGCCACACAGGTTGAAATAAACAGCTTAGGCCGCCACCCAATCCACTCGGGGGCTGCGCCATACAAGCACAGTCAAAATCCTAGGTCGCCACCCGAGCCACTCGGGGGCTGCGCCACACAGGTTGAAATAACAGCTTAGGCCGCCACCCGAACCACTCGGGGGCTGCGCCAAACAAGCACATAGTCAAAAAATCCTAGGCCGCCGCTCGACCGACTCGGGGGATGCGCCATACAGGTCAAGTCCAAAATCCTAAGGCGCCACCCACGACTCACGGGGAGCCGCGCCACACAGGTCACACTTGCAACCCTAGGCTACCACTCGACTTACTCGGGGGCTACGCCAAACAGGCCAAAGAAAAATCCTAGGCCACCACTCGACAGACTCGGGGGCTGCGCCATACAGGTCAAGTCCAAAATCCTAGGGCGCCGCCCGCCACATGCGGGGGCTGCGCCACACAGGTCACACTTGCAACCCTAGGCTACCACTCGACCTGCTCGGGGGCTACGCCAAACAGGACTCAGAAAAATCCTCGGCCGCCACTCGAACCTACCCGGGGGCTGCGCTGCACAGGTCAAGTCCCAAATCCTAGGTCACCACCCGACGAACGCGGGGGCTGCGCCAAACAGGTAACACTTGCAATCCTAGGCCGCCCCCAACTTACTCGGGGGCTGCGCCAGACAGGAGTTAATCAAGATCCTAAGTCGCCACCTGGTAAAATCAGAGACCGCGGCAAACAGGTATCACTTGAAAAACTAGGCCGCTGCTTGGCATACTCGGCAGCTGCGCCACACATGTCGAATCAGGCACCCTCACTTTCGAGTAACATATCAATTCTCATTACTCGAAACAGTACTATGATATATTACAGTGTATTTACACAAGCAAATTTGCCCTCTACAGCTAACCCTGTGCATCAGACGACAGCTACTCTATACTGCAGGTTCAACCTTTGGCGCGTCGAGAGGACCTACAAGCCGCTCGCTCAAGTCCTGAACTTGCCGGATAATCCGGCGCGCAGCCGGCAAGGTCTCGTCGAAGTCGTCGTCACCTGGCAGACCTTCAAGCACCCGCTCAAGCGGAAGATGTGGCCGGTGCATCCGAACGTACGCCAGCGCCGCGTTTGCACCAGCCACAAGTTGTGCGTCGACAACTTCCTTCAGCCCTTCGCCATCACGGAACCTCTCCAGCAAGGCAGGCAACCCGTTCGGCTGCGCATTATGCGGGAAGTACACGCGGTTGACGTGCAAAAGTGTCTTCCGGCAGCTCTCCAGAAGAAAGGCAGCGCGCCATGTACGATCAAGCATCATGGCAAGGACGCGCCCCCTCGACTTGTTCACCCAGAACTGGCGAGCTTCATAGGAGTCGCCTGACGCCTCTCGAGTGACTCGCTCTTCAACGCGAGCCCGCTCGGCTTCCCAATCGGGATTAACATCTGCGCACATGAACTGCAAGTCAGAACGAGAAGGACAAACAACTGCGACGGCAGCCGCCGACATGATACATACCCTGCAACTGCCGACTGATCAAGTACATCTCTCCAAGCAAAAAGTCTTCACGGCGTGAGAACTCCGCTGTGGGATGCGACTGGGAGCGCTGCAACAGCCGCTCCGTATTCTTCAGGGCCGCCTCAAGCTCCACCACCTTGTTCCTCAAGTAGGTGATTACCCGCTGGTCATTTGCGCTGCGCGGAGGAGCCGGCGCTGCCCGACGACGGCGAGCACCCGAAGAGGAAGCCGCGCCACTCGGCTCGGCCAAGGGAGAAGGCGGAGCATCATCGCGCGTGGCACCCTGTCAGGAATACGCAGAGTCAATACGGAAAGGCGACTGCCAAACACAGTTCAACTTAGAAAGAAAGAAAAGTCAGCAAATTCAATACTGAAGAGCAAAAGACCCGACAGGGCAATATTCATTACAAAACATGAAGTTCAAGATACAGATCGCAGCGACTGCCACATCCCTACAACTATGCCTACTCTAAGGCCGTGGACTGCGACCGGGAACGACTCTTCCGAGCAGCCACTTCAGTCGCCTTAGCAAGGGCCCTCTCGAAGAGTGCCACAAGCTGCGCAGCCAGCTGCGAGGCGCGCTCCTTCACGCCACTCAGCGACGCGGTCCGACCATCAGGTTTGCGAGGGAAACCGCTGACGATCTTCTCGAAGTCACCTGGAACTTGGTGGCCTAAAAGGAGCTCGAAGGTGAGCTCGGAGCCGCGTACCGTCTGCGACCGCGTGAAGTCGGCGATGGTGGTCGCGTCCCCAAACGGTGCAGCCAGAGCGTCCACGGTCGCTGGCGGCTGGTTGCCCGGGAAGATGCTCTGATGCACCACGGCCAGAGCTCCGGTCGACTTCTCCAGCGCGGCGGCAGACTTCTTCAGAGCGTCCGAGGCATAGGCGCAAACACGGTCGAAGAAGCCAACCGCGGTCGCCAAGTCGACCGTGTCACTCGACGCGTCTCCTGGAGGAGCTCCACCGCAAGTCTCTGCGCCAGAAATTCAAAGTCAGGACAAGCAAAGGAACGAAGACTCAGTAAACGTCAAGACGATACTCACCCCCAAGAACAACGGCGAGTGAAAGGAGACGACCGATTTGAGTCTTCTCCTGGGCGACCCGCGCCAGCTCCCGCTCTTGAGACTCACGAAGAGCCTTCTCAAGCTCACCCACCCGGCCAGTAGCCTGGTCCAGCGAGGAACGCAGTTGGTCCCTCTCCTTCTCCAGGCGAACATAAGCCGCGGCTGCGTCGAGCTGCTGGCGATAGTATGGCTGAAAATAAAAGGAGCAAGATGTCAATAAAGTTGCGGGCGACTATACTAGTCACCCACACCTTCGGGGGCTACTCCCATCGGGAGCGCTGATCGCGCACCCGATGAGAAATCAGAAATACAAGGAAAACACGAGAAGACTTACGTGGTCCAGGAGCTCAAGGTCCTCGGCAGCCGAAGGGGGAGCCCGGCTAGACGAGGCCATGCCGGCGGCCTCAACATGCACCTTCTCCACCACCACAGGCGTGTCCAGCCCAGTCGAAGGACCAGAAGTAAGCTCTGTGTCCCGAAGGGGGGAGCTGACGTTGCCAGAACGGTGGCTGCAGCAATATCAAGAACACAAGTCAACTAAACGGCGAACCCGCAAAGTACTACTCGAAGAACATGTTGCAAAGAAACCAACCTGGGGGAGCTGGCGTCGTCGAAACTTGACAGCGAAGGCGAAGGCATCCGCGCGAAGGACCTTGGCGCCGCAGAGCCGACTGGAGGAACGTTGAGAGGTTCCTCCCAGCCACCCGAAGATTGCGCACCCGGGGACGTCGCCACGGTCTCCTCCTCAGCGACACCTACACCCCTGGCAGGCGACGACGCAGTGGCAGACTCGCCGCGGATCGGAAGCTTCCGCTTCTTCCTCGCGGGTTCCTCCACTTCGTCTTCCTCCTCCACCTCATCGCGGGGAGAGTGTGCGGAGGGGATCTCTTCGTCATCATCCTCATCCTCGATGAACTTCGACTCATCGTCAGGTCCGTTCTCAGGGAGGGGAGGATGGCTGATGAACGAATCCCGACCCTAAAGCAAGGTAGACGCAAGTCGAATCAAAATGCAAAGTAGACTCCAGTCGAACAAGTACAAAAAGAGAGCAAGATCAGACTCACCTCAGGAACGGGCTTCGCGGCCCCGTAAGGAGCAATGGGGCACTTGACGTTGCAGGCGTCCGCGGCTCGAAGGTTGGTGATGGACCTGACGTTGGCCTCCACCTCCTCGTCGTCCAGCGGCTTGTCGCTAACGCCCTCGGCGGCCCACATCGGGTGGGGCCGGGCGCTGAGTGGCTGCACCCGAAGGCGGAAGAAGGTGGCCATCAGAAAGACGCCACCCGCATCACGCCCAAGGGTCTGGGTCAGCTCGTGCAGCAGCGTCAACAGGGGCCGCACAGCCTCCTTCTCCGCGGCAGACAGCGGGTGCGCCCAGGCGCCAGTCTTCCTCAGCCCGCGCCTGCCGTCGAATGCGTCCAGTCCGTCTCCGTTCGACTGGACGTAGAACCATCGCCGGCGCCACCCTTGGACGGAGTCGGACTTCTTCATCTGGAAGTACGCGGTATCACCGCGCACCTGGATTCCGAAGCCGCCCACTGGGTAGGTCAGCCCACTCTTCCCCACGTTCTTGCGAACGAGGAAGAGCGACTTCCACAGTCCCCAGTGGGGCGCGACACCCAAGAAGCACTCGCATAGCACGATAAAGCCCGCGATGCTCAAGACGCCATTGGGGGTCAGATCATGGATCTGAACCCCATAGGCGTACAGGAGCCCGCGCACAAAATCGTGCACGGGGAACCCGAAGCCACGCGGAATGAAGTCCGCGAAGCAAACGCGCTCCCCATCGCGGGGAGTGGGAAACGCCTCTTTGCCAGGGACTCGTACCTGGACTTCGTCCGCAGGCGGCAGCAGGCCTTGGGCGCGGAGCACCTCGACATCGGCCTTCTTCGTCGACGACCTCTGCCAGTCGCCCTCGGGCTTCTTCATCAGCCCGGCAACGTCGGCGGCGGCGGCGGAGGAGCCAGCAGTGCCCTTCGGCTTGCCCATTGCCTTGGTCACAGGGTGCGTGGGCAGATTGCTTCAAGCTTGAGACGGCGGTGGCAATGGCAGAGCGCAAGAGGAGGGGAAAAGGAAAGAATGGATTGGAGAAGATGACATCCCAAACGCCAGGGCGCAGTACTTATTCCTCGGGGATCGGCATCTCAACCGTCCATCGCGCAAGGGCTCCGAGCGAGAGCATCCAGCCGTCCACGTGTCGCGCGGAGAAACCAACCGTCGCCGCCAACTTCCTCCACTACGCACGGGAACCGAGGCGTCGTCATCATGCCGCGCAAATTTCGCGCCCACTTCGGAGACGTGACAACTGTGGACCGTGGTCAGCTCTGACAACGGGGCACACCGTGTCATGTCCCATCGGCCGCAGAGGCGTGCAGCAGATCGTCATCAATGACGTCATCAAGCCAACGGCTCCAAAATCAATTAAAGCAACTCGACAAGAGCCGTTCGAGTGGTAAGCTTCAAAGCTGAAATCAACAAGTTATGGTCAGCCAATGATCCGAGTACCCGAAGAATCCATTCGGGTGGCAACAAAGTAAGCTCGAGCAGCCGAATCAATCCACAAAGTAAGCCAATCAGGCTGGGTAGAAGTAAGCTTCGCAAGAAGATGAAGGCAAAGTAATTCGACTACAAAGGTTACTCCCATCGGGAGCGGCCGGTTCGACTGAAGAAATCGAGTTCAAGCTCAAGATCAAGCAATCCAATGGCGCGTCCAGGAGGAAGGAGTCCTTTGTCCGACTCTACGCTTCGACCAAGCACTCGGGGGCTACTGACGTGGGGCTGCCTTGCGGGTAGCCCACGATGAGGCTACCTGGGCCGCGCCAAGGATGGAAAGGCCCGCAGAAGGCCCACTCGGGGTATCTCATATCCTAGTCCAACTCGGTTAGGTCTTGTAACCTACCGTATCTGTATCAACCACCCGAGACCTGGCTACCTATAAAGCCAGGAGGGTTGCCCGTCCTAGAGGACACGCTCAGAACTACCACAAACCCTAGCGAGATCGCAATCTCGCCATTGTAATCGCTACTCGCATCAATAACCAGACAAGCAGGAGTAGGGTGTTATCCTCCGGGAGCCTGAACCTGGGTAAACCTCGCTTGTCAGCCGTCGTGATCACCTTGCACTCTCCTCTCTCCCCATCAATCAACCCGGGGTGCACAACCCTGGGACTTGTCGAGTTACAACCTCGTCAATGGCTGAGTGTGTTTTTCCAGAGCAGTTATCTGGTTGGTATAATCAGAGTAAGCGCTGGGAAGCAGAAGTCTCACTTAGTTACGGTATTAGCATATATGTTGTTAGACGACGTGATGATATCAAGCGAGTTGATACCAGTGAATCGCAAAAGCGTGTACAATCATGGATTGTGCAGTAACACTTTTCCACAAGCAAGCATTATCAAATGATTCTTATTTGATAAGGGATTCTGATAAAGTAAAATGCAGCTAGTTTATTTGTACTCTAGTGCAAGTGGAAGACTGAAGGAGATATGCCCTAGAGGCAAATAAATAAGTATTATTTATTGCATTATCTCATGAGTTTATAATAGGTTTGTGTATTATGCTATAACTGTATTAATCGGAATTATTAATACACGTGTGATACACAGACAACCAGGTCCCTAGCAAGCCTCTATATGAGCTAGTCCATTGGGCAACAGTTGATCGAGATTCCCGATCAAGGACAATGACGTCGGTTGACAATGGGGTCATCTTGTTAGTAGAATAAGGTGGTGGACATACGCAAAGTATTGTAATAAGATCGTATTACGATGTTTGTCATTTGCAATAGATAAGAGTGTGATAGCTTATTCCTTAGACCGTGAGACCGTACTTATTGTTGCTTCGTAGGAGTGCTTTGAGAGCATCAAACGTTGTGTCTTATATAGCATGACAATAACGGTGTCCATCTTGGGTATTCCGAAAGAGCATCAAGACGTAAGGATCAAGAGCGGGATTTGTTCATTCTTGTAATGGAAAGATACTCTGGGCCCACTCGGTGATATTGCATCTATATAGCTGCGCAGCTTATGACTAGGTCATGGAGATGTAATATCACAGACGAGTTAATAACCTTCGTCGGTAACGAGATACAGCAAAGGCATCGGTGTGTCTACGATCATATCTCGGACAAGGTAGTATCGCAGAGACAAAGGGAATAAATATCATACTTATGGTTCAACGACGATATTCGTGGAATGCACAGGGGTCGTCATATATTTCCAGGTATCCCTGACGATCATTGGTGAGCGGAGTGTCTCGACCATGTCTGGAGTGTTCCCGAACCGTAGCGTAACAAAGTTAAGGTCTTAGCGACGCTAGGAGATAGGTTCTGGAAATTTATAGGTTTTTATTGGAGAGAGAGAAATGATCCGGAAAGAGTTCCGGTGGTCCGGAAGGAGTTCCGGTGAGCTATGGAAGGGTTCCGAGAATGTCCGAAAGTTGTTCGGGTGGTTCCAAAATAGTTTCGGAGTCATGGGATATTGAATTATATATAAATATATTAATTATGAATTAATGGGATTTTTATATTAATTTAATATTAATTAAATAAAGGAAAAAGGGGGCTCCCACCTACATGGGCCCTAAGAGGGCCCAAGAGGGGGAGCCGCACCCCACAAAGGGGGGTGGGCCCCAAGGGGGTTCGGCTGGCCCATGGTGGGTGCGCACCACCCCCTCCCAACCTTTAGTCCCACATGGGGGAGCCAAGGAGTTTGCACACCCCCTTCCCCCTTTATATAGCAAGGCATATTAATTGTTTTAATTCATAGGAAAATCAATTAATTCCCGATTTCTCTCTCGATCTCGTGGTTCCCAAGTCGGAGCCGCGCCGAGCTGAGGAAGAGGGTCTCTCTCCACCTAAGCCATACCGCAGAGCGCCGTTGCTCTGCGGGATTCCAGATAAGATCTACTCCTGCGATTTCAGCTGGATCTGAATGACCGGGAGTCGTCGCTAGGCTCCGTATGTTTGCGAGTGCTCGGAGGCTACTCTATTGAGGAGCTTGGGCAACGTCGTCTCGCCCCCTGCAGCCGCCGCGCCACCCCCCCTCTGCTGCCGGCGCGCCACCAGCCCCGGTGCTGGCGCTCTGCCTTCTTCCGCCAGACGCCCGTCGACGCAGATCATCGTCGACACCCCGGCGTCATCGACTTCGACATCGCGGCAAGATCTTCGCGACCTCGAGGTCGGCTACGTACGACTTCATCGTCAACGCTTGTGCGGGAGCGTAATCCCCGCTATCGGTCTACATGGAGGTAATGTGACCCGTTCCGCCACCGTTATCACATGTACTAGATAGATAGATCCTGGCTAATTAGGGTTTCGTTCGCTAGAAAATTATTGTTTTCTGCCCCGTAACCCCTTCACTGCCTCCCTTGGGACAATGCATAAACTCGAGTGGTGGGACAAAACCATCACATGGTTTCCTAAGGAGAGGAGAAAGGAGGCAATCTACACCATGTGGGGCATTTGGAAGGAGATGAACCGACGGGTTTTCCGCAACGTCGCTTTGTTGTCGAAGGCTAGTGACGTACCTAGCTAGGGAGGAGATTGCGCAGCGGGCATATGCCCACACGCAAGTCCCCGGAGACGTAGGTTTTGGGAAGTAGATGGCCTTTTTCCCAGGCCGCGGATTTGAAACAAAAGTTATGTAATTAACATTCTATTCTATCTAATCGGATGGCAGATCGACTGCCTTGTGCCTCAAAAAGAAATATACCTAACAATCGGTGCCTAAGATGTATTATGCAGCCTAGGACGATCGATCGAGCTAGTAATACATTCGATGAATGAATTACTTAAGCAACACAGATGTGATTTGCATGTGTTGAAGAAGCACGGAAAGTACACGAATCGACCAACTAAACCATAGTATAGTCTATAACCCGAAATTAAAGAAGAGGCATTGCCATCACCGGCTCATATGATCGTCAAGGTGGTCGTCAATGCTCAAGTCTGTGAGACGACACGAGCACCAAATTCATCGGCCGTAATTAAAGAAGAGGCCTTGCCATCACTGGCTCATATGATGGTCGACTCGTCAAAGTGTGGTGGTCCAAGCTCAAGTCCGTGAGACGACACGAGCACCAAATTCATCGGCCGTAATTAGGATCTTGTAAACATCCGGCAAGAAGGTGTTGAAGCTCGCAAGGAGGCCAGGGCAGTCCCGGAAGAGCGCCTTCACTCTCGACGCCACCTCTGCGACGCTGATCCTGCAACCAGCCATCCAGTTACAACATACTTACATACCTCGCTCGATCGATTCATGTTTTCATCCGTCCATGGAGAGCGCATACATACATGCATATATACGTACGTACTTGTGGGTCCTGAAATCGGCCATGATGTTGAAGAACTCGTCGGACTTGGCCGGGTTGTCCTTCTGGAAAGTGTCCCTCACCACCATGACATATCTTACCGCCTGCTCCAGCGTGGTTTCTGACCTAGATTGTTTCGGACACAAACACTCATGAGAACATACACCCCCAAATAGTCATTGTGTGTCTTGCAACTTGTGGAGATCAGAACATGCATGGGGATCGAGACACATAAATGAATCGATCTTGCCATAATACTCGCGTACCTGTGGTTCATGATTGGTGGTGGGAAAGGTAATCCCATGATTGGAAGTCCTTGCCAAAGACTCGTATATCCAAAACACCACATATTTACAAGGCCACGACCTGCCGGTGTATATGTACTACCAGCAGCTAACGTAAGTATACGGGTTTCCTTTCCGCATAGAGAATTGTGGAATCTCAAACTACCTTTAAGAATCAAAGTTGTTTTTATTGAATTTTGATTAAGGATAGAATCCTGACCCAAGCAAACCTTGAAACAAAAAGGGTGGGAAGAAGTGGAATTGTGAGAGTTCTCTCATAATCATGAAACTACGGAGCATTTTTTCTTTTCTTACCCATTTGCTAAGTATATATGGACAATAGCCAGCATTGCGTTAGAGCATATCCACCGATAGCCCCTAAACCGCTTCACAACCGGTTTGGGGACTGGGGCCAAAAATCGCCACGCATCAGCGGGCCCCAACTACTGTCGGCAGAGTGGACCTCCCTCCAATATGTCTGACAGCCCCTCTCCATCCTCGACAACCAGGGGCTAGGCTGGGCGTGCCGACAGTGCACGCCATGTCGTCGTAGTAGGCACCCCACATCTCCACGGGCCCACTTGGCAGCCACACAATAGCCGATCATCGCTATTCAATTGAAGCGACCACGCACCGGCTGCTTCGTCGAGTCAGACGGCAGCGCAACCATTTGCCTCCTGAATCCTGATGCGTCAGAGTAATGGCAGGATGACCGCTCCGCCCACCCATCACACCCATAAAAGGGGTCGTGCGTCGCTCTCACCGCCACACATCCCACACTTCCCCCCTCTCACTCCCCTCTCCACGCACCACTCCAGCGAAATGGGCCGCAACGACCACAAAGCCGGTGACCACATGAGTGGCCGCAGGCGGAGGACCCTTAGCCTTAACCCACGACCGAGGAACCTCAACCTTGACGAGGCGGCCGTCATTTACGAGGCCCAACCTCCTCGTGCCGCCATGGTACCACCTTCCGCACCGCATGGGTGGACCATCGCCCACAACGGTTATGCCATCCCGCCGCTACCTAGTGGTTGTGCGCCGCGGGAGATGATCGTGTACCGCCGCAGCCTCTTGCCGGCGGTAAAAAACTACCACCCTACCTCCCAGAGCTTGGCGTGGTGGGTGTACACAACATGGGAGCCTGGTACATGTACTGGCATGGCAAGAACAACCACTGTTTGTCCGAACACAGAATCCTGGAACAGATGAATATCGATGATATATATGTTTGATTTTCCTGAGTACTGTGCGGCAGCGCTGCAGGAGCATGGTCGTCGATGTACTATTGAACTGACTGAATACGCGACGTACGCGATGGTGACCTGAGCAAGGCATCTGCCTGGCATGCCCAGACAGGCTCCTCTGAGCTTTGATCAGAAGGAGTTGACGACGACACGATTGATCGATCTGCATACGGAGGCGCCTGTTTTTTGTGATGTTTAGGATTTCTTGTTTTGTGCCGACATATATGTCTGCACGTAGCACGTGTTGGATCGGCGTCTTCTCCTTGGCTGCAGGCCACGACATGCGTTTGCTTGATATGCATGGATTTGAAAGGACATGCATGCATGCATGCAGATTGCTGCTACTCATCACACTGAGGATCCTAGTAATTTGCCTGCAGGTTTTTGTGATAAACCAAAGCGCCTTTGATTTGAAAGTGAAAACAGGCGAGCGGTCGTCGACACAATCAGAGATCGGGTGAGATCGATAGGTATTTTGACATGCTATTTCTGTTGCGGAACAAGGCGAGAGGGGTCGTCGACACAATCAAAACCTGAAGCAATATGCGCATGATTCCATGGGGATCCACTACCGAAATGTTCACTTCTGTAGCCATGATCTACGTACCTCGACGTCCTTTTGGGTCTCGATCGCCCGTCGTACGTGTTGCTTCGTGGTTAGCTAGCTACGGCCGGCGGGCCACCGTGGCTGGACGTTAGTGCACTCGATCGCAATAATGCAGATCAGTCCCAGATTTAGCAAGGGGTAGGCTTCCTTTCATGCCCCTCTACAAGGACATGGGCGCACGGCCAGCCATCTATAAACATCACCATTGCAAGAGCTCACAGCTCAGCCGCTAGCTTCTTCAATGGAGCCTCCCCCAGCAAACTCCCTTGACTTGTCTCTGACACTCACCCATATGCCACAACCAGCCGCCCCCTCTCCTTGGGCTGCTTCCTCCGGTGGTGGCCGTGGCCGTGCCGGCCATGGCGACGGCGGCCATGGTGGCGGCGAGAGATCGAGGCTCTTCTCCTGCCTCTTCTGCGAGAAGACGTTCCTCAAGTCGCAGGCGCTAGGGGGCCACCAGAACGCGCACAAGAAGGAGAGGCTCGTCGACTGGAACGCCCACCTCTACCACACTGAAGCGTACCCGGCGGCCGCCCACGACCCGGCCACGCTGCCGCCGGGGAGCTGGCGGCGCGCGCGTATGACGACCACCTCGACGCTAGACGGCGGCGAGAAGCAGATGCAGCAGCAGCAGCAGCAGCAGCTTGATCTTAACCTTAAGCTTTAGCCAGAGCTCTCGTGTGTACGGTCTTTCTTCTTCCTTTAATTTTCTTCTCCGATCCTATATCCTCCTTCAAGTAATATGCGTGCGCCCTAGATCGATCTCCTAAGCTTGTAGAACTACGTACAGCTGCTCCACGCGTCAGACGCATGCATGTATTGTGTGCACATACATACATTCTTTGGCGTGTACGCTGTACCTCTTCTTCCTCCTTACCTAAATCCAAGGCTAAATGAACTTCATAGGTACAGTAGTTCAGAAACAGAGAGCTCCTGCCGCCTCCTAGAAAAAATATTGATTTTTCCGCATAGATTCGCATATGTAATCTCGTTTCAAACACTTAGAACAATTAACCTTTTGTAGTATCAAAAACGAATGCGCAAAAGAAAAGAATTCTACAAAAGAAAATACATGTCCATGCAATTTTGCTATCATATAAAGCTAGCCCCCTTTGCTTCTATGAGCAGTGTGCGCCCTTTTTATACGGTAGTTGTATATCTACTACGTGTATAGTGGATAGTAACATTCATGCGATAGAACGCAACGATTTATTTATAAACTGCCCACAACTCGTGTGCGGCTGCAGTCCCGAGACCGGCGTGGTGTGTTCTGTATCGGTTTCATACCAGTTTTTTTAATAAACTGGTAAATTCTTTTCTTCTATGTCAATGAAAATGCATGCTCTTACCGTGTTTCAAAAAATATATTGCACACACTTTTTTATAAGGTTGTTTGTTTGTTATGTCTTGGTTGTGTCATAACAATCTGTCATCATCAAACATCATCCTATTTTTCCTACATGCTATACATGTCACCACGTACATAAATCCCATACATATGACCAAACCAACCCAGAGTAATTCAGATATGTACTCAAAGGAATATTTGGCTTCTGTTGCGAATAAGATAAAAGAGTTGTCACATTGGGACATACACATACATGTGTGCCTTGTTCTCGCCCCAATATGCATATCAGCTGATTTTTCTTCTTTATTATCATTAAGGCCCTTGACGCCGTTCATATGGACATACGTACGCACCTCGGCGCTTTCCGCACCTTATGCTGGCTTGTGCATTACATGAACCAAAAATTTCATGTCCAACCGTCCACATTAATGAGTGGGAGCCTGGGAGGGCTAATGCAGGATATAAATATCACCACATTAAATTTCATCAAATTTTGGTTCTTGTTCATCCAAAGCCGAGCTCGAGAATTCCTTCTAAAACATAAACCAATGCATTAAGGAGTGAGAGGGCCATACAAGTACTCCTTCCGTATCAAAATATAATGTTTTAGCACAAGATATCACCACATGTATGTAGATATGTCTTATTGTAAGGTTCACATGAATGTGAACATATATTGCTAAAAATATATCTACATGCATGTGAACACATATTGCTAAAATAATTTATATTTTAATACGGAGGGAGTATCATATAGTAGGTTGCCGAGCGCCTAACTTTTTTTAGAAGATCCTCCTTCTTTGACGTGACATGCAAGATGAGCCTAATAATAATAAAAAAACAGAGTACTCAAATAACTAGCTCATACGTCATTGCCTAGCCCAGCCCAGCACGAAAACGAATTCTGTAGCCTGTGGATTGGTAAAGCCCAGCCCAATATAAACCTATTCACCAAAATCTTCAGAAATTTCTTTTTTTTTCCACTACCTCCGAACCATTTTAAGTGACGCATGAATATGATGTGCTAGTACAAAGTATTAAAGAGCTGGCGACACTTATTTTGGTTCAGAGGAGTATTACAAACGAGCTTTCTGGAGGCCGAGTTTCAAAATGCCCACGGGAGGCTAGGGTTGCTAGTATCTTGGTAAGTGAGTACGGGCTGAAATGGTGAATGAGCTACCATTTACATGGAGCTAACTAACGAGGTACCGACGTACCGTCAACAATGACACAACTGACGAAAGAGTCGTAGCTGGACATGTTGGATGAACGGACCAGTGAGCACGGTAGGAGATCCACCGGCCGAGCAGAGCACGGGTGATCGATCGAGATATAAAGGGAGGGATCAATGGAGATACGTGAAAAACAAGGTAAGATCTTGCGCGTGCCACTGACACTGTTGTTAGCAGACTCGCAGATTAAGCTACCTTTCCGACTTTTCCTTGCGTAACACAGTACTGGCGTAACACATATGCTAATCTGGTTTTTGCGAAACTACATGCGAACGCACCTTCCATCAAAACCATCCATTTTGTTCTGAGATTCGTGTAAACTTTTTTGCATCGAACCCCCTCACTTTTGAAGAATTTCTTGCACTGAAGTACTCAGTAATCGGTATTAAGGACATACCTACTTAACTTTTCATCAATAGCATTATTCCGGATAAAGCACTGACATAATTTTCTGGGTTTATATTAATTCGGATTAATATAATAATGTAAATAGTTTTCATTGTACTTCAATATATACTAACGCATTTTCGGAAACAATTGTACGAACCAGTATGTATTATCAAAAAATCAGATAAACATATTTATTTATATATATACAAAATTACATATATGGAAACAAATCAGATAAACATATTTTTCGGATCCATTCATGAATAAACAAAAATGGATTAATCATATTGTTTCCGATTTTTTGATTGCATCAACATAACGCTTTAATACATTTTCTGATATTTTTGGTACTGCAATTTCCTATATTCAATCTTATATTTACGCATAATGCGTTAATACATTTTCTGATATTTTTGGTATCAAAACAAACTCATTTTTTTTCCAGATTCATGTACAAACAAGATAAATGGATTGCACTTTCAAACTCATGTTCTAAAATAAAAAAAAGGATCTAAATTCACACATGATTTCTTTTTCAGATTTTCGGATCTTATATTTATGCATTAGTACACCATGTATTAACAAGTGAATTTCCGAAATCGGATCCATGTATGAAGAAAAATCAGATCCATGAACATACATATGATTTTCGGATTTATGCAGACACATATGAAGGGGTTACGGGGCAGAAAACAATAATTTTCTAGCGTACGAAACCCTAACTAGTCAGGATCTATCTATCTAGTACATGTGATAACGGTGGCGGAACGGGTCACATTACCTCCATGTAGACCGATAGCGGGGATTACGCTCCCGCACAAGCGTTGACGATGAAGTCGTACGTAGCCGACCTCGAGGTCGCGAAGATCTTGCCGCGATGTCGAAGTCGATGACGCCGGGGTGTCGACGATGATCTGCGTCGACGGGCGTCGGGCGGAAGAAGACAGAGCGCCAGCACCGGGGGGGTGGCGCGCCGGCAGCAGAGGGGGTGGCGCGGCGGCTGCAGGGGGCGAGACGACGTCGCCCAAGCTCCTCAGTAGAGTAGCCTCCGAGCACTCGCAAACATACGGAGCCTAGCGACGACTCCCGGTCATTCAGATCCAGCTGAAATCGCAGGAGTAGATCTTATCTGGAATCCCGCAGAGCAACGGCGCTCTGCGATATGGCTTAGGTGGAGAGAGACCCTCTTCCTCAGCTCGGCGCGGCTCTGACTTGGGAACCACGAGATCGAGAGAGAAATCGGGAATTAATTGATTTTCCTATGAATTAAAACAATTAATATGCCTTGCTATATAAAGGGGGAAGGGGGTGTGCAAACTCCTTGGCTCCCCCATGTGGGACTAAAGGTTGGGGGGGGGGGGGGGGGTGGTGGTGCGCACCCACCATGGGCCAGCCGAACCCCCTTGGGGCCCACCCCCCTTTGTGGGGTGCGGCTCCCCCTCTTGGGCCCTCTTAGGGCCCATGTAGGTGGGAGCCCCCTTTTTCCTTTATTTAATTAATATTAAATTAATATAAAAATCTCATTAATTCATAATTAATATATTTATATATAATTCAATATCCCATGACTCCGAAACTATTTCGGAACCACCCGAACAACTTTCGGACACTCTCGGAACCCTTCCATAGCTCACCGGAACTCCTTCCGGACCACCGGAACTCTTTCCGGATCATTTCTCTCTCTCCAACAAGAACCTATAAAATTCCAGAACCTATCTCCTAGCGTCGCTAAGACCTTAAGTTTGTTACGCTACGGTTCGGGAACACTCCAGACATGGTCGAGACACTCCGCTCACCAATGATCGTCAGGGATACCTGGAAATATATGACGACCCCTGTGCATTCCACGAATATCGTCGTTGAACCATAAGTATGATATTCATTCCCTTTGTCTCTGCGATACTACCTTGTCCAAGATATGATCGTAGACACACCGATGCCTTTGCTGTATCTCGTTACCGACGAAGGTTATTAACTCGTCTGCGATATTACATCTCCATGACCTAGTCATAAGCTGCGCAGCTATATAGATGCAATATCACCGAGTGGGCCCAGAGTATCTTTCCATTACAAGAATGAACAAATCCCGCTCTTGATCCTTACGTCTTGATGCTCTTTCGGAATACCCAAGATGGACACCGTTATTGTCATGCTATATAAGACACAACGTTTGATGCTCTCAAAGTACTCCTACGAAGCAACAATAAGCACAGTCTCACGGTCTAAGGAATAAGCTATCACACTCTTATCTATTGCAAATGACAAACATCGTAATACGATCTTATTGCAATACTTTGCGTATGTCCACCACCTTATTCTACTAACAAGATGACCCCATTGTCAACCGACGCCATTGTCCTTGATCGGGAATCTCGATCAACTGTTGCCCAATGGACTAGCTCATATAGAGGCTTGCTAGGGACCTGGTTGTCTGTGTATCACACGTGTATTAATAATTTCGATTAATACAGTTATAGCATAATACACAAACCTATTATAAACTCATGAGATAATGCAATAAATAATACTTATTTATTTGCCTCTAGGGCATATCTCCTTCAGTCTCCCACTTGCACTAGAGTACAAATAAACTAGCTGCATTTTACTTTATCAGAATCCCTTATCAAATAAGAATCATTTGATAATGCTTGCTTGTGGAAAAGTGTTACTG
The DNA here is from genome assembly GCA_026929855.1 of Poa annua. Taxonomy (NCBI): domain Eukaryota; kingdom Viridiplantae; phylum Streptophyta; class Magnoliopsida; order Poales; family Poaceae; genus Poa; species Poa annua. The sequence goes on along the minus strand of CM049428.1, from coordinate 3,998,137 downwards.
CACAATCCATGATTGTACACGCTTTTGCGATTCATTGGTATCAACTCGCTTGATATCATCACGTCGTCTAACAACATATATGCTAATACCGTAACTAAGTGAGACTTCTGCTTCACAGCGCTTATTCTGATTATACTAACCAGATAACTGCTCTGAAAAAACACACTCAGCTATACAGAGCCCCTTGTAACAATACAAACTCGCGATATCCACATACTTTCACACCAATGTAGAAAACTTGACATTCAAATGTCAATCCCTTAACTAACGCACTTCTACTTCCAGCAAATTCTAAATTCACGTTCATAACTGCTCTTTGTTTCAAGAACATCGGTTATAATTCATCGAGCAGATAATAAGGTTTCTGTATGATGTCTAATATTACATAATAGACTCACATTTCATACAATCATTACTTTCACGCATCATTACTCTTAATGATCGATTGGACTCCAAAAGACCACCCTTTTGATTCTATTCTGACTCCTCAGATATAATCCAAAACAACTCGACCAACTATTTAAAATTTCCGTTCTATTTCAAAATAGACATCAACTTTCAAATAGTTTCACAACTTCATCCTATTCTATTGGTACAGTTTCACAACGTGTTAACTAGACATGGCGAATTCGACTCCCACTCAAATTATGTCTCCACATATTTGACAACACGAGCTCCCACTCACGTGTCATCCACATATTTGAGTTCCTGAGCTCCCACTCAAAAATATGTTCTTCACATATTTCACCTGAGTGAACTAACTATGACTCCCACTTAAATCGACATCTTGGTTAAACCAAAATCATTGATCTACTATCAATTCGATTTTAATACAAACTACAGTATTACATTAATACAAATCCCTCAGACTTCAAGCATGTCTACATAAATGTAGTCAACAAATTTGATCTTGTCCAAGACACACTTCTTGACAAGACATGCTACCGCGTCTTTCTTATAGTCACATTTACATATAACACTTTATATGATGATTAAACAATCTTATTCCTCTAATAAGAATTGCAGCAACAATTACTCTCTTAATCCTTTTAAACGTAACTTGGATTTCCAGGCTGAAAAGCCTTTGTTCGTATTCCGATACTTTCTCAACTTTCTTTGTATTCATAAAGTGCACCTCGATCTGTCAACGAGATCTGAAATACTTAATACAGTGCTGAGACCCGACAGCAATATCAAATATAACAACACTTTATTTAGAAGTTCCTTTCATGAAAAAAAATATTATGATCTTTATGAAGAGGATTGCAAGCATAAAACAATTTTCTAGTCTCCCTCACTCTTAATCACTAATCTTTCACTAGCAGACATATACTCTTTGGAACACTTTCCAACATAGGTCTGACACTCCAAACTTTCTAATTCCAATCCATAAACCATAATTCGAAAAATTATATTTTCCTCGGAATTACATAGACAACAAACTAAGTTTTGTTTCTATTTGGTTTTGGAATACACTCTCATCCAATGCGAGCAATCTACAAAGAAACACTCATGTATATTCCGAATTATCGCATAATCATATACATGTCGACACTACTGTCGATCCTACGAATTTTCGTTGAGAGAAATATCCATTTTCTAAAGTGGACATCGACTATAATGTTTCGAACATATTAGGAGATTTCTAAGACAGATTCTGACAGACCACACTTTATTTAAAATAGAGCATGATTATAATTCCCCACATGTCTCCACATATGACATTATAATATTGTGAAACGAATTTCCACAAGTCTTTTGTGTTGAAACCATAATTCAAAAAAATATTGTCCTTTGATCGAATTTTGTGAATACAATATTCACTAATCTTTCTTCTGAAAAACCCCATTTGATCTATTATCAAATTAATTTCAGACTCCATAATTTATCGGGCAAATACTCCTATTTACCAAAATCATAGAAGAATTCGGATCAAGCAAAACACCATTGATTAATCATTAAAAATGACTCTCAATCAATTTCCTCTAGTATTGCAACTTCAATACTGCATTTCAAACTTAATCAATTTTGGCACTCGAAATACTTAAATGGACCAAAATTATCCATTACTTCTTTCATTGCCTTTATGACTAAATTCGATGGTGTTTGCTCTTTGGACACATAATTTTATTATTCCCGCTATTATAAATGTACATCATACGCATAATGTAATTGAGATGTGATGCAAATTACTCATAACATGAAACAACTGCTTTGTTTCATAACATAAAACAACTGATGTGTTCTATATGAATAATTATGTCTTGCAACATTCAAGACACCAAACTAGATCACATTCTCACTATTACAAAATGTCTTATCAAAAACTATTGATGATAACTAATATGATATCTCGAGTGCGTGAGCACTACTGGCCATTAACTTGCCATCACTTGTGCACTGTCACGTCACCCTTCGCCACATACTTGTGATAATCAGGGACTGTTTCACAAACAGAACAATTATCAAACACTTTTCATCAAGTATGAGAAGAATACATTTATATCTTCGTGTATCAAATATACCCATAGCGTCGAAGAACTCTTCTTCGATGAATCAACCTTTTAGAGATTTGAACTTGTTCACGAACGTGAAGAAGCTCACCGTGTCTCTATAGCATATTCACGCACATGCTATTCACAGCTAGGAGGTAAAGCGCAATCTCTATTGCACTGGAGTTCGCTATCTGGAAATCGTAGATATTCGTAAGCCTGAAGTAGATGTCACACAACTTCTTCAACTGAGTCTCCAGACGGGTATGCTCCCCATGTGAATGGTCCGGAACTTTCTAAGTTGTCTGAACTGCTCAAGACTCAATTCATCTTTGAAGTGAACTCTGATCGTATCAATCACGGCATATGGCTCCATGTGTTGAATACAACTTTCAACTCAGGTGCTAGGCATACGCTCATGACGACCTTCACTTCCATGAAAATATCATGATGCTTACGAAACTCATCATCTTGCTCCTTGCTATCAGAATCATCTGGTCTAACTCCTAACTAATGTTCTAGTACATATAGGATGTTTGTTGTGTTTGGAGAATGTTTCTAAAACTGATGTACCAGCAGATGAAGTTGGACCCGTCGGCTTCCAAGGTAGAATCCGAGCTCTTGAAGAAGTAACTGAAGCGTAGTTCCGTAGTCTTCAGATGTGATCGCAAAAGAGGTAAGATAAGTTTATAATATATAGGTGAGTTTTAGTTCTATAATCTCATTATCTAAAACACACCACACCAAGATTATTATCCCTAAAATAATAATGGCGATTACACGACCCTCATCCACCACACTACCCCCGATCATCACGGCCGGCAGCACAGCTTCAAAGGTAGACATAACATGTCGATCACAACAACTCTGTGACTCGTGCTCGATCTTTCGATCTTCCCGTGTTCCGAGGCCATACCTCTGAGTATGCTAGGCTCGCCAATCAAACCTCGAAGACCCTGCGCGTGCAACATGGCTTACACCCACTGTATGCGAACGACGAGATGTGTGACACCCGATCATCACGGCCTGCCTCATAACGTAGAACTTTCTTGGTGGTGCGCAACGAGGGAGAACACAATTTTGGTATTTTGTTAGGGATCATCCTATTTATGATGCTACCGTTGTATATCTAACATATAAGCAATCAATAGGATGCACACACAACAGCACACAATAATGATGCAATGAAGTGCGATGTGACATGGTCGATGCGCCTGGACCTTCATGGCGCCATGTGCCTGGCCCCTGGCGCCCCGGCATGGCTCCGAGTCTACAGAGCCCTCCATTGCCTCCGACAGTACGAGTAATATCAAAAACTTACCGTAACCATGTCACATGAAATAACGGCTCTGCAAAACAAAGTTAGACGCCTCTAGCTTTATTTAGTTTTGCAAATTTTACGTGGCATATAGGCTTATTCGTAAGAGAATCGCTTCCCTACCTACGAACTTTGTACCACAACGTCGATCGTATAATTGCATGTTTAAGCATCCCTTTCGGGCCCTCCATTGAAAATGCTTTGCCGACTAGAGAGAGAGAAACAGACACCCGCCAGCCACAGATACGGTGCAAGCCGTATGTCAGTAGTGGAACCAGTCTCGCGTAAGCGTACGCGTAAAGTCGGTCCGGGCCGCTTCATCAACTCAATACCGAAGGCATCGCAAGTGCACGCTAGAGGGTAGCAAATATAAGAAAGACGCCCTCATTCAACATGAGTTCTAACCGTACCAGCAGTACTACGCATAGATCGGCTCTGATACCACTGAAGGGGTTACGGGGCAGAAAACAATAATTTTCTAGCGTACGAAACCCTAACTAGTCAGGATCTATCTATCTAGTACATGTGATAACGGTGGCGGAACGGGTCACATTACCTCCATGTAGACCGATAGCGGGGATTACGCTCCCGCACAAGCGTTGACGATGAAGTCGTACGTAGCCGACCTCGAGGTCGCGAAGATCTTGCCGCGATGTCGAAGTCGATGACGCCGGGGTGTCGACGATGATCTGCGTCGACGGGCGTCGGGCGGAAGAAGACAGAGCGCCAGCACCGGGGGGGGGGGGGGGGGGGGTGGCGCGCCGGCAGCAGAGGGGGTGGCGCGGCGGCTGCAGGGGGCGAGACGACGTCGCCCAAGCTCCTCAGTAGAGTAGCCTCCGAGCACTCGCAAACATACGGAGCCTAGCGACGACTCCCGGTCATTCAGATCCAGCTGAAATCGCAGGAGTAGATCTTATCTGGAATCCCGCAGAGCAACGGCGCTCTGCGGTATGGCTTAGGTGGAGAGAGACCCTCTTCCTCAGCTCGGCGCGGCTCCGACTTGGGAACCACGAGATCGAGAGAGAAATCGGGAATTAATTGATTTTCCTATGAATTAAAACAATTAATATGCCTTGCTATATAAAGGGGGAAGGGGGTGTGCAAACTCCTTGGCTCCCCCATGTGGGACTAAAGGTTGGGGGGGTGGTGCGCACCCACCATGGGCCAGCCGAACCCCCTTGAGGCCCACCCCCCTTTGTGGGGTGCGACTCCCCCTCTTGGGCCCTCTTAGGGCCCATGTAGGTGGGAGCCCCCTTTTTCCTTTATTTAATTAATATTAAATTAATATAAAATCCCATTAATTCATAATTAATATATTTATATATAATTCAATATCCCATGACTCCGAAACTATTTCGGAACCACCCGAACAACTTTCGGACATTCTCGGAACCCTTCCATAGCTCACCGGAACTCCTTCCGGACCACCGGAACTCTTTCCGTATCATTTCTCTCTCTCCAACAAGAACCTATAAAATTCCAGAACCTATCTCCTAGCGTCGCTAAGACCTTAAGTTTGTTACGCTACGGTTCGGCAACACTCCAGACATGGTCGAGACACTCCGCTCACCAATGATCGTCAGGGATACCTGGAAATATATGACGACCCCTGTGCATTCCACGAATATCGTCGTTGAACCATAAGTATGATATTCATTCCCTTTGTCTCTACGATACTACCATGTTCGAGATATGATCGTAGACACACCGATGCCTTTGCTGTATCTCGTTACCGACGAAGGTTATTAACTCGTCTGCGATATTACATCTCCATGACCTAGTCATAAGCTGCGCAGCTATATAGATGCAATATCACCGAGTGGGACCAGAGTATCTTTCCATTACAAGAATGAACAAATCCCGCTCTTGATCCTTACGTCTTGATGCTCTTTCGGAATACCCAAGATGGACACCGTTATTGTCATGCTATATAAGACACAACGTTTGATGCTCTCAAAGTACTCCTACGAAGCAACAATAAGCACGGTCTCACGGTCTAAGGAATAAGCTATCACACTCTTATCTATTGCAAATGACAAACATCGTAATACGATCTTATTGCAGTACTTTGCGTATGTCCACCACCTTATTCTACTAACAAGATGACCCCATTGTCAACCGACGCCATTGTCCTTGATCGGGAATCTCGATCAACTGTTGCCCAATGGACTAGCTCATATAGAGGCTTGCTAGGGACCTGGTTGTCTGTGTATCACATGAGATAATGCAATAAATAATACTTATTTATTTGCCTCTAGGGCATATCTCCTTCAACATACACAGACACATACATGAACAAAAACATGAACTTGATGAACCCATGCACATACATGAACACAGACTGGAACTTGATGAACACATTAACCAAACATAAACTTGATGAACATACATGAATTTTTATATCTCACCAAATAAATCATACAGAATCATGCATTTACAAGGTAATATTCTCACAGAATACATCATACGGAATCATGTAATCACAAGGTAATTTTCTGATTATCCAAGAAAATCATACGGATTTTTTTGTGTTGTACAAAATATTGGATGAACAAAAATGCAGCCCACATGGCTCTTGATGAATCGGTTCCTTGGATCTAGAACGGATGGTCCCCAACAAAGTGACAACACGAAAGGAAATGCTACAGCCGGACCTGAAAATTTGATCTAAAGATATATGATTCCGTACAAAAATGCTACACCCGGATTTGAAGATGTATGAATACCACATACAAAAAAAAAGGCATGATACATGATTCTGTATACAATAAAAAATCGAGATATGAAGATATTCCGGAATTTGCATCATATTCGAGATCTAAACACAACAGATACATGTTAACGAACAGATCTGGATCAAAAAAATGGGGGTTCTTTCCAAGAACAAACCCTATATTTGGATACAAAAACCGGATGAACAAAAATACAAAATCTCCGGATCCAGATGCAAATTCGAGATCCGGACTCAGATGTAAAATCTGCAGCCCACATGGCTCTTGATGAACCGGTCTCTCATATGCAAATTCGAGAACGAGATGCAAAATTCCAGATGCAAATTCGAGATCGAGATGCAACAAATGGATTCAGATTTAAGGAAACAAGAAGAGCTCAGATCCAGCGTGAGAGCTTCCCAGATGCAAATTCGAGATAACAAAAGGAAAATAAAGATCTGGCAGGAGCCCGATCTGGAGGTGCTCGAGCTGGATCCGGCGTCGTTGCCTCCCTTCTGGTCGCCGGTAGCGGCTCCTCTTCGTCGCCATTCCGCCGCCAGAGGTCGCCAGAAATGGTTGGAGGTGAGATGCGGCTGGAGGTGGGAAATGATTAGGCTTATGGTGAACCGGTGGCTGTTAGGGTCTTCATATAGGTGGCTCGTTTTGTGTATGTTACTAAGTGGGAGGTCTTTTTTACATATATCACACAGCCGTCGGATTCGCGATAAACGCTTCAGATAGGCAGGGCGGTCGCATGTAGTTGTGCGATTGAATTGCCGGTCCTATACTCCTATACATGGAATTTGCCACATGGAAACGTCCAGACGGGCGACTATGTTACAAAACTGTGACTATGACGTGCCCATAATACGAATTATTTGCTTCTGCTTGAGGAAATGGATCAAAGATAAAAAATTGATCGAGAAGCAAAAGGATGAGAAATGCAGCAAGAGATGAATGCTCAAAAAAAAAATAGCCTTATAGCTTTTGTGGCCCTTGGTCCTATTGTAGTTCATAAACTTACTATATGCTGCCGTTAATTGGCGCCCATTGATAACCAGCTTTGTCTTACAAAGGAGCGTCATCAAAATGACCTAAAAAAGTTTTCAGCATGAAAGTTACGCGCCTTGTTGAGAGAAAGACCTTTTTTTGTAGATCCTCTCAATTCAACATCCTACGATCGATGTCTTTTAGAGCCAAAATAAGCTTCTCCCACTAAACCTCATTACGATATTACATGGATAATTGTCGAACTCTGTACCAGCGAATTTAGAGATTCAGAAGTTGCCCTAGTAATTATGCAAGTGAACCGGAGGCTACGATATTTACGCAATATTTAATCTAATGTATATATGAAGATTCAAATAGGCATAATCGTGCCCAACATGTTATAATTTGAGGAGTTTGTGCATTCATAATTTTTTTGTCTCGTAGAGCTCTATATGAAACACATGCCTGCTTTCATAAAGCTAAAGATAGACACAATGGTATTTAACATGTTGCCATATAAATGATAGCATCCGCGCTACGTCCCGCTCATCACGCTCATCACGCCTAAAGTCACAAAGACAACCTTTTCGATGAGCATCTGGAAACATGTGGGTGTCTATTAAATTGCAAGTGTTCTAAATATGTTGCAGATACAATTCATAATTCTCTCGAGAGACCATTGATACACATGTGTAGTTGAGAGTGGCATGTCACTGCTAAAGTCTTATTGACACTCGCAAGGTGCCATCTTGTCAAACAAAAAAATCGATGTAAAATAGTTCATGTCAAAACTTAAAATCAAGGTCATTATAGTTTTATGTTGAACACTTTGTCTCATGTGAGCTGGAGCCAATGCTTTCTCCGTTATATCTTGTGCATATTCATGTAATAGTTGTTGTGACTTTCACTTTATTTACAATGATATGGTATGAGTCTTCCGTTTAAAATATTTCTAGGGCACTTGCACACAAAGAAATAGTTTTCCCGTGTGTTCTTGGCACATGGAAAAAATGCAGATTCGAGTAATTTAGGGAAGATAACCACCATCCCTCAAAACAAAAAAGGAAGGTAACCTACCAGCTGCGGCTGCCGAGTTAATAGTTTCCATAAATTTTCTCTCGATTATTTTCCCTCTTGAGAACCGACAACACGGTTTAGCAATCAGCATAAATGAATGAAACCGATTCTTCCTTCCTGGTTCTCCACGTACCCGCAATGGAAGTGATGACGAACCCGGTCCCGATGGACTTTGGCGGCCTGGCAGCGCTCGCCGGCGTCCTCGCAATGCGCCTAGCCGAGGACAACGCGTACAGCACCAACCTGGTGTTCTCGCCGCTGTCCATATACGCCGCGCTCGCGCTCCTGGCCGCCGGCGCCCGCGGCGCCACCCTGGACGAGACCCTGCGCGTGGTCGGCGCGCGGTCACAGGGCGAGCTCGAGGAGCTCGTCGCCCGCGTGGCAGGGGAGGCGTTCATCAGGGACCGCTCCGGCTCCGGCGGCCCGCGCGTGGCGTTCACGAACGGCGTCTGGAGCGACCTCCACAGGTGCCCGCTGAACCCGGCCTTCCGCGACGCCGTCGTGGGGAAGTACAGGGCCGAGGCCAGCGCCGTCGACTTCGTCCGCAACCCCGAGGCGGCACGGGTGCAGATCAGCGCGTGGGTGGCCAAGGCCACGGACAACCTGATCGACTCCGTGTTTCCTCAGGGATCCATCACGCCCGACACCGTCGTCGTGCTCGGCAACGCCGTCTACTTCAAGGGCAAGTGGGACAAGCCCTTCCACGAGAAACGCACCGAGACGAAGCTCTTCCACCGGCTCGACGGCTGCACCGTCGGCGTGCCCTTCATGCAGAGCTCGGATCGGCAGTTCATCGCTGTGCACGATGGGTTCAAGGTGCTCAAACTCCGGTACCAGATGGGGCAACCGCAAGGTAATAATCCACAACATGTTCAGCCATAGTCGACTGTCCATTCATATTTTGCCACTCTTAAATCTTAATTACTGTGATCACCTGTTGACAGGCTACGAGGATCGTCGTAGTTGCAACCCTACACAGTTCTCTATGTGCATCTTCCTTCCAGACGCCCGCGACGGCCTGCCGAACCTGGTTGACAAGATAGCATCCCGGCCCGGGTTCCTCCACGACCACCTGCCCAACAAGACGATCCATGTCGACAAGTTCCAGGTGCCCAGGTTCAAGCTGTCCTTCCAAAGCAGCTTGGTCGCCGTTCTCAAGAAGCTCGGGCTTCGATTGCCGTTCACTGAGCAAGCCGATCTGTCTGGCATAGTTGAAGTACCAGCTGGCGCGGCAATGGAGCTGAGCGTGGTTCACAAGGCGGTCATCGAGGTGAACGAGGAAGGCACCAAAGCCGCGGCCGTCACCATGGTTACTTACACGCTTACTTCCATGTCGAGGTCTCTACCACCTGCTCGAGTGGATTTTGTGGCCGACCATCCGTTCGCGTACTACGTCGTGGAAGAGGCGACCGGCGCAATTGTCTTTGCGGGGCATGTCCTTGATCCGTCTACCCCCTAGAGATAAATAGGACGTCTCCAACGACTTTGTGTTTGATGATTTGGATTCTGATGAATCGAACGTTTGAGAAGAAATAATTGCCATAGTTCCAAACCTATACTTATATCAAAGATCGGTATTTCCATTCTGCCTTTTTTAATCATTTAAGAGAAGTTGTGAATGCATGACAATCCAGGTAATGTTTGAACCAATCCACTGATCACACATTTTGGTTAGTTCTCCGTCCAAGTCGGGATTTGACAATCTGCAACACTTCATTTTATTGTATGATCATTAACCACAAACCGTGTCACTACAAATCTCTGCATCAAGTTCATGTGTTGAAGATCTTAACTGGGATAAAGTCCGTTTTATGACCAATGTAAAAAAAGGTAAATAAGACTTTTAAGGAGATTTTTTTTGAAAGTAGAGCAAGAGCCATCTCGTCTTCAATGACGATATCCAGGTACTTGATCGATGCTCATATTGTTCCTTTTAAATCACTGCAAGGTCAGGTGTAACGTTTAGTTATCACTGTCGTTATCTCGATGGTTACTGATCAGAAATGTTGGAATTACAGGGCACATCATCAGTAGTCCTCGCAGGCCTCTTGGCTGCGCTTAAGGTGATCGGTGGAGGTCTTGCGGATCAGACCTACCTCTTCCTTGGTGCTGGAGAGGCTGGCACTGGCATTGCAGAACTCATTGCTCTTGAGATGTCAAAACACGTAATACAACATCCATATGCCCCCCTTACTTATGGATCATTCCATCGTGTATTGTAGTACCATCGATGTTGATCGTGCCAAGACCTTATCAATCGGTTGTTTTTACTTACAGACGGATCTCCCGCTTGACGACTGCCGCAAGAAGATCTGGCTGGTGGACTCTAAGGTTTGTTGATGATATCAGGAATCACAACAAGATGAAACGTTGCAATCAGCAAATGATTTTCTCTGACACATAGTGTATTGTGTCTTGATCTGCAGGGACTGCTTGTAGAGTCGAGAAAAGAGTCTCTCCAGCACTTCAAGAAGCCATGAACCCCCGACGGCCCTGCTCGAGGCCGTCGAGTCCATCAAACCAACCGTGCTGATTGGAACTTCTAGCGTCGGGAAGACCTTCACCCAGGTACACCGCACTGCACGCCATCCGCGATGACGGCGGCACCGCCCTGGTCCCCGAGCGCGACCGCCTGCCGTTAAGCCTGGAGCGCTCGTCCAGGTTCGTGGCTGTCAAGACGTGCGCCGACATCGAGCGCAGGTACAAGGACTATCTCTCCAAACTCGTCGGCAAGGAGATCATCCCCACCGGACCGCTGCTCACCGAGTCACCGACGGTGGCGGATCGGAGGACGACCACAACACGGGAATGGGTGGGGGGTGGGAGAGTTGACCAGCACGAATCTCCGCGCACTGGGATGGCTGAGATAGGATGGACGGGGGAACGACCGTCTGGAATATAGTTTTCGAATTTTTTTGTCTTTTTTACACAAGGTACGGAAAATATCGGTCTTCCCTAGAACGACTTTGTGAACATATAAAATAAGACGATGTATGTACAAAACTATTTCAATATTTTTTGAGATATCGAAATGTACATTTTGAATAGCAGTTGCATATGTATCCAGTAGATGGGGTGGCGTGGCTTAATCTGAACCGTTGATTTGGTCGATCGGACGGTCGTGGATATGGGGGCGACGTGGAGCGCTGTGGAGGGGTGGTGAAATCCTTCAGCCATTATATATTAGGTTAACGTACAAAGCATCAATCAGAGTGTCACCCGCATATCCCATGGTTTTCCAAGAAAAATATTAGATGGAGGGCACATATTCCTGCCATGATGCACATCGATCATCTTCCAGCAATACCAAGTTAATTAGCTGTAGTAGCACCTCCAAATTTTATGAATGCTTTTTTATATGTAAGACGCACGACGACACGGTACATTGAGCAGTCTATTGGTCGCAACTAAATATCGAATGTCAATACTCCGCCCTAATCGAATTCATGACTTATGGCTGATGTAAATTCTTTACTCTAGTTCAATTTATTGGAAAAATTCAGCCATATACAATGTAGTTTCATAACTCCATTATGTGCCACTTACCCAAAAATAACAATGCCGGGTCTAGAAAAAGTTCTAACGAAAACTCTTGACCACGGCGGTCTGACGTCAAGTGTGTGGTTATAATGGTACCTATGAAATCCTCACTTGTGCAAAGGAATTGCAAATGACACTGTTCAGTTACTCTTTAAGCAGGCAGGAGAAAAAATGGAAGTTGAGCGGATATGTAGCAAATAGCTACAGTACCAAATAGCAAATAGACTTACGGACAAAGAGCTCACTCACAGAAGAAATTTATGGACGGACGTGTCCATGCGTGATTAGTCCATACGTAGATAATGGGAATCAGCAACACAACAGTACATAATCTGCCATTAATGTTCAAAAAAGTAAAAATATAGGGCACAAATTCCTAGCACTACTGCAGTACCAAGTCCTAGCAACAGTAGCACCTCTTCAATAAACTGCATGCATCTACTACCGGATGGCAAATACTCTGCGCTAGTTGAATTCCTGGTCAGCCATCAATTAGTAACATAAACTCTTTGATGTTTGCTCTAGTTCAATGCAGACGCCAAAAATCCGCCATACGTATACAGTATTGTAATCTTGTAACTTCAAGATGCGCTAGTTACTGAAAAATAACATTGCTTGGTCTAGAAAAAGTGCCAGCATACTCTTGGCGCACACAGGATGGTCCAAGCCAAAGGTACAAAGACCAATTCTACCGGCGAGGCCCTTAGGTGCCCCAACCATATCCGTGCATATGTTGCCGTGCGGATCATAGATTTGAAGCACCACCGACCATTCATGTCCATGGTAGAAAGGGTATTGTCCGTCACTGAAAGAGCACTGCAAAAGAAGCTTCCCACCATCCGGCATGACCCTTAGTGGCATATAACGGCAAGCAGATGGCGCCATAGGGATCGCGTACGCCTTGATCCAGTTTCTCCCGGAGGTATCCAGGATCCATATGTTGGTGAACGCATCGTCAGCCGGTACTCTAGTCCCGTCGGTATCATCGCACACCGGTTGAACCATGCACAAGGCCCCATTAAGCTCCGTTATGCGGATCGCCAGTGTCCTCCTCCATGTCTTTGCGTCGAATGATTTCCATGGTCCTTGTAGGACGCCGGGCCTCCATTGTTCGGTCTCGAGGTCGAAGCATACCAAAGTGTCATCGTTATGAACCTCGTCTGCGAGGAAGTACATGACGCCGTGGACGGTGACGGGAGAGCGTTGATCGGTGCAAAGGCGGGCGGTCGTTGGCGGCGGCGTTCTCCTCCACCCTTTGGTGGCATGATGATGATGATCTCCTAATGTAAGGATCTCGGAAGTGCGGTCGCTGAGGACACGCACCATCTTGTATTCACCGGACGTGGCGGCGCGGCCGAATCCGAAGATGGTGTAGTAGCGTGTGGCGACGTAGGGAAAGGTATCGTGGTCTACCACGTCCACCCGTGGGCAGGTCGCGAGGACCTCCCCGGTGGCCGGATCGACCACGTTGACGCCACCGCAAGGAGCGCCGCTGAGGCAAATCAGGTCGTCGAGGCTCGTGTTGCAGACCGTACGTCCCGTAGCCCACGACGCCCTTGATGACTGTCACGACGTTGCCTTCCGAACGCGGTTTTCCCGAAACTATATGCGACCGCACCTTTTATCAAAACCGTCCATTTTGCTTTGCGATTCGTGCTATTTTTTGCATCAAACCCCCTCACCTTTAAAGGTTTCTTGCATCAATCCCTAATCAATATTATGGATACCTACTTAACTTTTCATCATTACCATTAATAAGTGGATATGGGAATATTTGGAGATGATTTCATTTTTTCGTTTTGTATTAACATATGTGGATATGTGTGTTTATAGAAACATATTTTTGTATTAACAAAGATTTCCTGAAAATGTAAACAATTTTTTTTGTATTAGCATGTATTAACACAATTTCCTGGATATATGTATATTTGTGGATAAGTGTATATTTGGATATGTGTGTTTATGCAAACATATTTTTGTATTAACAAAGTAACCAAGATTTTCTAAAAAAATGTAAACATATTGTTTTGTTTGCATTTTATTGGTTAAAATTATTTTCGTTTTTTGCCTTAATTTTTATTGGTTAAATTGTCTCACAAAGTGAATATTGGTTTAGGGTGTTGTTAGGGACTTTATATAAGGGGGATCGTTTTGTCCATTTATTTAAGTGGAGTGTCTTTTTGCACATATCACATGAACCGTCGGATTTGAAATAGACGTCCCAGATAGACAGTGCGATCGCATATAGTTGCGTAGTTGCATTTCCGGTTGCCTTCCATGTCCATTAGCCGCATGTCACGGCCTTCATCTGGCTCTTCTTCCGGGAAGGAGCCGGCGTCGACGAGGAGAGGGACGTGGCGGGAGCTGTGCGCGGCGGCGAAGACGGGGCTGGAGATGAGGTCGCGCCACCCCCTCGAGACGCATCGGAAGCGGCAGATGGACCTGACCGGCGTCCTGGAGAGGATGTCGAAAACGGCCTGGTAGGGTAAACAGACGGTACTGCTACCCATGTCGAGCCGCCGCCGCCGCCGTGTATGCATGGATTGCTGTCTCATGCAGTTATTCACGGATCGGATGAAATATGTAGGCAGACACTTTTTTTTTCTGCATTGCCTTGTGACATTTTTTTTCTTGGCCTCTGCATCAATCCCGTACGCGCAGACCGACGAGGAGATATATCACGCCACCAGGGTATGGGATACCGATGAGATCAGTACGAACCCTCTCCTAACTGCACCTATTTTTACTCAACTCCAATAACAGGGTTTAGAACTAATTATATGCGTGTATTGATACATATATATGTCATCCGTGCAGCCACTACCCCACCTATGTGTTACACGGACACCGACAACCCTGGCCGCTTCATCGAAGCTAGAAATACCCTACTAATATGTTCTATCAAAGTTGAATCAATAAGAGGAGGTTTAAGGTGGCCGCTAGACGTGTTTGGTATGGTCACCGTGCGTGATGTGTTGGAGATTGATCGCATGCGTAATATTGTCTTTGCTCGTGGAAGAAGTAACTGTCAAACTATTACGGAAGAGGTAACTACTTTGTATATATATATATTCCTAGCCCCTGTCGCAATTTCTATTCACGGTCAACCCATAGAGATGAAAAATCATCATATGTTACTAACTTAATAAATTGTGGCGTGCAGCACCCGTACCTAGAGCTCACAGGTCCTTCCCGTGCTGTTGTGACGTGCTATATATGTGAAGCAAGTACATAAAATATGGTCCAAAATGACACTCATTTAATTTTCACAAAGAGTAGAACAAATTTTATGGATAATATCTTAATATGAGGATTTACTTGCTTTCTATCTAAATTCGCCTCTTTAATTGACTTTATGTCAATTTTCCGGAAGTAATTCAAATTTGAACTACAACTGTTTGATAGTTTGCTCTGAAGTTCTTATAAAAATAATTTTAAGGTACACAAGTAGTGGTTCCAACATAGAACCGTCAATAGTTTTGAAAAATTCGACCACTTTTGATGAATAGCCATGCTCTCCATTTTGACCGTTTTTTGAAAGAAATGGAAAAATATGAAAAAGTACTCAAAAAAAGAAACCCTTTGGCATGAAGTCCTTTTACGTGTACTAGTTAATAGGAAAAATGATAAACTTGATTTTTGGCAAACTTTTCAAAACGAAACTTCACAAAAATGTCAAACATCTATAAACATGCATAGGTTTCAAGACAAATGACCAATGTATGACCATTATCATGTCATAGTTTGTGATAAAGTGCCCATATTCAGCACATATGTGTCTCATGGTATGGGAAACAACGTCACCGAAGCGATTTTCAAAATTCTTTTTAGAAATATCATTTTCTATTTTTTAAGTGTCAGAAATGACTTTTTTTGTGAAGCAAGTACATAAAATATGGTCCAAAATGACACCCATTTAATTTTCACAAAGAGTAGAACATATTTTATGGATAATAACTTAATATGAGGATTTTCCTTGTTTTCTATCTAAATTTGTCTCTTTAATTGACTTTATGTCAATTTTCCGGAAGTAATTCAAATTTGAACTACAACTGTGTGATAGTTTGCTCTGAAGTTCTTACAAAAATAATTTTAAGGTACACAAGTAGTGGTTACAACATAGAACCGTCAATAGTTTTGAAAAATTCGACCACTTTTGATGAATAGCCATGCTCTCCATTTTGACCGTTTTTTGAAAGAAATGGAAAAATATGAAAAAGTACTCAAAAAAAAGAAACCCTCTCATTATGAAAAAGTGCTCTCCATTTTGACATTATTCATTATGAAAATGATGGCATGGATGTCATATTTGGATTCCTCTCATTTTTATGATCGATATAGACATTTTATTTATTAAATTCTGATATATCAATATGAAGATATGAATTATTTCTTATTAAATGGAAAAGACAAAACAAAAATAAAATAATTGATTATTATTATTATTATTCAAGTATTATTAAACATAGTTATTTTGTTTATTCAAATCTTATTTTTGAAATTTTAAAGATTAAAAAATATAATATCTGAGATGAGGGTTAATATGATTGCTATCATACTAATAGCAACAAGGTATGACATCTCAACTGGAATCTCATTTGAATAGAACTCAATAGTTAAGCGTGCTTGGCCTGGAGCACTCTAAAGATGGGTGACCGTCTGGGAAGTTTGACTAAGGGTGAATAGTTTGAGTTAAGATTATGATTAAGTGTGTGAGTGGATAGTTTGAGCTAAGATTATGATTAAGTGTGTGATATGAGATTAAATATATGACTAAATTGGAGTTAAAATAATAATAAAAAAGTTGAAAAAAAATAATTTTGAAAAAAAATTTAGTAGAGCCATCTATGAGCCCGACGGCATTGCTGACTAAATTTATAGTTATAAGGCCGACGGTTATACCGTCGGGCTCACTATGAGCCTGACGGTATTTGCGACGCCGACGGCCACGGCGTGAGCCCGATGGATCACAACCCGACGGCCTTAGGCCGACGGTGGCCGTCGGGCTCACTTAGGCCGAGGGTTTCTGTGATGAGCCCGACGGCATTTGGCTGTTACTCCTGTAGTGTATGATCCTGGGAACATCGAGGTTGTGCTTAAAGTTAGGGGCGCAACTGAAGCTGAGGATAGAGATCTAAGTTTTTTAGTTTTACCTTTGAGAGATTATACATATCGATTTCATGACCAAGATTACACTAGCATGTGTAGCACGATGAAGTTAACACTTCGTCACATCAACAAATCGGTGGAGGCGACAATCAGTGTGCGACTCATTGGTGACTCATCATGGCTAGATGGTTTCCAAGGTGTTCTTACCACTAGTGTTGCCAGTATAGATGATGCGGATTCTCCTTTGCTTGCTTTTGGACATGGGAAATTGCCTCATGTTGCTAATGATGGCATGTTAAAACTTTCAAGGTCTGGTTTCTCCGTTCAAAGACATGGTGGAGAGCTCAAAGTTTCTATCTTGACAAAGTCTCAAAAGGAAGAACAAAGTGCTACAATGGATGACGTTGTTTTCACACCAAAATGGTGTGGTAGAAGTTGTGGTGTGCTTAATGTTGGTCGATGTAAGATGCAAGTCACCGTTGCTTGGTCCCTTTTTTGTCATTAACTTGTCAAACCTAGCAAGGTAGATCCATATTGATGAATTTATTTGTTACAGACGCTCCAATATATGAGGTCATGTTGTCGGTTCAATGGTGTACATCTATTTCTTTGATTTCAAATCAACTATTTAACCCATAATTGTACATTTCTTACACATATTACCTTGCTTAGTATTTCCCTTTTACCTAAATATCCCATCTAGAAAATTGTGAACACATTTCCCTCCTAATTGAGGAGTTTATATGTTTTATTAGATAAAACAGGCATGTTGGATCAATGTGATGCGACAAAATATCTAAGGATCAAAGGGGTTAATTATGGGCCATTATCCTGCCTTCACTTCCTCATAAGTTCTGGTATTTTCGAGTCTCGTTTATGAACCAGTAACATGGCAAGCGTGCATCATAGAAGGAGCGTACAAAGTTTATAAAAGTGGTAATCTGCATGGATTTTCACTAGATAGTGTAACGTGTCATGCAATACATAACTAGGCCAGGATCTAAGGTACCCAAACTCAATTTTTAGTTCTTATGTGTTGTAGTTCGTTAATAAAGATTATATGTATATATATATATGCATGATATAGTTGATAAGCCGCTAAATTTATTTCGAATACATTATATGTGCTCATCTATGGATGAACCAGATCACAAGTGCTAAAGTGTATCCAAAACACATTCAATGTCCAAAAGTTCATACACGAATAGATTTATGTTGCATAGTTGATACAAAATAGATTTGCCGATCTGTATGCCAACATGCCATGTTACTGGTTGCAACGGTTTTTATTCTATGGCTATTTTATATTTAATTAAAAAATATTACTACAATGTTGTTTCAGTGCCTTCAACAATCAGATATTGTTTCTTGGGGCCAATGTGTTATCTAAAATATGGCTAAATTTATCACACTCTCTTATGCAAAGGATTATAATAAAAGGATTGAATAGGAAAATATATGCACTTATTAATTTATATTCCTTTGGCTATATGGCCAGAAATAAATACATGCACAGACGATAATGTCGTTGGTTTGTGCTGTAGGGGATCGTGTGCAGAAAACAAAATTTTTCCTACCAACGATATCCTTAAACTAGCCAAGATCTATTCTATGCAGATATAGTAGTACGAACGGAGATCGGAATACGTACCCTTGTAGACCGAAAGCGGGGATTACGTTCCCGCACAAACGTTGTCGATGAAGACCGACGTAGCCGACCTCAAGGTCGTGTAGAGGAAGCAGGCCTCCGAGTACCGCTAGCGCAACACCACGCAGGGAGTCGCACACGTACGGTGGAGACGACGCCTCCGAAGCTCCAGTCCAGGACGAGCAGCGGAAGACTTGGACCGGAACACCAGCAGCGCGGCAGCGGGCTATGGTGGAGGAGATCCCCGACTCCTCTTGATCGGCGCGGCTCCAACTTGGGAACCACGAGATCGAGAGAGAAATCAGGAATTAATTGGTGAATTAAAAGGCTGGGGGCGCCCCTTCTTATATAGGCTCCCAAGGGGAGCCAACCTTGCCAGCCAGGCAATGTGGGACTAACCCCCCACAGCCTGGCTCGGCATAGGAGGTGCGCCGGCCCCCCTGGTGGGCCCCTTGTGGCCCACCTAGGCCGGCCCCAGGCTCCCACCGAATTCCCCAAGGGGGTTTCCCCCCCTCTTGGGCCTTCTTTCGTCCGGAAGGCCCATTTAGGGAAATCTGCCTTAATAAATTCGAAAATAAATATATAAAATCATATTTGCATATTAATAACACTAATTAATATCAAACATAATATATAAAATATTTCCTAGCTCCGAAAACTCTTTCGGTGCTGCCCGATCTCCATCGGACCTCTCCCGGGACTGTCCCGGTGATCTCCTTCCTTTCCGGTTGTCTTGTCGAAACCCCTTAAGTGTGTTACCCTAGCGGTTCGATATATATCAGGTATGATCAAGACTCCTCAATGATCAACGACTAACTCGTAGGCCTGGACCCCCTGAATTAATCCCTGAGATATAACGAATGACTTTCATCTATCAAACCTGAACGTGAAGTCTTAGACCTTTTGCCATGGCGATACTTAGCATGTCCGAGCGTCGCTCCATAGATATCTCCATACCTAATCCCGACCTCGTTACCGACGATGCCATCTTCTACTCGTTCATGATCTCATGTCTCCGTGACCTAGTCACATGCTTGCAAGCTCATTAGACAAGATCTCACCGAGTGGGCCCGAGAGTATCTATCCTGCTACGCGGACTGGCAAATCCCGCTCTTGACCCCTCGTCTCAATACTCCTTTCCAATACCCAAAAGTATCACCGTTATTGTCATACCAAATAAGATACAACGTTTGGTGCAATCAAAGTATCTTCGGGGAATATCGATAAGAGTTGATCTCACGGTCAAAGGCGTAATGACTATGTTCTCCAAAACTGGGTATGTCCATCACATCGCTCTCCATCGATATGACTCTCATTGCCGACCGGCGCCATGCCCCATGACCGGGAAACCTCGATCATCAATCGCACAACGAAACTAGTCTTAGTAGAGGCTACTAGGGACCTGGTTGTTTACGTATCACACCCGCATTAATGTTTCCACTTAATACGGTTCTAGCATGATACAAAAACCTATTATGAACAAACGAGATATGATAAAGAATACACTTTATTAATTGCCTCTAGGGCATATCTCCTTCAGTCTCCCAGTTGCACTAGAGTACAAATTAATCTAGATTACAACTTGGTAAAAGCCTAACACCCATAGCTAACTGGTGCTGTTCATGCTTATCAAGCGGAAGAGGCTTCGTCAGCGGATCTGCCACATTCAGATCCGTATGCACTTTGCAAATCTTCACATCGCCTTCTTGTACGTACTGACGTATCACGTGGAAGCGTCGGATGTGTTTGGCGGTGGAGTGAGACCTTGGCTCCTTGGCGTTAGCAATGGCTCCCGTATTGTCGCAGAAGAGGATCACGGGGTCTTGCGCGCTCGGGAACACTCCAAGTTCGATGACGAACTTCCTCAGCCACACAGCTTCATTCGCGGCCTCGCAGGCAGCAATGTACTCCGACTCCATTGTAGATTGTGCGACTATGGGTTGCTTCCCACTTCTCCAGCACACGGCGCCTCCATTCACCTTGAACACGTAACCTGTCTGTGACTTACAGTCATCGGGGTCTGAGCAGAAACTTGCATCTACGTAACCCGTTACGCCAAGTTCCTCATCGCAGCCACCATACACAAGGAACATTTCCTTTGTCTTATTGAGATACTTAAGAATACTCTTAACAGCTACCCAATGCGGCATTCCAGGATTACTCTGGAACCGGCTGGTCAAACTTAGAGCTAATGCCACATCTGGTCTAGTACTTAACATTGCATACATGATCGATCCTATGGCTGAAGCATAAGGATGTTTCGTCATTTCGGCCTTACCCAGTTCCGTCACCGGACACTGCGCCTTACGCAATATCTTATTCTTGATAACCGGCAGAGAACCCTTCTTTGCCTTCTCCATATGAAAACGCTTCAATATTTTATCAAGATAAGTACTCTGACTTAGTGCTAATAGGCGCCTTGATCTATCGCGATAGATTTTTATGCCTAAAACATACGCAGCTTCTCCTAAGTCCTTCATGGAAAACTTACTGTTTAAATATTCCTTCACGCTATTCAGAAGTCCCACATCATTCCCTATTAGCAATATGTCGTCAACATACAGTGCTAAGAACACAACCGAGCTTCCACTCATTTTCTTGTAAATACAGGTCTCTTCCACATTCTGGATAAATCCAAAACCTTTGATTACCTCATCAAAGCGAAGATTCCAGCTCCGAGATGCCTGCTTCAATCCATAAATGGATCGCTGAAGCTTGCACACCTTGTTAGCACTTCCTGGATCGACAAAACCTTCCGGCTGTACCATGTACAACTCTTCCTCAATGTTTCCATTCAGGAAGGCCGTTTTGACGTCCATCTGCCAGATTTCATAATCATAGTAGGCAGCTACTGCTAACAAAATCCGAATAGACTTAAGCATCGCTACCGGTGAAAAAGTTTCATCGTAGTCAATTCCATGAACTTGTCGGAAACCCTTTGCGACAAGCCGAGTTTTATAGACGGTCACATTACCATCAGCATCAGTCTTCTTCTTAAAGATCCACTTATTCTCGACGGCCTTGCGCCCTTCGGGAATATCCACCAAGGTCCACACTTGGTTATCATACATGGATCCTATTTCGGATTTCATGGCTTCAAGCCATTTCTCGGACTCTAGACTCTCCATTGCCTCCTTGTAGTTCGTAGGTTCGTCTTGCTCAACTAGCATGACGGTGCAAACCATATTGCCATACCACTCTGGTGCGATCCGAGATCTACCAGACCTACGAGGTAGAACATCTTCCTCGACAGTTTCTCCCACTCCTTCCACGGAGGACGTTTCCGGAATTGCTTCCGTTGCGCCACTCGGAATCTCGAGTTCAGGATCAACGATTTCATCGAGGTCTACCTTCCTCCCACTTACTCCTTTCGCGAGAAACTCCTTCTCTAGAAAGGCACCGGTCTTCGCGACAAAAGTTTTGCCCTCAGCTTGGTTGTAGAAGGTGTACCCAACGGTTTCCCGCGGATATCCTACAAAGATGACTTTCTCCGACTTCGGTTCGAGTTTGTCGGGCTGTAGTTTCTTGACGTACGCCTCACAACCGCAAACCTTCAGAAACGATAACTTAGGCTTATGGCCATACCATAATTCATACGGTGTCGTTTCAACGGACTTGGACGGAGCCCTATTTAAAATGAATGCGGCTGTTTCTAACGCATAACCCCAGAAGGACACTGGCAGATCGGTAAGAGACATCATAGATCGGACACTATCCAGTAGAGTACGATTACGTCGCTCGGACACACCGTTACGCTGCGGAGTTCCGGCGGGAGTAAGTTGAGGCACTATGCCACAACTCTTCAGATGTGTGCCAAACTCAAAACTCAAGTACTCTCCACCGCGATCGGATCGGAGATGCTTGATTTTTCTATTAAGCCGATTCTCAACTTCACTCTGGAATTCTTTGAACTTTTCAAACGTTTCAGACTTGTGTTTCATCAAATAGATATAACCGTATCTACTCAAGTCATCAGTGAAGGTGACGAAGTAACGATAACCATTGCGTGTCGAAACGCTCATTGGTCCACATACATCTGTATGTATGATCCCCAACAAATCCGACGCCCGTTCAACGAAACCTTTGAACGGTGTCCTGGTCATTTTGCCCATGAGGCATGGTTCACATGTATCGAGGGATCCGAAATCCAACGAGTCCAAGAGTCCATCGGAGTGGAGTCGCTTCATGCGCTTTATACCAATATGACCAAGACGGCAATGCCACAAAAACATGGCGGTATCGTCACTACACTTAATTCGTTTGGCTTCTATGTTATGGATGTGAGTACTACGATCGAGATTCAACAAGAATAAACCATTACTCTCGGGAGCATCAACATAAAAGATATCATTCATATAAATAGCACAATTGCTTGACACTGATTTAAATGAATAACCGTCTTGTAACAGGCAAGACCCACTTATAATGTTTACACTCAAGGATGGCACAAATTAACATTTATTTAAAACCAAAACTAATCCCGATGGTAGATGCAGAGGGAGCGTGCCGACAGCCACCACGTCGACTCTCGATCCGTTGCCGACGCGCATCGTCACCTCATCCTTCGCCAGCCGCCTTCTATTCCGTAACTCCTCCTGAGAGTTACATATATGAGCAACAGAACCAGTATCAAATACCCACGTATTGCTCCGGGCGGATGTAAGGTACACATCTATAACATGTATATCAAATATACCTTGCTCTTTTTCGACCGTCTTGCTAGACTTCCTATCCTCCAGATACTTGGGGCAGTTGTGCTCAGGTGATCCGATGGTCACTTCCATCTTCTTCAGCTTGATTTCTAATTCGGCCACTTCGAGCATCTTCAGGATTTTCGACAGGGGTTTTGACGCCCCTTTCATGCCGTAGTCCACTATGGCGTTCTTATAACTAGGGGGCAGAGAGATCAGCGCCCTATCAATCACCAACTCTTCTGGGATCACACTTCCCAGATCACTCAGAAGTCGAGCGCAGCCAAACAACTTGGCCAAGTGCTCACTGATATTGCCGTGCTCTTCCATCTGGGCTGAGAAGAAAAGCACAGTTGCTTCGTACGTCTCAGCCTTGACTTGTCGTGCAAAAACGACCATGAGTTCAGTGATTATTTCATAAGCACCCTTGTTCATGAAGCGGTTTTGCAGGTCAGCCTCCATGGCAAAGAGCATGCCACTCTGGACATAAGAAGAAATCTCCGCCTTTACCCCATGGACAATCCTTTCGATTTCCGGGGCAGTGCTGGGAAGATCACCTAAGGGGGTATCAAGGATGTAGGCCACCTTGTGGGTTTCAAGGATGGACTTCAGATCGCGGAACCAGAACACGAAGTTAGACCCATCGGTCTTGAGCTTCTCTTTCTCAATGAACAGGTTCAGGTTAAAGGAGGGGTGAGACATCTACAATGGAATTTGCAACAACATAAGACTTTGTTCATAATAATTTTGAGTTATAGTATTTTAGAAAAATAACTAACATAACTCCCACTCAAACGAACATCCCTCCTGGTCGTTTAAGCGATTACACGACCCCCATCCATTGCACCACCCCTCATCATCAAAGCCGGCGGCACAACTTCAGGAGTAGACAAAATCGTCCGCCACATCAATTTTGTGACTCGTGCTCGACCTTTCGGTCTTCCTGTTGCGAGGCCATACTTCTGAGTATGCTAGGCTCGCCACCAAAGACCTCCACGCTGACGCTTGTGCAACATGGCTTACACCCACCGTATGCGAACGAAGATATGTCTGACACCCGATCATCACGGCCTGCCTCATAACGTAGAACTTTATTGGTGGTGCGCGTTGGAGGGAGAACACTAGTGGTATTTTGAAGGGATCATCTTATTCAACTACCGCCGTGTAACACACAATCACACACAAAATAAGATGCACACAAAACATCAAATGTAATGCAATGTGATATAGTCCATCGCGCCATGGTCTTCTTGGCGCCCGCAGTTTATAAACAATTTAATAAACCTACCTTGACCATATCACATAGCCCCTGCAAAATAAAGTTAGACGCTTCTACTTTATCTTTTGCATATTTTACGTGGCTTGGGGCTTTCGTAAATAGAACCGCTTCATACCTACGAATCTTATGACCACAACAACGATCCAATAATTGCATGTTTAAGCATCCCTTTCGGGCCCTCCATTGAAAATGCGAAGACCAACTAAAGAGAGAGAAACTGTCACCCGCCAGCCACATATACGGTACAAGCCGTATGTCAGTAGTGGAACCAGTCTCGCGTAAGCGTACGCGTAAAGTCGGTCCGGGCCGCTTCATCAACTCAATGCCGCTGGTAGACACAAGTGCACGCTAGAGGGTAGCAAATAACAGGAACGGTGCCCCCGTGCAGAGCACGGGTTCTAACAGCGTACAGCTATATCTACGATAGATCGGCTCTGATACCACTGTAGGGGATCGTGTGCAGAAAACAAAAATTTTCCTACCAACGATATCCTTAAACTAGCCAAGATCTATTCTATGCAGATATAGTAGTACGAACGGAGCTCGGAATACGTACCCTTGTAGACCGAAAGCGGGGATTACGTTCCCGCACAAACGTTGTCGATGAAGACCGACGTAGCCGACCTCAAGGTCGTGTAGAGGAAGCAGGCCTCCGAGTACCGCTAGCGCAGCACCTCGCAGGGAGTCGCACACGTATGGTGGAGACGACGCCTCCGAAGCTCCAGTCCAGGACGAGCAGCGAAAGACTTGGACCGGAACACCAGCAGCGCGGCAGCGGGCTATGGTGGAGGAGATCCCCGACTCCTCTTGCTCGGCGCGGCTCCAACTTGGGAACCACGAGATCGAGAGAGAAATCAGGAATTAATTGGTGAATTAAAAGGTTGGGGGCGCCCCTTCTTATATAGGCTCCCAAGGGGAGCCAACCTTGCCAGCCAGGCAATGTGGGACTAACCCCCCACAGCCTGGCTCGGCATAGGAGGTGCGTCGGCCCCCCTGGTGGGCCCCTTGTGGCCCACCTAGGCCGGCCCCAGGCTCCCACCGAATTCCCCAAGGGGGTTTCCCCCCCTCTTGGGCCTTCTTTCGTCCGGAAGGCCCATTTAGGGAAATCTGCCTTAATAAATTCGAAAATAAATATATAAAATCATATTTGCATATTAATAACACTAATTAATATCAAACATAATATATAAAATATTTCCTAGCTCCGAAAACTCTTTCGGTGCTGCCCGATCTCCATCGGACCTCTCCCGGGACTGTCCCGGTGATCTCCTTCCTTTCCGGTTGTCTTGTCGAAACCCCTTAAGTGTGTTACCCTAGCGGTTCGATATAATATCAGGTATGATCAAGACTCCTCAATGATCAACGACTAACTCGTAGGCCTGGACCCCCTGAATTAATCCCTGAGATATAACGAATGACTTTCATCTATCAAACCTGAACGTGAAGTCTTAGACCTTTTGCCATGGCGATACTTAGCATGTCCGAGCGTCGCTCCATAGATATCTCCATACCTAATCCCGACCTCGTTACCGACGATGCCATCTTCTACTCGTTCATGATCTCATGTCTCCGTGACCTAGTCACATGCTTGCAAGCTCATTAGACAAGATCTCACCGAGTGGGCCCGAGAGTATCTATCCTGCTACGCGGACTGGCAAATCCCGCTCTTGACCCCTCGTCTCAATACTCCTTTCCAATACCCAAAAGTATCACCGTTATTGTCATACCAAATAAGATACAACGTTTGGTGCAATCAAAGTATCTTCGGGGAATATCGATAAGAGTTGATCTCACGGTCAAAGGCGTAATGACTATGTTCTCCAAAACTGGGTATGTCCATCACATCGCTCTCCATCGATATGACTCTCATTGCCGACCGGCGCCATGCCCCATGACCGGGAAACCTCGATCATCAATCGCGCAACGAAACTAGTCTTAGTAGAGGCTACTAGGGACCTGGTTGTTTACGTATCACACCCGCATTAATGTTTCCACTTAATACGGTTCTAGCATGATACAAAAACCTATTATGAACAAACGAGATATGATAAAGAATACACTTTATTAATTGCCTCTAGGGCATATCTCCTTCATGTGCTTCATGCCCCAAGCCACTATAGGGGAAATTAGATAAAAACTTGCTTTTATCATAATTCGATGGAACGAATGCCAGCATCCATTCTAGAAGGTTTGATCTTGGGCGTCCCCGGAACCCTCTGTCCCGACCTTTGTCTGTCCTCCTCTTCTCCGCTGCTGCCGTCACCTTGCGCATGGCGGGGCCGAGCGCACAGCTCCAACAGGCGGTAGTGCGGACACAGGTGGCATCGGCCGGTAGGGCGGCGACATTCCAGGTTGGCAGCATGAGTAGTTGCGGTGTGGCCATGGCTGGTGGCAGCGGGCCAGATCTGGGCTTGCGGGTCTAGGTCTAGGAAGCTGCATGGTGGACATGATTTGGGCCTACCGGCATGAGCACATCGGTCGATTTGCATGCATCGCGTCAGTCTTTCTCGTCGCCCTGTGATGCCACGCCCTACCTTCGCCTCTCGCTTGTGCGGGATTTGGCTCAGGCGGATCTGAATCTACACGGTCATGGATGTCTGATCTGTGAGTGGTTGTGGCATGTGATGTGAGACCCTAGAGGTCGGGCCCACGGTCTGGATGGAGAGGCTACATGTTTGGCTTCGCGACAGGCAGCGCCGCAACGTTTGTGACGCCTCCTCTTGCCTTCGCGTAGCGAGTGGAGGGATAACAAGTGATCATGTGATCACGTTTGTGATGGAGGCCCCTTTGATTACATCTGGAGCCTTTGAGCTTGTGGCGGCGGTCCTTATGTCGTGTTGTCTCAACAACCAAAGGGTGGCATGCATGAGGTGCCCATCAAAAGATCTGTGCCACGACTCTTGCGGCAGCGACACCTATAGGTGTCGTATCCCTCCTGGGGGTGCCGTTGTGGGTAACCTTTCCATACCAATGTTCCGGGTGAAAATCCTAGTCTGAGTTTGGACACGACAACAACGATATGTTACGCTGTTACCCTACTGTGGGCGTTGCTTTGGACATTAGGTTTCTGTTGTTGCGGTTTTGAGGTTGGCTTCAACCTGGCGTGGAGGTTCTTTTGCTCTGTCTTGGGATGTCCTTGCTGGCCTCACTCTTGCACATGACTTTGTTGGCGTCGGTCTTGGTCATCGCTATTCACTGGCAGGATCGACACGCCATTGGCCGCATCGAGAGGGCATGTGGCTCTCTCTAGCATAAGCTTGGTGTGTCTGATTCAACGTTGTCCGATGATTTCATCAGAACTCAGGTTCATGTTTCGACTCGGTAGTCTAGATTGTTCAGCGTTAAGTGTGTCTTCTACTGTTTTTCTTGCTGGACTTGAAGTTGTTGTTCGTTCCCATCTCACTCAAAGTTTCTTTTATCTTGGTCTGTAAGAGGATCTCTCACCACCTTGTATTACTTTGGATGTTGTGACTTTATTTATAAAGCAGGGTGATGAAAACCTGTTTTGAGGAAGTTTCTTGTTGGATGGTTTTCAGTTATTACTTGTTAACTAATTTATGTTGAAAATATGAGCAATTTAACACAAAATAAAACTAG
Source organism: Poa annua (assembly GCA_026929855.1). Classification (NCBI taxonomy): domain Eukaryota; kingdom Viridiplantae; phylum Streptophyta; class Magnoliopsida; order Poales; family Poaceae; genus Poa; species Poa annua. Next base: position 3,969,685 of record CM049428.1, on the reverse strand, counting down.
TGGAAATAGTAGATCAAGCACTACTAACAGTATCAGAATTAAGCTAGTCATGGCATGTAACAAATTGTAGGAGAAGACCATAGCAAAAGTAGATGAAAGCAGCACTAATGACAGTATGATCCTAAACATGAAGATCACCTCTAAACATGCAGCAGCAGACATATTCGATCCCACTATTACAACTAGAAAAAGCAGCAGTAGGCATAAATGGGATGATATGAAAACATACGGTGCGGGTGCTGGAGGAGCAGGCCCGTTGTTGCCGTACCGTCGCTGTCCATGTGGAAGATGTCGTTGACGTCCGGGAAGAAGTCGTCGTCGGCGTCCGTGATGAAAGCCAGTAGTCGCGCAGAGCGCTCCCCAAAAACCTTATCGCCCTTCTCCCGTACAGGACTCGAAGTGGCTCGGTTCCGGAGGCCTACTGTCCCGACAGGCGGTGCACGCCGCAAGCCGGGATGGGGAAGATCTTGGCAGCGCAGTGCTCTGGAACTTGCAGGCAGAAGGTAGTGCTCTGGTGTGTGTCGCGTTAGGCTGGGCGTAGAGGAGCGACCTCTTTATATAGCCGCAGCGGAGGAGGCGAGCAGGCTGCGAAAGAGTAAAGGAGAAGAAACTGCCGCCATTAAGCGGAAGAAACGGCCGCACTTAAGCGCCAGAAACTGCCGCACTTAAGCGGTAGAAACTGCCGCATTTAAGCGACGGAAACTGTCGCACTTAAGCCAGCGTTTCAGCTTGTCTCCATATAATTGCAGCGACTGTTCGTTTTTCCTACGTGGCAAAAAGATAGAGAAGCTCTCGGCTCGAGGCATTCCCGCAACCCGCGGCGCGTCGTGACGTGTCGTGTCGTGACGAGGCGAGGCGAGGCGAGGCGGGCGGCGGAGGAGGAGGAGGAGCGCGCGTGTACGTGTCTCCTCTTCTCACACTCTTACTAGTGGAGGGAAAGATTGGGTATTTAAGTTGGTCCAACTCTCTCTCAACTAGCAATGTGGGACTAAACTTCCCACCTCTTGCCATGCATGAGTGGGCCACATGGGCCTCTAGGATTTATAATATAGTGACATTTAATTTATTGGGCTGGGCCAATATACAATATATGTCACATATATCTAACAATCCCCCACCAGATCCGAGAGGCACATGAAGTTTGCCTTTGGTTCCAAAACATTGTTTATATACCGGTACAACAGTGGAGACTGTTAAGTTGAACTTTCACCTAGAACTCTATGCTTCACTAGCTCACAACTTGTACAGTGGACTATGCCTTGAACTGCAAGTTTGCTGTAAATCTAGCTTCACACAAAGCCTTGACCAATACTAGGCTGCCGTGGGACTTCCCCGCGGTTGGAGCTTATGCGTCATACTCCGTGGCCTTTCATGAGTTTTGAAAGAGTACCCAACTCTTATCGACTGCGACGTTTTAACAGTCTAACTCATATAGGTGTGTTCTTCAGAAGATGTTCTGCAGGACAACATCTTTGCTTATAATAAGCCACTTAGAACACATTAAGGTAAAACCAACCTGGCATGCAGAATAGAAGAATATTTCATCTTATGGAGTGGTATTTAATAGAGGTAGGGATATTCTTCTCTCAGCTGAGCAACAACTTGTCTCCCAATTCTACTTCACGGGATCTCCGATCACATAGAGTGGGTTGCCATTGTGAACAGCTCAAATTGTGGGTCTCATACCCATCTCCCTTGATGCATTATCTATCACATTACGTGATAGACCCTTTGTGAAAGGATCTGCCAAATTCTTAGATGTTTGGATATAATCCAAAGCAATAACTCCGGAGTTTCTCATTTTTCGGACAGATTTCAATCTCCTTTTCACATGTCTTGATGACTTCATATTTTCCTTAGAACTGTTCACTTTAATAATCACAGTTTTATTATCACAGTTCATGAGGATAGCGGGTATTGGTTTTTCAACCACAGGTAAGTCCATCAAGAGTTCACGAAGCCACTCTGCTTCAACAGTGGCAGTGTCTAATGCTGCGAGTTCTGCTTCCATTGTTGACCTCGTTAAGATGGTCTGCTTGCAAGACTTCCAGGAAACAACGCCACCACCAAGTGTAAACACATATCCACTTGTGGCCTTAATCTCATCAGCATCAGATATCCAATTCGAATCACTATAACCCTCCAGTACCCTTGGATACCCGGTATAGTGAATACCATAGCTCGCAGTGCCTTTTAGATAGCGCATAACTCTCTCAAGAGCACGCCAATGATCATCTCCAGGATTTGAAACAAATCGACTGAGTTTGCTTACAGCAAACGCGATGTCAGGCCTCGTGGCGCTAGCTAAATACATAAGCGAGCCAATAATTTGAGAGTATCTCAATTGGTCTCTAGCGATCTTCTGATTCTTTCGAAGAAGAACACTAGCATCATATGGATTGCAGTCACTATACCCAAAGCGACTCAATACCTTCTCCACATAGTGGGATTGAAGCAGGGTAATCCCACCATCGTCATTTCTCAACAGCTTGATGTTCAAGATAACATCAGCTACTCCTAGATCTTTCATCTCGAACGAGCGAGATAAAAAGTCCTTGACTTCCTTGATCACATTGAGGTTGGTCCCGAAAATCAGTATGTCATCAACATACAGACAGAGAATAACTCCCTCGCCCCCACCATAGCGATAGTACACACATTTGTCTGCTTCGTTTACAGCAAAGCCTGCAGCAGTTAAAGTTCTTTCAAACTTTTCATGCCACTGCTTAGGAGCTTGTTTGAGGCCGTATAAAGACTTCAACAACTTACACACTTTTCCTTCTTGACCACTTACTACAAAACCATCTGGCTGATCCATGTAAATTTCCTCTTCCAAATCTCCATTAAGGAAAGCCGTCTTAACGTCCATTTGATGAACGAGAAGACCATGTGAGGCAGCCAATGAAAGTAGTACTCGAATGGTGGTCAATCTGGCTACTGGTGAGTAAGTATCAAAGAAATCTTCACCTTCTTTCTGGGTATAACCCTTGGCCACAAGCCGTGCTTTGTACTTTTCAATAGTACCATCAGGCCGAAGCTTCTTCTTAAACACCCACTTACATCCTACGGGTTTGCACCCATAAGGACGATCAGTGACCTCCCAAGTTCCATTAGCTAAGATGGAATCCATCTCACTACGGACAGCTTCCTTCCAGTAGTCAGCATCTGGTGATGCATAGGCTTCTGAAATGGAGGTGGGTGTGTCATCCACTAGGTACACAACGAAATCATCACCAAAGGACTTTGCAGTCCTCTGTCTCTTGCTCCTTTTCGGAGTTTCATTGTCATCCTCCTGTGGATTTTCAGAGTGTTCCATCACAATTGTAGGTTCAGGAATTTCAACTAATTCCTGGACAGATGAACTAGGCATCTCCTGATTTGATGAGCTAGGCTTATCCTTCATTGGAAAGATATCCTCAAAGAAAGTCGCATCGTTCGACTCCATGATTGTACCAACATTCATGTCAGGTACTTCAGATTTTACAATCAAGAATCTATAGCCAATGCTGTGGAAAGCATATCCAAGGAAAACACAATCAACGGTTTTTGGTCCAAGCTTGCGCTTCTTGGGAATTGGCACATGAACCTTTGCCAAACATCCCCAAGTGCGTAAGTAAGAGAGTTTTAACCTTTTATTCTCCCATTCCTCGAATGGAGTAACTTCTTTCTCCTTTGTGGGAACTCGGTTTAGGACATGACACGCTGTCAAAATCGCCTCCCCCCACCATGCCTTGGAGAGACCCGATATGTCTAACATGGCGTTAACCAAATCAGTTAGAGTACGGTTCTTCCTTTCGGCCACACCATTTGACTGGGGTGAGTAGGGAGGCGTCCTCTCATGAATTATACCATGTTCCGCACAAAAAGAGTCAAACTCGTTGGAAAAATACTCTCCACCGCGATCAGACCTAAGCCGCTTGATCTTTCGATCAAGTTGATTTTCAGCTTCGGCTTTATAGATTTTGAAGAAACTCAATGCCTCATCTTTTGTTTTCAGAAGATACACATGACAATATCGAGTGGAGTCATCAATCAACGTCATGAAATATTTCTTTCCACCTTTTGTCAAGATACCATTCATCTCACAAAGATCTGAATGTATAAGCTCTAGAGGTGTCAAAGCTCGTGGCTCCGCAGTCTTATGGGGTTTGCGAGTTTGTTTTGCTTGCACACAAGCTTGACACTTTGACCCCTTGACCGTAGTGAATTTGGGGATTAGATTTATTTTGGAAAGCCGCGTCATACAACCAGAACTAATGTGACAAAGTCGTGAATGCCAAATATTTGATTAAGTATCATTGTAAACATGATGCACAACTTTATTACATAATTCTGTCAAAGATAGGCGGAACAAGCCTCCGCATTCATAACCTTTACCAACAAAAGTTCCAAACTTGGACACTACACATTTATTGGACTCAAAAACAATCTTGTAACCATCTCTACACAGAAGAGAGCCGCTAACAAGATTCTTGTTTATTGAGGGCACATGATGCACGTTCTTCAGCCGCACGGTCTTTCCCGAAGTGAACTTCAGATCGACCGTACCAACACCATGAACAGAAGCATGTGACCCGTTTCCCATCAGCACAGGGGAAGTCCCTGAGACCTGATAAGAAGAAAACATGGAAATATCAGTACAAATGTGTACATTGGCACCAGTGTCAATCCACCAATCAGGAGAATGACAAACTGAAAGGACAGTAGGGAATATACCGTACCCTGCATCCTTCATCTCAATGTCACCAATGACAACATTGGCGGTCTTGCCGCCCTTCCCATGCTGGCGCTTGTCAAAACGGTGTGGGCAGTTAGGAGCCCAATGTTCAGGATCACCGCATACATGACATTCGCCTTTCTTCTTCTCAGGCTTCTTCTTGAAGTTGGTAGAGTGAGATGGCTTGTTCTTCCCATCAAACTTTCCCGGAGCATTCTTCTTGTTCTTGAACTTGTGGGGCTGAAAGTTCCTCTTCTGTACCAAGTTGGCACTGGAACCTCCCTCAGTAGCCCGAGCACGTGTGTCTTTTGCTCTCGCCTTCTCTTCCACATCAAGAGTCCCAATAAGGTTTGAGACTGAGAACTCTTGTCTCTTGTGTTTCAGAGAGGTAGCAAAGTTTCTCCAAGAAGGAGGAAGTTTGGCAATAATGCCTCCGGACACAAACTTGTCCGGTAACACACAAGCGAAGTGCTCAAGTTCTCTGGCAAGTGACTGTATCTCATGAGCCTGCTCAACTACGGAGCGGTCATCAGTCATCTTGTAGTCATAGAATTGCTCCATGACATACAATTCGGAACCAGCGTCCGAGACCCCAAACTTGGCCTCGAGCGCGTCCCACATTTCCTTGCCAGTATCAAGTGATGCATACGGGTCGGCAATGTTCTCACCGAGAACACTCAAGAGAGCCAGCTTAAAGAGGGTATCCCTCTTCTGAAAATCTTCCTCCTGGATAGGAGTCAGATCACCCTCTGGTTTGCCAAGGGTGGCGCCATAGCAGCTCATGGTTTGAAACCAGAGGATTGCTCTCCTGCGCCACCTCTTATAGTGCAAACCCTCAAAGGGAGGCGGCTTCATAGACGCAGCAAAACCAGCAGTGTTGAATTGCCTAAAATAAGGTTTTTGGATTGTTGAAAATATGAGCAATTTAACACAAAATAAAACTAGTGGAAATAGTAGATCAAGCACTACTAACAGTATCGAAATTAAGCTAGTCATGGCATGTAACAAATTGTAGGAGAAGACCATAGCAAAAGTAGATGAAAGCAGCACTAATGACAGTATGATCCTAAACATGAAGATCACCTCTAAACATGCAGCAGTAGACATATTCGATCCCACTATTACAACTAGAAAAAGCAGCAGTAGGCATAAATGGGATGATATGAAAACATACGGTGCGGGTGCTGGAGGAGCAGGCCCGTTGTTGCCGTGACCGTCGCTGTCCATGTGGAAGATGTCGTTGACGTCCGGGAAGAAGTCGTCGTTGGGGAAGTAGTCGTCGGCGTCCGTGATGAAAGCCAGTAGTCGCGCAGAGCGCTCCCCAAAAACCTTATCGCCCTTCTCCCGTACAGGACTCGAAGTGGCGCGGTTCCGGAGGCCTACTGTCCCGACAGGCGGTGCACGCCGCAAGCCGGGATGGGGAAGATCTTGGCAGCGCAGTGCTCTGGAACTTGCAGGCAGAAGGTAGTGCTCTGGTGTGTGTCGCGTTAGGCTGGGCGTAGAGGAGCGACCTCTTTATATAGCCGCAGCGGAGGAGGCGAGCAGGCTGCGAAAGAGTAAAGGAGAAGAAACTGCCGCCATTAAGCGGAAGAAACGGCCGCACTTAAGCGCCAGAAACTGCCGCACTTAAGCGGTAGAAACTGCCGCATTTAAGCGACGGAAACTGTCGCACTTAAGCCAGCGTTTCAGTTTGTCTCCATATAATTGCAGCGACTGTTCGTTTTTCCTACGTGGCAAAAAGATAGAGAAGCTCTCGGCTCGAGGCATTCCCGCAACCCGCGGCGCGTCGTGTCGTGTCGTGTCGTGACGAGGAGGAGGAGCGCGCGTGTACGTGTCTCCTCTTCTCACACTCTTACTAGTGGAGGGAAAGATTGGGTATTTAAGTTGGTCCAACTCTCTCTCAACTAGCAATGTGGGACTAAACTTCCCACCTCTTGCCATGCATGAGTGGGCCACATGGGCCTCTAGGATTTATAATATAGTGACATTTAATTTATTGGGCTGGGCCAATATACAATATATGTCACATATATCTAACAATTTATACAGAGTCCACTTGTTGCAATGTGATTATATACTATGTGTGTGTTACCATGTGAATATTGTCCTATGGTTGAACCGATGTAATCTGGATTATGTACTGTACCATATTGAAACGGGTCTGCTAATTTTCTTATTTGTTGTAAGGATTTAATCTATTCAAGTAAATGTTACGAACTGCTAATACATTCACACACGTTTAAACATGATTAAAGGTGGAAATTTCGTAATTGAACAAACACAAGTAAGTAAAAGAGTTGCGATGTAATCGATAACACACACATTGTATATAACAAATTCATGAGCATCGCTTATTTGGTGTGATGGAACCACTATCACACACGATTTATTATGGTGTGTGGTGGACCAACCGAATTAGCAATCCCTTTGTAGTTCAAAAAACAGAATAAACCGTGTGCGACGAGTGATTTTAAATGTGTATAATTGCTTATTCTATATTAGTGAATAGCTCGTAGAATTATTTTATTGTTTCTCTTTCGCACCAATGCCCACAACAGCCATATATTTATCGCTTCCTATTAATTTATTTTATGTTCTCAGTGACACATGTGCCACATTCGTCCTTGGGTATCGACAAATATTAGAGCTTAGGATTGGACGTCGATGCTAGGGGAGCGGTGAGCGGCCTGCTCAGGAGGAATTACTTGCAGCAGGTACACGCATGAAGGTGGTGGCCAATATCTTCTTCTGGCTGGCTTGCAGAAGATACATACATGTTGAATTTCCCCATGGCATGGCTTTGAAAAACAAGTGCTCCATTGTTTTGTTGGAACATGACACAACTGAGCAGCATGTAGTCAGTATCTTTCTCTGGCTGGCTTTAAAGAACAAATATTGCATGACAGACCGTCTCGAACATAGAGGTCTACTCCGACCGGCGTCCTGCCCGTTCTACGATCAGGAGGAGGAATATATTGATCACCTGCTGCTCGGTTGGGTCCTATCTCGAGAAGTATGGTCCTCTTTCCTGAGCAAGTGGGTAGAGCGGACTAGATCCCTAACCACGACGACCGTCTTGTGGATTTGCTATCTACGAAGGCATCTGGAGGCACAGAGGCGAGAGACCCGTGGATGACGATCACCTTGAACCCGTGGAGACACATGAACGACGTGGTTTATGAGGGCCAACGACCATTGGTGGAGAGTGTGCTACTAGCTAGAGGTCGAGGCGGAACTGTGGGGGGTCAACGGGGTTGTTTAAGGTAGCCTATGACCCGTACAGAGGTGGAGTGTTGACGAGGGATTCTCTTGTTCCTTTTTTAATAGATGGTGTTTTTCGTGCATATAGTGTCTGAAATGGATACGTCTGCTTGGATATATCTTAAAAAGTAATTCAAAAAATGCGCTCTAATGAAAATCACTCTTTATTACAAGCCGTGAACAAATTAACTATACCCTACAACAAGCAAGAGGAAAGATGAAATCATGGAGCTGAGATGTGAATAAAATGGATGGTCACGGATGGATCCCTCTCTCTAGATATCACTCTTCACCACGCTACCGAGAGCAAAAGCGCAGCCATGGCGGTCTGCATGATGACGAACCCCCATCGCACGTACTGCCGCCCACCTCCGTTCTGCATCAAGAACATGTTCAGAAAACAGTCGGCATCAGTTAGGTTACCAGATCGTTGGCATCAGCTAGCTAGGTTCAGAAAACATGTTCATTACCAGATCGTTGGCCGATGGTGCGGGTCCGGAGACGTCCTCCACGGTGGGCTCCGGCGCGACGGGCGCCGGCGGGCTGAGAGGCTCGGGCGCGGGGGCGGACGCCTTCTTCTTGCCGCTCTGCTTCTTCCTCTTGTGCTTGTTCTTGCTCTTGGACGGGGCCTCGGCCGGAGGCAGCACGGCGGGCGCTAAGGCCGCGGCCGGCGGAGTCGCCGCCACAGGGGGCAGCACCGCGGGAGCTTCGGCCGGGGCAGCCGCCGGTGGCAGCGTCGCCGGCGGAGGCGTCACGGGAGCGGGCGCCTTCACTGGCGGTGGGACGACCGGAGGCGGCGTCACGGGCGGTGGGGTGACGGGCGGAGGCGTGACCACCGGAGGCGGCGCGGACACGGGTGCCACGACCGGAGGGGGCTTGACCGGGGCGACCGCGGGTGGCGGCTTGACGGGCGCGACGGGTGTGGTCGTGGGAGCGGGCGTCGCCGGCACGGGAGGGGCCTGGGTCGGCGCCGTCGGCACTGGTACGGGAATGGGCGTGGCCGGGGCCGCGGTGGGCGACTTCTGCGCCGTGGCCGCCGCGAGGAGGGCGGCGAGCACCAATAAGACGGTGCGCCATGGCCGGAGCTGCTGCTGCCGCGCCATGATGGCTGCTGTTGCTCGACGTGCACGAGCTTTGGCTATGCGATCTGTAGCTGAAGCTCCGTGCGCTGCTGTTGGGTGTGCCGGATGTGGAGCAGGCGAGCGTATATATGTACTGCACTGCATATGGAAGTGAGCGGCAATGGCGCGCGTGGATGGGTCGTCGTGGATGGCTTGGAAGTGAAGGGAGATCGGTGGGTGCGCGCGACGCGACGCGATGGCAGCAAAGGTGACGCCGCAACGATTCCAATCTTTTCCTTCCTTGTATGACCAAACAAGAAACCAAAATCACCTTTTTGGCACTCCTCTACAATTAAATATTCGCCTGTTTTTTCATATTTAAAAGACTGTCCGTTGTACCAGTAAAATAAAATTGAGAAAGCTTGCCACTATAACATTTTTTAATGGGCAAAAAGGTTCTTTTATGGAAATACCCATACCAAATGGTGGGTGCACTCACGCGCTGAAATCGCCACGAGTGCCATACATGCATGTTGTGAAAAAAAAATCGACTTAGCAACAGATGGTAACATCTAAACAACGGCTTTTTTTTTGAAATTACATCCAAACAAATCGTTGATGAAACTCAGTTGTAAACTTGCAATGGTGTCGTCATATTTTTTTGTTATTGGCTGTGGATTGGTGATAACTGATGTGATCGACGAGTAAATTAATATTTGCGATTATGCTGTGGAAGATCTCTAAGCTAGCCGGTGGCATGCATGGTGTGATGGATGGAGAGTGGGCGTGTGGATGTTGACAAGATGCCAGCAGCCAGCTGTTCTCCTTTCCAAGTTCTTACTTGCATTTTACGATTAGATAGCTGCGCAGACGCTAACTTAAAAACGAATTGATCAAAGCAGAGAGTGAGAAATGTGTTGTTAGATTTTACACGCATCGGTTGGATAAACTTGTGCATGTGAACTATGTAAGCGTCTTCCTGCTCATTCTCTCAAGGTTCTTAGGGTTCGGTGAAGGTAAAGGCGACATGTCACCAAAGGGGGAATATATATTCGTGATGCTCTATATTTCTCGCTTGATCTGCACGGAAACATTAACCAACACACATGCACGAAGATAACGTAGTATTACTTGATTATTGCGACATGTTTAATATGGGAATGCTTTCAACTCGAGCATTTAAATAGAGGGAATGTACCCAAAGAAATCCACATGTACATCTACGACACGTGTTGGATAATTAGGAGTGGATTTGTGGGATCGATCGGTTGGTGCACAATGTCAAGTCGGATTGAATGGATTTTTTGTGGAAATGCTCATGTTCGCGCATGTGAGCGCTCGCACACTCGCGTGGCACATGGCGCGGTGGGTCCCACCCACTTTCGCTTCATCCTGGATGGCGACGATGGCTAGCCGAGCCGGAGCTGTGGCGGGTTGCGGTGGTGACAACGTCAGTAATGAGAAACTTAAGTTTGAGGGGAGCGTGTGTGAGGGTCAGTTCGGCTAGCGATAGTGCGGTCGTCGTCTTCCTCTCCGTTAGTTTTATCGTTTACCGGAGAAATCGTTCGAACACTCGAATATGCGAAAATTAATGTCCTGAAATGTTGCAGCGGCCACCCAAAAATATTCACGTTAAGTGTGTGCCACATGCTAATTACCTATCTACAAAACACTGCACATTTGCTAGACCCCAGGATGCTAATTAGCTATCTAGACCGGTATAAAAGACAAATGTTGGGGCTACAAATCGACTTACCACCGGACATTTTTTTACACGGACCACAATAAAATGTTTTGGTTAATGAAATTTTGTGTAAGCATAGAATGTTGGAATGTTCATCAACAAAAAAAACAATGTTATTTGACATTTTGTAACAAAAAAAAATGATTCTGAACAGTAGGAGCAAATGCTCCTACAACTCAAAATGGACTTCCGGTTAAAGCCAAACAACACGCTAAGTCGATTTTAGTCTAGAAAAATGGACTAACCACTAAGTCTAGAAAAAATTGGAACAAACAAATAGATACACAACTTTTAGGCTAGGCATTTAAGGAGAGATCACCGCAACATATGTGCACCCATGATAACGGGTCTAACCGTAAGTAGATTACATGATTTTTATTCTAAAAGTCAAGTTTTAAACACGACACCTTCAACAAGTTACCACGAGCGCAAATTTGACATTGCATGGTCAAGTATCTCGTGTTTACACCATAGTGCGAATAAAACTAGGACACCAGTCATATGTTTTCGTATTATTTTCTTCTTTGAGTTGGAACACCTTGCGATCCATGCTGTGGTAACTACTAGAAACATCTCTGAAAACTTGTCTGAGCGAGCGAGGAAACGAGAGATTATGGTGGTAGACTGTAGACTCAAGGTTGTGAGTTTCTTTGTTGGCCTGTTGAGCCAGAAGCACAGCCCAAGTTTTATGGCGCTCCTCGGGCTGAAGGTTCGGATGCTGTGCAATTTTTAAGTCTTTTTAGTACCACATCGATCGCTTGGGGAACACAAACCAGACCGATTTATATACAGGTTCACGGCGGACGTATTCATCATGTGGCATACATGATTAGCAAATAAAACCCTGATAAACAATCAAGCTTTGAACACATGCGTGCACGTTGTGGCCATCTGCTGCTGCTAACATGACATGCTCTAACACTTCGACATGGAGTGCTTGCTATTTTTTGTTTTTGCAGCAGAACCACATGATTCTCCATATCGTGGAACTGTGGACAGCGTCACTCATTCATGCATAGGCCGAGCTCGTCCACACCTATGAAGGCTCTCTCATCGATGCCTAACGCCTTGTTTACTTCAAGGTTTTTCTAGAGGATGTGAGGAATTGGTATGTGAAGGGATTTGATGAACACTCAATACCCATAAATCTCTACTTATATTTTGTCCTACAATACACTAGTATGGACAATAGTTTATTTTTAAAAATAAATGCGATGATTAGTGGGCAGATTATCCCCTCTAATCACCTAAAATATACCATATAATACACAGACTATGGGGATTTTTGGGGATCCGAAATAATCCCCTCCAGTTCTCTAAAATACACTAGAAGTAAACCAGGCCTAGGGGACAGAGTTTGAGGTACTCTCATAGTCAGGGATGAGGATGATGATGATGTTTGTGATGAGGTCGTTATGAACGAAGACATAGAAGGCAGCGACAACGTGGGGTGGCCATGCTTAACACCCGAAAAAGGTGTAGTCGACGGGACGTGCGACGACCTGAAGTGCGCATACAAGTTATGTGTAGGACTGCAACTGCGTTACTTAAAATAGGCGAGGAAGAACCCAACGACGTGACAAAGATGCGCAAACGTTGCCAACATGCGCCATATGAGGTAGCGCGATGGGAGCCAAGGGTGTCGGTGTGTACGAACGGCGAAGAAAATGCGCCATATGAGGTATGCACCATGCATGGCCGCAACGTCAACGTATAAATCAAGTATTCAAAAATATTGTCCGCCCTGTTTAAAAATGTTCAGGAATCCAAATGAATGTTGATGGAGTTAAAAAATATATTTTCACAAGGTTTAAAGAAAATACTAAATACTAAATATTCACAATCCTGTGATATTTGTCTGCTGCATGTAAAGGTGGCATAGCAGGCTGCCATCCACGATGGGCTCGCGATTTCTATTAGTGTAGAACAGGCCGACGATTGCGTCCAACATGGGCCCTTCCTCCGTTTCTTTGGCAAACTTCATTTGTAACGCCCGTGCTGAGGTATTACACGATGGGCACTTGGAGTTGTACCGAATTAGTACCACATGGCTAGCCGAGAAGAAACCTGAGCGATTTATAAGCTGATTTGAATCCCTGGTAGCATCGCGTGGTATACGTGATTAGCTGCCTCAAACCAATCATATTTAAATTAAAAGAAAATTGTTAACAAAGACCAAAAAAATCAAAAAAAAAGAAAATTATCAAAAAAAAAGTTGCAAGTCAGATTCAGGCAGTCAGCTCTGAAGCTTGTCATGCAAATACCACAACGACATGGTGTGTAAGGCTATCATTTTTTCCCTCCCGTCTCTTTAGTCTTTAGGGATGTCCAAAAAATACTAATCCATAAAACATATTTAAAAAATCCAGTTTTACCCGATGTTCCATGGTCATGGAATGTAGATAAGCTCCTGGACGGCCGCAACGGATTTAGAACACTACATCGGCCTTTGTCGAGGGAAATCATAAATTAATGAAAATATTGTTGTTTCTATTGTGATCCATATTCATATGAAGTCTATGCAGATAAGAAGCTAAGTTCCACCGAAGCGAAGCGAGGGCCGTCAACGTTAGTCTTGGGCCGAAGTGAGTTGGGCTAGGTCACCGCCTCTTTATACACCTCTTAATAACTCATCGATTGGAATTAGTCAAATAATTTAAAATCCCTGTCATTTGTAACATCTACCGAAATAGTAAATTTCGGTGGTCTTGGCGCTCGTGGTTTTTCACCCGTCTCAGTGGTGGTTTTTTTTTCATATTAAAATCTTGCGTTCATTCATTGTTTCATTACATGCCGTATATAACAAGTGGTATCATAACCGTATACATATTAGGGTTTCGACGACATAGTTTCAATGAAGTTTAATCTAGCGTTCCTGGAGAACAAAACAAGATTTCCGTAGTGGCAAGATGATGGGTGACGAGGTTATACCAAACGGGTACCCCTTCCTGTGGGTATCTGGTGCACGTAATGACTAAAATCCAATTGTCAAAAGACTGAAAAAACCCGACAAGTGAAGCCCAAGTCGCAGACTTTTACCATAGATAGCATACTTGGTACTATTTTCCATATCTGTAGTCCTAGTCGGTTACTAACCGAAACCTGTAACACTGTATAAAGGACAGGAGGACGGCCGATTCAGGATCCAGGACACGCCCAATCAGAATCACCAAACCCTAGCAAGATCGACACATATTCACAATCAATAACAGACAAGCAGGACGTAATCTTATCTTGTTGTTAGATGATCATGTTTTCCAGATCATGAACTTTGTATAATTTACACAACTATAAGAATAAAATGTGGGACTGATAATAGTACTAAATTGATTTAATTGTATTTGATCTTTGCAACAGACAATCATCTCATATGAAGTCAGCAATTGACCAATTAAAAAGTGACTTCGTGGGCTGCTTCAAAAACCACGACAAGAAAAGACAACCTTTTATATTTTCTTAAAAAAATCTAAATATCCTATTGATAGCGGAATCATCACACCATCCCTCATGGTGCTTAGTTATAGCAACCTTGGGTCTTAAACATGACTTAACAAATGCATAATAAACTAGGGACCGTGCAAGAGAAAAAGCAAAATGACCTGATACCAAAAAGGAGGAAAACCCATCCTCGAAAGTAGTGAAGTGAGTTATTAAAAAACTAAAAAAAATTGAAACCAAAACATTTTTACAAAATTTGAAGAGGTTGTATATTTTTTGAAAAATATGATTTTTTTAATCTGGACATTTTTAAGTATAAACTCCTTTTAAATCTAATCAATATTTCAAAATATGATTATTTTTTGAATATGAACATTTTCAAATCTATTTTCCCCCCAAAATGGATCAATTTTTGAAAGCTAAAAATAAATATATAGAAATAAACAAAAGGGGGGAAAAAAACTCCCTCTAATTTCAAAAAATTGCCGCAACTTGTATAGAGACATGTACCTACTCGGTTTTTTCACGGCATTTAAAACAGATCGGATGGAGTACCAAAATAGGATTAATTCACGGAGAGATGAAAACGTTTGCAACACTGCAATATTAGACGCGTCATGTGTGACGCCAAGCTAGTCAACCTTCTTCGGCGGCTGAGAAACGAACTGACTCGTCCGTGTATTAGACGCATCTTCTCTCTACCACCAGCTAAATTTATGCTACATATATATATATATAAACCACTAGGACGGCCAGGTTTGTCAAATGCACGTGTTGCCAATTGAGACCAAACAGTTTACCTAAGTATTTGGAGTACGATCGAGAGGAATCGAAGAAGAGAGATCGGTGGAAAACGATGGCCGGAGACGACGTGAAGCTGCTGGGCACGGCGGTGAGCCCGTTCGCGGTGCGCGTGCGCATGGCGCTGCATCTCAAGGGCGTGCCCTACGAGAACCTGGAGCAGGACGTGTTCCGCAAGGGCGACCTCCTCCTCGCCTCCAACCCGGTGCGCAAGAAGGTCCCCGTGCTCATCCACGCCGGCAGGCCCGTCTGCGAGTCGCTCGCCATCGTCGAGTACGTCGACGAGGTCTGGCCCGGCGCCGCCGCCTCGCTTCTCCCCGCCGACCCCCACGCCCGCGCCCTCGCACGCTTCTGGGCTGCATACGTCGACGACAAGGTCGTCCCCGCGGTGCTGGCCATCCTGCGCGCCGCCACGGAGGAGGACAGAGCCGAGAGCATCCACGCCGCGTTCGTGGCGCTGAGTAGCATGGAGGACGCCTTCGCCGACTGCTCCGGCGGCGGGGCCTTCTTCGCCGGCCACTCCGTCGGGTACCTCGACCTCGCGCTCGGCTGCCACCTCTTCTGGCTCCAGGCGTTGCGCCAGATGTTCGGTGTGTCGCTCATCGACGCCGGCAGGACGCCGCGGTTGGCGGCCTGGGCTGAGAGGTTCCTGGAGACGGAGGCCGCCAAGGAGGCGGCGCCGCCCATCCAAAGCGTGGTGGACTACGCCGGGAAGCTGCGGGCTATCTGGGCTGCCGCCAAGTAATAAAATTAGTTCAGCTAGTAGTGCATGCAGTTCAAGTATTGAATTGTCCAAGATATTCAATATTTGATTTAGCGTACTTGTCAGGTGCAATAATTAGTCACGGAATAAACAAAATTGATATCATGTACTCCTTAGCGGATTTTATTTTGACATGGAACACCCGTGCTCCACTAATGCACGGCTGAAACGCCGCTACCTTAGCGGATTTGCAATATATTTTAAAAAATAATAAGATATTTTAGACTTTATCCATCACATGTCATTTTAGTATACATCTATATAATGAGGAGGAAATAAGTGCAGTTACAGCAAAGACATTATCGAATACTATTCCCCTGATTATGCATCCAGCTGACGGATGACGCCATGTCCCCAAGGTTCTCGTCGAACTGCCGCCTCAAGATCTATAGCCTTCCGGTTCCAACCGAGGTGTGCTCGATTTGTTCCTGTTGCGAGGGCTTGTTTTTGCTTTGGAAGTATTCCTCGTGTGTACCCGTATGGCTATGTCAGCATGCTGCAGTTTTTATACCTGCACAAACGATAGGTTAACATATCAATAGACAGTCGTATGTAGACTAAGTCTGATCCATACGAGCTGCTCTTTCTATATTTCCAACACAAATGGAATGTCATGTTTAAATAAATGTGGTTTCATTGAAGTCTGAAGTCTAAACATGAGGTTCTTGTTAAATACTTTTTTGTTCAGACTCAACTTCATTTTTGCTCAAAGTTATTTCAAATAACTCTATTTATTTTAATATTAATATTATTCGGTCCAAGATGTGGGCCTTGAATATGTAATTCGATTACCCTCTTCTCGCCTACTACCTTGCTCCCGCCAGAGTTAGAAGGCACACGACCCTCTCCCAAGCAGGCGGATCAGACTGGAGGCGACCTTCGGATGTGACTATCTGAGGAGTTGGTGATTGGGAAGTAGAGCCTCCCTAAGAACCGATCCTATGCCCCATGTTATGGCGGCTCGGGGAGTAGGCTAACAGGTCCTTATGAGTTGAAGGGAAGAGTGGGAATTTGTTAAAGATGAAGGGAGGGCAAAGCTTGGGAAAATGGAGGGTGAAGGCCACAAGCAGTAAAATGGAGAGGAGCCAAGTTCCATCTAGCATGAAGGAGTTGTGCACGGGTGGAAAGGGTGGTGCATCACAGAAGTTCTATTAGGGAGCTCGCTCGGTTCGACCTCACCGAGTTTAAAAAATCAAGTGTTCAAAAATATTGTTCGTCCTGTTTAAAAATGTTCAGGAATCCAAATGAATGTTGATGGAGTTTAAAAATATCACAAGGTTTAAAGAAAATACTAAATTCTATTGACAATCCTGCGATTGTTTTTTTTTTTTGAGAATTTCCTACGATGTTTGTTTGCTGCATGCAAGGAGGCACTGTAAGCAGGCTGCCATCCACGATGGGCTTACGATTTCAATTAGAACAAGCCGACGGAACGTCCCTTACTTTGTTTTCGTAAGAGGCTTCATTTGTGAGGCCCGTGCTGAGGTATACACGATGAGCACTTGGAGTTGTAGTGAATTAGTACCACATTGCTAGCCGAGAAGAAACCTGAGCGATTTATAAGCTGATTTGAATCACTGGTAGCATCGCGTGGTATACGTGATTAGCTGCCTCAAACCAATCATATTTAAATTAAAAGAAAATTGTTAACAAAGACAAAAAAATAATAAAAAAACAAAATTATCAAAAAAATGTTGCAAGTCAAATTCAGGCAGTGCGCTCTGAAGCTTGTCATTCAAATATCACATCGACATGGTGTGTAAGGCTATCTTTTTTCCCCTCCTGTCTCTAGGGATGTAAAAAAACTACTGACCCATAAAACATATTTTAAACATCGAGAGTGCATGCACCTTCTATTTGAAGTTGGGTAGCCACCTTATCTCTCTCCAGCCCCACTTTCTGAAAACGAGCGACGGTTGATTTATTTTTATTTGTGTAATGTTCAACATCATATGCTAGCGCTACTTCCTCTGTTCCATGATGTATAATTTATTTATTTCAAGGCATGATGTAATCAATTAAGATGTTTTTAGGTGTTACACATTTTGTGTAGATTTGATTTAAAATAACTAAATATAATTAACATAAAGTATGGACCTTAATGGCCTGAAAATACGAAATGACACATGAAATGGTAAGGTAATAATCACATGTGGGTGGCCGACATCTATTCATGCTTATAACCTATGGTATACCACTTTCATTGAGCTAGTTAGTGTGGTTGGCCTCTATATATTGATAGTTAATATTGATATATATAATACAAGTTAAAAAATTATACAAGTAATAATGCATCTAAATCATAAAGCTAAGTTTTTAAAAATCAAATAAAATAAAAACAAGAGGCTCACCGAGGTGGTGTCGGTGACGGGACGGCGCGGGCGATCGACGACGGTAATGACGGGAACGATACTAAAACACATAAATCATAATTTAATTTGAGCTCAAATTGCACATATGAAACAAATGAAATTCTAACTTGGGCATTTCATCAAATACCTAGATTGCACTAGAAATTGAAATGAGATAAATGAGCTAAGGAAGCAGCACCGAAAATAGGATGAATCGGCTAGCCATGAGGTGTCTTCAATCTTTTAAATGGGGTAAAAATGTGGATTATTTAGTTTTAGGGAGAGGAAATGAATAGGAAAAATGATGAACTCGAACTCGGTGTGAAAAAAATAGAGTGAGTCGGGGGCGGAAGTGAAGGAGATATGCCCTAGAGGCAATTAATAAAGTGTATTCTTTATCATATCTCGTTTGTTCATAATAGGTTTTTGTGTCATGCTAGAACCGTATTAAGCGGAAACATTAATGCGGGTGTGATACGTAAACAACCAGGTCCCTAGTAGCCTCTACTAAGACTAGTTTCGTTGCGCGATTGATGATCGAGGTTTCCCGGTCATGGGGCATGGCGCCGGTCGGCAATGAGAGTCATATCGCTGGAGAGTGATGTGATGGACATACCCAGTTTTGGAGAACATAGTCATTACACCTTTGACCGTGAGATCAACTCTTATCGATATTCCCCGAAGATACTTTGATTGCACCAAACGTCCTATCTTATTTAGTATGACAATAACGGTGATACTTTTGGGTATTGGAAAGGAGTATTGAGACGAGGGGTCAAGAGCGGGATTTGCCAGTCCGCGTAGCAGGATAGATACTCTCGGGCCCACTCGGTGAGATCTTGTCTAATGAGTTTGCAAGCATGTGACTAGGTCACGGAGACATGAGATCATGAACGAGTAGAAGATAGCATCGTCGGTAACGAGGTCGGGATTAGGTATGGAGATATCTATGGAACGACACTCGGACGTGCTAAGTATCGCTATGGCAAAAGGTCTAAGACTTTACGTTCAGGTTTGATAGATGAAAGTCATTCGTTATATCTCAGGGATTAATTCAGGGGGTCCAGGCCTACGAGTTAGTCGTTGATCATTGAGGAGTCTTGATCATACCTGATATTATATCGAACCGCTAGGGTAACACACTTAAGGGGTTTCGATAAGACAACCGGAAAGGAAGGAGATCACCGGGACAGTCCCGGGAGAGGTCCGATGGAGATCGGGCAGCGCCGAAAGAGTTTTCGGAGCTAGGAAATATTTTATATATTATGTTTGATATTAATTAGTGTTATTAATATGCAAATATGATTTTATATATTTATTTTCGAATTTATTAAGGCAGATTTCTCTAAATGGGCCTTCCGGACGAAAGAAGGCCCAAGAGGGGAAAATTCCCTAGGGGAATTCGGTGGGGGCCAAGAGGGCCGGCCTAGGTGGGCCACAAGGGGCCCACCAGGGGGCCGGCGCACCTCTCTAGCCGAACCAGGCTGTGGGGGGTTAGTCCCACATTGCCTGGCTGGCAAGGTTGGCTCCCCTTGGGAGCCTATATAAGAAAGGGCACCCCCAGCCTTTTAATTCACCAATTAATTCCTGATTTCTCTCTCGATCTCGTGGTTCCCAAGTTGGAGCCGCGCCGAGCAAGAGGAGTCGGGGATCTCCTCCACCATAGCCCGCTGCCGCGCTGCTGGTGTTCCGGTCCAAGTCTTCCGCTGCTCGTCCTGGACTGGAGCTTCGGAGGCGTCGTCTCCACCATACGTGTGCGACTCCCTGCGAGGTGCTGCGCTAGCGGTACTCGGAGGCCTGCTTCCTCTACACGACCTTGAGGTCGGCTACGTCGGTCTTCATTGACAACGTTTGTGCGGGAACGTAATCCCCGCTTTCGGTCTACAAGGGTATGTATTCCGATCTCCGTTCGTACTACTATATCTGCATAGAATAGATCTTGGCTAGTTTAAGGATATCGTTGCTAGGAAAATTATTGTTTTCTGCCCACGATCCCCTTCAGTGGTATCAGAGCCGATCTATCGTAAGATATAGCTG
The DNA here is from genome assembly GCA_026929855.1 of Poa annua. Classification (NCBI taxonomy): domain Eukaryota; kingdom Viridiplantae; phylum Streptophyta; class Magnoliopsida; order Poales; family Poaceae; genus Poa; species Poa annua. The sequence goes on along the minus strand of CM049428.1, from coordinate 3,949,512 downwards.
TACGCTGTTAGAACCCGTGTTCTGCACGGGGGCACCGTTCCTGTTATTTGCTACCCTCTAGCGTGCACTTGTGTATTCCAGCGGCATTGAGTTGATGAAGCGGCCCGGACCGACTTTACGCGTACGCTTACGCGAGACTGGTTCCACTACTGACATACGGCTTGTACCGTATCTGTGGCTGGCGGGTGACAGTTTCTCTCTCTTTAGTTGGTCTTCGCATTTTCAATGGAGGGCCCGAAAGGGATGCTTAAACATGCAATTATTGGATCGTTGTTGTGGTCATAAGATTCGTAGGTATGAAGCGGTTCTATTTACGAAAGCCCCAAGCCACGTAAAATATGCAAAATATAAAGTAGAAGCGTCTAACTTTATTTTGCAGGGGCTATGTGATATGGTCAAGGTAGGTTTATTAAATTGTTTATAAACTGCGGGCGCCAAGAAGACAATGGCGCGATGGACTATATCACATTGCATTACATTTGATGTTTTGTGTGCATCTTATTTTGTGTGATTGTGTGTGTTACACGGCGGTAGCTGAATAAGATGATCCCTTCAAAATACCACTAGTGTTCTCCCTCCAACGCGCACCACCAATAAAGTTCTACGTTATGAGGCAGGCCGTGATGATCGGGTGTCAGACATATCTTCGTTCGCATACGGTGGGTGTAAGCCATGTTGCACAAGCGTCAGCGTGGAGGTCTTTGGTGGCGAGCCTAGCATACTCAGAAGTATGGCCTCGGAACAGGAAGGCCGAAAGGCCGAGCACGAGTCACAAAATTGGTGTGACGGACGATTTTGTCTACTCTTGAAGTTGTGCCGCCGGCTTTGATGATGAGGGGTGGTGCAATGGATGGGGGTCGTGTAATCGCTTAAACGACCAGGAGGGATGTTCGTTTGAGTGGGAGTTATGTTAGTTATTTTCTAAAATACTATAACTCAAAATTATTATGAACAAAGTCTTATGTTGTTGCAAATTCCATTGTAGATGTCTCGCCCCTCGTTTAACCTAGGTCTGTTCCTTGAGAAAGAAAAGCTTAAGACCAATGGGTCAAACTTCATGGCCTGGTTCCGCAACCTGAGGATCCTCCTCACTCCCCATAGGGTGGCCTACGTCATTGAGGCCGCCATAGGTGACCCTCCTGCAGATGAAGCCTCTGAGGATGAGAAGAAGGTCTTCCAGACCCGATCGGAGGATTCTGCCTTTGTCCAGAGTGGCATGCTCTACGCCATGGAAGCCGACCTGCAGAAGCGCTTTGAGAAGATGAGCGCCTTTGAGATCTTTTCGGATCTTAAGGCTGTCTTCGCGCCGCAGGCTAAGGCTGAGAGATATGAGGCTTCTGAGCTTTTCTTCTCAGCCAAGATGGAAGAGCATAGCAGTGTGAGCGAGCATGTAGTCAAGATGTCTGGCTACGTTCAACGCCTGAATGCTCTGGAGGGCAAGATTCCCGATGAGCTGGCGATTGACAGGGTGTTGCAATCGTTGCCACCAAGCTACAAAGGCTTCGTCATGAACTACAACATGCAGGGCATGGCTAAGTCCCTGGGTGAAGTGTTCGTGATGCTCAAGACTGCTGAGGTAGAGATTAAGAAGGAGCACACGCTGTTGATGGTCAACAAGACCGTTGATTTCAAGAAGTCCGGTGGCAAGGGAAAGCAGAGCTGGAAGTTCCGGAGGGAGGCAAAGTTGACTGCCAAGTCCAGGACTAACAGGTCTGGTCCCAGAGCTAGCGTGGAGTGTTTCTACTGCAAGGGGAAGGGTCACTGGAAGCGCAACTGCGCCAAGTATCTGGAGGATAGGAAGTCTGGCAAGACGGTCGACAAAGAGAAAGGTATATTTGATATACATGTTATAGATGTGTACCTTACATCTGCCCGGAGCAATACGTGGGTATTTGATACTGGTTCTGTTGCTCATATATGTAACTCTCAGGAGGAGTTACGAAATAGAAGGCGGCTGGCGAAGGATGAGGTGACGATGCGCGTCGGCAACGGATCGAGAGTCGACGTGGTGGCTGTCGGCACGCTCCCTCTGCATCTACCATCGGGATTAGTTTTGGTTTTAAATAAATGTTATTTTGTGCCATCCTTGAGTGTAAACATTATAAGTGGGTCTTGCCTGTTACAAGACGGTTATTCATTTAAATCAGTGTCAAGCAATTGTGCTATTTATATGAATGATATCTTTTATGTTGATGCTCCCGAGAGTAATAGTTTATTCTTGTTGAATCTCGATCGTAGTACTCACATCCATAACATAGAGGCCAAACGAATTAAGTGTAGTGACGATACCGCCATGTTTTTGTGGCATTGCCGTCTTGGTCATATTGGTATAAAGCGCATGAAGCGACTCCACTCCGATGGACTCTTGGACTCGTTGGATTTCGGATCCCTCGATACATGTGAACCATGGCTCATGGGCAAAATGACCAGGACACCGTTCAAAGGTTTCGTTGAACGGGCGTCGGATTTGTTGGGGATCATACATACAGACGTATGTGGACCAATGAGCGTTTCGACACGCAATGGTTATCGTTACTTCGTCACCTTCACTGATGACTTGAGTAGATACGGTTATATCTATTTGATGAAACACAAGTCAGAAACGTTTGAAAAGTTCAAAGAATTCCAGAGTGAAGTTGAGAATCAGCTTAATAGGAAAATCAAGCATCGACGGTCCGATCGCGGTGGAGAGTACTTGAGTTTTGAGTTTGGCACACATCTGAAGAGTTGTGGCATAGTGCCCCAACTTACGCCCGCCGGAACTCCGCAGCGTAACGGTGTGTCCGAGCGACGTAATCGTACTCTACTGGATAGTGTCCGATCTATGATGTCTCTTACCGATCTGCCAGTGTCCTTCTGGGGTTATGCGTTAGAAACAGCCGCATTCGTTTTAAATAGGGCTCCGTCCAAGTCCGTTGAAACGACGCCGTATGAATTATGGTATGGCCATAAGCCTAAGTTATCGTTTCTGAAGGTTTGGGGTTGTGAGGCGTACGTTAAGAAACTACAGCCCGACAAACTAGAACCGAAGTCGGAGAAAGTCGTCTTTGTAGGATATCCGCGGGAAACCATTGGGTACACCTTCTACAACCAAGCTGAGGGCAAAACTTTTGTCGCGAAGACCGGTGCCTTTCTAGAGAAGGAGTTTCTCGCGAAAGGAGTAAGTGGGAGGAAGGTAGACCTCGATGAAATCGTTGATCCTGAACTCGAGATTCCGAGTGGCGCAACGGAAGCAATTCCGGAAACGTCCTCCGTGGAAGGAGTGGGAGAAACTGTCGAGGAAGATGTTCTACCTCGTAGGTCTGGTAGATCTCGGATCCCACCAGAATGGTATGGCAATATGGTTTGCACCGTCATGCTAGTCGAGCAAGACGAACCTACGAACTACAAGGAGGCGATGGAGAGTCTAGAGTCCGAGAAATGGCTTGAAGCCATGAAATCCGAAATAGGATCCATGTATGATAACCAAGTGTGGACCTTGGTGGATATTCCCGAAGGGCGCAAGGCCGTCAAGAATAAGTGGATCTTTAAGAAGAAGACTGATGCTGATGGTAATGTGACCGTCTATAAAGCTCGGCTTGTCGCAAAGGGTTTCCGACAAGTTCATGGAATTGACTACGATGAAACCTTTTCACCGGTAGCGATGCTTAAGTCTATTCGGATTTTGTTAGCGGTAGCTGCCTACTATGATTATGAAATCTGGCAGATGGACGTCAAAACGGCCTTCCTGAATGGAAACATTGAGGAAGAGTTGTACATGGTACAGCCGGAAGGTTTTGTCGATCCAGGAAGTGCTAACAAGGTGTGCAAGCTTCAGCGATCCATCTATGGATTGAAGCAGGCATCTCGGAGCTGGAATCTTCGCTTTGATGAGGTAATCAAAGGTTTTGGATTTATCCAGAATGTGGAAGAGACCTGTATTTACAAGAAAATGAGTGGGAGCTCGGTTGTGTTCTTAGCACTGTATGTTGACGACATATTGCTAATAGGGAATGATGTGAAACTTCTGAATAGCGTGAAGGAATATTTAAACATTAAGTTTTCCATGAAGGACTTAGGAGAAGCTGCGTATGTTTTAGGCATAAAGATCTACCGTGATAGATCAAGGCGCCTATTAGCACTAAGTCAGAGTACTTATCTTGATAAAATATTGAAGCGTTTTCATATGGAGAAGGCAAAGAAGGGTTCTCTGCCGGTTATCAAGAATAAGATATTGCGTAATGCGCAGTGTCCGGTAACGGAACTGGGTAAGGCCGAAATGACGAAACATCCTTATGCTTCAGCCATAGGATCGATCATGTATGCAATGTTGAGTACTAGACCAGATGTGGCATTAGCTCTAAGTTTGACAAGCCGGTTCCAGAGTAATCCTGGAATGCCGCATTGGATAGCTGTTAAGAGCATTCTTAAGTATATCAATAAGACAAAGGAAATGTTCCTTGTGTATGGTGGCTGCGATGAGGAACTTGGCGGTTACGTAGATGCAAGTTTCTGCTCAGACCCCGATGACTGTAAGTCACAGACAGGTTACGTGTTCAAGGTGAATGGAGGCGCCGTGTGCTGGAGAAGTGGGAAGCAACCCATAGTCGCACAATCTACAATGGAGTCGGAGTACATTGCTGCCTGCGAGGCCGCGAATGAAGCTGTGTGGCTGAGGAAGTTCGTCATCGAACTTGGAGTGTTCCCGAGCGTGCAAGACCCCGTGGTCCTCTTCTGCGACAATACGGGTGCCATTGCGAACGCCAAGGAGCCAAGGACTCACTCCACCGCCAAACACATTCTCCGACGCTTCCACGTGATACGTCAGTACGTACAAGAAGGCGATGTGAAGATTAGCAAAGTGCATACGGATCTGAATGTGGCAGATCCGCTGACGAAGCCTCTTCCGCTTGATAAGCATGAACAACACCAGTTAGCTATGGGTGTTAGGCTTTTACCAAGTTGTAATCTAGATTAATTTGTACTCTAGTGCAAGTGGGAGACTGAAGGAGATATGCCCTAGAGGCAATTAATAAAGTGTATTCTTTATCATATCTCGTTTGTTCATAATAGGTTTTTGTGTCATGCTAGAACCGTATTAAGCGGAAACATTAATGCGGGTGTGATACGTAAACAACCAGGTCCCTAGTAGCCTCTACTAAGACTAGTTTCGTTGCGCGATTGATGATCGAGGTTTCCCGGTCATGGGGCATGGCGCCGGTCGGCAATGAGAGTCATATCGCTGGAGAGTGATGTGATGGACATACCCAGTTTTGGAGAACATAGTCATTACACCTTTGACCGTGAGATCAACTCTTATCGATATTCTCCGAAGATACTTTGATTGCACCAAACGTCCTATCTTATTTAGTATGACAATAACGGTGATACTTTTGGGTATTGGAAAGGAGTATTGAGACGAGGGGTCAAGAGCGGGATTTGCCAGTCCGCGTAGCAGGATAGATACTCTCGGGCCCACTCGGTGAGATCTTGTCTAATGAGCTTGCAAGCATGTGACTAGGTCACGGAGACATGAGATCATGAACGAGTAGAAGATAGCATCGTCGGTAACGAGGTCGGGATTAGGTATGGAGATATCTATGGAACGACACTCGGACGTGCTAAGTATCGCTATGGCAAAAGGTCTAAGACTTTACGTTCAGGTTTGATAGATGAAAGTCATTCGTTATATCTCAGGGATTAATTCAGGGGGTCCAGGCCTACGAGTTAGTCGTTGATCATTGAGGAGTCTTGATCATACCTGATATTATATCGAACCGCTAGGGTAACACACTTAAGGGGTTTCGACAAGACAACCGGAAAGGAAGGAGATCACCGGGACAGTCCCGGGAGAGGTCCGATGGAGATCGGGCAGCGCCGAAAGAGTTTTCGGAGCTAGGAAATATTTTATATATTATGTTTGATATTAATTAGTGTTATTAATATGCAAATATGATTTTATATATTTATTTTCGAATTTATTAAGGCAGATTTCCCTAAATGGGCCTTCCGGACGAAAGAAGGCCCAAGAGGGGAAAATTCCCTAGGGGAATTCGGTGGGGGCCAAGAGGGCCGGCCTAGGTGGGCCACAAGGGGCCCACCAGGGGGCCGGCGCACCTCTCTAGCCGAACCAGGCTGTGGGGGGTTTGGCTCCCCTTGGGAGCCTATATAAGAAAGGGCACCCCCAGCCTTTTAATTCACCAATTAATTCCTGATTTCTCTCTCGATCTCGTGGTTCCCAAGTTGGAGCCGCGCCGAGCAAGAGGAGTCGGGGATCTCTTCCACCATAGCCCGCTGCCGCGCTGCTGGTGTTCCGGTCCAAGTCTTCCGCTGCTCGTCCTGAACTGGAGCTTCGGAGGCGTCGTCTCCACCGTACGTGTGCGACTCCCTGCGAGGTGCTGCGCTAGCGGTACTCGGAGGCCTGCTTCCTCTACACGACCTTGAGGTCGGCTACGTCGGTCTTCATCGACAACGTTTGTGCGGGAACGTAATCCCCGCTTTCGGTCTACAAGGGTATGTATTCCGATCTCCGTTCGTACTACTATATCTGCATAGAATAGATCTTGCCTAGTTTAAGGATATCGTTGCTAGGAAAATTAATTGTTTTCTGCCCACGATCCCCTTCAGGAAGAAGCTGATATAGGTGGATCTTTAGTCCCGATTCGTGTTAAGAACCGGGACTAAAGGGGGCTGGCTCCGGGGCCCGCGTGTGCGGATGGACCTTCAGTTTCGGTTCCTGACACGACTGACCTCGTTTTTTTTGAAACGAGTCGGACCTCGATTTTTTGTTTTGTAATAATAATAATAAGTTACTAATCAGAGTGAAGGCCGGTTGGTAGAATGAAACCCACCACGATAGTCGTGCGAGCGCGAGAGAAACGAAAGGAAGATGCAAACACGGACGCACGAGTGCCCGAGAGCAAGAGGCGCCCTGCGTGCTGCGTTTTGCTCCTCGATCCTGCATGAGACAGCGATCCATGCATACAAACCGTGGTGGTCAAGAGTTTTAAAATGAGGAGGTGCTACTATAGCTAATTAACTTGGTATTGCTGGAAGATGATCGATGTGCAGCATGGCAGGAATCTGTGCCCCCTCCATCTAATATTTTTCTTGGAACAACATGGGATATTCGGGTGACACTCTGATTAGTGCTTTGTACGTTTCGTCAGACTGGAGAAATGTATATCAATCAACTCTTGCATGTGCCGTGCAATACTTTTCACCGTACGTTAGATTTGACAGATCAAATGTAAGATTCAGCAAACTAATATTCACATTCTCTGTTTTCTAAGTTCGGTTTAAAAACATGCAATCAGTTACCGGATGCCTTATTTCTCTCTTCTCAATTAGATCAAGATGGAACAGAAAGTCAAGTTCTACCTCTGGCTTCTGCTCCAAAACCGGAACTGGACGAGCGATCGCTTAGCAACGCGGGGATGGCATCACAGCACGGACTGTTGTTTCTGCAACCAGGGAATGGAATCGGCGGCTCATCTGCTTCTCTCTTGTCCCTTCGCTAAGGGGGTGTGGCATCACCTCGCTGGGGACTCTCCACGCGTGGTGGCCATTGCTCAAGGCGCGACCTCCATCAAGTTCTGGTGGAAGCGGACACATGACGAAGCCCTGAAGGCAAACCGCAACAACGAGTGCAGACTTGCGGCTCACGTTGCTTGGAATCTCTGAAAATAACGCAACCGGAGAACCTTCCAAGGTACTCGCGCTGCTGCTGTCGCTGTGGCCAAGTTGGTGTGTGAGGATTCTGCCCTCCTGAAGGAGGCCTTTTGGGAGTAATTTTGTTTTTGCCCCTAGGATTACCTGGGGGTTCTTGTTTTTGTGCCCCGCCTGCTCGTAGGCTTGTAACTTTCCCCCCTCTTATAATGCAATGGCAGAGCTCCTGCCGGTTTAAGTTTCAAAAAAAAAAAAAAAAGCTCTGTAGCTTATGTTTGTTTCAATTTTCTCGGAAGAACAGAATGCCTTCGATATGGCTTTCTGGTTCAGTTTTTTAGATTCTCAACCATAGCTTTTTACTCATACAGTGACCCAAGTTCTGGTAAACTAACACCGAAGTAAGTTTTTCTGGTTCAGTTTTCTCATGGAAAAGATACTAACTGTTTAACCATGTGTTCCTCCGATTCTCCATTATCTACATAGCATGTTTAAGGTTTTCAGACGTGCTTGTCGAGGGTCATATTTCCGGCACTAACCACCTGCATGGGAGCCGTGCATTCAGTTGGTCTGAACTCTGAAGAGACTCATTTGGTATTTTTGAATTGTAGTCTGAACCTACCTCTACTATAGTGTACTCTAAATTAACACCCCACCAGGATCAATACAAACAATAAATATTCCACAACATACAAACTATCCTCTATCACGCTATCAGAGGGTTTTGTTCCTCAATCTAAGGTTTAGTTTTAGCCACCCACAACCTCCGCCATGCTGCCCCCGTGGAGATCTATCTCAGCCGAAGGCCACACAACGCGTAGATTATTGTCATAGGTCGTCCTAATTTCTCTCGACGTCTGCTTGACTGGTGCTTCTTCTTCTTTCAGCCATTATAGATCGGATTGCGCCGCCTACCACCGCATGTCATCCTTTTGCGCCTTTGGGACAAACTCGTCGTCGACTCATCTCCTTGTTACCGCAAGCTTTTAATAATGTGGTTGTGATCTTTCATTACATGTGGCTATTTCCACTATAGAAAGAATCAATTTTTCTAGTAAATACAAGAAAAAGGTCTTTCTACATAGGGGTCGTAAAAACATAGATTTTCCTTACCAGTTGTAATTGCAAGAAAGACTAAATCCTTCAAAAATAAACTAACAAGACCAGATGTTCCATATTGTTATCGGAAACGAGACTGAATATTCGGCCTTATAGAGATGGACCTTGAATCCTCTCCGGCCAGGAAAACTTGTGTCTCTTTTTTGTTCTACTACTTTCATTCTCGGCTGAGGCCGGTTGGCTCACCTAACAAAAGGTTGACCTACTGTTAAATCCACAAACTCACCCCAAAAACTCCGGTCCAATATACTGATACAACACAAAGAACATATATGATCACTGAAATGCTATTTTTAAAAAAGCACTGTCCCAAAGACTGAACATTTATAACATGCATACAATTTGATGTAACAATGGATACACATATAGGTTAATTGTATGATATAGATGTTACAAAATCTTAAATTTATCATTCATATAAACAATAAAACACTTAGACGATGTCCTCACATTTATGAGGGTCACCATGCTAGTTACAAGTAGCAATAACATTTTGGAGCATCCACAAAGAAAATCCATCTAGCAAGCATCAACCTTGCTAGGTACGACAAGTTAGAAATAAAAAAGGGACCACGCAACAGTTACTTGCATCTTACATGCACCAACATTAAGCACACAACAACTTCTACCGCGATCTTTTGGTGTGAAAACAACATCATCCATTATAGCCTTTTGTTCATCCATTTGAGACTGTGCTATGATAGAAACTTTGAGCTCTCCATCACGTGTTTCAACGGAGACAACACGTCTAGAAAGCTTGATCATGCCATCATCAGCAACTGGAGGTAATTTACCATCTCCAAAAGAAAGCAAAGAAATTTCAGCATCATCTATACTTGCAATACTAGCGGTAAGAACACCTTGCAAACCATCTGGCCATGATGACCCACCAATGAGTTGCACACTAATTGTCGCCTCAACGGATTTTTCAACATGGTGAAGCGTTAACTCCAGCGTGCTGCATTTGCTACTGTAATCTTCATCATAATGACAATATAGGCGCTCTTTCAACAGCAAGACTAGAAAACTTAAATCACAATCTTTAGATTCAGTTGCACCACGAACTTTAAGCACGACCTCAATGTTCCCCGGATCAAAACATGTAACAACGGCACGTGAAGGACCCGTGAGCTCTAGATACGGATGCTGCATGCGACAATTAATTTATTTAGTAAGCAAACATATGGCGAACAGAAAATAACGGAAGGCTAGGAACATTGTATAAAAATAATTACCTCTTCCGTGATGGTTTGACAATTACTCCTTGCACGAGCGAAGACAATATTCCGCTTGCGATCATCCAAAACATCACGCACGAAGACCATACCGAAGACGTCTAGGGGCCACCGTAAACCTCTTTGTACTGATGCAACTTTGATAGAACATATTTGTAGGGTATCCCTATAGTGGATGAAGTGGGCAGGGTTATCGGTGTAACACATAGGTGGGATCGTCGCTGCAGTAACGGCGTATAAATGTACGCATAAGTAGTGACATATATATACTAGTATGTTATTGACTTATTGGAATTCAGTAAAATCAGGCATGGATGCTTACTGATCTCATCGGTACGCCATATCCTGCAGGCGTGATAGTCCTCTTCATCAGACGGGTTTTTGTGAGGGTACCAATACGCCTCCACGCATCTCCTTGGGTATGCGGCCATCCAATTCTTTCTACTCGCCTCCTCTTCCTCTTGTTGTGCGTCAGCGCTAGCCATGATTGTCGATTGATCTATCTCCTCGTCCGTCTGCATTGTTGGCTTGGTATGGGGGCAACACGGCAATGCGTAGGATTGGATACTAGACGTGTTAGAGAAGGATTCAGACATTGCGTTTTAGGAAAGGATTCAGACAACCTCCGTACATATTGCATCCGATCTTTCTTGTTTTGCAAGTTATTAGTAGATTGCATCCGATCCGTCTATATCTTGTGAACCGATTAATGCAAACTTGAGACAGAGATCTAAATTAACACGGCGACTCAGCTTGCAACACGTACGTACGGACGGACGACGGCGATCACCATGGCCGTTCTACCCTACCACGCCGTTTTCGACATCCTTTCTAGGACAACGGTCAAGTCCATATGCCGGTTCCGATGCGTGTCCAGGGCGTGGCGTGACCTCATCTCCAGCCCCATATTCGCCGCCGCGCACAGCTCCCGCCACGGCCCTCTCCTCGTCTACGCCGGCTCCTTCCCGGAAGAAGAGCCGGATGAAGGCCGTGACCTACGGCTCATGGACATGGAAGGCAACGTCGTGAGAGTCATCAAGGGCGTCGGCGGCTACGGGACACTCTGCAACACGAGCCTCGACGACCTCATCTGCGTCAACGGCGCCAACGGCGCCTCTTGCGAACGCGTCAGCGTGGTCGATCCGGCCACGGGGGAGGTCCTCGTGACCTGCCCACAACAGGACGTGTTAGAGCACGACATGCCCCCCTACGTGGCCATACGCTACTACACCATCTTCGGCTTCGGCCGCGCCGCCACGTCTGGTCGATACAAGTTGGTGCGTATCCTTAGTGACAACACTTCTGAGATCCTCACACTGGGAGAAGAAGCACAAGGGTGGAGAAAAACACCGCCACCGATCGCCCGTCTCTACGAGGAACAAGGCTCTCCTGTCACTATCGACGGCGTTATGTACTTCCTTGTAGGCGGGGAAGTTCGTAACGACGACGACGACACTTTGGTCTGCTTAGACCTGGAGACCGAACAATGGAAGGTCGTAGACGGACCACAAAGATCCTCTGTCAGAGACAGTAACGTGTGGAGCAGGACATTGGCGATCCGCATAACGGAGCTAAACGGAGCCTTGTGCATGGTTCAACCAGTGTGTGATCATACGAGCTGGGATAGGGTGCCGGCTGACGACGCATTCACCAATATATGGATCTTGGATAATTCCCGAAAAAACTGGACCAAGAGGTACACGATTCCTATGGCGCCATCTGCTTGCCGTTATATGCCGCTAAGGGTGATGCCGGATGGTGGGAAGCTGCTTTTGCAGTGCTCTTTCAATGAAGGACAATTATATTCTTCCCGTGTAGGACGGTATGTGGTACTTCAAACCTACGATCCTCTCACCAACATATGCACGGATATCAAGGGGGCACCCAAGGACCTCGCTGGTAGGATTGGTCTTTGCACTTTTGGCTTGGATCATCCGGTGTGCGCCAAGAGTTTGTTAGCACTTTTTTTAGATCAGGCATTGTTATTTTTCCGTAAGTAGGACATCGTGAAGCCTAAATTCACCTCATACTGAAGCAGAAATTTACTGTATCTCCTATGTGCATATGCTCTTTATAGCAAATTAATATTCATTTGGAATGTCGAAAAGTTCCGGACAAAATTTGGAGCATGCATCCCCATGTTCCATGTGCACAAAAAATCGATATATTGTGTGGTTTGCATAACAACGGCAAATATATGTCTATGTGAATAGGCTTATGTTTGTTAAAGAAAAAGACAAAAAAAAAGTCTCTTTAAAAGCCGTTCGTAGCCTTATATGTCTATGTGAACATGCTTTACAAGAGATTTTTTGTGAAACAGACTTTGTTGCAATTAAGAACTTCAACACGAGATGCGGGGATTTGTAGTTGCACTGGTCATGGCAAATGATCAAACTATAATATAAAGTACTGCAAACTTATCAAATCCCGATCGACTTGGGTGGAGAATTAACCTGAATGTGTGATCTACGGATTGGTTCAAACATTACCTAGATTTTCATGCATTCACAACTTTTCTTAATAAATAATTAAAAGGCAAAATGGAAAGAATGTTTTGATATAACGGGATTAATGAGGATCCAAATCATCAAACACAAAGTCGTTGGAGACGTCGTATTAATCTCAATCTAGTAGACTAGATAGACGAATCAAGGACATGCCCCGCAAAGACAATTGCGTCGATCGCCTCTTCCACCACGTAGTAGGCGAACGGATGATCGGCCACAAAATCCACTCGAGGAGGGGCAGAGCCCCCCTTGACACCGAAGTAAGTCTGTAAGTAACCATGGTGACGGTCGTGGCTTCGATGCCTTCCTGGTTCACCTCGATGACTGCCTTTGGACCACGCTCAGTTCCATTGACGCGCCAGGTACTTCAACGATGCCAGATAGATCGGCTTGATCAATGAACGGCAATCGAAGCCCGAGCTTGCAGAGAACGGCGATCAAACCGCTTTGGAAGGAGAGCTTGAACCTGGACACCTGGAACTTACGGACTGGATCGTTTTGTTGGGCAGGTGGTCATGGAGGAAGCCAGGCCTAGATGCTATCTTGTCAACAAGGTTAGGCAAGCCGTCACGGACGTCTGGAAGGAAGATGCACATACTTGAATCAAGCGTGTGAAGGAGATATGCCATAGAGGCACTTAATAAAGATAATTTATTCGTCATATCTAAATTGTTTATTATATGTTTTATACCATACTATAATTGTATTAAGCGGAAACATGAATACACGTTTTGAGTATAACTTGTTGAGAATCATGCATATGAGTGTATGTGAATCAATGAAGTACTTTGACGTATAGTGGAAGTCTTTATTTCATAAACTTTATGAATATTCTGAGTAGATATATGGATATCCACTTAGTGAATGTTAGTCTGAAAATTTTAATTCGATCAAACAAGTTTAGAATGAAATAGGAGATAAATTTAACAAGAAAATCAAATTCCTGCGATACAGATCGAGAAAATAAAGATTTGAATTATAATATTGATATCATTGTAAGATTTGTGAGAAGAGTTTCACAAATTACGTCGCATGGAACAACATACTGTTATGGTATGTTAGAACGTCGTAATCACACCCTATCGAATAGTGTGTGATAAATAAATCGTTTATCGAATTATCGTGATCATTAGAGTCATATGGTAGAAACGTAACATTTATCGCACTTTCCGACATATATTGATGACCTCATGACTGCCTAAGGAGATACCTCCCTTGGTCTCAACGGTTCCAACAATGACGCAAAACTTTGCTCCAACATCGTCGCGCCATCCACACGTGCCGGGTGACTATAACTTGTCTTTTATGTCAGGGCTTTGTTATAATTTTAGTGTTTAATTAATATAGAGGTTCTGTTCATTCAAAGATAACCCAATATTCATAATTTCTACTCGGCCTTTTGGATGTATTTTCACTCAGAGTTTATCCATACTTTTTTACTTGGACGCTACGATGTTCTTTTGAGAGCAATGCGTTTTTTTCTAGAGCAATGCGTTGTTGTTCGCTCTATGCAAGGACCACGATTTTTGTTGACGATCCACCCAGCGTCCAACATGCGCCTCGTCCCTTCCTTTGTGTCTGTAACAGGCTTCAATTTGTGAATTGTGAAGCCCGTGCCGAGGTACACACGATTAGGACTTGTGTTGTACGGATAAATTAGTACCATACCGTTAGTGGAGAAGAAATCTGATCGGTTTATAAGCTGATTCCAATCGTTTCGGTAGCATCGCGTGGCACACGTGATAAGCAACCTCTCAAACCAATCATCAACAAAAGATAATTGTTAAATGCATGCAAATCTCCAATTCAGGCAGTCCGCTCTGAACTGAAGCTTGTCATGCAAATATCACACCGACATGGTGTGTCAGGCTATCTTTTTTACTTCGAGCACATTGCCTCACTAAAGTCGCTAGTACACTGACATGCACGAAAAATAAACGGAAATTTAAATTGTCCACCGAGCTCATATGCTTTTGTTTCTGGTTGAATACAATTTTTTTAAAGTAAAATATTTTAAAAATGTGAAAATAATTGGACACAAACATAATACGTATGTATCAATTTTTATGTTGAAATTACAAAAAGACAAATGAGTGGCCAAAATGGGGATTGCAAAACATATGTTTTTAGAGTACTGATTTTATTATTTTTGCACGGCCCACCACAAATGTTATTTCATCATGAAACTTGCACGTGTTTGGAAAAGCCGCAACAGATTTTGTTTATCAAGTTGGTCTTTGTTGGTGGAAAGTATAAGGTGATCCAGGGATAAAAGTACCGCATGCACTTTCGGCAAAAGTGATATGAGGGTAAGGCGATTCCTTTTCTTATAACAATAACAACATAACTGACAAACCACTTTTGCTCCTGAGGCACGCGATCCTTCTATTTAAACAAATTTAAAATCCATATTTAAACATTTCAAAAAGTAAAAACAAAACTACATGTTATCGGTGATAAATACTATACGTGAGTAATATCTCAATGCAAAAATTAATTACACTTTGGCTAAAAAAACTGAAAAATGAGGGAGATTTGAGATTATGCATTATTACTCATATATGTACGTAGTTAGCATGCAAACAATTCACATTGTCATGTAGCACACGCCTAGACGGGTCGTGTTTACTCAGCGCAACTTGTGGAGGCGTCATTGGAGGAGGAGTCCGCCATCTGCGTGGAGCTCGCCGGTGTGGCCATGCCGTGGCCGATAGGTACCAGTCGGCCACACAGAAGTCGAGGGTGTATTATTTAAAAAAAACAAATATTATTTTCAAAATTTGTATAAAAATAATAATTATTTAAAAACAATTAGCCAGACATCCACGGCAAGGGGTCACGATTTTTGTTAGTAGTACAACTGCCTGACGATCCACCCAGCGTACGTCCAACATGGGCCAAGGGATTTAATTTGTGAATTGTGAAGCCCGTGCCGACGTACACACAATTAGGACTTGGTGTTGTACCGAGGAATTAGTACCACATCGCTAGCCGGGAAGTAATATGAGCGGTTTATAAGCCGATTTCAATTGTTGGTAGCATCGCGTGGAATACGTGATAAGCTCCCTCTCGAAACAGGCTTTCGCCCCGCTTTATAAATAAAGCCACACCGTTTGAGACCGTTGCTGAGACAGACAGCACAACGTCCAAAAGACAAGAGAAGAGAAAACGAAAAAGAAAAATGCCGACAACGATGGCAAGACAACAGTAAGCAGAGGCCTGCCACCAGAAGAGAAAAACGAAAAAGAAAAATGCCGACAACGATGGCAAGACAACAGTAAGCAAACTCCACAACCGATGCGCCCACCGGAGGCCTGCCACCAAGCTCCTAGTGCTCCAGAACGTCGGTACCAATCAACACCTCCAGAAAGGGATGCGACGATGACGACGCTGTTGCATAGAGTTTCCCCCGGTACGCAACGAGGAGAGGAGGAGGGGCACCGAACGCTCTCCAGGAAGGACTGGCGACACCCGCAAGCGCCACCGCGTCGGAGTCGAAAACGCCGACTAGGATTTCTCCCGACCCCCTCCATCACCCCAGACGCTCTAGAGCACTCCACCATACCGCCCACAACCCAGCGCCCGATCACGAAGCCGTTCACACTGTCTCACCCCGGCACACAGAGGAAAGGCCTACACTCCGAAGAGGAAGAGCCAGGACTAGGAGCCGCAACACCGCCGACGTGCGGGAGGGACCAACCTCCACTGTCAAAGACAGTAACCAACCGGACACAACAGCAGGAACACACCAGGCCCGCAAACCCGGCCGGGCCCCTCGAGGCCCGTGAAGTTCCCGCCATCGCGTTGCAGAAGGCACGACGTTAGCGCTGCCGCCCCAGATCCGAGCTGCTCTCCGACACCAGAGCATAGAGGACCGTGCTATCGAGAACTCAGTCTGACTCGCCTAAAACCTAGATGGGATCCGAAGATCCAGATCTAAGCCGGGGGCGGCGCGTCAAACCAGCACTACAACGGACACGGCCCTGCCGCCAAGAAGGAGGCGCCCCTACACTATGTCCGGCCTTACCCAGCCCGGACAACCTCCGGACCTGGACCAAGGCACCGTCACAAGCCGAGCAGCACCGCGGCAACAACACGCGGGTAAGGACGGTCCAGACGCGGGAGGTGGGCACAGCAGCGCAGCCGGCAGCAGATCTGGATCTGGAACCACCTCGCCCCAGATCCAGCCCGCAGCAGCCAGCCACACGTGCACAACAACTATCAACCCTAGGTCCCAGATCTAGACCCGCCTGGCCCAGATCGGGCCCGTGGGCGTGTTGACGCCGCCGTCGTCGCTGCAGGTCGCCGCTCGCGTGCCGGAACCCACAGTGGCCTCTTCCCGCATGCCACAGCACCACGGAAGCACCGGGGCCGCCCACCGCAGCCTGGCCGGCCAGCACCCCCGCTGTCGCGCCCGCATCCTGATGCGCCGCCAGGACGGCCCGCAGCCACAGCCCACTACAAGCCCAGATCGGGCCCGCAACCACGCACCTCCAGCAGCGCAAGCGACGCCGCGCTCTTCTTCCTCGCTCCGCTTCCGTCGCGTCCCCAGCCCCGCCGCCCGCGCCGCCACGCCTGCCCTCGCTACCGCCATCGCGCCTGTCCCCGCGGGCTTGAGGAAAACCGCCCCACCGCCACCTTCCCCGAGGGCGCGTACGGCTTTGCCGGCGTCCCCTCCGACGACGGCGAAGCGGAAGAAGGTCGGCGCCGGCCCTGAGGTGGCGGCTAGGGTTTGTCGTGATAAGCTCCCACAAACCAAACAATGAATAGATAATTCTGAACCGCATGCAAGTCCGATTCAGGCTGTCCGCTCTGAATGCTTGCCATGCAAATATCACACCGACATGGTGTGTGAGGCTATCTTTTTTGCCCTCCTCTTTTTATTCCAGCCCATTACATCACTAGTACACACGCATGCACGAAAAATAATGTTCTGAAAAAGGGTTAAAACGGAAATTCGAATTGCCTGCGGAGCTCATGTGCTTGTGGTACAATAAAACATACATAAAATAGTAAAACATTTCAAAAACAATGAAACCAATTAGACACAAACATATACAAATGTTGTACTATTATTTGAGTTATTCCGTAGAAAAAAATACAAATCGGTGACCAAAATGGGGATTCTGAAAATATTTTTGGAGTACCGATTTTGTTGTTTTTTTCACATAGCGGCGCAAAGGTCATTTCAGCACTAAACTTGCACGTATTTAGAAAATATTTATATGTTCATCACCACAAATGTTCAGTTTATAAAAAATGTTTTACTAATTTTAAATTTCTTGTTGGGTAAGTTCTGACCCGCACAGAAGACGTAACCTAATTTTAAATTTCTTGTTTGGTAAGTTCAGACCCGCACGGAAGGCGTAACGATCTTAGCCTTGTGTCAGATAGAGGCTCGCTGAAATAGACATGCGGACTACCTGGACTATTTTACCCAACCAGTAGGTAGCATATGAGCTTGGAAGTCAAAAGGCTTTCCTCATGCAATATCGCTTGTTGACTTATTTTGTAGAACACGAGATGGACAAGCCACAACAGATTTAGTTTACCACATTGATCTTTGTTGAGGGAAAGCATACGGTGATGAAGAGACCAAGGATAAAAAATATCGTATGCACTTTCGGCACAAGTGAGATGAGGGCAATGCAATTCCTTTTCTCAGAACAGTGACAACGTAGCCAAACAACCACTTTGGCTCCCGCGGTGCAGTGATCCTTTGATTTAATCATATTTTAACATATCAATAATTGAAAAAACATGCATGTTCTCGGTGATAAATATTACAAGTGTGCAAAACCTTACGAAAATTCATTACAGTTTGCCTAAACAAAAATGTTTTTATGGTAAATATATATGAAGGCATAATTACTCATATTTGTACATTTGTCAATTTTATGTAGGTTGGAATGCAAAACAATTCACGTTGTCATGTAGCATGCCTATAGGATACATCTTTGAGAACGTGCGTTTTTTTATTTTTTAATGAAACATTTAAATATACTAGATTTTAGAAAAAAACACGACAAAGAGAGGTGGACCTCGGCTATAAGAAATCTCCTCTCCAATGCAACTATGTACGTTATAAATAGATCACGATGAGGTTTATGTGCGCATTATCAACATGAAGCGATTATATATGGGTCGATTCGGGAAGTCTATGAGAAGAACCAAGGTATGTAGAATGATATCATGAACATCAATCCATATTTACATGAATGTATTTTCCTAGAATTGGTGCTTAATTGTCATAAGCTATGACTATTTTGGGTATGCTCTGGAATCACTGGTTTGGACCAGACTTGTTGACAAAGGTTGTGGGAGACACTACACTTGTATTCAAACATAAATCCAAATGCTCATGTCCATTTATTAAACCTATTATCTCATCTCATCTCACTTACAAGATTTACTTTCCCTTCTCACCTAGCTCTCGTGTCCCCAACCCTTGAGAGTCGTTGTCACCCCCTCGGTTGCTCTCCCCCCTTCACTCCGGTCGGAGGCCTGAGAGGTGATCTTGGCCACGTTCCTCTCATCGTCGAGGTGGCGAAAGAAGGGATAGGGCGCTGAGTTATGATGCTCGCTCAGGAAGTTTTAGCCACTACACATGGAGCAGAGTTCATCAACAACAGTGACCTCGAGGCCATTAAAAAAAAACAACATTGAGACATTAAACATTGAGGTCTTGATTGTATTAATTTTTATTTTTAGGCCCTTTATGTAATTCGTAATCCACCGATTAATGCAGATCTAAATCTAAACCATTTTGGATCTTTCCCTTTACCTAAAAAAATAAAAAAATCGCTCACACATGAAAGGACCGGTCGAAATTCCGGTTTAGTTCTTACAAGGAGTTTAGCCCGGTTCATTGAACTGTTGAACACCTCTCCGTCCAGGCCCGTCAAAACCCTACCCCCCTTCTCTCCTTCTCCGGCGGCTCCGCCCGAGCAGCCGCGCCGCCGTCGCTCCCCCTCCACCGTCCCGTACCTTGCAGCCGACGCCTTAACTTCAGATCTGCATCCGCGTTCTCGCAATCGTTTGGAGGTATGACCTTGTTTCCATCCATCCAGCAATTATCTTTGCTCAATCCCACCGGCCTATTTTCTGGGCGCGCAAACGGACGGCCGGCGCAGCGCCTAGATCCGCCCGCCCCCTTGGAGCTCCGAACCCGTGTTTAGTTCTTGTTTACCCGACTGCGATTTTCATCGGGGGAAATTTAGTTTGTAAATTCACAAGGTTGTTAATTTCGCTGCGCTATAGGAAAACTTGTTGCTATGCAGTAATAGATTCTTCTCAACTTGGTAGGAAAAGCCATATAGACACCTCACCTCACGTCTTGTCTGCTGGTACTGCGTACAATACCCTTTGTGCACAAGGTTCACTTTGTTGAAGTTTTTAATCTACTACTGTTTTGAGTTTTGTCATCACGAATTTTCCTGAAAAATTTGGGATGCCTTCTTAAGCTGTTTTTTGATGATTGCATACATACTGTGTCTTCTGTAGAACTGGTTGGACATTAGTGAGACTGTTGACTCCTCATCAATCTTCCAAGGTCCGGGACATACTCGTCAGCCATCATGCAGGTCAGTAATACCTGATCTAATATATCGGTGTTGCTTATTCTGTGATACCTGATCAAATCTATCTGTGTTGCTTATTCTGCCCAAAAATATTCAATCTGCATTTTACACAGAGAAATAGGATTTATGTGAAAAAATATACCACAAAGCTTCTAGCTATTTATTATTTCATTAATAGGCGAGCCTATAGGATTTTCATACCCAGGAAATAGTTCCCTATAGGATTTTCTACCCTGGAAATATTTCTTTTACATGGCAGCTTACTTTCTGTGTAGTTGATATCTTGGTTGATTTATTCTTGTCTGTTAACTGAATTGATATAGTGATTAACTTGAACTAAAAACTTGTACTACATGTTTTTAATGACATTTGTTTTTGGATTTGCCTTTTTGTTTTGGTATTGGGCCAGGTTAGAGAAGTTATTATAGCGGCTGTGTCCTCCTATTGTATATTTTGGATCGCACTAGGATGATGCATTCATTCAATTTGCTTATTCTGAGGAATTGCTGTAAATATCACCAGATTCCGGAGTGTTCTTTTGGCTTCTCTTTGCTTGTAGCAGCTTGAGTCTTTTTACATTTTGACTGGAATAATTTTAGTTCTGACACTATTCACTATGTTGAAGGCTAGCGACAGGTTCAACATCAATTCTCAACTCGAGCATCTTCAAGCCAAATATGTCGGAACAGGGCATGCTGACCTGACCAGATTGTAAGTATCATATTTGTGTTAAAAATGTAATGGCACATTAGCTGTCAGACTTTCTTTGGTTGGCATGGGCTGGTATGGTAATAACTAATAACCGTTAACATTTTCCTGTGCTACAGTGAATGGGCTGTGAATATCCAAAGAGACAGCTATGCATCTTATGTTGGACACTATCCAATGTTGTCATATTTTGCCATTGCTGAGAATGAATCAATTGGAAGGGAGCGTTATGAATTTATGCAGGTATGTGAATGGAATCTCAACTAGTCTACTGAACTTTAGCTTGAAATTGCTTATATATAACATTGGCTTAAATTCCGTCTAGCATCGTCATTGAGTTACGTTACTTGCTTGTATTAGGCTTTCATTGGTGGGATGTTAGTCTTCCTTTTGTTACTAAGCTAGTTTTACTGTTCTTGATGAAGCCTTTCTTTGCCGCATAATTGGCCTTTTTTG
Organism: Poa annua; assembly: GCA_026929855.1. Classification (NCBI taxonomy): domain Eukaryota; kingdom Viridiplantae; phylum Streptophyta; class Magnoliopsida; order Poales; family Poaceae; genus Poa; species Poa annua. The sequence goes on along the minus strand of CM049428.1, from coordinate 3,928,263 downwards.
TTATGTTCACGCACCATGTAAGTGCAGTTATAGTGTAACACATTGCAAGCTCATTAAACACCATCTGCAAATTGTAGCTGTGCAGGGTTTCTGTTCTAAGAAGCCATGATACATAATGGACAAAATCAAGCTCAAACTTACTTTGTTTTCATACTACCACAGAATATTTCAGTCAAATCACAGTTTTAGATACTCCCTGTTCATAGATAGATGCGAGATATGCCAAATGTGAGAATTCAAGTTCCATCCACCTTTCTTGAAGTAATGTCATAGGCACGCCATGTCTATAAATAGATGTACAGAATGCTCAGAGTCTAAATTTTAAAAATTGACCTCTAATATACACAAAATGATTGACATTATTTACAAGAGAGTCAAAATTGTACCTTTAAGAGTTTTGACATCAGATAAATGGTCAAAATCAACATCGTTTGTTCTTCCATTGAATGCTGGAACCAAGACACAGACTGGACTGTAGCTTAGATAGTTTATTCCGGCCCTGAAGCTGATGCAAATCTGGATCTGTGGTCTGTGCCTAGTAGGCAACATTTTGTTAATTCGGATTTTACCATCTACTGTTAGATAAGCTTCATTCTTAAAGCCTGGTAGGATTGGTATATTCTGTGTTATGGCTATGGAAAAGGTGATCCAAGCTAGCTACCTGACATCAGGATTTATCTTCCCCATTATATTGTGCTAACGATTGAAGATTTTTTTTAACCTGTCCCCAAAGTTTTCTGCCGGAGCCCCCATACTATGTTTGAGTTGCACCTGTTTCGTCTAATTTCTTTGTTGCCATCTGATATATAGCAAGTTTGCAGTCCTTATTATCTTTCACCACTAGCTTCATGGTAGTATATGTGCATACTATAGTGTCTCCATTAGCATGTTTGTCCACTATTGTGCCAAGCAGTTATACCGACAAGGTATGGCAGTATAAATTATTGAACCACTATTTCTGGTTTTGCAGAAAATGCTGCTTCCATGTGGCCTCCCTCCCGAGAGAGATGAAGACTGAGGAGTCGGGTACTGTATTGGCACCACCGGCAGGAACTTGTGCTCAGTGTCTGTTATGGAAGTCTAAGACCTATCTGAACATCCTTAGCGCTGTGTAACCTTGTTTTACTTGCCTCTCGCTCTCTAAATCTTGAAGCATGAATTTTAAGCACGTGTTCAGTTCAGTTTCGTTGTATCAAATCTGCTGCCTGCTATCTTGTTAAATTCTGGACGACAGTGGTTATCTTATCTTAGCCTCACAAAGGGGTAATGTAACTGTGATGTTGTATCTGCGGGCAATTGAATCGAACTTCAGCAGCACACGTGGAGTATTGGAGATGCTATGTTCCAGTTTCATTTACCTGAGTTCATTGTTGTACATTTTACTGTGCGTCTACTCCTTGTTTACCCATGCTTCAATAAAGTTTTTGGACCTATCAAAACTTCTAAATGCAACCTAATCATGTGGAGTAAGATACTTTTTTTTAGTTTGTGGGAGCAGCTGTCTCTGATTTTTTGGGTTTGCTGACTTGCATTACGATACTAAACGTATATATAGGGAGATGTGATATATTTAAGGAACAACAGACTCTTATACTACGCTGAATGCAACCTGATACTGTCACCCAATTCCTGTGCCCCGTTGTCAGGCTGGCCTTGTAATATGCGTCAGGATACATGGACTTGTTGCACTACGGGACTAATCCGTGTCACCATTCTGAGTGAAATCGTGCTGTTCGTCACACTGAGCCTTTCCCCTTTTCATCCGGTGTGGCGGCTCGTCTCGAGTTACTACGGGTCGTCTCTACAATCAGCGCACGGGCAACACAAGTTGTGGTGGTAGGGTGTCGGGACACACTAGTTTGATCGGCGACGGTGGTTTTGGCTTAACGAGTGGTAGATCTGGCTAGCTCAGCCTCAACTTGGGCCCTCTCAGCAACGTGATTGTAGGTCCTTAGGGATGAAGACCAAGTGTCGTCAAATTGTACTAGGGTGCAATTTTTACGTGACAGAAAGTTGTCAATGGAATGGAGGAAGATGGAAAATCCGGCTGAAGAACCACACATCGAGCTGCAGCAGCAAATAGGACAACAAGCCCACAACAACAACAAAAACGAAAATGTAGGATAGTTACACGTGCCGAAGAACGACAGAAACAAAAATTGCATACGCACTCCATGTCGGGGTGCTGACCGTGGGGTGTGTGTGACACGTGTCAAGCTTATGCCCAAGGTCTACCCCTCTCTAAGATAGGGGGCCCATCAGGTGCGGCTTGCGTTTTTGCGTCACGATTGGGCCCACAGTTCCTGGTTTATACTCCCTCCGTCCCAGTTTATAAGGCACACACACATTTCAAGGAAAAGTTTGACTATTTAATTTGCTCAACCAAATATAAATTATATGTAACAAAAATTATATCATTGGATTTATATTGAAAAAAAGTTTTTAATGATATAATTTTTGTGATATAATATTTATTTATTGTTGACTAAATTAGTGATCAAATTGTGTTTTTAAACTGCATGTGTGCCTTATAAACTGGGACGGAGGGAGTACCATTTGTATACGATTTTGTAATCGCTGACCACCCTTGCCGGCTGGTGTACACTGTGCCCCCGTACCGGCTTATAACCTGGTTCCACGTATCCTGCCTAAGCGATGTGGGACAAAAAAAAAACATTACGCACCGAGTCAAGTGATACCTCGGCCCGTACTGGCCCAACAAGAGACGGCCCATCGACGCTCGTCGTCTACCTCAAGAGATAACCTCGAAAGAAAAAACATCAGTCCCGCTGCGCCGGTCGCCGGCCGGGGGCCGGCAGGCTGCGCGCGCGCACGGCCTGACCGTCAGGAGATACTAAGGTTTCCCACCAACTTGTGGCTGGTCCTCAACAGAGCAGAAGACGGCCAGCGATCCGTCGTAGCAGGGCCTCGATCTCGCCCGTGGTCGGCGAGATGCACAAAGTGAGCGGTGCTTGTGGTGGGCCGCGTCTTCCGGCAACACGGCGTAGATCAGAGTCTAAGCGCACCTCCAAGTTCATGGCGCACGAACGACGAGGCCGGCCGACGACTGCATCTCCAGCGGCGGAAGGTTAGGTAACCGCCTCTGCCCCCATCAACCCCCTCCCCCTCCGCCCTCTGTGAATTGTCATGCTTGCCTCATTAGATTCAATCTAAATCCTTCGAATTTAGCTCAGATTAATCGAATTACGTTAATGGGTATATAAATCAATTTTGCTTTCGTTGGACCTATCTTCTAGACGTATAGTGTTCATATCAACACTAATTATGTTTTTATTTTTTTGAAAGGGAGGCCTCATTCATTAATCAATAAGAGTTGTCGAATTATTTGCAAAAGTTTGGGCAAAAACCGTTTGAAACTTGGTCAGGAAAGACAACCCCGAGAGGCAAGCAAACTACTCCCTATTACACGACCACATAATCAGGCACACATATGCTCTCAACACAATACTCCTACAACTCATCGACAAGGAAAACACCAACATCAGGGTTGTGTTCGGTTCCAGGATTAGGAGGAACGGAATGGCATGGTTCCATTCCGAGGGCATGGAATGGCTCCGACCCTGTGTTCGGTTCGGGAAAAATCGAGGAACGGAATGGTTCCATTTTCTATTCGGTCCGAGAAAAATCGAGGAACGGAATGTCATCTTTTTGGCTCAGCTCACCGCCGGTGATGGAGAGGGAGAGGGGGAGAGCTGAGCCGCCGGGAGGAGAGGGGGCGCCGCGCCGCCGGTGATGGAGAAGGAGACGGGGAGCCCGCCGCCGGTGATGGAGAAGGGAGAGGGGGAGCCTGCCGCGGGCCGCCGGCGATGGAGAAGGGACAGGGGGGCTGCCGGCGATGGAGAAGGGACAGGGGGGCGCCGCCGGCCGTGTGTGATGGGGAGGTGAGGATACGAGGAGCGAGCCTGCGGTGCTGGTTAACGCGTGCTTCCGCGTCGTTCGGCCGATTTGGGCGGATGAGTGAGTTCCGCATCTTGGGCGAATATTCCATTCCGGGGGACTACTTGGTTCCATTCCGAGACTCGAACCGAAAAGAGGAACGACTGCTAGGGATGGAACCGACCCGTTTCGTTCCTCCTAATTCTGGAACCGAACACATCCCAGCAAAGGCAACGAACACGTGCACATCCATGATGACAACCCAAAACATCGAGAGTTATCCATAAGGAACCGCAAACGCCTTTCATGTAGTCCCACTCAATTTTCTTCTACTCTTGTTTGGTTCTCCTTCACGATGATTGGTCTGTCTAGCGCTAGCGCTACCTCTATTGCTTTTCTCCATGCTAGCCTTTTCCAGACACCCAGTCTTTCAAGAAATTGTCTAATCGGGCTGCCGACAAATGGGTCCAAATTCTAACAGCTCACTGAAGGCGCATAGGCCGAGTGCTCTCTGCCGTTGACGGACCAAGCAATGCAATGTAGTGACTAGAGCAGCAACAAGAGATGGCCTACTGTGCTCTCTTCTCATTTATCGCTATTAGCTACGCATGCCCACATGCCTTTGATCATCTTCGATGTACCTCGGTCATCCATTGATGGAAAAAACCTAACCAACATAAATTTTAACTAACCCCGGCCGCCGGTTAGTTGTCTGAAACATTCGTAAACCTCCGTGTCTAGTTTTAGCGAAATGCAACGGCACATCGACAAACATTGGTAAATCTCTGTATCTAGTTTTACCAAAATGCAACGATACATCAACTTATGTTAGCTAAGACACAAGATAGACTTACTAACTGATAAGGAATGTAGATATTCATATAATTCAATTCTCAACTCATAAAACGCCAAAATTATGTTTGATCTAAATTATTTATCGGCACATCATGTGTTATCCTTGGAAACCTATACGGTCATCACAACAGATAGTGCGTGGTGGTGGACCGATGGTGCATTACGTCGATTACGACATAATTTTGCATCAATCCTGTATAGTTCCAAAGAGCTACATGACCGTTCGATCTGGTTGTTTGGAAGAGTGGGATGGTTTAGTCTATCTGTTTGAACATGAAGGATTTGAGAAGGAGAATTGGAGACATAAAAAATGTTGTTATCTGTTTGAACATTAAGGATTTGATTGAGAAGGAGAATTGGAGACATCAAAATTTGCATACGCACTCCATGTCGGGGTGCTAACTGTGGGGGTGTGACACGTGTCAAGCTTATGCCCAAGGTCTCCCTCTCTAAGATAGGGGCCCATTGGGTGCGGCTTGCGTTTATGCGTCACGATTGGCCCACAGTTCCTGCTTATACGATTTGTGATCGCTGACCACCCTTGCCGGCTGGTGTACGTTGTGCTTTCGTAGCAGCTTATAAGCTGCTTCGACGTCTCGTGCCTAAGCGATGTGGGACAAAAAAAACACATTACGCACAGAGTCGAGTCCGTTCGATACGAGCCAGGCTGCGGCCCGGTAGACAGCCACTCTCCGGCCCGTACTGGCCCAACAAGTGCCTGTACGTCCATCGACGCTCGTCGCCTGCAGGCTGCGCACGGCTGTCAGGAGCTAGCATGGCCGGCGATCCATGGTCGGAGGGGCTCGTTCTTGCCGGTGCTCCGCAAGATGCACAATCCGTCAGACCTGCAGTCGTGAGCCGGCCCCGTCGTTGGCGCGGCATGAAATTGGAGGCGCGATTGAACTAGGGCACCTTGCTGCGGAAGAGACGGCCGGACGGCCCAACGGAAGCACCGCCGGCGAGATCGAGCTCCTCCGGCGACGGAATCGCGTGCAGCCTTCTGCTCCGTAGAGGAACTTCCACGAGCTGGTGGGAAATCGTAGCTAGCTTCTGCAGGGAAATCGTGCCGGCCGTCCGGCGCCGCTACCAGCTCAAGCTCTCTCTCTCTCCAAGTAGACTCAGAATTGCTAATTGCATCCTATAAACCGGTATAAAGGGAGTAGATGCTTTTTAAATTCTAGAAGATAGATCACTTCAACAATGTTGTTTTTCCTTCGAATCACCTAGAAGAGGGGAAATTCAATCTCACAACTACTTGCGACCGCACTTCCTATCTGAAACGTTCATCACGAATTCGACGGTCGTGTGATATATGCAAAAAAGACCCTCCACTTAAAAAAAAGGACAAAATCATCCCCCTATATATGGACCATAACAGCACCACATTGGTTAATTACATTTACAGGAAATCTGTTTGAAAAAAAATCCAGAAAAAAAACGAAATCTGGAATTCCATATTTTTACATACTGAAATCTAGAATTCCCTATAATTCCATATTTTTACATACTATAAAATCCCTTGTTACTATATAATTTTTTCCATAATGAAATCATGGATCCAAATTTGTTTCTACTTTTAAATGTATATAAACAAATATGTGTATCTTATTTTTTTGTAATTTTGTATATATATAAACAAATATGTAATATATATGTATAAACATGAATACGAAAATGCGTTAGTACATATTGGAGTACAATGCAAACTATTTTGTTATTACATTAATCCGAATTAATAGAAACCAATAAATTATGACAGTGCGTAATTCTGAAAATGTGTTGTGTACTTACTATTGCTAATGATGAAAAGTTAAATAGGCATAGTGCAAGAAACCTTTAAAGGTGAGGGGGTTCGATGAAAAAATTTAGCACGAATCTCAAAGCAAAATGGATGGTTTTGATGGAAGGTGCGGTCGCAAGTAGTTGCGTAAAAACCGCGTTCCCTAGAAGAGAACATACACAACACAGCTACCAGAGGTGTCCACGTTTAGTCACATGGACGTTGTCTTTTTTAAGGAATGAGGTATGGAAAGCCCCTACATCATTTTTTAAAGTAATAAGAATCCTAATATGCGGCTATGAGGACTTGGTTGGGTTGTACACCCGCGTTCCAAATCAAGTGAGCAAGTCAGCAAGGCACACTTCTTTACTCGGACAGTCGGACTTTATCATCACCAAATGCGGTCTAATAATTGTCATCCTACGAAGCTTTTGCTCAAGGCATGCTTGATCTTGATCTCCACTAAGTCAAAGTAGACCCACCCCTGGCCCGCGCGCGCCTGCAATGATCCAGACGAAGTTGAGGATATTGTGTACGTACGGGACTAGGACTTGTACGCCGTTGCGGATTGCAATGCGAACACCGTTTCTGACGTAAACGTCATCTATATATGAGAATCAGTACGTGAGCAGCCATGGAGATAAGAAGCTACAGTCTGAGAACAACGCCACCATGGCCATGGCGCCTATCAATCCGCCGGAGACCCATCCGGCCACGCAGCTGCCGCACATGCCTCACGAGCTTGTGTCGTCGATCCTGGCCCGGCTGCCCATCGGGTTGCTGCTGCGGCTCAGGCGCGTCTGCAAGGCGTGGCGCGACACCATCTCCGGTGACGACCCGTCTTTCGCCCGCGCGCACCTCCGCCACCAGCAGCAGCGCAAGGAGGACATCCCGTGGCTGCTCGTCGCGCCGGAGATCAGGTCGCAAGCCTGTGATAACAGAGGCCGTTGCTCCATGTACGCCGGCTGGTACCGGTGGCCGTGGGAGCTCCAGCCGCGCTTGGTGTATGCCCCCGACTCGCCATGGCTGGTCTCGAAAGGAGAACTGGTGCACAGGTTCGCTCACTGTGACGGCCTGGTGCTGGTGCCCGCAGAGACGACGGTGCGCGTGCTCAACCCGGCCACACGCCGCGTTCTAGAGCTTCCTCCTTTGAGCCCTTCCTGTAGGGAGGTGCCGGCTGAAGAACCACCAGCTCCAGGTGGCTTCTACTACAGACACCAGACGTTCGGCCTCGGCCACGACCCTCGCTCCGGCACCTACAAGGTTGTTCGTCTCTTCTACCGGTCCGATCTAGACGTGCACACAGAGAGGATTGGTAGCCTCGGGGTGGAGGTTTTCACCATCGGAGTCGACGAGCATTGGCGGGAGATAGCGGCACAACCTCCGTACCCCGCCATTGCCGGATGGACCGCAACTTACTCCAAGGGCTTCTTGTTCTGGATCATCGACGACTATCGATGGGGTCACAAGGACGACGACGAGGCAGCCACGCGGGGTTTAGTGTGCTTTAGCTTGGAGGACGAGTCGTTCAGCGTCATGCCGACACCTGTGAGGGTCGACTCGTCATGCATCTTAGCCGAGCTGGACGGGAAGCTATGCGTGGCTCATCTGGGGATCAACGGTGAATCACTTGAGTTGTGGATGTGTACTGTCGACTTTGTGGGTGGTGTCAATCCGCCATCGTGGTGTAGGAGTTACATCAACACACTGACGTTTCCCCACCAGCTAGGTTCTTTTCCATTAGTCGCATTTCGTGGGGGCAAAAATCTTGAATGTGCATTGAGCCAAGGTATTTTCTCATATGATGCCCACACTGGGAAATGTGAAGGTTCGGTTCAGACAGAAGACTTCAGGTTTCAAGACCCTGCCAAAGACAAAGGAACCTTTATTGTTGAACGTGTATTTAGCTTGAATGTAATCCCTTACATCCCAAGTCTGGTGCCTATCTAGTTTACATAGTACTGTAGTTGCTATTTTTCTGACGTTCAATGTATCACAAATCATTTGTCACCTAATCCTTGCTATTTTCAAATACTGACAACTGGTTTATCAGATTTTGTGGATGCAATGAATCAATAGAGCATTTGTTTTATTTTTTGCCCGTCTGCAAAACATGTTTGACGTGATCTCTTTTGTACCTACAATATCCCTCCCCTGCCAATATTTGGGAATTGGTAGAATGAGATTGACAAAAACATCAAGGCTCGTATCCGTATTGACTGACGTCTCAGCCTGAATCCAACTATGGGCTTTCCTACTTCTTTCGTAGCAAAGAGCTTATTATGTCTGGATGCACAAGATTCCTGTTGGTGACACAAAAACATTTCTCCCCTTATAAATGTCAGCATATTAGTTGATTTTTATAGTTTCTTCTAGTTTTGGTGTTGTCGGGGATTTTTAAGATGTAAAATTTAAATACTCGTAAATTTCGTAATAAATGGTTATGTGCATCACTCATCGCTGCAGAGGTTGGGCTTCCCCTTTTCGAAAAAAAACTCATGAAAGACAAACATATGTCGTTTATTAATATATAAATTATCCTTCAGCACACTATCCCTTGAAAGCTATATGATCAGATTAGATAAGAGGCGTTGGTGCCGTCGTCACCGCTCGCTCTAGGGGGGAACTCTTGGGACAATCAGTCACGCACTGTTTGAGTGATTTATAGCAGGCATCCTTTGTTGTACAGCAGTAGTAGCAAGTGTGTGGTAGGCAGTCACGAGCACACAATCCAGGTATATAGATCTCAACGCTTTCCATGTCCTCCAGTATTCTGCCTATGGATCGAACCAATAAATAAATAATACCCATACAAAATAGATAGTCACATGCATTAGTCTAAATCACATAGAAAAGCCATAAGCTAGCTCTTGCGAATAAGTAACAAATATGCATAGCATGTGCGTTAACTGCGGCCGATCGATCATGGAAGAGTAGTATTGGAAAGATAAGTCAGCTGAAGCATCAAAACAAGTCGTTTATCTGCAACTTACATTGCACAGAACCCGTGAGTAGAAGCACCAAGAGTATTATTAGTGGTGTATGGAAGCGGTTCCTACACTTGTCCATGGAGAAACTACTAGGCCGAATTGCTTGGTAGCACAGTAGAGTTTTTTTCTTTCTGAAAACCAATGGCAAGTATCATCTTCCTAATTGGGTGTCCAAATATATACACCCCTAAAAAACAAAGTGATGGACAGTGCAAAGGAGTAAAGCCTGTAATCTAATTAGACGGATCGCGACCATCAAAAAATTAGGCGGATCACTGAAATCACGGTTTTGTTTTCTATTTGTGCATAGATATCACCGGCTGATCTTAGTATTTATGTGATATGATTCGGCATTCATTATCCAATCTCTAGTCAGGTACTAACGTATCTCATCGATTCCCTCAAGAACGTCTGGAGCAAGATATATATGGGAAGCAGCTGTGACAGAATCTCGACCTTGGCGTGAAAAAGTAACTTGGAGGACCAATTGATTCTTTGAACATTTACTTACGATTAAAGCAATATTGGACTGATGAATTGAAAATAATTTTGTGGACTCACAAACTTAAGGGCAGCACAACAGTTAATAGGTGAGACGCAGACAAGGGCACCTGATATACGAAAATTTAAAAAATATCAAATGTGGTCTTCCGAATTTCTTAAGGCCAAAATATTACCAAATATTCTACTCGTGTATAAACATTGGCCATAAAATGTTTTTCTTTTACTTCTGGGCAAAAAAGACAAATCTCTGACAAATATAGCGCCTTTTTTACCCATGTTGTAATTAAATTTGTTCTCTGACAATTATTTTTGCAAGGGTACAATACTTGATTATATTTGTTCAACTGACAATTTCATAATTTTTAATTTTCTAAATTAATATACGTTTTAAAAATATTAGATTGCCGGTATCGAAGGGTAATAGGTCGGGAAAGTATCCACTTCGTTAAGGAACAGAGATGAGAGGTGCTGAAAATGTCCATTCTTTACATCGAAGATGTTGCATCGAACAAAGAAAAAGACATACCCCTCTGTTCCATATTAGACGACTTTCATTTATCGAAAAGTGAATGTATCTAGACTTTTAACATAACTAGATAAATTCACTTTTATATAAATGAAAATCACTTAATTTGAAACGGAGGGAGTACATGTAACCGACAAGGAACTTGGATAATCATAGGACCTAGTAATTGACAACCCACCATAAAGCTCATACATTATGTTTCATCTGATTTATTCATCGGCACATCAATCACGCGGTATGCTTGGGAAGAAGCTATACGATGAGATTACATAGGGGGCGACGGTGGTGCATGTCTGACGGCCGGCGGTGGACGTAGGGCAGAAACTTTGGGACATTCAACGGGGCACTCATCTAATGTTCTATAGCAGTCATCAGGGCCCTTTAGTATACAACAGAACCAGCAGTAAGCACCCTTGCACTGTGCGGGACTATGGACACACATGCCGGGTAAGTAGATCTTACTGCTTTCCGTGCCTTCTTCCATTGTTCTGCCTGTGGGACAGAGACAACCAATAATATTCAGATTAGTCTCTCTTTTATATCAACAGAAAAGTAATTCAAAGAAATGGCAAACAAGTACAAAATCACTTCGAAATTAGCGGTAATATAACACATGTTGTCTCGAAATATGGTAGAACCCAAACCCGAAACGGCATTCGGTTGTCCTTTAACGGCACGACACGGTCTCTTCTCTTATAGTGATGTCGGACTAATCTCCCTAAAACGGATTCAGTACGACGTAGGCCGTAAATTTGGCGTACCTGTGGCGACGATACCTCCTCCCTGGCATGATCGCCGTTGTGGCTACCATAAAAAAAATTGCTCCATCACACCATATCGGTGTGGCCTTGTACCCTAACTAATGGCATGTTGTTCAAAGTTGTCTATCCGGCTTCGATCTGTTTAGACAAAGCCGGAGAGACACTTAACATGCCGTTGACCTAATCTAATTGGCTCACCAGGCTTGCCGCTCTGGTGCGCCCGGCTGATACACAGCGTGGAGCGGCTGTTTATAAACTGCGTACGTACCTTCTGTTAAACCGATGTGGGACTAAAAACAGTTTCTTTTCTCGATCGATCAGTACCCGTCTCTCCAACCCAGATATCCAATCCGTCTCCGGTCACCGCACCCACCGCCGGTGAGCTCCAGCGAGACAGCCACAGCGCACGATGGCGCCTCCTCCGGGCACCGGCGCTGGCGGCGCCCCCGACGACGGGCTGAATCCCAGGGACGTGTGCGTGGTCGGCGTCGCCCGCACGCCCATCGGCGCCCTGCTCGGCTCCCTCCCCGGCACCAAGCTCGGCTCCGTCGCCATCCAGGGTACTAACATCTCTCCCAACCCTCCATCCACTAAGCAATCACGTGAGTTGAAGAAAGGCAGCAAGCGAGGCCGTATGCCATCATCGTTTAGTCGCCATCAGTACAACCAAAGATGAAGAACAGCAACACTTGCAGTTTCTTAGTGATTGGTAATGAGTGTTTGTTTATTACCAGCTTGCTTGCAACACACAGACAGTCAGATGTGCAGCTGCTGATACATGTACAGTCTTCCTTTCAGCAGATGCTGGTGAGCACAGGTTTGAAATTTGAATAGAAATCCCTTGGCAGGAGAACAAGAACACCAGTTGACCTACCAACTAAACTCGGTCGCCGTGGCTTTACGGTATATGGGGCAGCTTATGATAATATGAAAGATGAGTGGATTAGAATCAACGTCTATGAATAAACGTAATGTAATAAAGTTATACTGAAGCTATACACCTTTGTGTAATATTATTGTAGAATTTTTTCAATGTACTTTTGGCGAAAGTTCCCACGCTGACAATTAAAAATGACAAAGGCACTGACTTCACAACTCTCAAGTCTGAACATTTCATATGCTAGATAAAATTCTGTTGCTAACTAAACATTAATTGTAGTCTTCACTAAGCTTCCTTCACTTGGAAATTCTAGTAAAACAAAAAAGGAAGTGGCTAACATGGTAGTAGCTAAATAACCTTGTGACTTTATTGCCAGTTTGGATAATTTCACCTTAATTCTACTTGTCTGATTGACAGTGTGGACAAATTCCCAATGCAAATTTACCATGCAAAATACTACTGCTTCTTAGATTGTTCGACTGATATAATACGTATGCACAATTTTACTAAGGTTATACAATACTTCGATGGGACAGCGAATTCATTAGGCAATCCTTCGTATATTCATTCATTCATTCATCTATGAGTAGATAGATGATCTCAACTGAACTCATCCATACGAAAAAGGAAGAAATCGAGAAAAAAAAACATAAGCACCCTACGCCACTTGTAGAGTATGGAACAAACATCTGGGCAGAAAATCTGACCTTGTCATTTGTAATTCTACTGCAGCTGCCCCTCCATACAGTCGTCATCAAAGTCACAGTTGAGCAGCGCGTTCACCTGGATTAATAACCTCACACTCCTAGCCGAGATTAATACCCAAATTAACATGTCCACCTGGATACAAACACCAATCAAGTCCTTCCATAATTAAGTCAAACCGACTTAGTTCTTATCTTCAACGGCGCCAACTAAAGCAGATGGCAAACAAGTTTTTCATCTTCCGCTCAAGTTCAAGGAATTGGATAAACTAGTTCACCGCACGTGGAGTACTGCTCAACACAGATGACAAATGAACTCCAAACTCTGTAATCAAATTAAATCAAACGTGGATGCAAAATGATTCAACCAATAGAGTGCTGGACTGAATTCAGAACCACTTTCAGACAATGTGCAATGATGAAAACATATGTATGCATTTCCGCATGGCGATCGAAAGTACAGCATGTGTGAAAAAAGTCAGAGTTGAAGCGAGACTGTAGGCCATCATCGCCCCCACCAGTGCAACCAAAGAAGAAGAATAACACTTGCATTTCCTTACTGATTGCTAATGAGTGTTTACTGCACATGCTTTACCAACTTGCTTGCAACAGAGACAGTTAGATGGGCAGCTGATACTGTGATACATACATATGTGTGTGTGCCTCCGAGAAGAAAAAGTACATCCTGCTGCAGAGTAGCACTCACGGTTCATGCAGCACAAAGTTCATGTGGTCATGATTGGTCTTTATTTTTTCTGAATTTATGTTCCTTTTGTGCTGTTACAATGCTCGGTTCAGATAAGATAGGTACCCCTTTGAGCAATTGAGCAGATGATGCTGAGCACAAATTTGAAAAAATTAAAACTAAACCTCGGAGGAGGAGAAGGTAAGCTAATTGACCTACCAACTAAACTTGGTCGATAAGGCTTTACGGTATATAAGGCATGTTATAACAATATGAAATATGAGGAGTGGGTTAGCATCAACGTTTACTAACCCTGCCTGATCTAATATAATAGTACTAGTTTGTCTAAAGTTGTGAAGACTAAATTAATGACTAAAGTTATGACTTTGTGTAACATTATCCTAGATTGTCTCAAGAATACTAGTTTGTCTAAAGTTGTACAGCTTAAATTAATGCCTAAAGTTCTGCCTTTGTGTAACATCATCCTACATTGTCCCAATGTGCTTTTGGAAAAAGTCCCACGCTGACGATAAAAGAATGAGAAATGCACTGACTTCACAAGTCTCAAGTCTGAACATTCCATATGCTAGAATTCAGTAGGTAAATATGATAGGAGGACTAGGAGCGGTTAACATAACTTTGTGACTTCATTACCAATTTGGATAATTTCATCTATTCACCCACAATCACCGTGCAATTTTACTAGGCAAACTACAATACATACAGCAGGGTGAAGTCTCAAGCCTGAACATTCCATATGCTAGAATTCTCTCTAAACTTGAAAAGATTGAGCGGCCGTCAGGTCAGTCTTTTCAAGTTGAAAGAGAATTCATTAGGAAATTCTATATTCATTCTTCTGTGAATAGATAGATGATCTCATCTGAACTCATGCACACAAAAAAAAGGAAGAAATCCCTAAACAAACAAGAAACACAAGCACCCTTTGTGCTCCTCTCCTCACATCACTTGTACACTATGGAACAACATGTTTGAGCAGAAACCTGACCTTGTAATTAAGTTGCAACTCTAGTGCAGTTGCCACTCCATACAGTCGTCAAAGTCGATGCTGCTGGAGCAGTCGAGCAGCGCGTTCTGCTGCTGCTCGTAGCGGCAGATGTAGTTGAGCCCGACGAGCAGCTCGCAGATCACCGCCTCCGTCTTGTCCCGGTCGGCGAAGTACAATGTCTGCAGCAGCAGCACATTCCCCTTGAGTACAATCTGCTGCTGCTCGAAGTTCCTCTCGGTCTGCCACCGCATGGTGTCGTGCGCCATGGGCGCCAGCCACGCCAGCGTCTTCTCCAGCGTCTCCCGCCAGTCGTCCGCGAGGAACGCGTCGTAGATCGCAATGCTCTTGGCGTAGGTTCTGAGATTCTTCCTCAGAGACGCCCTCAGGCTCGACGGCAGCATCTGGTACAGATCGTCCCGGGCCTCATCGCCGACGAGGTGCGGGTACTGGAGCAGCTTCTCGATGATAATGATGATGTTGGCGTAGTGCAATGCGAGCGATGAGCCGCCGATCGTCGACGGCGGGGCCAACGATGTCACCGTGCTCTTCGGGCCGAACCGAAACCTTCTGTTCTTGGTCGTCGTCGTTGACAGCGTGGACTCGCCGCCGCTGAACGGCACGAGCATCCCTGACCTGATGGTGCTGATGCAGCTGGCATCCTCCGAGAAGTCTTCATCCCTCCACGGCGCTGATGAGCTGCTCATGCTCAAGCACTCCATGAACATGTTCCCCCCGCAATTCGACGACCGGAGGCTCGTCGGCAGCGGCGTGTGCACGACCATGGAAATCGGCCCTGACTTGTCGGACAGAGGGGCGGTGACCGGGCCAGAGGAAAGCCGCCGGCTTTGGCCACACTGTTGCCGGTGACGCCGTGAGGTCGGAGCGAGCAGGTCGAGTCCGAGCATGGGGTCGCCGAAGACGAGGCGGATGCGGCGGTAGACGGCGCAGACGGCACGGGCGAGAAGGAGCACGGCCCTGTCGTAGGTCCAGTTCCAGAGCGAGGCGTCGCGGAGGCGGCGGACGTCGTGGCGGCGGCGCTGCTCGAGCGCGCGGCGGCGTGCCTCGTCCGTGGGCAGCTTCCGGGCGGACTGCTCGAGGTCAGCGAGCGCGTCGAGCTCGGCGTAGAGCCCCGCCGTGGCGGCGGCCAGGCGGTCGAGCTGGCGGACGAGCGCGGAGTCGGAGGAGGACGAGGCGGGGGCGAAGGGCGCGTCGGGGTAGCGGCCGGCGAGGAGGTCGGCGTAGACGTGGTCGAACCCCTGGAGCGCCGGGGCCGCGCAGCGGCGGCCGAGGCGCGCGGCGACGGCGGCGACGCGGTTGAGCGAGTCGAGCTTCTCGGCGAGCGCGAGCGCGAGGAGGCGCGCGTCGTCGCCCGGCACGAGGGCGCGCACGGCGCGGGAGCCGAGGCAGAGCGGGCCCAGCAGGCGCGCGGCCTCGGCGTCGGAGAGGGAGCGGTGGAGGTCGGCCGCGCGCGACATGGCGTTGGCCGCCTCGAACGACAGGATGCCCACCGTCCGGCCGCCGTCCCCCGACGCGGCGCCGGGCTTCTTGGCCTTCTTGGAGAAGGAGGACGAGGTCGCCATGGAGAGCACCCTGTGCACCAGCGGCTCGGCCACCATGGCTAAATCTTGGGCACGAGCGAGCTCCCACACCAAAGGCTCGCTCGCAAAAACAATCTAGAGCTCTGCGCGCGCGTCAACCCCTTGCAGAAAAGAAAATTCCTGTGCTTCTGCAGTTAAACAGTGGTTGACTGGGGAATCAAGAGGCGAGTCCGCCACTCCGCCAGGCGATTTGAATTCAAAACGCCTCCGGCTTCGCTTCGCTCTGCGACGAGGGCCGGGGAGACGACGAAACAACGGCGGAAGAGAGCAGAGCAGAGGGCAGGGCGACCCGACAGCGGCAACGAGAAGAGATAAGAGGAAGAAACAAAAAAGGAATTCTCGGAGTCAGAGGAGGAGAAATGGTGTGTGGTTGGGAAGATTGAGCTTGAAATGGATGGGGAAGACGAAAGGGAGCTCAGATGCGGCATTCGGCCATGGCCATTGATGCGAGCTAGCTGGTGGCATTAAATCGCCATAAATCTGAAACCAACACAAGCGAACGACCCCTCTCTCTCTCTCTCTCTCTCTCTCTCTCTAGCTGCTTCACTCACCTCTGCTCACACTAGCTCAGTGCAGTGGTTGGATCCGCCCGTGTGAACTTTTCCAGCCCAGCCACTTCTCCCTGACTCTGACTGGTGGGTCCAAGTCTTGAGCTGTGCTGTTGGGCCCGCGTGTCAGTGGGCAAGCTGTACGTGCGCCGCAGGTGGGTTAGCAGTTGCAGCATTTCGAAAAGGCAGGTGGACTTTGGAGCAAGTTAACTTGCTGCAACACGTACGCACGATCTTTTTTATTTTTTGCGCTTTAAAACGAAAAGTCAATGGGGAAATTTGCAAAAGAAAGAAAGATAAAACAGGAAAGCCACGATGATTGAAAAAAATCCACAAAAAGACCCCTTAAAACTTTCTCACAAAAACACGGCCCATCTAGTTTAGGTTCAATAACCTTCTTTTGTGACATATATGGACGCTAATGTCAGGTTCTATAAATGGCTTTTCTTTTGTAGACAGGTGTTCTTTTTGTTTTTCGAAAGTTTTCCTACATGAATTTTAAAGCACACCGGCGGCTATGATCATACTCCTTACGCCACTTTTAGATCCATGTGGACCGAGCGATGTGGTAAGGGTCTAAACCCATGTCCCACCCCCGACCAACAGCCGTCGGTGCGCTTTAAAATTCGTTTAAAAAACTTTCGAAAAGCACAAGCACATGATGTAATTTCTCAAAGGGCCTAGGCATACATGGGTTCCAAAGTCTAGTTCAAGCCATGCTATGCCCACCGCGCGCCGAGTAGCATCAAGTTTCAAGTCATGGGGCGAAGCCGGTTGCACAAGCAACACACATGTGAGATGGTTAATAGCAGTGTGGGATCATCGTGAACTTCAATCACAGACTGATGAGGTCGGATAAGCGCATCATCAACTTCACGCTTGATGATGGCGGATGGCGAGCACCCACTCACAACAAACTAGGACTAGAGGCGCCCGGGAGGTGCATCGCCTCCTGAATGTAGAGAAGGTTTTTGGGTTCTTTCAGAATACTTGTGTGTTGCTGAACCTTAGACACAATTGTGACGATTTTTTGCAATTTTCCAAGGAGATTCGAGACAACCAATACGTTGCTCAAAAGCTGGAAGACACCACCATACTATGTTCTAAACCAGGACCAACGCGGATTATTCCTGTGCCCATCTATTAAGGTACAGGGTCAGACCATGTGTGCGAGTAGCACAGGGTCATCTTATTTCACATTGTTCACTTATAATTACTTAAACACCATGGATCATGGGTCCATCTCCACAGAAAACACAGTAAATACAACATGGAGGTACTACAGCTCAGCTTTTGCCCGTGCTACTTCACAACGAGGAACGTACGTATGTTGAAGGCTGCCTGCATCATCAATTCAGATTCGCTAAGGAAGTAGCTCAGAAAAAAAATTGTCTATTGCAACCACATTTGGATGGAAATAAGTTTTATCTGTCACGGATTAGTAGGCTGTACTGGTCACGGATTGAAAATAAATATAGTAGTTTTTTCTATGATATGGTGATGTATGTGAAAATTCTTTTCAAGGAAAATAGATATACAAAAGATTCCACTTGGTAAGTATTATTTTGTATTGCACCCTTTGTCCCTTTAACAGCTAACTTCAGCAGATCGTCGGAGTGGTAAAGACCTGGAGATGACTTAATGAAATAAAATCTGAAGACCACAGGAGAAAACTTACATGGACTCTACAACGAGGGCTGAGGCACCACCCCCACCGTTGCAAACTCCGGCAACCCCAAACTTCCCATGTTTCTGTCTAAGAATCTGTGGAGCAGAAAAAAAACCTATAATTTTAACATCGAATAAGAGGCAACTATTCAACTTAGAAGCTACTTTGTATTAGTGGAAGATGAAAATTCTAGAGCTAATCGGGAGCAAGGCCAGAAATGGTCAGTACAATACCCTTGAGAAATTTAGATGTAATTATTTGATGAAACATAAATGTGGGATAAGCCAACACTAGAAAGTATAAGAGTGATCTAATAAAGACCATGGATTCATAATGATCCTCCACTTAGTAGGAAGGAAGCATACCCCGAGCAAAGTGACTATAATTCGTGCACCACTGCAGCCGATAGGATGGCCAAGAGAAACAGCACCACCACTTAAATTTAGCTTTCCCTGAAACAGAGAAATGTTCATAAATAATCATGTAAAATATTTAGGACTACCTATTTTCTGGAGTATACTGTTTACTAAAACTAGCTTAGTGACTCACAGGAGGGATGCGAAGAATCCTCTGATTTGCTACGGCAACAACCTGAACATCCAGAAGTACATAGTTAAGTTTTGACTCATTCTTCAGGCCTGACTACTACTAAAACTAACAAGACCAAGAATATACCGAGAAAGCCTCATTTATCTCATAATAATCTATTTGCGAAGTTTGGAGACCCGAATTTGATATAGCCTTTGGAATAGCAAGAGCCGGCGTCGTCGTAAACAGCTCAGGTGCCTGTAATTATTTTTAGGAGTTAGTAAAAATCATTGTAATGCATAATACAACAATATATATAATCAAGAAGATGCCAACATCAATAGGTCGTCAAGTTAAAAATATATGCCAGGTTCACAGCTTTGAGACACAAAATGATATAGCTGCTACCAGTCTTCACTAACAAGAACAATGGAGCGAGATTTATTAAATGACATTTGTTTCACCAACAATGATTAACGAAAAAGCATGTAAAAGTTACCTGAGCAGCATCGGCGTAGCCTCTGATCCTTGCAATAACTTGAAGGCCAAGGTTCTTAGCTTTCTCCCCGCTGACTAGCACAAGTGCAGCAGCACCATCGCTGTACATCGGAAGATAAGAATAACACTACAGTTACACTTCAAGTAGACATCGCTTTGCATAGTTATCTTAACCGTGTAGAAAGAATACACTCAACTTTC
The DNA here is from genome assembly GCA_026929855.1 of Poa annua. NCBI lineage: Eukaryota > Viridiplantae > Streptophyta > Magnoliopsida > Poales > Poaceae > Poa > Poa annua. Next base: position 3,908,633 of record CM049428.1, on the reverse strand, counting down.
CAAATAATCAATCTTCAAGTACACTCTTAAGATGACACAAAACAGACCATTGATTTTCACTTCTGAAGATACACACATAGTTTGGATGCATATTTTATACAGAAGGTAGTTTGGTCATGTCAAAACAAAGCTACAATGCTACGCCAAGCAGTACTATAATTCCAAATGAAACAGTTAAGTTTTGAAGCATTAAACAGAGAAACTTTAAACACGGAGCTCAATATCGACTAGCTTATATTCAAATGATGTATGTGAGATTATGATATCATTCTGGATTGTGGCTGCAAGTTGACTACTGTGCAAGGTTTCCGTCTTGGCGGTAGGACTAGTGAGAGTACGAAAATCGCAAACCTTATACTAGAAGAATTGCCTGCGGTTACAGAGCCATTCTTCTTAAAAGCCGGTCCAAGTTTCCTCAGCTTTGCTGGATCATACTGCGCACATGGATCAGCAGAGGAAAAGTGTCAAAACCTGAATAGGCACGCTGATGTTTGCTATTGCCACAACTTTACTATTTTTATCACCACAAAATTCTATTGGATCTGCAGCAGTAAAAATTTAAACCATGCCCTCCCAGCTGACATCAAATACATTTCGTCCATACAACAGTCAATATCACTAGATTGTGGGATTACCTTTGCAAGACTCTCATCCTTGTCAACAACAACTGGCGGTCTCCCTCTACCAGAAGGAACTTCAACCTGGATAACAAGGAATATCTTAAATTGCTACCCAAGTGTCAATATTTGGTACAGTAGAAGGGTGTTTTGGCATATCAGAATCATGCATATACCGGAACAATTTCCCAATCAAATGCTCCGCTGTCTCGAGCTGCTATCCCGTGTTCATTGCTCTGGATGGAATAAGCATCCTAGACGAAAGGGAGAGCCGTTTCCAAAGATTCATTAGATTGCAGGTAACTAGATGTGAATTTCTGATTGTATTAAAAAAAAATCAGCTAGCAACCTGCTCCTCCCTTGTAACCGAGTGCTGATCTGCACACAGCTCGGCACACATGCCCATATGGAAATCATTATACACATCCCACAGCCCATCCTTGAGCATCCCGTCGATGACGACATCATGTCCAAACCGCGACCCTCGTCTGCATTTAATTAAATTTAATTTCCACAGGCTCATTATATAAGCAAGCAATTTACAAGAGAGGATGCAGGCTTGACTGAATGCTATATATAGCCGTCATATGATAAACAGAAAAGCTCAGAACCTTGCTTCTGCCAAGTATTTGGGGGCATTGGACATGCTCTCCATGCCACCGGCGACCACGACATCGTTGATCCCCAACTGAATCGACTGCGCGGCAAGCATGACCGCTGCCAGAAGCAGTCAAGCAGCACAGGTATTTGAGCAGCAGTGAAAAGAAACTATCAGAGAATGGTCTTTGCAGGTGACAGACAAGATGGATTACCCTTCATCCCTGATGAGCAGACTTTGTTGATGGTGGTGCAGGGGACGGTGTTGGGTAGGCCGGCGCCCAGAGCGGCCTGCCTCGCCGGGGCCTGGCCCAGGTTGGCGCTGAGGACGTTGCCCATGAACACCTCCTGCACAAGCGCCGGATCGACGCTTGCTCTCCTGAGAGCACCTAATTTAATTTGGTGGAGGAGAAGAGCGCACGGCATGACTGACTGAGTACTCGGATCCACGCTTCCAATCAACTGCGGCAACAACGTGGTTGCTTAGTGGAGGGAGGGCTGAGAGAGATGTTACGTACCCTGGATGGCGACGGAGCCGAGCTTGGTGGCGGGGAGGGAGGAGAGGGAGCCGAGCAGGGCGCCGATGGGCGTGCGGGCGACGCCGACCACGCACACGTCCCTGGGATTCAGGCCGTCGCCAGCGCCGGTGCTCGGGGGAGGCTCCATCGGGAGTGGTCGCTGCCTTCGCTGGTACTCCTCCTCGGTATGCTGGCCTGGAGCTCGCCGGTGGGCGGTGGCGTGTGGGGCGGCCGGAGACGGATTGGATGTTTGGGTTGGAGAGACGGAGACGGTACTGATCGATCGAGAATGACAAAACGGATTCAGTACGAAAGACCCAATTTTTAGTCCCACATCGGTTTAACAGAAGATATGGACGCAGTTTATAACCTGCCACTCCACGCTGTGTATCAGCCGGGCGCACCAGAGCGGCAAGCCTGGTGAGCTAATTAGATTAGGTCAACGGCATGTAAGTGTCTTTCCGGCTTTGTCTAAACAGATCGAAGCCGGATAGACTGCTTGAACAACATGTCCATTAGGTTAGGGTACAAGGCCACACCGACATGGTGTGACAGAGCAATTTTTTTATCGTCCTACCTACCGGAACGACACGGATCCCCTCCTCACACTAGTATGTATGGGCGCTCGCCACCACAGGTACGCCAAGGCCACGCTTCAAAAGGACCACGCTATCGACCCCCACATTTAGCGCCGCTTGACTACAAAGTTGGGAGAATCGTCGACCGATAGTCCGATAGCGTACATGAGTTTTCCTAACAAGCTGTTTGTCATGAGCTTTCCCGACTCCAATCGGTCGCTGAAAGTAACTATTGGTGTACATACATCTATGTGAATGCATTTTTGTAGTGTAGGAAAGTGTCATGGTCACGTCAATGCCTCACGAGCTTTGCCCAGTAAAGCCCTCTGCAGTCAGCAGTGAGGAGAAGGGTGCGGACCCCCCCACACACACACACACAACCCTCACTTGTACATGTTCAGAGGGGAAAGTAAGGGTTGACCCTCATTTTTTTTTAGGATTTTAAGAATTTAAGAGTTCTGCTAGTTTATATTTTATTTCCCGACCCCATAAAAAGCAGTTATTTTAAAGCGTTGGCCCTTTTAAGGGCTCTCCTAGGGTGCTCTAACAGATTATAAACGGGTTTGCTGACTCCTCCACAAGCGGTGTGGTACTAAATCAAGCGTGTACATTCATACGAGCCGTACTGAACCCCAATATCTAATAGCAGTTGTTGGTTGATGGTTGTGTCGGCAACCTGTTCAATGGAATCGCGAGCAATAACGAGGTGTGCATTCATAATTTCTTTTGTCGTCAGTAATGTGCATGTGTGCTGCCTGATGCTACCATTGTGAATTTTGTGCACTGAAAGAAAGCGACAATGTGAATATGAGCATTGAATGATGTCGATAATATGAATTTTTGTGCATGGAATGATGCCGACAATGTACATGTGCGAACAATGAAGTTGTCAACGTCATGGCTTCACTTATCCATATAGTTTCCATTCCGAGGCGGCCAACATGCACAGGAGGAAGAAGAGAATGAAAGATCGTTGGTGTTGATGCCGACAGGAAAAGCAAGAGGGCCATCGTGGAAGCAAGAAGAGGACACCGTGTTGTTTGAGTGGTAGACGGCAATAAGATTAGAACCAATTACTGACGCAATAAGATATGTGTCAATTAAGACAACAAATGAGATCCTGTTAAGTAGAAGGAACAACACTGGCTGTTTTCCGTAAAAAAAAGACAACAAATGAGAGTGGCAAAACCACCTTCAATGAAGTAAGATGCTAAACTGAGATCAATTTGGCATGCTCAAATTCATATGTATTAGCACGTGTGTTATATCTAAGCAAGATACTCTAGTGTTGTAACAAATATTGTAACGAGAACCGGAACTAGGTTTATGGATTGATGGTCAATGAGTAAAGATTGCCAAAAGTGGAAAACAGTTGTGATGTGCAAGCCATAAGGTGTCAATTTAGTGACTTGTGGATACCGTTGGCAGGGTAAGAGCATTCACAGTGTGGTCAAATGTCAAATTGTACACATTGTGGCTGCTCTAAGACCGCCCCATAGGAACAAATAAAGCAAAGGCAAGCAAGGCGGCATCATCTTCGTCAACTCAACTAACCGCTCGTCGACTTCTTGAAGGAGGTCATCTCGATTGACTCGCAATAAGTTCAGGCATCAAGAGAACACCGAAACGTGATCAACTGGTTTCAAGATGCAAAAGATCATGTCCAGAAGAAAACAAGTAACATGATCCAAGAGAGTTACAGGACTGAACTGAAGTTCCCTGTGACTCACTCATCATCTATATGAATACATCAGACACACGATGCTGAAGTTCCCTGTTACTCACTCATCATCCATATGAATACATTAGACACACGATGGAGTAACCATTATCATCATCAAGCAGCAGACAAAGCAAGCAGACAATTGCATACTTACCAGCAAATACACTACTAGTCGCAATTAAGGGTAACTATGGTAACCAGACACAATATAATTGATGCACTATCGCAGCCACAAAGCCCATTGCCACCAGCATACGCTTTTTCGTCGATCATTCTTTGCCACGCTTCACAGCGCGGATAATATGGACGTTCATCCTGCACGTCTTCTCCCTGTTGAGCAGATCAAATAGGCAGATATCACCGACCTGCAAGCCATTGTCCTGGACAAACTGACCCCATCCATTTATAAACCTCCACCGACCGCTGATAGCACTAATCCACATATTCCACATCCTGCCATGCATCCTCCCGCCATGCCGCTGCAGAACCACTCTTTGCTTCCCTTGTGGCAGGTACATGCTAGCATATTTTTTTATGAACTCCTGTCACAGATTGGAAAGAAAGAAGAGCTTCTTCAGGAAGATCAAACCTGGTTGGGTAATGTGTTTTTCTTTTTTAAATACCATTCTGAAATTAAAGGGAAAACTATCGAAAATGATTGACAATATGACGCAGTAGTGCAGGGCCTTCAGGTTTTTTCTCATTACATTAAGTGCTTCTAGTAAAAATGTTTTTTGAGGTTGAACGATCTAAACAAAGATGTGATATTGCTTAAGATGTAACATGGTACTCACAAATTTGGATTGTGTTCTATTAACATGGCTTTTACCCATGATGGTGACAAGGATAGATTTGTCGGAATTGATCGATCGGACAATCTTCTCCACTTTAGCCTCTTGCAGTAGATTTAGATAAGCATTAGATCCAGTCATGTAAGGAGGAAAATGATTTGCAGTAAAATCATCTTTTGAGGAAGAAGGGTCTCCTGTTTTTGAAAAATGACGGGCTGTCAGCAACTGAACATAGCCATAGAAATGTAACAATCAAACAATATGCATGTTAACTACTACCTGATATGTCACCTGTCTCCTCTGAGTGAGCGGACGAAGAATTCGTCTTCATGGTGTTCTCAAGAGATGGACTAGAATGATGCTGTTTAGAACTCCTCACAGTCTTAGTAGGATGGTTGTTAATGTTTACGCAAGATGATGCTTTCTCGCAGCCGCTTGGATCAAATATACCAACTTTAAACCGAGAGTCTCCATTATATCTGAATACCAAAAAATCACCCATTCTTAACTGATGCTCATTGACAAATTTCTCCCATCCAGATCCAAGGATAATTTTATCAGCGCATGTTTTCACTGCAACGTCGCAAATGCTACCGCTCCGCGCTTCCAGTTTGATTGTTCTAGATATCTTTCCTTTGAAACGTTCTGCAAACTTCTTTGGTATTGTCTGCAGGGAGTAGTAGGAATGTAACAGCAGAATTGCACAGCTTAATGCTACCCTTGGAAAACACATCTATGCAGCTTAGTCGAAGTGTCAAACTAGAGTGGCTTCCGTCATTGCAACTGAATCTTGTTGGCCGTCCAGCCCTCTCTATGTTAATGTATAGGTCCATGAAACAGGCTTTCGCCCCGCTTTATAAATAAAGCCAAACCGTTTGACACCGCTGCTGGGTCAGACAGCACAACGCCCAAGATACAACACACACCACACAAGCTGGGCAAAAGCAAACACCCAGCCAAAAGAAAAGAAAGAGAAAACAATGCCAACAACGGCGGATCAACGAAAAAAACGACTCGCAACCGCTGCGTCCCACCGGAGAAACCTACCACGAACCTAGCACTCTGAACCACCGTGTACCACTGCAACACCTCCAAGAAGGAAATCGACGACGACCATTAGTTTTACAAGGAACTACACCCTAGTCATATGCTCAGGAAAAAACTACACTTGCCATTGCAATTAGACTGAAGCACAAGATTCATAATAGCTTGCAGGCTAAGCATAACTGAACTTTACAGGTTTGGTCGACCTATTTGTGATTTAGTAATATTATACAGAGAAATGATTGTACAGAACTCTCTGATGTCACTTGTTCTCTCAGGTTAGCAAGTACTAGTAACTACATATTCTCCAGAGAATACAGTTTAACTAAGCAAATCAATTTATCTTTGCTACCTAAATTCTGAACTAATAAACTAGGGTCGGTACAGTTTAGGATTGGGAGATAAACTTACCATCTCACATAGATCGGCCATTAGAACCTTGAAAAAACATTTGCCTTGATTGTCCAAGATGTCCCAGTAGTGGTGCTCAGCCCATTTCGTGCATGTTTCGCAGGACTTGTTGCCCATCCTGTCGGAAGATCAACAGAGAAGAGGAAACATCGGCAAACTTATATACAGAAAACAAATGACAGAAACTGATGAGAAGCACGAACAGGTAGAGAAACATCCGAGATGAGAAGGACAATTAGGGAGAGAAACGAGGTTAAAAATTGTGGCCAAGTGCTCATCAAGTCAGACCACAGGGCATACGTAAACATACTTACCTCACCTGAGCTGCAAAGAGCAGCAGTGCAGATGAGAGCGAGCGGGCAAGGATGAACAAATCCGTCGACAAAGGAATGACGAACGGAGCGAGTAAGGAAGACGAACGAACGGATTGCTACGAAGCAGCGGCCATTAGTATTCTTCCAGACGACGAAGGCAAAGCGCAGATAAATAGAGGAGGCATCGGTCGTCATGGAGGAAGGTTGCATCGCATGCATGTCTTTACACCTCTCGCCTCGGCAGTGGAAGCACGAGGAGCGGAAAATAAATTCTGGAGGAGCCGACTCGACGCGCTGACCCTTGACTACACGTCCCAAACAAAGTCCAAGACGACCTCTCAATCACTCGGCTATGTTGGACTTCGCTAGAAAGTCGCTACAGGCTTTCCAAATCGACATTAACACAAGTAATGTATTTTCAAAATCACAATCTGAAGAAACTAAGAACATCTCCGCCGGGAGCCTCGAAATGACCCCCAAGGTATATTTGGCGTGTCAGGGATAAAAAAGACCACATCAGCACCCTCGAAAGCCCCAAAGGTTGGTCTTGACAAAAAAATGTCCAGCGCCGTCGAAAGGCCCCCAACTTGACGAGTCTTTCAACTGTGTCGGACATTGCCCGGACGCAGGTGTGTGCTGCTATGGCCCACGTGCAGCCACACAACTCAATATACCACTAGTGTACAGAACGATACATCGGAAACCGGAGGCGGAGGAGGTGTTGCTAGCGCCAAGCTGGAGGCGGACAAGAAGAAGGCCGATGCCGTTGAGCCATCGACGAAGGGGGACCTGGCGGAGTGCTCCTCCTTATGCGATTAGTGCAATGTGAAGTAATAGCAATGTTGTTGTGTGCAAATGTCGGTTACAAAAAAAAAAGCGCACGAACTACCATGTCGGTAGGGGCTGTGATCCACGGTGCCAAGTCAGACTGACATCGATGGTATAACTTCCACTGTTCGTGGAAACCTGAATGCCGGCGAGACACCATGGATCACTTTTATAACCAGAATGCCATTCGATTTGCTGACCACCCTTGCCGGCTGGTGATGACTCCGCCGCCGTCGCAGTTTATAAACTGGTCCCACCTCTCCTCGTTAAGCCGTGTGGTACTAACAGAGCGCCTCTCGTCGAGCGCGCGTCGTAATATGGGCCAAAATCGAAGCCCATATTACCGCCAGCCTCGGCCCAACAGTTGCCGCCCGTTGCCGTCGAGGAAGAAAGAAAGACTCGTCTTGTTCGACGCGCGCCGGCCGGAGCGAGGGCGTGCGTGTCACCGGTGCGGTGAGCACGGCCGGCCGGTCGGCAGAAGCTAGCTGAATTTCTCCGCTAACTCGTGGCCGGTACTCAACGGAGAAGCAGGCCGCCGTTGGAGGGGCTCCATCTCGCCTGGCGGGTGGTGATGGTGGTGGCGGTGGCGGTGGAGCAAGCGTCAGCGCTGCATCGGCCCGCCCGATTCCTCAAGCGGTAGAACGCATCTTCCACAGCAAGGTGCACATCATCCATGCCAACCAAGTGCACCTCTCCTGTTTCATGGCGCACGGACGACTAGGCCGGCCGCCGGCGACCGAGATTAGCGTCAGCAAGGAAATTGGGCGTAAAGAAACGAATCTACTCCAACTGCTTTATCTTTCGTCACTAGAGAACAGAGTTGCCACTAGCTAGTCAATAATAACCATCATCTCTTTATCCAACAAAGAGGAACATGTATGGATTCAAAATTATCAATCCAATGTCCTCGTATACTATAGCCATCATCGATCGTGGCTCAAGGGGTGTTTTGCCGGCCGTAAGCCACGGGACGATTGTTAACTCACCAGCAATCTTGAACTTTTTGGCTTGGTACTCTCGGGCTCCCATAGCAGTTGCGGCTTCTTCTCTCCGATAAGGGTGGTCGGTTGACCGGATCTTTGTGGAGTGGTCATGTGTCAAGAGCTTGGCTCTGTTGTTCTCGAGGTTGTGCGGGCTTGCCCCGTGAGGTTGTGTTGTTGTACGGTTTTCACCCGGTTTCTTCCATAATAAACCGGACACCTTCTTCTTAATAAAAGGATAAGGCAAAGCTGTTGCCTTCTGTTTCAAAAAAACAAGCTCCAAACAAGATTATCATGGTAATCAGCAAACAAGACCGTCGATGCATTGGGCATAGCTGTAAAGATGGATACTGAAACATAATATAAACATGAGAAATTGTACCTTCCATTTCCTAGTAAGAAGCTAACCATAATATAAACATTTAAACATGGAAAGATTTTACATTTATTTGAAATATCAACATCGTATTTGGTCAACTGTAGGTAGAACACATTGTCATTTTTAAGTACTTCTCGAAATAGTGGGAGGGGTACAAGTACAACACATCTCGGAATCCCGATCAGAGGTAAATTTACACGGCATTACAAATGCATGTTTAATAATTATTATATAAGAGATTAAGCCTTAAGGGAATAACATAGTATTGGCAAAGTCAGTGAACATACGAGCAAGGGTTACAAATTAATCATCATCTGGCTTGGTTTCGCGGTTCAATGTGTGCTGCCATGAGCCAGAGGATGGCTATCAACTCGCCACCATTGTTGAGCCTCTTGGTGTAGGACTCCCTGCTGCATCTGTTAGCGGCATAGGATAGGAAATCCATCCAGACATCAAGAAGGACATCCAACATGTCGGTCCCTCTCTGCTCCTGTTCGATAAGTATCTTGGCAACATCGACACCATATCTGACACGACGTTGGCTGCTGTTAAAATCTAGGTTATCCCTCTCCTGGTACAGGATAACAGCAAGCTGCTGCGCCCTCTCACGATAATTAGACCATATCTCGATCAAATTGTCGCAAGTTAGCTGATACACCCTGTGGAGAACAAGGCCTGGTAGCAAGTCGGGGCGTCTCACAAGTAGGAACATCATGTAATCAGATAGTGCCTTGATTGCTGCCACAACATCATACGCTGATCCAGTATCTTGGTGTTCTCTGTTGGCGAGGAAGACTTCTGTGGCGATGTGCCAGATAAGGATGCCCTCCTGGAGTTCAACACCAAGTAGGCGGTCGTTTTCCTTAAAAAAATCGACATACAATCCTTGTGTGACTAGTGCTGGCTTTCCCCACTTCGCCCTGAGCAGACCTAGTGCATTCACGTGGCGTGATTTCGACATTAGCTTAACATGTCGATTGTAGACCAACTCTTTTAAACCATCTGAAACCACAAGGGTTCTGGAGTAGTGTAACTTGTTCCACCTCTCCCTGAGCCCCAAAATCTCCGCCAATCGGTCAACTGGATGACTAGAGTCCCGAGAGCACAGATGTAGTAGGTTATACTGTCCGACGTTGCCCGCCCACCTCCTTCTTGATGTTATATCCAACAAGCCTAGACGCGGAAGTAGGCTACGAAGCCTATGCCACCTTCCCGTGCACACAAGGGCATGTCAGAGCCAACTCCATCGCATGGGCAAAGCAAACAAAAAAGCAAGTGTCCATGTTGATCCTACTGCGCATAACAACGCTGTTATCTCCATGAATAAGGCACCACCCAACAAGGCATAAGTAATACCAACATCAACTCCATTTTGACCATCCAAACCACTGCCCAAGTGAAATAGCAAGAGTGCGCCAAGAGTGGCCAAGGGCGTCGTGAAACGAATGCAGTAGCCAGACCAGGTGTGGATCAGAGCAGCCTTGGTATACAATATATCATATAGCAGGGATAACTCCATCTCGATCAACTTCCATGTATCCTTCCCACTGAGGTTAGAAATAACACGGTAAGGATGATCCATCTTGATTGAGGAATCAACCAGTTTAAGCTTGCAGTAATGGAATAGGGAGTGAGCGACTTCCAGGAGAACTTGTTCATCAAACCTCCCTTTTACACCTTTGGGGATAGTGTAATAATCATTTACAGTGCCACGTGACTTATTGAGGGAGCTCCTTATGCTATCCAAGTCGCTGCACTTGAGTGCCCATATCCTTTCTGCATACTTGACAACCCCGACGACGAACATCAAGATGGCTGCCAGGACCAAATTGCCACGGTCAGCAATATGCTTGTAGAGGACGTAGCCGACTCCAAGGATCTGCACAATGACAGTCAGCAGGTGGCGCTGCCAAAGCTTACTGTCCTCAAGGGAGTAGGCAGTGATGTTGTCCGGGCCTCTGAGGTGTATCAGGAGGAACGGCGCCCAGAACGCAACCAGACGGTGCTCACGTGGAAGGCTGTTGAGGGAGAGGAGGCCCAGGGCATAGATGGCAGTGGAGTCGGCCAGCTGATATGCCAGCCAGAGCAGGAGCCTGAGCACAGAGGAGGCTTGACGCCTGCGGATTCCTGCGAAGACGAGAAGGAAGACCTGCACCGTGAAGCTCAAGAGCACCAGGATCTGGATTGCCCACTGATTCCAAAGGTCTATGGGCGATCCAGCCATTGTGCGCACCCCCTACTCAATCCTGTGAAATCTGCACAGAGTGAAACCCTTATTTGCAACTAGGGAATACCGAATTCTTCAAAGCAAGGAGAAGCCGAACTATTTCTAATGAAATTCCTAGTTCCCAAACAAAAGTGAAGAAGACAAGTGTGCAACTTACACTGAGACAGAAGATCACAAAGCAAGCGTGCCACCGTTCCAACTTGGATCACTAGTCAATGGAGAGTAAGCACGGAGCAGGCTAGCACAATTTTAGTGAGAGCATGCAGTCGAGAGTCGACTTTGTTGCTGAAGAAGCCGGAGACAATAGGACATAGGCCATAGCTAAGTGCAAAAGGGGGAGTATGCTAACTAACCAGATACCCTCCAGCAAGTAGACGGGACAAACAATAAACCAAGTACAGGCAGATGGTAGCCGGGAATCACGCATGTGCTCATTGCATTGCATGGAATCGGGGAGGCATGTGAGCGTGCATCTTGCAGACCAACGCATAATTTGATAGCTTCCCAATACTAAACCAGGAAGAAGTCCCATTTTTTTTAGAAAATAGGAAGAAATCCCATGGATTAGGTAGATCTTCTCAACTAGGAGAACACATCAAATTTGATGTTTCCTGTAAAAAACATCGAATTTGGAACAGGCAGTGGTTGCTCAGCTGCCATACTGATGCTCAAGGGATCCCAACTAAGGTGATACAGTGGTACTAGTAAGTTGCAGATAGATTAGTAGCGCGAGGTCCAAGATCAGCGACTGTCAATGACCCCTGGCTACTGCCTACTGCTGGTCTACTAATTTTGGGCTTTCAAAAATCAGTAGTACAGATTTTAGGAGGAATTAAAATCGTTTGGATGAAAACTCACAGAGCACCGCGGCGTTCATGGCGGGGCTCCGGCGCATCCTCCAGGCAGCTGCGTACCGTCTGAGGTCGTGTCCCCTCGACCTCCCCGCGCCGCGTCCAGGACCTCCGCAACGAGCAGAGCAGCGGCGACACATGGTCCGACCAACGGCGGCGGCCTAAGAAGACGAAGCCGGATCCCCTGCCACCGGAACAGGATCAGGATCGACAAGCGGCTGCCAGCCATGGTGGATTGGGGGAGTTGGAGACTGAAGACTGGGTCCCACGCCTAAGCAACGACCAGAAGAGAGGGGGAAACCAGAGCTGAAAAGACATTTTAGGTCGTAGATTTAGGCCTAGTTTGGTGCCAAAGTATTTTCGAAGTATTTCAATAATACTGCAATTTCTTAAAATAACTCAGTTTACTTTAATGTGTTTGGTCGTGAATAAATATTGCAGTTTTAATACTTCAATATCTCTCAAAACCTGCTATTTTTTAAGTATTGGAAAAACAATCAAGGACCAGTTTTTCTAAAACTGAAGTACTGCTATGTCAGGAAAATGAATACTTTAATATTAGAATACTTCAGTTTTTAAAAAACTTTGTTGCCAAACTAAGTTTATCGTAATTTTGTAAATTAATAATGAGAGGACTTGACCGGTGTAGGTATATATATCCAATTGGACGTGTTGATTTGGGGCCTAAAATCGTATCAGATGTAAAATGTTCCAGCCTATTTTAATCATTATTTTATCTAGACATGTTTTAGTGCAATAACGAGAGCATAAAATGTGTGACGAGTGCAAGCAGAAATAGAACTTAACAGCAGAAAACAAAGTAAAACTTAGAGCTGAAGGTGTGAGCGGAGATTATGTGCTCCCGAGCTTTAGCGATCCCGCTATTTTAAAATTTCAAAAAACACATTTTAAAAAAATTTACTGATCTACTACATGAGTTTCTCCTCTACTGCGATCGAGCAAGAGACGGAAGGAGGGAATGATCCACCAGGGTTGTCGTCGTTGGCTCGTTCGACAACTAAAAAGATCAGAATTTCGAACTGAATATTAAATACTACTCCATGTCTGTCGATAGCTCTCTCTTCAAGAGCTACAGCGGGAGGTAAGAAAAAAGTGCACGAACTACCATGTCGTTCGATAGGTGCTGTGATCCACGGTGCCAAGTCAGACTAACATCAATGGTATAACATCCATAGTTCGGGCAAACCTTTATGCCGGCGAGACTCCATGAATCACTTTTAACCGGAATGCCATTTGAGGTTTGTTGACCACCCTTGCCGGCTGGTGAACTCTACGCCGCCGTCGCAGCTTATAAAATGCTTCCACCTCTCCTCCTTAAGCCGTGCGGTAAAATCGGGACGCGTTTCGCTGATATGGGCTGAACTAACGGCAGACCATATTTCCGTTAACGGAGGCCCGTAGCCCGTTATTGGCCGAACTAATGGCAGCTCGTCGGAGAAGAAAAAAACACTCTCGTGTACCTCCGCCACAAGCGCGTGCCACCGGCAGCAGGCAAATCCTATTTGCCGATGACCCCCCCTCCCCCCCACTTACGAGCTTTGGGCCGGCCCATTAAGAGAGGAAGAAGAAGCCAGCGAGACGCAACGCGGTCAGGTCGAGACGTCGCCGGCGACGCCGACGCGGACGCGCGGTGGAGAAGGTGAGGTCGAGGATGGATTCCAAGGCCAAGGCGGAGGACCGGCGTTTAGAGGGATGGCTGACCGGGGGCGGAGGACCGGCGGTTGGAGGGCGGGGCGCTGTAGCGGCTGACGAGGTGTTAACTCGACAAGTCCCAGGGTTGTGCACCCCGGGTTGATTGATGGGGAGAGAGATGAGTGCAAGGTGATCACGACGGCTGACAAGCGGGGTTTACCCAGGTTCAGGCTCCCGGAGGATAACACCCTACTCCTGCTTGTCTGGTTATTGATGCGAGTAGCGATTACAATGGCGAGATTGCGATCTCGCTAGGGTTTGTCGTAGTGGTTATGAACGTGTCTTCTAGGACGGGCAACCCTCCTGGCTTTATAGGTAGCCAGGTCTCGGGTGGTTGATACAGATACGGTAGGTTACAAGACCTAACCGAGTTGGACTAGGGCACAAGGTACCCCGAGTGGGCCTTCCGCGGGCCTTTCCATCCTTGACGCGGCCCAGGTAGCATCATCGTGGGCTACCCGCAAGGTAGCCCCACGTCAGTAGCCCCCGAGTGCTTGGTCGAAGCATAGAGTCGGACAAAGGACTCCTTCTTCCTGGACGCGCCGTTGGATTGCTTGATCTTGAGCTTGAACTCGAATTTCTTCAGTCGAACCAGCCACTCCCGATGGGAGTAATCTGTGCAGTCGAATTATTTTGTCTTCATCTTCTTTGCGAAGCTTGCTTCTGCTCAGCCTGCTTTTGGCTTACTTGTTGGATGGATTCGGCTGCTCGAGCTTACTGCGTTGCCACTCGAACGGTTTCTTCGGGTGCTCGGATCGTTGGCCGATCCTACCTTGCTGATTTCGGCTGCGAAGCCTACTACTCGAATGATTTCTTCGAGTTTCTTCGGTTGATTTTGGAGCCGTTGGCTTGGTGACGTCATTGATGACGATTCGTCGCACGCCTCTGCGCCCGATGGGACGTGACGTGGTGGGCCCCGCTGTCAGAGCTGACCACGGTCCGCAGTTGTCACGTCTCCGAAGTGGGCGCGAAATTTGCGCGGCACGATGACGACGCCTCGGTTCCCGTGCGTAGTGGAGGGAGTTGGCGGCGACGGTTGGTTTCTCCGTGCGACACGTGGACGGATGGATGCTCTCGCTCGGAGCCATTGCCTGATGGACGGTTGAGATGCCGATCCTCGAGGAATAAGTACCGCGCTTTGGCTTTTGGGATGTCATCTTCTCCAATCCATTCTTGCCTTTCTTCTCCTCCTGCGCTCTGCCATTACCGCCGCCATCCCGAGCTCCAAACACTCCGTCCGCGCACCTTGCGACCTAGGCGATGGGCAAGCCGAAGAGCGTCGCTGGCTCCTCCGTCGCCGCTGACGACGCCGGGGTGATGAAGAAGCCCGAGGGTGATTGGCAGAGGTCGTCGACGAAGAAGAGCGATGTGGAGCTGCTCCGCGCGCAGGGCATGCTGCCGCCCGCCGACCAAGTCCAGGTACGAGTCCCTGGCAAGGAGGTCTTCCCCACTCCTCGCGATGGGGAACGTGTTTGCTTCGCGGACTTCATTCCGCGAGGCTTCGGGTTCCCCATGCACGATTTCGTGCGTGGTCTCCTGTACGCCTATGGGGTTCAGATCCACGATCTGACCCCCAATGGCGTCTTGCGCATCGCGGGCTTTATCGTGCTCTGCGAGTGCTTCTTGGGTGTCGCGCCCCACTGGGCGCTGTGGAAGTCGCTCTTCCTCGTTCGCAAGAACGTGGGGAAGAGTGGGCTGACCTTCCCAGTGGGTGGCTTCGGAATCCAGGTACGCGGTGACACCGCGTACTTTCAGATGAAGAAGTCTGACTCCGTCCAAGGGTGGCGCCGGAGATGGTTCTACGTCCAGTCGAACGGCGACGGACTGGACGCATTCGACAGCAAGCGCGGACTGCGGAAGACGGCCGCCTGGGCGCACCCGCTGTCTGCCGTGGAGAAGGAGGCTGTGCGGCCCCTGCTGTCCCTGCTGCATGAGCTGACTCAGACCCTTGGGCGTGATGCGGGTGGCGTCTTTCTGATGGCCACCTTCTTCCGTCTTCGGGTGCAGCCGCTCAGCGCCCGGCCTCACCCGATGTGGGTCGCCGGAGGCGTCAGCGCCAAGCCGCTGGAGGACGAGGAGGTGGAAGCCAGTGTCAGGTCCATCACCAACCTCCGAGCCGCGGACGCGTGCAACGTCAGGTGCCCAATTTCTCCTTACGGGGCCTCGAACCCCGTTCCTGAGGTAAGTCTTTTATTGTCTTCTCGCTTACCTTCTTCGACTTGAGTCTACCTTTCTTTCTGATTCGACTTGCGTCTATTTGTCTCAGGGCCGGGATCTTTTCGTCAGCTGTCCTCCCCTCCCTGAGAACGGTCCCGACGATGAGTCGAGGTTTGTCGAAGAGGATGACGAGGACGAGGAGATTCCCTCCGCGCATTCTCCCCGCGACGAGGTGGAGGAGGAAGATGAGGTGGAGGAACCCGCGAGGAAGAAGCGGAAGCTTCCCATTCGCGGTGAGTCTGCCACTGCGTCATCACCTGCCCGGGGCGTGGACGCTGCTGAGGAGGAGGTCGCCGTAACGTCTCCTGGTGCTCGTTCTTCGGGTGGCTGGGAGGAACCTCTGAACGTTCCCCCGGTCAACTCCGCGGCGCCACGCTCGTTCGCGCGGATGCCTTCGCCTTCCCTGGAGAGCTACGATGACGCCGGCACCCCCAGGTTAGTTTCTTTGTAATGTGTCCATCCAGTTGTACTTTGCAGTCTGGACGTTTCTTGATTCGATTGGTGCTCTTGTTTCTGCTGCAGCCATCGTTCGGATGATGTTAGCTCCCCCCTTCGGGACGTGGAGCTCACATCTGCCCCTACGGCTGGCTTGAAGACGCCAGTGGTGGTGGAGAAGGTGCATGCTGAGCCTGCCGGTATTGCATCTTCTAGCCGCGTGCTTCCTTCGGCTGCGGAAGACCTTGAACTCCTGGACCACGTAAGTCTTGCATGCTTCTTCTTTGTGTTCTTTGATTTTCATCGGGTGCGCGATCAGCGCTCCCGATGGGAGTAGCCCCCGAAGGTGTGGGTGACTAGTATAGTCGCCCGCAACTTTATTAACTTCTTGCTTTTATTTCAGCCTTACTATCGCCAGCAGCTCGACGCAGCCGCGGCTTATGTTCGCCTGGAGAAAGAGAGGGACCAACTGCGTTCCTCGCTGGACCAGGCTACTGGGCGGGTTGATGAGTTTGAGAAGGCTCTTCGCGAGTCCCAAGAGCGGGAGCTGGCGCAGGTTGCCAAGGAGAAGACTCAAGTTGGTCGTCTCCTTTCGCTAGCCGGCGTACTTGGGGGTGAGTTTCGGCTTGACGCCTACTGAGTCTTTTGCTCTTTTTCTTGATCTGATTTTGAATTTTTGCGCAGAGACTTGCGGTGGAGCTCCTCCCGAAGATGCGTCGAGTGACACGGTTGACCTGGCCACCGCTGTTGGCTTCCTCGACTGGGTATGCGCCTACGCTTCGGACGCGTTGAAGAAGTCTTCGGCCGCGTTGCAGAAGTCGACTGGAGCTCTGGCCGTGGTGCACCAGAGCATCTTCCCGGGTGACCAGCCGCCGGCGACCGTGGACGCCCTGGCTGCGCCGTTTGAGGACGCGACTACCATAGCCGACTTCACGCGGTCGCAGACGGTACGCGGCTCCGAGCTCACCTTCCAGCTCTTATTAGGCCACCAAGTCCCCGGTGACTTCGAGAAGGTCGTCAGCGGTTTTCCTCGCAAACCCGACGGCCGGACCGCGTCGCTGAGTGGCGTGAAGGAGCGCGCCTCGCAGCTGGCTGCGCAGCTTGTGGCACTCTTCGAGAGGGCCCTTGCTAAGGCGACTGAGACGGCAGCTCGGAAGGGCCGTTCCCGGTCGCAGTCCGCGGCCTTAGAGTAGGCATAGTTGTAGGAATGCGGAAGTTGTTGCGATCTGTATTTTGAATTTTATGCCTGTAATGAATATTGCCCTGTCGGGTCTTTTGGTCTTCGATAATGATTTTGCTGGTCTTCATTTCTCCTGAGTTGATTTGTGCTTCGCAGTCGCCTGATTGTATTGACTCTGCGTATCCCTGGCAGAGTGCTGCGCGCGATGATGTTCCGCCTTCGCCGGCGGCCGTGCCGAGTGGCGCGGCTTCTTCTTCGGGTGCTCGCCGTCGTCGGGCGGCGCCGGCTCCTCCACGCAGTGCCAATGATCAGCGTATAATCACATTTTTTAAGAACAAGGTGGCGGAGCTTGATGCGACCCTGAAGAATACGGAGCGGCTGCTACAACGTTCTCAGTCGCATCCCACGGCGGAGTTCTCGCGACGTGAGGACTTTTTGCTTGGGGATATCGACCTGATCAGCCGACAGCTGCAGGGTATGTATCCTCTTCTTGGCGGCTGCCTACCTTTTGTGGCTTTCCTTCTCGTTCTTAGTTGTATTTTATGTGCGCAGACGTCAATCCCGACTGGGAGGCTGAGCGGGTTCGCGTTGAAGAGCGAGTCACCCGAGAGGCGTCCGGCAACTCGTACGAAGCTCGGCAGTTCTGGGTGAGCCACTCGAGGGGGCGCGTCCTTGCCACCATGCTTGATCGCACGTGGCGCGCTTCTTTTCTTCTGGAGAGCTGCCGGAAGACACTTTGTCACATCAATCGTGTGTACTTCCCGCATAATGCGCAGCCAAACGGGTTGTCTGCTTTGCTGGAGAGGTTCCGCGATGGCGAAGGCTTGAAGGAAGTCGTCGACGCCCAACTTGTGGCTGGTGCGAACGCTGCGTTGGCATACGTCCGGATGCACCGGCCACATCTTCCGCTTGAGCGGGTGCTTGAAGGCCTGCCGTGTGATGATGACTTCGACGAGACTCTGGCTGCTGCGCGTTGGATTATCCGGCAGGTTCAGGACCTGAGCGAGCGTCTTGTAGGGCCTCTTGATGCACCGAAGGCTGAACCTGCAGTGTAGAGTAGCTGTCGTCTGCTGTGCAGGGTTAGCTATAGGGTGGCAGATGTTACTGTGTAAGTATGACAATTGATTGAAATACTCTGGAATTGTAAGAGGTAATCTGTTTTACTCGAAAGTGAGTGCTTGATTTGGGCTTGTGACCTGTTTGGCGCAGTCGCCTAGAATACTAGGCGGCGACCTAGGTCTCTCAAGTGTGACCTGCATGCCGCAGTCTCTGATTATATCAGGTGGCAACTTAGGATTTCTGCGACTTGACCTGTATGGCGCAGCCCCCGAGTCGCTCGAGTGATGGCCTAGGATTTTGGCGAAGACCTGTATGGCGCAGCCCCCGGGTAGGTCGAGTGGCGGCCTAGGGTTACAAGTGTTACCTGTTTGGCGCAGCCCCCGAGTATGTCGGGTGGTGGCCTAGGATTTGGAACTTGACCTGTGCAGCGCAGCCCCCGAGTAGGTTCGAGTGGCGGCTGAGGATTTCTCTTGGAGGTCCTGTTTGGCGTAGCCCCCGAGTAAGTCGAGTGGCAGCCTAGGGTTACAAGTGTGACCTGTGTGGCGCAGCCCCCGTGTGTGGCGGGCGGCGCCCTAGGATTTTGAACTTGACCTGTATGGCGCAGCCCCCGAGTCGGTCGGGTGGCGGCCTAGGATTTTTTGGCTTGGTACTTGTACGGCGTAGCCCCCGAGTGAGTTGGGTGGCGGCCTAAGCTTTTATTTCAACCTGTGTGGCGCAGCCCCCGAGTGGTTCGGGTGGCGACCTAGGATTTTTGATCATGCTTGTATGGCGCAGCCCCCGAGTGGTTCGAGTAGCGGCCTAAGCTTTTATTTCAACTTGTGCGGCGCAGCCCTCGAGTATTTCGAGTGGCGGCCTAGGATTTTTCATCTTTCTCTGAGTGACAGGTAAAGGAGACATAATTTCTTCAAATCACTTTATTGATTCTTGCGAACAGGCCGCCTCATTAAAACCCTTCCAGTCCCCGCAGGTACCCTGGTAAGGGAAAGAGTGCGTCTGAAACCTGTCGTGCTGATTTTCTTGTACAATGGTTGTTTTGAGCTAGGCGTAGAACCGGCGGAGCTGTGCTACGTTCCATGGGTTGCTGCAGTCTGCTCCTGTCTTCGAGTCCTTTAGGCGGTAAGCTCCATTGCCTATTGCTTCTGTTACAACATACGGGCCCTCCCATGGGGAGGCGAGCTTGTGCACCTTCTTTTGCTTGAGTCGAAGAACCAGGTCGCCTGCAACGAACGCTCTTGGTCGCAGCCTCCGAGTGTGATAATTGCGCAGGTCTTGCTGGTACACGGCTGATCGTGTCAGGGCGATGTCTCGCGCTTCGTCCAGGGTGTCTCTGCTGTCTTCGAGTGCCTCCTCTGCTTCCGACTCGTCGTAGGTGACTACTCTTGGTGCGTCGAACTTGATGTCGCAGGGGAGGACCGCCTCTGCACCGTATACCATGAAGAATGGAGTGTACTGGGTGGATCTATTCGGCGTTGTTCGCAGACTCCAGAGGACCGATGGAAGTTCTTCCACCCATGCGCCCGCTGCGCGTCTCAGGGGCACGCACAGTCGTTTCTTGATGCCGCTTCAGGGGCACGCACAGTCGTTTCGAGACGGACGCATAGTTGAGTTTGATCCCCTGCTCTGAGCAAAAGTCCTTGAATTCTTCGGCTGTGAAATTCGAGCCGTTGTCTGTGATGATCCCGTTTGGTACCCCAAACCTGAAGATGATTGACCGGATGAAGTTGACCGCTGTAGATGCAGTCGAACTTGTGATGGGCACGGCTTCGATCCACTTTGTGAACTTATCGACTGCGACCAGGAGGTGAGTGTGACCTCCGGGTGAGGATTTCTTCAGTGGGCCCACCATGTCCAGACCCCATTGGGCAAAGGGCCAGGCCAACGGTATCGTCTTGAGTTCTGATGCTGGGGCGTGTGGTTTGTTGGCAAATTCCTGGCACCCTGTGCATTTCTTCACCAGCTCCTCGGCGTCCTGCATGGCTGTCAACCAGTAGAACCCGGCACGTAGCGCCTTGGCCACTAGTGCCCGACTGCTGGCGTGATGCCCGCAGATACCCGCATGGATGTCGAGTAAGATGGCTTGGCCGTCGACTGGATCTATGCACCTTTGCAGGATTCCTGAGATGCTTCTTTTGTAGAGTTCTCCGTTGATGACGGTGAAACTTTTGGAGCGTCTGATGATGCGCTTTGCTTCGACTGGATCTACTGGCAGCTTCTGATGTAACATGTATGCCAGGTATGGCCCTGTCCATGTGGCCTCGATTAGCATGACCTCCATGGGGACCTTTTCTTGGCTCGGCGGGTTGGTATCGCCTTTCTTTGTTTCTGTGCTTGCTGTACCCTGAGTCTTGATGGATCTCTGCGTGATGCACTCGAGGAAGACGCTGGGTGGGACTGGTACCCTGTCTGAGCCCATGTTAGCGAGGACGTCGGCTTCCTCGTTGCTTTCACGGCCAATGTGGCGCAGCTCGCAGCCGTCGAAGTTTCCTTCCATCTGATTCTAGAGGTCTCTGTAGGCGATCATGTTGTCGGCGACGGCGTCGCAGGACTTCATGGTTTGCTGTACCACCAGATAGGAGTCGCCGTAGATCATGAGGTGCGTGGCGCCGCAGTTCTTGGCCATGCTCATGCCGTGGATCAGGGCCTCGTATTCGGCTTCGTTGTTGGACGGCTTCGGGAAGTCCATCTGTAAGACATACTTGAGCTTGTCGCCTTTGGGGGAGATGAGCACGACTCCTGCCCCGGCTGACTTGAACTTCTTCGAGCCATCAAAGTACATTGTCCATGCGTTGGACAGGTCGGGGACATTTGGTAGCTGGGCTTCTATCCACTCGGTTGTGAATTCTGGGAGGACTTGGGCCTTGATAGACTTCGGGTGAGCATATTTCAGCCCCCATGGTCCTAGTTCGACAACCCACTTGGCGACTCGTCCTGTCGCGCGTTGGTTTGTGAGGATGTCTGCTATTCCAGAGGAGCTTACCACCGTGATCGGGTGCTCGGAGAAGTAGTGGACGACCTTCCTGGAGGTCATGAATACTCCGTATGCCAGCTTCTGGTAATGAGGGTAATTCTGCTTGGACAGGGTGAGTACTTCGCTGAGGTAGTAGACTGGCCTCTGCACCGGGTGGTTGTGCCCTTCTTCTTCGCGTTCGACTACGAGCACCGTGCTAACCACCCTGTTCGTTGCTGAGACGTATAGGTACAGTGGCTCGTTTTCCAGTGGTGCCACGAGGACTGGAGAGGTTGTCAGTGTTTTCTTGAGATGGTCGAACGCGTCATGCGCCTCTTGTGTCCACTCGAACTTGTCTGCCTTCTTCATCAGTTGGTAGAAAGGTAAGGCTTTCTCTCCCAACTTACTAATGAACCGGCTGAGAGCTGCGACTCGGCCAGCTAATCGTTGCACCTCCCTGAACTTGGTTGGTGCTGGCATTGTGAGGATGTTTTGCACCTTCTCGGGGTTTGCTTCGATTCCTCTTGCAGATACAAGGTACCCTAGTAGCTCTCCGGCTGGTACGCCGAACACGCACTTCTCTGGATTGAGCTTGATCTGATATACGTCCAGCGCAGCGAAGACCTTGCGCAGGTCGTCGACTAGGGTATCCTCCTTTCGTGTAGTGACAACGATGTCGTCGACGTAGACTTGGACAATCTGCCCGATTAGCCCCTTGAGGCACGCTTGCATTGTCCGCTGGTAGGTGGCACCTGCGTTCTTTAACCCGAACGGCATCGTCTGGTAGCAAAAGACGCCGTCGGGTGTGATGAAGGCTGTTTTCTCTTCGTCCTCGACTTTCAGCCTGATCTGTTGGTAACCTGAGTAGGCATCCAGAAAAGATAGGCGTTCGCAACCTGCAGTCGAGTCGATGATCTGGTCTATCCGCGGGAGCGGGAAATGGTCCTTGGGGCAGCATTTGTTGACTGCGGTGAAGTCGACGCACATGCGTAATTTCTTCGTCTTCTTTTTCTCAACTAGAACCGGGTTGGCGACCCAGTCCGAGTCCTTGATTTCTCGGATGAACTTGGCGTGTAGTAGTCTGTCGACTTCCATGGTGATCGCGTCTCGTTTGGGTCCTGAGAAGCGTCGCATGGATTGCTTGACTGGCCTTGCGTCCTTGTGGAATTTTAGAGAGTGCTCGGCGAGTTCCCTGGGTATCCCTGGCATGTCAGAGGGTTGCCATGCAAAGATTTTCCAGTTCTCATGTAGGAACTCGACGAGCGCGCCTTCCTACGCGGGGGTCAGACTCGATGAGACCTTGACCGTCTTTCCACTGTCAGTCGGATGGACTTGGTGGGTGACAGTGTCGTCATTCGTGTTGAACGCTGCGTCTTTGGCAGGCTTCTTGCGAGCCGGGAAGATGGTCTTGTCGTTGTCGGCTGATATGGCCTTGAAACGCTCTTCGACGCCGAAGGACTCGGAGATCTTGGCAAACTCGCGGTCGCAGCTGTTGGAGAGCCCAAAGTCACCGCGGACGGTGATCACTCCTTTTGGCCCGGGTAACTTTATCATCAGGTAGGCGTAGTGGGGTACCGTCATGAACCTGGCAAAGTTTGGGCGTCCGAGGATGGCGTGGTATTGTGACTTCCAGTCGACGACCTCAAAGTCTATCGACTCCTTCCTGAAGTGTTCGGGTGTACCGAGGATGACGTCGAGTGTGATTGTTCCCATGGGCGTGATTGCTTGCCCTGGTACTATGCCGTGGAAGGTGGTCTCCGATTCCGGTAATTTCTCTGTCGACCTGTTCATTCGCCTGAGGGTATCGGCGAATATGATGTTGATGCCGCTGCCCCCGTCCAGGAATACCTTCTTCAGGCTGTAGTCGCCGATCAAAGCCTCGATCACGAGTGCGGCGTGCCCTGGTCGGACTACCTCCGCTGGGTGATCTGCCCTGGAAAATGTGATTGGTCTCTCCGACCCGCGCAGGTAGTCTGGTCCGGCATGTCCACCTCCAGTGGGTATGCGGGTTCGTCTTCGTCGTCATGCGGCGCTGTGCCAGCCATGAAGACTTGCTTGGGGTAGGCATGAATTGGAGAGTTGGTACTGCCGCTGCTGCTTCTGTCACCCGCTTCTTGCTCGGGGTCGAAAATTGCTGCAACGTGGCGCGCGGCGCACCCGCTGTCGCGTCTCTTCGCGATTGTCCAGGTGCTCACACTTGCCGGGGCGAGTGCGATTGGCTTGGGGTAGACCTGGGATCTCCACGAAGACGAGGGCGCGCGCGACATGGTTATCGGACGCGGCCCCCAGTCGGCCGCGCGGGTGCGACAGTGGAGGTGGATCTTGCCGAGATTGTCGTTGTAGGTGTCCTCTTCGCGGGTGCAGCTGGCGTGACCCCTGCGGGTGCGACAGATGCGATCTTCGCGGGTTCGTCGGTCGCGATCTCCGCGGGTGCAGCAGATGCGATCTCAGCGGGTCCAATGGGCGCGATCTCCGCGGGTGCGGCAGATGCGATCTCAGCGGGTCCCGCGGGCGCGATGGTCGGCGATTTTGGAGACGCCGTCGCGCGTAGCGCAATAGTCGTAGACCTGAGTATACCACGACTATCTATGCAGCAGAATATGGAGCCGAAGGTAATGTGTATACCTTTGTCCAGATCGGCGTACACCGATTGATGAGTCGGCGAGTGGACGACGTACTCGAAGGAGCCGAATCGGATCGACTCCCTGATGGCGGATGCGCCGATCTTCATTGCGGATGGAGCCGGTGCGACCATGATCCTAACACTTGTTGAACTTCCCACAGACGGCGCCAATTGACGAGGTGTTAACTTGACAAGTCCCAGGGTTGTGCACCCCGGGTTGATTGATGGGGAGAGAGATGAGTGCAAGGTGATCACGACGGCTGACAAGCGGGGTTTACCCAGGTTCAGGCTCCCGGAGGATAACACCCTACTCCTGCTTGTCTGGTTATTGATGCGAGTAGCGATTACAATGGCGAGATTGCGATCTCGCTAGGGTTTGTCGTAGTGGTTATGAACGTGTCTTCTAGGACGGGCAACCCTCCTGACTTTATAGGTAGCCAGGTCTCGGGTGGTTGATACAGATACGGTAGGTTACAAGACCTAACCGAGTTGGACTAGGGCACAAGGTACCCCGAGTGGGCCTTCCGCGGGCCTTTCCATCCTTGACGCGGCCCAGGAAGCATCATCGTGGGCTACCCGCAAGGTAGCCCCACGTCAGCGGCGCCAAGCGCGGGTGGCGGGAGCAGGCGGCGGCGGGCGGCTCGAGGAGGTGCGGCGGAGGAGGAGGCGGAGGAAGAAGGCGAGGGTGCGGCGGAGGCGGAGCGGTTGCGGTGGAGAGGACGGGGCGGCGGTCGGGGGGTGGTCGTGTGCTATTAGCGCACGACCAGGTCGGGAGAGTAATTGGCTCGTCCGACCCGACAGCATTCATGAGTCGCTCGTTCAACTGTCCCTCGGAGACATGGTCGAGAAGTGTCATGCATGGTCGCCCCCCCCCTCCCCCGTCCTTTGTTTCTCTCGGTCCCACCAGGGCGGGCCCCTATGGGGTAATAAAGAAATGGATACAAAAGGGGAGGCGCACCCCCGGTAGCGGTGAAGGCTCAACGCCTCAACTCCACCGCCGTCGATGAAGCTACTCCATGGATCGTTTGGCCGAAGCTGCATATCGCCTTCGTCGATACCAAAGAATAAAATTACACGTCATGTTCTAGATAACAACAAAGGGTTACTATACGCTTACGTACCTCTTCGCACCCCTAGCTCCCAGGAAAGCGATCTAGATCTTCCGTCTCCTGCTGGCAGCGTCGTCGGGCCGCCCGCCTCTGTGGCCTTCGAGACATGGTCGCGTGGTGGATCCCTGCCTCTGCCAGCAGAGGGCTCCATTCTCACTAGTTTTTTTTGTGTTTTGTTACATTTTGTGTCTTCCTTAGAGAGATCAGGCGACGGCTGCTCTTTGAAGATGGAATAAGATCCTCCCCATCTAGCCTCCGTTCCGACGGCGTCTCTAGCATCGTTGGAGGTGTGTGGAGGTTTGTCTCTGGTGGATCTCGCCAGATCCGGCCAGCGGTTGTCTTCGGTGGATCCGATCTTTGTTCGTCTTTGTTCATGTATCAAAAAATTAGATGCTTCTGATCAATGCTTTTCTTCATTGCTGGTGGTTGATGTGCTGGTGCGCTGGTCATATAGGCCCATAGCACGACGACATCCCGACTGTTTTCTACAACAATATTCACCCGGGTCTGATCATGGAGGGGTGATGGCAACGGCGCGCCTTCGGCTCGCTCTAGTGTTTACTGTAGTCGTCGTTAGGTGGTCTTCGGATCTAGATGTATTTTTTATTGTTTCTAGTGTTATTTGTACAGGCTTGATAGTTGATGAATAGATTGAAAGTTTCAATAACAACAAAGGGTTTACTTCTTACTGGTACTGATCTAGCACGTGAGACTGAGACAAGACTGAAGACCATTCTAGGCCGTACAATGGTTTTGTCAGCAGTGACGGCACCATCTTCTCCTCAGATTGTGAACATGATATGATTGGTAGCCTAGTAGGTGGCGTCCAGTTTTCTCTACCCCTCTCATGGACCATCATCCAACCCACATGAGGATTGAGGAGGAGGTCAAAGTTGGCTCCTGCCCCCTGCACAACCCATCTGTAAAGGGCACCAGGTATGACCTCCATTTCCGGTTGTCCCCGGATCTTCTGCCCAATTCTCCACCCCTTGTTTCTAGAAGGACAATGCATGTTCAATATTAAACAAGTCATGTGTCATATACAAAATGAGTCTACATAGACAAAAATGTTAATCTAGCTAGACACGGTAAAGAAAAAAAATGCGTGTGTCAACTTGCTGATGATACAATGCTAGTAGTATTCAGGATACAAGATAGATGGATTCTTGAAAAGAATGATGAGCAAAGCAGCTTTCTTTAAGAAAGAATGTTTTATCAGTACGAAAAGGGGAACAAAGTGAGTGGACATCACTGATATATTCCGTTTCCCATGTTCTCTCATGTGAAACGCAAAACTGGACCTCATCGCTGGATGCAGACCACACTGCAGCAGCTCATAATTCTCTGTCCTTGTCAGCTCTAGAATCCTGCTCACAAGGAGACGAAGATAGTGCCCAGGATTCCAAGATCAGGCACAAGCAATACTCAAGCGATTCGGCACGGGATTACCCTCCAAAACAGTTAGTAAGTTTCCAGTTCGTCAAAATCATAGAGCCCGACACACAATATACAATCATTCATTCATTCATCAGCAGAGGCGACAAAAACAAGACCGAAAACGAATGATCCACTCAAAGAATTACATGGAATGAACCCGAAGCGGGCGATATACCCTAGCTAATTACACTACGACTGTGTGTGCCTCGGCCCGGAGGCGTCACCGTCCCTACCCTGATGACTGCTGTTCCAGCTGCTAGATTGCGTGAAGTCAGTCGTGTAATCCTGGCTGCCGAACGCCATCCGCTGGAATAGCCTGATCTCCGCAGTGTTGGGGGCGTTGAACATCTCGCTCTTGCCTGGCTGGATACCGTTGTTTAGGTCGGCGTCTGGCAAGCTTTCAAGAGCTCGCACCACCTGGAGGAGATGGGTGCTAAAATGTCAACCCTTTGTTCAATCAGGTATTTCTCCTCTCAGAAGATGATGTAAACGTAATTTCATCTACATCCTCTTACCTGGCTCATCCGGGGCCTCCTGGATGCGGAGTGTCGAAC
This sequence comes from Poa annua, assembly GCA_026929855.1. Classification (NCBI taxonomy): domain Eukaryota; kingdom Viridiplantae; phylum Streptophyta; class Magnoliopsida; order Poales; family Poaceae; genus Poa; species Poa annua. The sequence continues at coordinate 3,881,501 of CM049428.1, read as the reverse complement.
ACAAGCTGCCGCAGCTTCAATCATACGGAACATTTCAACTTCGTTGAAGTTTGTATCCAGCCTGGGGTCCAACAGCCCCCCTACATTGCCAGTCTCAAGTGCTTGTGTGAGCAATGGCCTAGCCTGCAGATAACTGTGGTGTCAAGAAATGTTGGTGACCGCAAAGGATCGATCTTTTCAGCCATGTTATGACAAAATTATGTCAAAAGCTGTTTTCAACTGGTTGGTACAGATAGTATGTTTTATACATTTTTTCCATCACTGCCTGACTACACATATTACCTTTATGAATAATCATGAGAAATAATCGGAAATGAAAATTTGATCATCACATTGCAAATGAATACGTCGGTAATGGCGTACTATATTTTGATATTTTCATATTAAGACAGGATGACTAGTGAATGAGTACTTTTCCATTGTCTTGATACGGTAAGGGTGAAGTCCTCAGTAAGTATAATCAAGCCCCACGTTCAGTAATAAAGCTTACCCACTCGACGAGGCTCTCATCACCCAAGGGATTCGATGCATCAACAGGCTTTCTACCAGTAATGAGCTCTAAGAGGACAACACCAAAGGAGAACACATCAGATTTCTCAGTTAACTTGCCACTCGATGCATATTCTGGAGCCATGTACCTAAATAAAATCAATTATCAGAAAATAGGCAAAATATGAACTATTCTCATTTACAAGTCAGTTTTTTCCTTACCCAAAAGTTCCCATCACACGTGTAGTTACATGTGTGGCAAAATCCATGGCTAGTCTTGCAAGTCCAAAATCAGCAACCTAACACATGATCATAATCTGATTCAATAACAATAATCATATCACGTCGGGTTCCCGAGTTATTTAGATATCATTATTACCTGTGCCTCAAAGTTATTATCCACCAATATATTAGAGGATTTTATATCTCGGTGGATTATTCGTGGATGACCTGCCAAGGGTACATGTAAGTATGATGAGAATAAAGAAAGCACAAAGAAGCACCACAACACAAGTAAATGAGTAAGAATAAGCATTACAATCTTCATGAAGATATGCTATCCCTCGAGCCGATCCAGCAGAAATTTTAACCCTAGCTGACCATTCCAAAACAGGTACTCCACGTCCTATGATGGAAAATCAATACAACAATTGTCCAGTCAGAATTCAGAACAATGCAATTGTTGTGGCAACATCAAAGGTTATAACACTATACCATGGAGATGATAGTGCAGTGTGTCATTAGGCACAAAATCGTAGACAAGCAATCTCTGGTCACCCGAGATGCAATACCCTACAAGAGAAACTAGATGGCGATGATGGACACGACTGATGATCTCCACCTCAGCCTGGAACTCACGCTCCCCTTGCCCACTGCCGTCTTTCAGTTTCTTAATGGCGACCTCTCTTCCTTCGGGCAAGCAACCCTTGTAGACAGACCCAAAGCCACCTTCCCCTAGCAGGTTTTGAGCTGAGAAACCATTCGTGATGTTGTGCATTTCCTCATAAGTGAAGAACCTGCAGTTGCCCATGCTGTACTCCGACATTGTATCTTTGAAATCGTGACTCCCAACACTGTAGTTAGTTTTAGTTTTCTCTGAATGTCCTGAACAAAAGTGGGTTCGCTTGATCAGTTCATGGCACAGGAATACACTTACAATGTAGTTTCAAGATATCAGGCAAATGAAAGTTTATCAAATTACCTAGTAACACCTGTGGAGAAGCAGAAGGCGACGGTGAAGGCATCACAAACCCGGCGCGGTAACCGGTCATTTTCCTCCGTTTCTTCTTGTACCAAAATGCAGCTCCTAGCAAGCTAAGCACAAGAATGGCCACGACAGCGCCGATCCCCGCCTTTGCACCATCAGACACTCCACCGCCACTCGGTGAGGGGCTGTTGCCTTGCACGGAGGAGCCCGGTTGCCTGATCGAACCCGGGCTGTCAACTCCAATTGTTGGCGGGGTTGTTGGATCATGCGCCGTAGACGGAGGGCCAGAGCCTGCTGCAGACGGAGTCGCAACCGGCGGCAAGGAGCCAGTGGGTGTAGTGATGGTGGGATCTCCAGAGGCTGGGGAGGGACTGGTGGGAGGTTTGATGGGATTGACAGAAGGCGGTGGCGCCTGTGGATCAGTTGTAGGCGCCCTCGGCGGCCTCCGATGTCGCGGTGGAGGTGGTGCCTGCGCCACTGGTGGCGCGGTTGCGCTGTCCGGCGGGTTAGGCGGCGGCGAATTGCCCCGGGATGGAGGTGGCGACGCCACTGCCGCAGGGGGGCGCAAAGGCGACTGCTTTGGAGGGTCAGCAGGCGCAGGTGGCGGCGGCACTGCAGTAGGAGGCGAGGGTGGCGGCAATGCGGCCGGCGGGGTGGGTGGTGGAGAGGCGACAACAACCGGCGGTGGCGACACGGCGGCCGGAGGCGGCGTGGGAGAGGGGGGAGGCGGGGATGCTTGCTGCGGGGGCGGCACGGCTGCGGCGGGCGCGGGCGGGGATGCCGGCGGGTCGGCCGGGGTGGCATTGGGCAGCGTCACCGGGGGAGGAGAGACGCGGGTTGGTGAGGCGGTGGGCGCGGCGGAGGCGACCGGGGAGCCCTTGTTGGCGCCCGGCGAGGGAGAAGGCGAGGAAGCCATTGGAGCCTAGTACACAGCAGTACCAGAGCTGGCTGCTATCTTCTTCTTCTTGGAAATGGAAGAGATTGTTCCATGCACCGAGCTCGGGCCTCTGAGAGAGGTAATCCAGGCGCGGATTCCGCAGATGCGCGCAGAAACCGTAATTCCGCTTCTCCTCTCGCGGCGGCGCGAGGAAAATGCCAGGAAAATCTCACCTGAATAACCGAAAGAGAAGCTTCTCGCTCAAAAAAAACCGAACCTTTCTCGGAAGAACTGGGCCAAGATCCGGCCTTCCGCCACGGATTCGCGCAGATTCTGGAAGAAATTGCGGAAGAAGCAGCAGCTTGAACCCAAGACGGGAGCTTCGCTTTATCTGTGGGAGGCGGTGGCGCGGCGCTCAGATCCAGCAGTAAAGCGGTGGCATTGAAGGCGATGCAGCGGAGGTAACCGCGGAAGCTACAACCATGGGAGCAAAGGGAAGAAGGGAGTGGGGAGGGAGGCCACTTGCGCGTGATTTCCTCTTGTGTGTCCAGCTAAATTCCTAAACCGAAATTCGCCTCCTCGCCCGTGATCCTGGCTGTGAATGTGATGACTCTGTAGAAACCTCGACAATGGATTCCACTCGTCCACTCCACTGAGGCGACACAGCACGAGGAAGAGAGAGAGAGAGGAGAGAGGAGAGAGGATCGTGCAGTGCCGGGCAGTTGGCATGCTGGGTTGGAAAAGGACGCGTTTTGCCGGAGATTTCATCTCACCGCTCGCTGTTTTTAACATTTCTCTTTCAAGTTTTACTCCGACTGTTACTTTTGGTCCTCAGGTTGCTAGTTAAGTTAATGCTAGCTATTTCAATCTAAGATTAATTATGCTTTAATAGTTCTAAAGGCAGTTCATCACTAAGCAAATTGTGTGCATCAACCAAGGTTCAATATTTCGATTTCAAATTTTCTATTGCCCATGGTTGAGATTCGCAATCGTCGATAAATCAACAGAATTTCAAAGAAAAGGTTCAAAGAAAGGTCCAATATATGGATCGTCCGGCATGGCCGCGACGAAACGGCGGTGCAACAAAGAAGGTGGCGGTGCGGCTGACGAGGTTGTAACTCGACAAGTCCCAGGGTTGTACACCCCGGGTTGATTGATGGGGAGAGTGTAGAGTGCAAGGTGATCACGACGGCTAACAGGCGAGGTTTACCCAGGTTCAGGCTCCCGGAGGATAACACCCTACTCCTGCTTGTCTGGTTATTGATGCGAGTAGCGATTACAATGGCGAGATTGCGATCTCGCTAGGGTTTGTGGTAGTTCTGAGCGTGTCCTCTAGGACGGGCAACCCTCCTGGCTTTATAGGTAGCCAGGTCTCGGGTGGTTGATACAGATACGGTAGGTTACAAGACCTAACCGAGTTGGACTAGGATATGAGATACCCCGAGTGGGCCTTCTGCGGGCCTTTCCATCCTTGGCGCGGCCCAGGTAGCCTCATCGTGGGCTACCCGCAAGGTAGCCACACGTCAGTAGCCCCCGAGTGCTTGGTCGAAGCGCAGAGTCGGACAAAGGACTCCTTCTTCCTGGACGCGCCATTGGATTGCTTGATCTTGAGCTTGAACTCGAATTCTTCAGTCGAACCGGCCGCTCCCGATGGGAGTAACCTTTGTAGTCGAATTACTTTTGCCTTCATCTTCTTGCGAAACTTGCTTCTACTCAGCCTGATTGGCTTACTTTGTGGATTGGTTCGGCTGCTCGAGCTTACTGTTTTGCCACTCGAATGGTTCCTTCGGGTGCTCGGATCATTGCTTGATCTTACTTTGCTGATTTCAGCTGCGAAGCTTACTACTCGAATGAATCTTTCGAGTTTCTTCGGTTGATTTTGGAGCCGTTGGATTGATGACGTCATTGATGACGACCTGTTGCACGCCTCTGCGCCCGATGGTACGTGACGCGGTGGGCCCCGTTGTCAGAGCTGACCACGGTCCACAGTTGTCACGTCTCCGAAGTGGGCGCGAAATTTGCGCGGCACGATGACGACGCCTCGGTTCCCGTGCGTAGTGGAGGAGGTTGGCGGCGACGGTTGGTTTCTCCGCGCGACACGTGGACGGCCGGATGCTCTCGCTCGGAGCCCTTGCGCGATGGACGGTTGAGATGCCGATCTTCGAGGAATAAGTACTGCGCCCTGGCGTTTGGGATGTCATCTTCTCCAATCCATTCTTTCCTTTTCCTCTCCTCTTGCGCTCTGCCATTGCCACCGCCGTCTCGAGCTCGAAGCGATCTGTCCACGCACCTTGCGACCAAAGCAATGGGCAAGCCGAAGGGCTCTGCTGGCTCCTCTGCCGCCGCCGCCGACGCTGTCGGGCTGATGAAGAAGCCCGAGGGCGACTGGCAGAGGTCGACGACGAAGAAGGCCGACGTCGATGTGCTCCGCGCGCAAGGCCTGCTGCCGCCTGCGGACGAAGTCCAGGTACGACTCCCTGGCAAAGAGGCTTTTCCTACTCCTCGCGATGGGGAGCGCGTTTGCTTCGCGGACTTCATTCCGCGTGGCTTCGGGTTCCCCATGCACGATTTTGTGCGCGGGCTCTTGTACGCCTATGGGGTTCAGATCCATGATCTGACCCCCAATGGCGTCCTGAGCATCGCGGGCTTCATCGTGCTATGCGAGTGCTTCTTGGGTGTCGCGCCCCATTGGGGACTGTGGAAGTCGCTCTTCCTCGTTCGCAAGAACGTGGGGAAGAGTGGGCTGACCTACCCAGTGGGCGGCTTCGGAATCCAGGTGCGCGGTGATACCGCGTACTTCGCGATGAAGAAGTCCGACTCCGTCCAAGGGTGGCGCAGGCGATGGTTCTACGTCCAGTCGACCGGAGATGGCCTGGACGCATTCGACGGTAGGCGCGGGCTGAGGAAGATTGGCGCCTGGGCGCACCCGCTGTCTGCCGTGGAGAAGGAGGCTGTGCGGCCCCTTTTGATGCTGCTGCGCGAGCTGACCGAGACCCTTGGGCGTGAGGCGGGTGGCGTCTTTCTGATGGCCACCTTCTTCCGCCTTCGGGTGCAGCCGCTGAGCGCCCGGCCCCACCCGATGTGGGCCGCCGAGGGCGTTAGCGACAAGCCGCTGGACGACGAGGAGGTGGAGGCCAACGTCAGGTCGATCACCAACCTTCGAGCCGCGGACGCCTGCAACGTCAAGTGCCCCATTGCTCCTTACGGGGCTACGAAACCCGTTCCTGAGGTGAGTCTTTTCTTGCTTTCTTTTTGTACTTGTTCGACCGGAGTCTACTTTGCATTTTGATTCGACTTGCGTCTACCTTGCATTATGATTCGACTTGCGTCTACTCTGCTTTAGGGTCGGGATTTGTTCATCAGCCATCCTCCGCTCCCTGAGAACGGACCTGACGATGAGTCGAAGTTCATCGAGGATGAGGATGATGAGGAAGAGATCCCCTCCGCTCACTCTCCCCGCGATGAGGTGGAGGAGGACGACGAAGTGGAGGAACCCGCGAGGAAGAAGCGGAAGCTTCCGCTCCGCGGCGAGTCTGCTTCTGCGTCGTCGCCTGCCAGGGGCGTGGGTGCTGCTGAGGAGGAGGCCGTGGCTACGTCCCCGGGTGCGCAGTCTTCGGGTGGCTGGGAGGAACCTCTCAACGTTCCTCCAGTCGCATCTGCGGCGCCACGGTCCTTTGCGCGGATGCCTTCGCCGTCGCTGTCGAGCTTCGACGACGCCAGCTCCCCCAGGTTGGTTTCCTTGCAACGCGTTCTTCGAGTAGTACTTTGCGGGTTCGCCGTTTAGTTGACTTTGTGTTCTTGATATTGCTGTAGCCACCGCTCTGGCAACGTCATCTCCCCCCTTCGGGACACGGAGCTTACTTCTGGCCCTTCGACTGGGCTGGAGACACCTGTGGTGGGGGAGAAGGTGCACGTGGAGGCCGCCGGCATGGCCTCGTCTAGCCGGGCTCCTCCTTCGGCTGTCGATGACCTTGAGCTCCTGGACCACGTAAGTCTTCCTTTGTTTTCCTTGTTCTTCTGATTTCTCATCGGGTGCGCGATCAGCGCTCCCGATGGGAGTAGCCCCCGAAGGTGTGGGTGACTAGTATAGTCGCCCGCAACTTTATTGACATCATGCTTCTTTTATTTTCAGCCATACTATCGCCAGCAGCTCGACGCAGCCGCGGCTTATGTTCGCCTGGAGAAGGAGAGGGACCAACTGTGTTCCTCGCTGGACCAGGCTACTGGCCGGGTGGATGAGCTTGAGAAGGCTCTCCGTGAGTCTCAAGAGCGGGAGCTGGCGCGGGTCGCCCAGGAGAAGACTCAAATCGGTCGCCTCCTTTCGCTCGCCGCTGTTCTTGGGGGTGAGTATCAGCCTTTCGCTTACTTAGTTTTCGTTCCTTTTCTTGTCCTGACTTTGAATTTTGGCGCAGAGACTTGCGGTGGAGTTCCTCCGGAAGATGCTTCGAGTGACACCGTCGACCTGGCGACCGCGGTTGGCTTCTTCGACCGGGTTTGCGCCTACGCCTCGGATGCTCTGAAGAAGTCTACGGCTGCGTTGGAGAAGTCGACCGGAGCTCTGGCCGTCGTGCATCAGAGCATCTTCCCGGGCAACCAGCCGCCAGCGACCGTGGACGCTCTGGCTGCACCGTTTGGGGACGCGACCACCATCGCCGACTTCACGCGGTCGCAGACGGTACGCGGCTCCGAGCTCACCTTCCAGCTCCTTTTAGGCCACCAAGTTCCAGGTGACTTCGAGAAGATCGTCAGCGGTTTTCCTCGCAAGCCTGATGGTCGGACCGCGTCGCTGAGTGGCGTGAAGGAGCGCGCCTCGCAGTTGGCTGCGCAGCTTGTGGCACTCTTCGAGAGGGCCCTTGCTAAGGCGACTGAAGCGGCTGCTCGGAAGGGCCGTTCCCGGTCGCAGTCCGCGGCCTTAGAGTAGGCGTAGTTGTAGGGGTGCGGCAGTCGCTGCGATCTGTATCTTGAACTTCTTGTTTTGTAATGAATATTGCCCATGTGGGGTCTTTTGATCGTCAGTATTGAATTTGCTGACTTCTTTCTTTCTGAGTTGAGCTGTGTTTGGCAGTCGCCTTTCTGTATTGACTCTGCGTATTCCTGACAGAGTGCCACGCGCGATGATGCTTCGCCTTCTCCCTTGGCCGAGCCGAGTGGCGCGGCATCTTCTTCGGGTGCTCGCCGTCGTCGGGCAGCGCCGGCTCCTCCACGCAGCGCAAATGACCAGCGGGTGATCACCTACTTGAGGAACAAGGTGGTGGAGCTTGAGGCGACCCTGAAGAAGACGGAGCTGACGTTGCAGCGCTCCCAGTCGCACCCCACGGCGGAGTTCTCACATCGTGAAGATTTTTTGCTTGGAGAGATGGACTTGATCAGTCGGCAGTTGCAGGGTATGTGTCATGTTGGCGGCTGCCGTCGCAGTTGTTTGTCCTTCTCGTTCTGACTTGCAGTTCATGTGTGCAGATGTTAATCCCGATTGGGAAGCCGAGCGGGATCGCGTTGAAGAGCGAGTCACTCGAGAGGCGTCAGGCGACTCCTATGAAGCTCGCCAGTTCTGGGTGAACAAGTCGAGGGGGCGCGTCCTTGCTACGATGCTTGATCGTACATGGCGCGCTGCCTTTCTTCTGGAGAGCTGTCGGAAGACGCTTTTGCACGTCAACCGCGTGTACTTCCCGCATAATGCGCAGCCGAACGGGTTGCCTGCCTTGCTGGAGAGGTTCCGTGATGGCGAAGGGCTGAAGGAAGTTGTCGACGCTCAGCTTGTGGCTGGTGCAAACGCGGCGCTGGCGTACGTTCGGATGCACCGGCCACATATTCCGCTTGAGCGGGTGCTTGAAGGCTTGCCAGGTGACGACGACTTCGACGAGACCTTGCCGGCTGCGCGCCGGATTATCCGGCAAGTTCAGGATTTGAGCGAGCGGCTTGTAGGTCCTCTCGACGCGCCAAAGGCTGAGCCTGCAGTTTAAAGTAGCTGGCGTCTGATGCACAGGGTTAGCTAAGAGGGCAAATTTGCCTTTGTAAATACATTGTAATATTTCATAGTACTGTTTCGAGTAATGAGAATTGATATGTTACTCGAAAGTGAGGGTGCCTGATTCGACCTGGATGGCGCAGCTGCCGAGAATGCCAAGCAGCGGCCTATTTTTATCAAGTGTTACCTGTATGCCGCGGTCTCTGGTTTTACCAGGTGGCGACTTAGGATCTTGATTAACTCCTGTCTGGCGCAGCCCCCGAGTGGGTTTGAGTGGCGGCCTAGGATTGCAAGTGTTACCTGTTTGGCGCAGCCCCGAGTACGTCGGGTGGTGACCTAGGATTGCAAGTGTTACCTGTTTGGCGCAGCCCCCGAGTACGTCGGGTGGTGACCTAGGATTTGGAACTTGACCTGTGCAGCGCAGCCCCCGAGTAGGTTCGAGTGGCGGCCGAGGATTTTTTCTGAGTCCTGTTTGGCGTAGCCCCCGAGTATGTCGAGTGGTAGCCTAGGGTTACAAGTGTGACCTGTGTGGCGCAGCCCCCGAGTATGTCGGGTGGTGACCTAGGATTTGGAACTTGACCTGTGCAGCGCAGCCCCCGAGTAAGTTCGAGTGGCGGCCGAGGATTTTTCTTTGGCCTGTTTGGCGTAGCCCCCGAGTATGTCGAGTGGTAGCCTAGGGTTGCAAGTGTGACCTGTGTGGCGCGGCTCCCCATGAGTCGTGGGTGGCGCCTTAGGATTTTGGACTTGACCTGTATGGCGCAGCCCCCGAGTGGCGGCCTAGGATTTTTTGACTTTGTTCTTGTTTGGCGCAGCCCCCGAGTGGTTCGGGTGGCGGCCTAAGCTGTTATTTCAACCTGTGTGGCGCAGCCCCCGAGTGGCTCGGGTGGCGGCCTAGGATTTTGACTGTGCTTGTATGGCGCAGCCCCCGAGTGAATTGGGTGTCGGCCTAAGCTGTTATTTCAACCTGTGTGGCGCAGCCCCCGAGTGGTTCGAGTGGCGGCCTAGGATTTTTGAGCTTCTTGAGTGACTGGAAAAGGAGACAGATTTTTTTCAAATCACTTTATTGATTCTTGCGAGCAGGCCGCCTCATTAAAAACCTTCCAGTCCCCTCAGGTACCCTGGTAAGGAAAAGAGCGCGTCTGAAACCTGCCGCGTTGACTTTCTTGTACAATGGTTACTTGAACTAGGCGTACAATCTCCGTAGTTGTGCTACGTTCCATGGATTGCAGCAGTCCGCTCCGGTCTTCGAGTCCTTTAGGCGGTATGCTCCATTGCCTATTGCTTCTGTTACGATGTACGGGCCCTCCCATGGGGAAGCGAGCTTGTGCACCTTCTTTTGCTTGAGTCGAAGAACCAGGTCGCCTGCCACGAACGCTCTTGGACGCAGCCTCCGAGTATGATAATTGCGCAGGTCCTGCTGATACACGGCTGATCGTGCCAGGGCGATGTCGCGTGCTTCGTCCAGGGTGTCTCTGCTGTCTTCGAGTGCTTCCTCTGCTTCTGACTCGTCGTAGGCGACTACTCTTGGTGCGTCAAACTTGATGTCGCAGGGGAGGACCGCTTCTGCACCATACACCATGAAGAATGGCGTGTACTGGGTAGATCTATTGGGTGTTGTTCGCAGACTCCAGAGGACTGATGGCAGTTCTTCCACCCAAGCGCCCGCTGCGCGTTTGAGGGGCACGCGCAGTCGCTTCTTGATGCCGTTGCAGACTAATCCATTGGTTTTCTCTACTTGTCCGTTGGACTGCGGGTGTGAGACCGACGCGTAGTTGAGCTTGATCCCCTGCTCCGAGCAGAAGTCTTTGAATTCCTCGGCTGTGAAGTTCGAGCCGTTGTCGGTGATGATCCCATTAGGTACTCCAAACCTGAAGATGATTGACCTGATGAAGTTGACCGCTGTGGACGCAGTCGAACTTGTGATGGGCACGGCTTCGATCCACTTCGTGAATTTGTCGACTGCGACCAGGAGGTGAGTATGACCTCCGGGTGAGGATTTCTTCAGCGGGCCCACCATGTCTAGGCCCCATTGGGCAAAGGGCCAGGCTAGTGGTATTGTTTTGAGCTCTGATGCTGGGGCGTGCGGCTTGTTGGCAAATTCCTGGCACCCTGTGCATTTCTTCACCAGCTCCTCAGCATCCTGCATGGCTGTGAGCCAATAGAACCCATCTCGTAGCGCCTTGGCCACCAGTGCCCGGCTGCTTGCGTGATGCCCGCAGGTACCCGCATGGATGTCGAGTAAGATGGCTTGGCCGTCGACTGGATCTATGCACCTTTGAAGGATTCCTGATATGCTTCTTTTGTAGAGTTCCCCGTTGATGACGGTGAAACTTTTGGAGCGTCTGATGATGCGCTTCGCTTCGACTGGGTCAGCTGGCAGCTTCTGATGCAGTATATATGCCAGGTATGGTCCTGTCCATGTGGCTTCGACTAGCATGACTTCCATGGGGACCTTGTCTTGGCTTGGCGGGTTGGCATCGCCTTTTGCGGTTGTAGTGCTTGCTGTACCCTGAGTCTTGATGGATCTCTGTGTGATGCACTCGAGGAAGACGCCAGGTGGGACTGGCACCCTGTCTGAGCCCATGTTAGCTAGGGCGTCGGCTTCCTCGTTGCTTTCGCGGCCGACGTGGCGTAGCTCGCAGCCGTCGAAGTTTCCTTCCATTTGGTTGTAGAGGTCTCTGTAGGCGATCATGTTGTCGGCGATGGCGTCGCAGGACTTCATGGTTTGCTGCACCACCAAGTAGGAGTCGCCGTAGATCATGAGGTGCGTTGCGCCGCAGTTCTTGGCCATCCGCATGCCATGGATCAGGGCCTCGTACTCGGCTTCGTTGTTGGATGGCGTCGGAAAGTCCATCTGTAGGACGTACTTGAGCTTGTCGCCTTTGGGGGAGATGAGCACGACTCCTGCCCCGGCTGACTTGAATTTCTTGGAGCCATCAAAGTACATTGTCCATGCGTTGGACAGGTCGGGGACGTTCGGTAGCTGGGCTTCTATCCACTCCGTGGTGAATTCTGGAAGAACTTGGGCCTTGATGGACTTCGGGTGAGCATACTTCAGCCCCCATGGTCCTAGCTCGACAACCCACTTGGCGACTCGTCCTGTCGCGCGCTGATTCGTGAGGATGTCTGCTAGTCCAGAGGAGCTTACCACCGTGATCGGGTGCTCGGAGAAGTAGTGTACGACTTTTCTGGAGGTCATGAAGACTCTGTATGCCAGCTTCTGGTAGTGCGGGTAATTTTGCTTGGACAAGGTGAGTACCTCGCTAAGGTAGTAGACGGGCCTCTGTACCGGGTGGCTGTGTCCTTCTTCTTCGCGTTCGACTACGAGTACCGTGCTTACCACCCTGTTTGTTGCTGAAACGTACAGGTAAAGCGGCTCGTTTTCCAGTGGTGCCACGAGGACCGGGGAGGTTGTCAATGTCTTCTTGAGATGGTCGAACGCGTCCTGCGCCTCTTGCGTCCACTCGAACTTGTCTGACTTCTTCATCAGTTGGTAGAAGGGTAAGGCCTTTTCTCCCAACTTACTAATGAACCGACTGAGAGCTGCGACTCGGCCAGCTAATCGTTGCACCTCCCTGAGCTTCGTTGGTGCTGGCATTGTGAGTATGTTCTGCACCTTCTCGGGATTTGCTTCGATTCCTCTGGCGGATACGAGGTACCCTAGTAGCTCTCCGGCTGGCACGCCGAACACGCACTTCTCTGGATTGAGTTTGATCTGGTACGCGTCGAGTGCGGCGAAGACCTTGCGTAGGTCGTCGACTAGGGTGTCCTCCTTCCGGGTAGTGACGACGATATCGTCGACGTAGACTTGGACGATCTGCCCGATTAGCCCCTTGAGGCACGCTTGCATTGTCCGCTGGTATGTGGCACCTGCGTTCTTTAACCCGAACGGCATCGTCTGGTAGCAGAAAACGCCGTTGGGTGTGATGAAGGTTGTCTTCTCTTCGTCCTCGACCTTCAGCCTGATCTGCTGGTAACCTGAGTAGGCGTCCAGGAAAGACAGGCGTTCGCAGCCTGCGGTCGAGTCGATGATCTGGTCTATCCGCGGGAGCGGGAAGTGGTCCTTGGGGCAGCATTTGTTGATTGCGGTGAAGTCCACGCACATGCGTAGTTTCTTCGTCTTCTTTTTCTCAACTAGAACCGGGTTAGCGACCCAGTCCGAGTCTTTGATCTCGCGGATGAACTTGGCGTGCAATAATCTGTCGACTTCCATGGTGATAGCGTCTCGTTTGGGCCCTGAGAAGCGTCGCATGGATTGCTTGACAGGTCTTGCGTCCTTGTGTACTTTCAGAGAGTGCTCGGCGAGTTCCCTGGGTATCCCCGGCATGTCAGAAGGTTGCCATGCGAAGATTTTCCAGTTCTCACGTAGGAACTCGACGAGCGCGCTTTCCTATGCGGGTGTCAGGCTTGATGAGACCTTGACTGTCTTTCCACTGTCGGTCGGATGGACTTGGTGGGTGACAGTGTCGTCGTTTGTGTTGAACGCTGCGTCCTTGGCGGGCTTCTTGCGAGCCGGGAAGATGGTCTTGTCATTGTCGGCTGATATGGCCTTGAAGTGCTCTTCGACGCCGAAGAACTCGGAGATCTTGGCGAACTCGCGGTCGCAACTGTTGGAGAGGCCGAAGTCGCCGCGGACGGTGATCACTCCTCTTGGCCCGGGTAACTTTATCATCAGGTAGGCGTAATGGGGTACTGCCATGAACCTGGCGAAGCTTGGGCGTCCGAGGATGGCGTGGTACTGTGACTTCCAGTCGACGACCTCAAAGTCTATCGACTCCTTCCTGAAGTGCTCGGGTGTTCCGAGGATGACGTCGAGTGTGATTGTTCCCATGGGTGTGATTGGCTGCCCTGGTACTATGCCGTGGAAGGTGGTCTCCGACTCCGGCAATTTCTCTGTCGATCTATTCATCCGTCTGAGGGTGTCGGCGAATATGATGTTGATGCCGCTGCCTCCGTCCAGGAATACCTTTTTCAGGCTGTAGTCGCCGATCAGGGCCTCAATCACGAGTGCGGCGTGTCCGGGTCGGACTACCTCTGCTGGGTGATCTGCCCTGGAGAATGTGATTGGTGTCTCAGACCCGCGCAGGTAGTGTGGTACCGCGCGCGGGCTGTTGATGGCCTGGAGTACTTGGCGTGTGATGATCTTCTGCCTCCTGTTCGACGGGGGTCCCTTCTGGATCATGTTCAGCTGTCCTCGTGCGGCTGGGTACGCGTCGGCTGCTGCCGGCGGACCCTGCTGCTGCTGCTTCTGTCACCCTCGTCTTGCTCGGGGTCGAAAATTGCTGCAACGTGGCGCGCGGCGCACTTACTGTCGCGTCTCTTCAAGATTGTCCATGTGCCCGCAGTCGACGGGGCCAGTGCGAGCGGCTTGGGGTAGACCTGAGACTTCCACGAAGATGAGGGCGCGCGCGGCGTTGATGTCGGACACGTGCCCTTGATCGCGCGTGCGGGCGCGGCGGTGGAGGTGGGTCTTGACTTGATTGTCGGTGTAGATGTCCTCTTCGCGGGTGCAGCTGGTGCAAACCTTGCGGGTGCGGCAGATGCGATCCTCGCGGGTTCGGCGGGCGCGATCTCCGCGGGTGCGGAAGATGCGATCTTGACGGGTCCAGCGGTCGCGATCTCCGCGGGTGCGGCAGATGCGATCTTGATGGGTCCAGCGGTCGCGATCTCCGCGGGTGCGGCAGATGTGATCTTGGCGGGTTCCGCGGGCGCGATCTCCGCGGGTGCGGCAGATGCGATCTTCGCGGGTTCCGCGGGCGCGATCTCCGCGGGTGCGGCAGATGCGATCTTGGCGGGTCCAGCGGGCGCGATGGTCGGCGATTTTGGTGACGCCGTCGCGCGTAGCGCGGTAGTCGTAGACCTGAGTATGCCATGACTATCGATGCAACAGAATATGGAGCCGAAGGTGATATGTATACCTTTGTCCAGATCGGCGTACATCGACTGGTGGGCTTGCGAGTGGATGACGTACTCGAAGGAGCCGAATCGGATCGACTCCCTGATGGCGGGTGCGCCGATCTTCATTGCGGATGGAGCCGGTGCGACCATGATCCTAGCACTTGTTGACCTTCCCACAGACGGCGCCAATTGACGAGGTTGTAACTCGACAAGTCCCAGGGTTGTACACCCCGGGTTGATTGATGGGGAGAGTGTAGAGTGCAAGGTGATCACGACGGCTAACAGGCGAGGTTTACCCAGGTTCAGGCTCCCGGAGGATAACACCCTACTCCTGCTTGTCTGGTTATTGATGCGAGTAGCGATTACAATGGCGAGATTGCGATCTCGCTAGGGTTTGTGGTAGTTCTGAGCGTGTCCTCTAGGACGGGCAACCCTCCTGGCTTTATAGGTAGCCAGGTCTCGGGTGGTTGATACAGATACGGTAGGTTACAAGACCTAACCGAGTTGGACTAGGATATGAGATACCCCGAGTGGGCCTTCTGCGGGCCTTTCCATCCTTGGCGCGGCCCAGGTAGCCTCATCGTGGGCTACCCGCAAGGTAGCCCCACGTCAGCGGCGTTGGCGCGGCCGAGGGAAGGAGGCGTCTGATCGCTTGTATACGAGTAGGGAAAGGACCTGATCGCAATTTTCACGAAATACAGGTACCTAATAACTAGTCCTTGCTCTCTGTGCATGCCTCTTGGATCGATTCGTTGCAACTTATACTTGTTGAGGATGTTTCTGTAAAGATTTCCAGCTGACGTGGATCGCCACGGTGGCCAATTCGGACTCCATTGCATAATATGACACCTATTTGTATTAGTTTTTGCATATTTATAACTTCTTGTATGAAACTGCTCCCACCGTGCAACTTGTTATACCTCCAATGCTAATACCTCTTTAATCTAAGATTAATTAGGACTTTAATAGTTCTAAAGGCCATTCGAGAATAATATAACAAGTCGGTCAGGTTTTTCACCGTCACCCTCGAAAAAAGTTATGCTTTTTTTGCGAATAAGATTCTCGCATTAAAAGAAATAACAAACAGTATAAAGCATTCCAAGAAAAATGAAAATTACAATGAAATCCTTGAGAAGCCCTTCATCTTCAACT
Source organism: Poa annua (assembly GCA_026929855.1). Classification (NCBI taxonomy): domain Eukaryota; kingdom Viridiplantae; phylum Streptophyta; class Magnoliopsida; order Poales; family Poaceae; genus Poa; species Poa annua. Next base: position 3,865,913 of record CM049428.1, on the reverse strand, counting down.
TCTAGACCGTGTTGACGGCGCGCCGCCGCTCCTCCCTGAGTCGGCCCGACTAAGTTTGTTGCAGGCGGGAAGTCGCCGTACGGGTTAAGAAGATCACATCCGTCCCGGAGACGAAGAAAATGAAGAAGTGTCAATGAACCTCCTTGACGATCCGAAGATCCCCACAGCTAGATGAAATCTTCGAAGACCACACCACTCACACAAGCCCCTCGACGTTGCCGTCGAGATGGGGTTGAAACCGGGGAGACCTTATTGCACGAGGCGTCGCAACCACCACCTGAGCGTCGCCCCTATAAACTTTGACCCAAAAAACGGAGAATGAACCCCACAAAACAGGGGGCGGAGCCCTTCCACCGATGAGGGCCGAGATCCACCGCGCCTCCATAGCCCAAAGGCCACATGGACGGAGCGATCTGCAGCGGCGCCGGCGGGAGGCAGGATGAGATCCGATCGTGTCCCCGGATGTAACGTTGTGCTAACACACAACAAGAATTTGTTTTGAATCAGGTTACATTCATGAAAATGTTATTGATGACTCTAGTTTAGAGATTTTTTATGTGCATTGAGCTTTACAACTATAGACTCTTCTTTAGCTTTATAGGAGCGATTGAAAAAACTGAATATGTTACTAAACTACTTCTTTAAAAAAAAAATACAGTACAACACGAGTGTTCATATACACGAGCACATACTCACCCCTATTAACGCAAGCACGCACACTGTATTCCTATGAGCACCTCCGTGAGCTGAGCCGGCGGGTCAGGTCTTGAGATTGACGAAATCACCACAGCCGCCATGTTGTCTCCCACTGAAAAAATATTCCATCTGAATGAGAAACAACAGTGTTAAACCCGGGTTTGAACTCTGCTGGGCTGGGATACAACCATCCTTCTAACCATCTTGTCACAGGCAAGTTCTCACTAAATTAGTTTTTTTTGCGGGTAATTACTAAACTAGTTTTAATCCATTATATAAGTGACCGTGAACAAACAGGGAAGGAAGGACTGTTATTTATGTAACATAACATGGTCCATTTCACTACTACTCAATATCCAAAAGCTTAAGTTTGTTTATCGGGTAAACGTATTCATCCAGTGAACAGTGCCCGCCTTTGGAGTTTAGCTGTGTAGAACAAATGCGTGCACATGGCGCCATCATGGGTCTCGACACCCGGTGCCCATTTGGCTTTGAAATATTTTACCAAAATATTTTCTAGGAAACATGTCCGTACGAGTCGCAACAAAGTAAAAATGTTGACAAGGCGAATAAGTGAAAAAAAACTATTCCGTGAAATATAATTGTTGAAGAAGCAGCTGAAATCCAATTAAACTATTTCCCACACATTAAGCCATTATTCAAGTACACGTAGGGAAATATGAAAAATAGATGAAACACTAACAATTTTCGTAAAACTTACTCAAAAAACTATATGCAGAAACTGAGTGCCTTCTTCCAAAACTTTGTAAAATCATAATGTGCATTATGCTAGAAGTTGTTGATATTATAAATCTCTTGAATTCTAAATTTGTATTTATAATATCAAGTATTACATTATTTTTATTATATTTAAATAATATGTCAGAAGCTTTTATTGGGTTGGAAAGGAATTAAAAAAAATTGTTACCATCTTTGCCAGATTTGTTAGGATCTCTAAATTACCTGAAAAAGTAAGTTGGGATCTCATATAGAAAATCTGAACTTTACATCAAACTGTTTATCTAAAAAAAACTTTACATCAAACTTTCTTTCATAACTCTACAATCATCAGAACAAGGTATCACATGATTAACCTACAAGAATGGAGATTTTATTGGATCTAGCATATCTCATTTAATTTGTTTTCATATTCCGTGACAACTGACAAGGCATCTTAGTCAGCTATCACATGGCCTTATAAGTGAAAATGGTTAAATAAGTTAAATTTTGAATCATGCACAATAGAGTGTTAAAATAAGTTTTTGAGTGGGAAAAAACATATGCGCATAAGCAACAATCTAACCGCCAGTCTGAACTATCAAGATGAGTTGTAAGAAAAAAATATGTATTCAGATTCGTTAAGATCTGACACCTCAACACCCAAATAAATGGTAAAAAGTTAAATCTACGACAAAAAATAATATTTTCTTCGTGGAGCACATGCAAGATATAGCACGACGTTACAATTAGAGAAAATAGTAGTACCACACCGTTATAAAAATGATGCTTCGTCGGCCAGGTTGAACTGTTCAAAGTTTAAGACTAGTCATAGTGGGGAGTATCATAGAGTGGTATCATGCATATGATACTAATCTATGTTACTATCTCAATAGTGGGGAGTATCATAGTTGTAGTATCATATAATCATGCATTTATTAGGCTATAGACTCATCTTGTCTTGAAATCCGCTATGTTACGGTATCTACCTATGATACCACTACCACCTCTTTCTTCATTAAATACTTGCCACATCACCATTTTTACTTATGTGGCACTTATGTTACTACCTATGTTAGACTAGTCATAGTGGAAAGTATCATAGAGTGGTATCATGTTCATGATACTAGTCTATGTTACTATCTTAATAGTCAGGAGTATCATATGAGTGGTATCATATAGTCATGTATTTATTAGCCTATAGACTCATCTTGTCTTAGAATCCGCTATGTTACGGTATCTATCTATGATACCACCATCACCTCTCTCTTCATTAAATACTTGCCACATCACTATATTTACATACGTGGCATTTATGATACTACCTATGTTACTCCCACTATGACTAGTCTAAGCATCTCGGTTTCTTAAAGTTGACTCAGAAGTCATTCTTGTCGTCCCAGAGTCGTAGGCTGAATAAACAACCATCTCTGACAGAATAGTTCGTCGCCATAACTAGCCTCGATGTGATCGACTTTGACTCTAGTTGGTTAGATTAACAGTGCTATATATACAAATTACTGGTAGGTAGGGGATACGATACTCCTCACTGACACGGGCTAGTAAACATATACGTATTCCCTCATATGTTACTGCTTTTAGAATCTTTGGGTTAAGAATTAGGACACTATAGTTAAGTTAATGGGATGCAAATTCTCAGGACTCTGATGCGTGGCATGCAGATGGCAGTGGGGATGTATAGACGTTAACTGTTTCATGCACTTCTACAGTACACAAGAACAGTGATTTAGAACTGCGAACTTTTGTCCTGAGTTCAATAATTGATTGGTGGTGGGCACCGTAGTTGCTTATGAATTATGAAATATGAATGGTATACTAATTTCAGGTAAGCCACCGGCACAAAACAGTGGCAGCTCAGCTTAAGCAATGCGCATGTGTCACCTCACACCGTCGCTGCATGTGTATTTCCGGTTGACCTTGCTTCACTAAACAAGTCTCATGTGACTGTCATCGATGTGAGTGGCCTAATTTCAGCATCTTTCGCTTTCCATGCATGCAAGTAACAGCTAATGTCCACACTGATCCAACCATCTGTCCCCGAAGCTCTTTCATAACAGTTGTTACTTGTTAGCTATCATATATCATTTCCTTGTATCGTGGATATGCGACTTTGTAATTGAGGTGTACCTGGATTCGGAGTGTGAGTTTGCTAGATCTAGATACATATTGATCTTAGAAAGCTATTTCCTTAGTTGTTAGCCATCATTTTCCGCAATTCTCTTGATCAAACGACAAGTTTCAACACTTAACCAAATAATCAGTTCTATCATTTGCATAGCACTTGTTGTTGTCAAATCGACCAAAAATCCCGTCATAATTCCTCATGGAATCTACCATTGCAGATTAAAATCCATATTGAGAAATCACCAAAAACTAGGTGTTAATTGCATATTCGTAACGATCTAACCACACAATCGAGTTCTAATCGGCCTTCAATCCGCGAAAAACAAGCTTTAAGTTGAAAGGGGTAGGGATTAGGTGTGTGATCTTACCATGATCTAGTGGTGTCTCACTCGCGTCCCGCCTCGTCCCCTAAGATTATACTATACTCCCTCTTGTTACTTGATATAAGGTGTATAATAATTTTTCCTGAAAAGTCAACCTTGACGATCTTTGACCAAGATTATAGAAAGTTCGACTTTTTAAGAAAAACTATAAGAAACAGAGGGAGTACTATTTTTCTAATGTTTAACTTTAACATACATATATGTGGTTAGATCTAAAGATTCTTTCAGCAACTAATTAATATAAGTACCCGTGCATTTTTTAATGAAAAATACATGAGGGCACCCATGAAAGAGAGGCAAATGCACATGATTTTTTTTTACAAAATTGTCGTAATCATGCAATGACTATATGTTGCTATCTGCGAGGGCTATGGTAGACTCACCCGTAGAGCTCACCCTATTGAGCCGACCCATTCAGTTCTCATTTTTATTATTTACCCGTTTCATATATTTGTTTTATTTTCATTCCTTAATTGTTTCTTATTTCTGTTTTTTTGGTTTTGTTTTTTCTTTTCCTTTTTTGGTAATACATGAGCATATAATTATGAACCATTGAACATTCTTTTTTGGAATAGTGAACTTTTTAAGAACCGGCAAACTTTTTAAAACAATTAGCATTCGCAGTTGTTTTACACTTTTTGAACATTTTATAACCACATGGATATTTTTTGTTCAGTGAACATTGTTTTAAACATCTTGAACAATTTTTAACACACGTGATTTTTTAACCTAGTGCGGCCCAATCCGTTACTTCTCCATGGCCGTCCAGTCCCGGCGAGGAGACGAACTGGCCGTGGAGGCTGCCCTGTCCCGGCTAGCTGCACGGCGAACATCGACGGAGGCTGCACCACAGCCTTCCTGGTACGGCTCAAACACCTTTAGTCACTGCCACTGGTCTCAGTGGTCTGTACCTTGATGTGCGTTTGTAAGTGTGGTTATATTGATGCTGGCAGCAGAGCAGACCTCGTGTTCCTACTCGGTACTCCATGTCTCCATGGCCAAAATGAAGGAGTGTGCCTGTCCATTAGAGCAGACCAAACAGCTTGTGGGCACGCACGGCACATGTTACTGCCGGAGATGAAGGGGGCGGAGGCGAGCTGGAGCTGCCGGATGCGAAGACGAGACGACGTGAGCTCGCAGATGAACGCGACACAACGGACTGTCGGCGTCGCTGGTGCCAGAACCAGCTAGGTAACTCGCATACGCATCGGCAGCCAGCACAAACGCACGAGCATGCTTCAGCTATAGTATCAGGTTACCAATCCACGCAATCACACAAGCAAATTCAGTAGTTTTACTAAATTTTAAAACGACACATCTTATTTTCTGAAACATAGCAAATTTGCTAGCTGACCAACAAATCATTATTTGGAGAACCGTCCACAGGTTCCGATCGATAATCTATCGGCACAAATTAAGGAGAGAAAAAAGAAACACTACTGCGTTGATGAGGCTCATGGTATGCAGTTAATCTTGCACGGACAGTTTGTGAAGCACTGGTCAAGGCTTGGCCAGCATAGGTTGTCCAGTCCACAGCAGACGCTCCTTGACGACCCCAGGTGGTCGTCCTTGCAAGGGGGTGGCGGTGGGAAGTCCCATTTCGGTTCTTCGGCCATCCTACGGCTTCCCTTGCCATTCATGCTTTCACCTAGCATACAAGAAATATCAGACAACAGATTAGAGATGAAAAACGAAATAAAGATCTAGCACAACGATCGATTTTCCAATAAATTAAGCGAAGTTTGATTTGCTCCTTACCCTGTGCGCATCCAAGCAGGCAGGCAAAACACACCACAAGAGCGAAACAAAGTGCTAGCAGCTGTCCTTGGACGTCGTTCTTCGCCATTGTTGCCCGGGAGGAAATTTGTTGTGTTCTTGTAATTGGAACTGATGAGGGTATATGGCCATCAAACGCCTGCACCTTGTATTTATAGGAAAAAGTTGTTGATGCTGACGTGTACGCAATTAAGGAGAACATTAATGCTGGAATTAAGGCTCGTCTAAACCTCCTAGTATTCTAGTTCCCTTGGCCCATGCCTTATCTCTTCTTATTAAAACTGAGGCCTTATCTCTTCAAAATGGATCTCTTGTTTAATGGGTAGCCAAATAATGGTATTATCTTGTTTAATGGGTAGACAAATAATGGTATTATCTTGTTTAACGGGTAGCCAAAAAATGGTGCATGATAATATTATCTTGTTTAATGGGTAGCCAAAAAAATGGTGCATGAGAATATTGTAATATTGTGTTTATACAAGATAATTAATGATTGCCATTTAATTCCTCTGTATCATATACTCCAAAGTCATAAATTAATGGTGCATGAGTATATTGCATAGGATTTAGGCCAAAGTCAAAATTTATAACGTTGGACCAAGTAATAAATAAATAAAATATAGACATCTAGAAATTGATACTGTATATTTTATTCAAGCCATCATGAAAACATATTTTTAATACTCTTTGTATTTTTTTATGCATAGTGTTCATTTTTTCAATTGACGCCGCCGCGATGATAAGGTCTCGTGGTTTATTCATGGTCGTAGCAATCAGGGGTGGTCAACAAGGCGAGGATCTTGGCAACACAAAGATTCCAAGAACGAGATTGGTATGAGCTGATGTCCTAGGTCTGGCCCCTCGCGCGCTGGGGAGGTAAAAATATACTCATGCTTTGATGTACAAAATCAGTTTCCTCTTTATTGTGTTTCTCGTGTGTATAGTAAGTGTGAAAGCATGGCCTCGACCGGCTTAGGGTTACAATGCTACCTGAATCATTTTGGGTCGGTGCCCTAGTAGGAGAGGTTTTCTGGTACGCCAAGTCGGTACACCCTCTTCTAGGCGATCTCTTACTAGACCTCGCTTAAACGAGAGCTGGCCCAACCTTCCTTGTGTAATCCCACCAGGGAGAGGTCGTAAGTAGGCCATGAGCCACCCTGGAAGCTTTGGGTCATCTCCACCTTGTAGGCCTACGTGGTTGGTTATTCCTTCATCATTAGTCCCCCACTTTAGTGTTGTTGTTGGCTTCCTCGTCGAAGGAAGGTATCCTAGTATTTAACATTGGTTCATCAAAAATAAAATGCAGTTCAGTTTAACAATTAAAAAGTTGTGATATTAAGTTATAAAACAATAACGATAGAGATACAAAATTCCAGATTTTCGAGTGTTCCGTCGTACACTGGTTCAGAGTCACTAGACCTAGGAGAAGACGAAATAAAAAACAGTGACAAAAACAATATTGACTCAGATATATATTAATTATCAATCCACCCAATTACACATAGGCAGCCCACTACTTTGATTAAATATTGAAATGCCACTTCATAATTTCTGAAACATAGCAAATTTGCTAGCTGACCAACAAATCATTATACTGAGACACGTAATGCACAGCAGACACTCCTTGACGATCCCAGGTGGTCGTCCTTACAGGGGGGTGGGGGTGGGAAGTCCCATTTTCTTGGGTAGGTCATCCTATTGCTTCCCTTGCCGTTTATGCTTTCACCTACGTACAAGAAATAGCAGACTTATAAGAATCAAATACAGTCACTGAAAAACGAAATGAAGATCTAACCCAACGATCGATTTCTCAATCAAGTGAAATTTGATTTGCTAATTACCGTGTGTGCATCCAAGGCGGGCAAAACACACCACAAGAACCAAAGACAGTGCTAGCAGATGTCCTTGGACGCCGTTCTTCATGTACTTCGCCATGATTTACGGCCGGGAGGTAATTTGTGGTGTTGTTGTGATAGGAACTGATGAGTGTATATGGCCATCAAACGCCTGCACCTTGTACTTATAGGATAAATTGTTTGCGCTGACGTGTACGCAATTAAGGAGAATATTAATGTTGGAATTATGGCTCCTCTAAACTTCCTATTCTAATTTGCTTAGCCCATGCCTTATCTCTTTCTTATGAAAACTGAGGTCTTATCTCTTGAAAAGGGATCTCCTGTTTAAGAAAAAAGTCTATTTTCAACCCTGAACTGGTAGAGGCTCGGCGATTTAAACCCTCAACTCGAAATCCCTGTCGTTCAGACCCTAAATTATACAATCCCGGTCTAAATCAAACCTTATGCTGGGATTTGGCTAAAACTGTGACGTGGCTAAAAACACGAGCAAAACACGAGCAGGAAGCGCGGCGTCCGTGTGAGCGATGTGGGCGTGTAAGCCATGCCATGCGTGAGTGTGCATGCATGAGAGTATATAGCTGGATGACCAGTTCAATACGTTGGATGTCCGCTGTGTCGTGGGCGTCGTGTGCGAGCTGGGTATAGCGTGCGTGCATGCGTGCTGGGTAATCGAACAGTCCCTCAACCGTGAGCAGGGAGCGTGGCGGCACTCGGATGAGTGCAGAGAGAGCATGGAGGCGGCGCTCGGCAGGGATCGCCGGATCGGCGCTCGGCTCTCGGACACACGACTGCCCACCTAGCTCACGATCCGTTCGCCTAGGCCGCTGCACACGACGCGCTCGTGCATGCATTATGCGGCCGGCGTCCAACGGCCACGACTAATTCTCCCACTAACCTATGCATGCAACTAACATATCCCAAGCACACACGGGCCACACAGGGCATGACTTACACGCCCATAGACGCGGTGGTGTACGGCCCTCGGTCGCGAGCAGAGGCGTAGCGACGCTCGGCCAGGATTACTGTTTTCGACATGTGGGTCCGCTTGTCAGTGAGACGCTGTAAATTACCGGTCGGGATTTTCTGTTTCCCGGTGTGCCAAACAGTTATGGGGTTTAATTTAGACCGGGATTATATAGTTTAGGGTCTAAACGACAGGGATTTCGAGTTGAGGGTTCAAATCGCCGAGCATCTAACAGTTCAGGGTTGAAAATAGACTTTTTTCCCTGTTTAATGGTTAGCCAAAAAATGGTACTGCATGCTAATATTATCTTGTTTAATGGGTATAGTCAACAAATGGTGCATGAGAATATTATAAGATTGTGTTTATACATGATAAATTGTTTAATGGGTAGCCAACAAATGGTGCATGAGAATATTATAAGATTGTGTTTATACATGATAAATTATGATTGTCATTTAATTCCTCCGTATCCTAAATATTGCATAGAATTTTGGCCAAAGTCAATATCAATAACGTTGGACCAAGTAAAATAAATAAAATATAGACATCTAGAAATTGATACCAATATTATTTGAGCCATCATGAAACATATTTCTTATACTCTTTATATTTGGTCTTAAGGGTGTTCATTTTTTTTCTTTATACATACATGGTCGGCCAACAAGCTACTGACTAATAAGCTAAGACGTTCTTCGATCCAACTATATGTCTATATCCCCTGGCAGTTGTGCAAGAGAGCTTGGCACACAGATGAGCTAGGACAATATCTGATCGAGATACATTTGAACAACAAAAAACAAAACTCAGCTTGTAGGAAGCAAGCTTTCCTATCCTATCAGAATTGGTGCCATCACTGAACTTGAGTCGTGGCAAATGTTGCAGAATGTAACAACCTCTAGACCATTCGTTCCAGGAAAGGTTTTTGAAGATAACAGCATCCGCATCGACTCTACCCGCCGCCACTTGGCAGATATGCCTGCTTGCCCTCCTATAGCCTGATACAGCGGAAACATATCTATGAAATTTGTAGTTTATTACTATAATTTTATTTCACATAATTGCATCATATATATCAAGAGTTTACGTCGTAGTTTTAATGTTTTTAATGGAATTTCCCATGAAATCCATTTATTTGGGTCATAAGTTCATAACTCTGTTAAGCGGGAAAACACTGAGTTTTTGGTATTTTTACAGACCTTTGTCATCTAGCTCAGACCGACCTAGATTTTTTCCACGTCAGTACTTTTGGAAAAAATTGTTCAAAAGTCCACCGAGCCACAATGAAAGCCAAGTGTTGTCACATTGCCCATCCCTCCCTCCAGCCGCCGACCCAACACTATTACCGGCGAAAATGACTAGTGGTTCCTTTAGTCAACATTCACATCCAGATACACACCCGGACGACACATCAACCCCATGTACAAATCCTAACTTGTCAAACTATTCATCTATATGAGTGTAAACGGATAGCATAATTTATGTAGACTATTCGACATATTCGATTTTGAAACAGTTTTTAAGGATCCATATCCATATCTGTTTCTAAGTAATCCGATTAACAACCCCCCACCCCATAATACAGTATAGAACGACATGTCATAGACAGCGTAGGGGGTTATTATCAATTATCGTTGTTTGGCCAATACCGAGTCAGCTGTCAGAGTCGCAAGCTTGTCGTTTGTCGCACGTATAAGTGTGCGTGTATATTAACGCTTACTTGTACTGTGTTTTTTAAAAAATTGCGAGCTTGTTTCTTTGCCCCTAAGGAGCATGCCATGCTATTTGGTCCTGGTTTAAGTCATTGTACATATTTTACAGTATTAAACATTAGACGTTATTGTATGGTTTGACAATATACTTATGCGCGGAGATATCCAGTTATTTTTTTTCCCGGAGTTTGCTCCGTTTCTGTTCCAAAATCAGGACCATAAGTATTCGTTTCCGAATTCAGAACCGGTCATTATCCACTTCACTCTGAATTCGATAAAAAAGTATTAAGAGGATATAGTATAGGCAAAATTCAATCCGATCTAACCGTTTATCACTACCCCAGCTCGTAGCCCTCGGAAATCGTGCTCCCCCGCCGTCACAGATTTGGCAAGAAACTCCGTAAGACTGAGCGCTGATGTCTAACACTGACAACCCGAGGAACACCGTCGATCTGAGACGCACATCACGTACCATGTCCTCGACCTCTCTGAGCCCCAAAGTAACGTCTTTGACGAAGGCCGGGCTGAATGCCAGGGCAACCGTCGAATCAATCTTCGCCTCAACTACCCTAGAATTGGAACCGGGATATGCATTTTTGAACAATTAGGACTAACTTACCACCCCAAATAGTCTTAGAACTTCTAGTGTATTTTACAGTTAAATGGAACTTGCCACGACGAGGCTAATAAGGATGGGTCAGGTAATATTATCTTGATTGACTGGGTTATTTGTTGTTTGCTAAACTCCATCTCTTGTCTGATTTTTAATTATTTAGCTATTGTGTTTGCTACGTTTTGCTACTCTGATGTTTAATCAAGTCAATCAAATTCAACATTTTCCTACTCTGAGTAGTACTAAATTAAAGATTAGTACTACTCTTTCTTTTGGGCATGTCATCTACTCTTTTCTTTGGGAAAAGGGAAGACGTGTGGTTTCATGAGTAAAGTAGTTGTAATTAATAAATACATAACTTAATTTATCTATTTTTTTCTAAGATGTAGGCTAGATCAGAATAGAGGGAGTAGTGAATAATCTGATAGGTCAGTAATAACAATCTGATGATAAAAGATTGTCGAACATGGCAACATGAGATTTATTTTCAAAACTCTGTCGTGACCAACTCAACAATAAAAATGTATTTTCAATTGGATTAGCGGTTTGGTAGACAAAAGTTTTTACTCATTGAGAGGAATCCAGAGCAACTAGCTGCCGCCACACGGAGTTTCCAAGATAAAAAATCAAGCTTAGCAAATGAATAGCCTGAAAAAGGTTTGATCGCTCAAGATGAACAGCTTATCTGCAGCATTGAGCAATACGCCAATACAGTAACTGATTTACAATCCCTTGCATCATCAGGGCTATTGCCGAGAACTGAAGCAGCAGGGGTTCCAATTTTGGACAAAGGACAATTCAATACGGCCAGTCCTGCTTGAGGTCTACCAGGGGCATCCAATTGGCTTACAATTTGGATGACATATAAGTATCCCTTTCTTCTGGTTAGTTTTGGAGACTGAATCGTCAGTTGAGCAATCTTGCTAAGGTGTAGGATATCTTTCTTGCCAGGGCTATCTAATTAGCTTACTCTTTGGATGGCCAAAGTATCATTTCTCTGTATTTTAAGACTGAATTGTCACCTGAGGACTAAACCATCTTTCAGCAGCCTTTTCGCATTCCACTCCAGACGCAGCTAACCAAGCCACTATACTCTGCAAATGGGCCTAGAGTTGAAGCAAACTTCAGTAGACTTGTCTGATGTTGATATTTATCCTTGAATTACGGATGTAGTCCAAGATAAAGCGGTCATCATCACCAGAAAGTTGTGATACTAGTCCAGAGATTTCTTGCTGGTCACTCTCTGTGAAGATCCTTGGGACGCCTGTGAGAGAAACCAGGGATTATTGCACCTGATGCCACATGGTATTTAAATTAAGAATGGAAACAGAACTCCCATTTTGGAGAGTAAATACCATGGAAGCGTTCACGTGCCTCCCCAGCCATTAATACGATATCACCACTCCGCAGGAACATTGCTCTTGGAACTTCATCTCTTGTCTTGCCTCCAAGAAGAAAAATGCATTTGCAGCCCAAACTAAAAGAATAAGCAAGACAGTATGTTAAGATGAATGGAATATCATAATCTAAGAAAGCAGTTAAAGCATTATACCTTATGCTCACAATAGGTTTTGTCCAATCTGCTTCCATGTCATCAACATGACCACCAAGCATGTCACCTGCCGAAGTCAAAACACAAATATTGCAGTAAAGAAATAGAAAGAAAGAAAGCATAAACCTTCAAGATAGTTTTGAATATATAGAATGGATCAAGCAACGAGGTTTATTGTATAAAGAGGCAAGCAACATACTTGGACCATAATAGTTCACTATGGCGGCTTCTGGACTGAATTCTACTCCAGAAGGCATCACTGGGATGGCCATCTTTTTTGCTAAAGTAGCAAGGGCATCTGGAATGTTGTTATGTGGAAGCGATACATCATAGTTCCGCTGTTAACAGTCACCACAAAGGAGTTTACAAGATATTAATATGCTGTTGCTGGGAGAATTTTTTTCCTACTAACTACAAATAGTAATGATATATTTGCACTGAGATCATTTCTTATTTCATTGGAAGATTGTCATGCTTAAAGATAGCTTGCAAGAACAATCATAATTACACAAAGCTTCTTATGTAATAATTTTGGTATGTGCTCCGATGAAATTATAAAATCATAGTAATAAATATATTACACTGAATTGGGCATCTTTTGAATAATTGTAGTAGATCTTACGAAAAATGTAGAAACTATATTTCTAGTTGTGAAGTATCAGCAAGTTGGAATACCACCCCAAGCACAAGCTAAAATCATTCAATGCAAAAAAGAGAAACGAAAAGAACGAACTAATTCTAAATTTTAGTACTGCTGTAAAAGAAAAAGGTACATACATTTGACCAATCAAACTGCAAGCCAAGGGTGCTCCATCGGAGCTTGCGAACAAGAGTAGTTGCTGCAGTTGACCTAAGTGTTTCCCCCTTTTTGATGTCTGATTGTTCAAAGAATTTGAAGTTGATGGGATGTGTTTTCTCTAGACTGTTAGACCGTTCATTTCTTTCTTGGCCATCAGAATTTTGCACTTCAAGCAAAATCTTTTGGCTTTTAGCAGCGGTGAGCAAATCAAAAATTGGACCATAGAGAGCAGTCAAGTTAGTTCTATTAGGCGGCTGTGGAAATGTCTTCAAGCTTTCCCTAATCCAATAGCATTGTTCCGCGGTAGAAATAGCACCAGGAATGAAATAGAATCCTGCAAAATTAAAACGTGAAGGATATCAATAAGTGTAAGTATAATATCATCATGATTTATGAGTAGGCTGTATGGGGGTAATATGACAAATAAAAAGTGCATTGTGTGCTGTAATGCTTATGTCGTACAAAATTAGCTAAGATTCCAGTTATATACTCATCGTGCAGAAAATATGATCTGTCCTTCACACCATCCTTTTGGACACAAAGTACCTATAGACAGTCTGACATGATATTTCACGTGCGGCATATGTAGCATATTCCAATGCTCACGTCCGAACACAGGAAATCTGATGAAAAACCAATTGAAACAAAATGAGTGAAGCTAGTTAACCAGCAACTATATGACCCAAAACAAGAAATTGGAAAAACAAATTCCAACATTGTCCATATAGGACACCATGTCGAGAGACATCGACGAGATCATCAGAGCATATGTTGAAGTGAGCTCTATCTAGCACAGTAGCGTCAGCTAAGAGAAATTGCACCAATGACCACCCACGGAGCATCAAGAGAATAAACTTCCCCATGCTGCCACAGTTCAGATGCAATGTCTGTACGTAGCTATCAGAAAATCTTGTGACAAGTTCCAGTGCTCATGTTGGAAGCAGTGCAACTAATGAGCCTGCAACTCTATGACCGCAAGACTAGATTAGAAACGTGAATAGAAATTTCTGTTCCATCCGAGAATCATCCCCAAGGACACAATGTTCGACAGACCTTACCACCAATCGGCGATCCTCAGGAAATAAGCTAAATGTTAACTATCCAGCTACCCTCCACATTAACCTCTACATCCACTACCGTAGTAGCATCAGCAACTGCACTGATAAACCCCAATGGAGAACGAAGAGAAAAAAGATTGAAAAGAGTAGGAAATTAGGAAGAGCTCTGGAGCCAGTTACCCGGGCGATCCAAGAAGCGGAACACGGGCAGGTCGAATCCGGCGCAGTCGCACCTCCCGATCCCGGCGGGCAGCTCGGCGCCGCCAGCAAGCAGCGCGTGGAAGTCCACCACTTCGGAGAGATCCCCACCGCCGCCGCCACCGCCACCGATTGGCTTCTTCCTGCGGCGCTCGAGAGGTCAGGGTTCAGGGGGTTCGGCTAGGTAATGGGAGGTGGGGAAGGAGAGGGAGACGGACCTGCTGCCCCTTCCCTTGGTACTGGGCGGCTTGTAGAGCTTGTACTTCTTCTCGGCTCGCCGGAACGCCGTGCGCTCTGTGGCGGCAGCGGCGGGCTGGGTTTCGCCGTACATCGCCGGTCAGCGTCGCGCCGCCGTGTGCTGGTGTCTCTGCCGCTTTCTCTCTCTTGGGCCTTATACTCCGAGTCCACGGAATATCCCGGTCGAGTATTGGAGTTGGGAAAGGTTCAGGCCCATGGATCAAGGCAGGCCTTGTCAGCAAAGTTTTTTCTTAAAGAAGAGTCTCCTAAAAAATTCATTTTGGCTCTGGTTTTTTATTTTTTGCAACATTTAACCACTTTATTACTTAATAATCAACAAACTCTTACAATCAGCTATCAAACTGGAAACTAAAAGGTCTGGGCAAGACTCCAGCCAACTCTCAATCCTCGACAGCGTACAAGCACGCTTCACACACCAATGAGCAGGAGCATTATTCAAACGACCCAACAGAAAAGGAAGTACAGCTTGTAAAATCGGCGCGACAACTGAGAGATAATCACCCCACGCCGACAAAAGGTTAACGACCTCCAAACAGTCGGTCTCAATCACCACATGCGAGTAACCCCTTAGCTGGGCAAAGATCGTATGTTCTCGCACTGCCATAAGCTCGGCAATGAACGGATCAGTAACACCATTGAGAGGTTTACTCCAATCACCCAAGAAACTGAGATGTGATCCCCTCTATCTAAAAGAAACATCACAAGTAAAATACATGTAGAATACATCAGCTCCCTCGCACTGGGCGAGTCGACGAGGACCTCCTAGATGCACCGTACGTTCGTCTGCGTATCTTATCTACGGGGCTGGCCACCAAGGCCCAGCGGCATGGTCAGTTCAAAAACCGCCAAACCCGGACGACCTTTGCTTACCGTGTCGTCGGCCGGCGAGACCACCCATGCCTACCTCCAGTTACGGTGCGGAAAGGAACGCGTTGCCGGAAACGGGCGGGCGACGATGAAACTGTGGCGCGGTCGTCCAAAAAATAGAGCTGGAAGATGTCTGTCCGACGACAGACCGGCGAGATCCTTCGAAGGATCACGAGAATGAAGCCAGGCGCTGTAATTTTGTGTTTCTTCTAAGGAAAAACCAGAGCCAATAGTTTGCGGAAGCACAACCGTTCGATCCGTTCAAGGCGTGAAGGCCGCGTTTTAGGTAGTAGAGATAGAGAAGAGATGGAGATGGTGTTTTGAGGATGTAAAAAATGTAGCAACATACCACGAACTTAACCGGCATTGCACATAACACGTACATGCATTATTACATATTTTCATCACTACGTCCACCACAGTTCATGCCAAATAGTTCAAACGATGTGGTAACTGAACCCACAGACATAACGTCGCAGCCCTAATAATCAGAAGACACTGATCATCCTGGGATATTGATCCTGAAGTGCAATGTTTATGTAAAAAAAACCTCAAGTGCAAATTCTTCATCGGTTTCTGCAGTTGCTGCGTCGTCCTCGGTTTCTGCAGTCGCTGCGTCGTCCTCGGTTTCTGCAGTCGCCTCGTCGTCTTGGGTTTCTGCAGTCGCTGCGTCGTCTTGGGTTTCTGCAGTCGCTGCGTCGTGATTATAAAGGTCGGCTGCAGAGTGTAGGGGCTTTCCAACGTCGAGCTTCACCACGGCTGCGTCGTCGGTTTCTGCAGTCCCTGCAGCAATCGCTGCATCGTATTTGTAAAGGTCGACTGAAGAGTGTACGAGCCTTCCAGCCCAGACCGCGGGGCTGACCACGTCGAACGTTAGCACGGCTGCGCAAGTGGTTACTACAGTCGCCACTGCGGAAGCGCTTATACCAAGGACCTTCTTCCTCCTCTCTCTCTTTTGTTGTGCTATCCTCTCATGTACCTGCATGCATGCCAGTATAAAAAAAAAGTTTAAGATGTGGAGCTAGCTAGCAGTACAAAAAGGAAATAATAAATTTCTTATGTTGAATAATAATGGCTAGGGAATAAAATGTTCTGAAACGAGTCGAGCAAACTTACCTTTATTTTCTCATCAGCATGTGCTTGTAAGTTCTTTTCTAGCTCCTCACCAATGTTCTGTAGATACATCGAATCAACTAGTTTCGAATCTGTAAACAAGTCCACCTCAATTAGATGACAGCGGTGACTGGAAAATTAGTGTCTCAATATTCTGAAATTACGTACCTTCAAAAGACCTCATGAATTGACCTACGTATTTGGATATACCAGTCTTGGCGCATCTCTTCATCTTTTTAAGTTTTTTCCTATTGAAATCTTGTTTGAACTTTTCTAAAGTTTGGTCATGTGACGTGTAAATTTGTTCCCTGAAATGATCTTTGATGATCTGCGGAGAGAAAATTACAAAGAAAAATGAAAATTGTTGAGTACATTAACACAAACAAGTTTATTATTTTTGAGTTTTGCATTTAATTTACAATAAATGATTTATGACATATTAGATATTATATATATATATATAACTTATATGACAGGACTATTCTAAACTTATATGACGACAAGTCAGCACACGGCCTCCCATTTTTTTATAAAAAAATCTGTTATTTTTAAAATATTTATCTACATCGAGCATATGATCTCGGGGGCCTATGTGAACTTCCATAATTGATGAAGTTAATACTTATAAGACTATTTTGTAGGAGAGCCCTGCTCCAATGCCATGATCCTGAATGATTATACCTTGGTTTGCAAACTCAAATTTGTCTGCAAACAGCTAATAATTAATTTAATTGTATTTTCTCTATAATGAATGCCTTATGTGGAATACATATGGCTAGGGCCTCAAAAGTTTTGAAACGAGTCAAGCAAACTTACCTTTATTTCCATATCAGCATGTGCTTCTAAGTTCTTTTCTAGCTCTTCACCAAAGTTCTGCAGATACTTCGAATCAAGTAGTTTCGAATCTGTAAACAAGTCCACCTCAATTAGATGACTGCGGTGACTGGAAAATGAGTGTCTCAATATTCTGAAACTACGTACCTTTAAAAGAACTCATGAATTCACCTACGCATTTGGATATAAAAGCATTGGCATCTTTCTCCATGTCTTTGAGTTTTTTCCTATTGACTTCGTCTTTGAATTTTTCTAAAGTATGTCCCTGCGCCATGCGAATTAGTTCCCTGGAATGATCTTCGATGATCTGCGGAGACAAAATTACAAAGAAATATGGAAATTGTTGAGTACATTAACACAAAAAAGTTTATTATTTTTGTTCTTTTCAGTTTTACATTTAATTTGTAATAACACTTTTGTGATATAGGACAGGACTATTCTGAACAACCCCTTAAGTATTTCTAGAATAGTTATTCTACACAACTTTCCATTCTAAAAACCTTCTTATCCCGATTAAGTCCCAGCCCACAAGTCAACAACTAAACTAGCGAACTAGTCAACCCAGCCCACCCGATCCTAGCACCTTCTTCCTCCTCGAACTGCCCCGCCCCATCCCTAGAGGGGCCCGACCTCCACCCATGTGCGCCTGCCGGCGACCTCCGTCACCTTCTATATACGATACGAGCCGACCCTACCGACCCGTCATCATCCCCTCTGCACGATCCCCACGTCCACCACCACTCGACGCGCGCAACCTGCTACCCAATCAGCGCCCCCATCCCCAGTGGGCTTCCCCGGAGAACCGCCGGTCCTTGTTCGGCGACACCCGACTCCAGTCTCGGCGACCTTCGCTAACCGCCCTCAGCCCCGTGACCCCAACTCCCATGCATTGACCAGGTTCCGATCCACCACCTCATTCCTCTCGCTTCACCGACGGCAAGTCAACACGTGACCTCCTATTGACGCTGCGGCCACCGCCCAACCCACGGCCTCCCACCTCGCCGCACGGGACGATGGCCGGAAGCCGCCCCGCCTGGACCCCGCTCCGCAGCCTTCCTCCCCCTCGCTGGGCCACCAAAGATCCCGACGCGAGCGTCGCCGTCAGACGTCTTGCTCCAACGCTCGCATCCGCCACTGGTCTCCCTGCTCGTCGAACACCCTGCTCCTTGCTCAGGCGAGGCCTCCCCGTAAGTTGCCGTGGACCTCCATCGTTTCCCATTTTTTAAAAGAATTTTTCAATTATGTTTTCAAATATTAATCTACATCGAGCATATGATCTCGAGGGCCTATGTGAACTTCCGTAATTTTTTTATGAAGTTAATACTTATAAGACTATTTTGTACGACTCTAATGCCATGATCCCGAATGATTATACCTTGGTTTGCAAACCCAAATTTGTCTGCAAACAGCTAATTAATTTAATTATATTTTTCTATAATGAACTTTCTTATGTGGAATACTAATGGCTAGGGCCTCAAAAGTTCTGAAACAAGTCAAGCAAACTTACCTTTATTTCCATATTAGCATGTGCTTCTAAGTTCTTTTCTAGCTCTTCACCAATGTTCTTCAGATGCTTCGAATCAACTAGTTTTGAATCTGTAAACAAGTCCACCTCAATTAGATGACAGCGGTGACGGGAAAATGAGTGTCTCAATATTCTGAAATTACGTACCTTCAAAAGAACTCATGAATTCATGTACGCATTTGGATATACAAGCCTTGGCGTCTTTCTCCATGTCTTTGAGTTTTTTCCCATTGAATTCGTCTTTGAACTTTTCTAAAGTATGTCCCTGCGCCTTGTGAATTAGTTGATCTTCGATGATCTGCGGAGAGAAAATTACATAGAAAAATAGAAATTGTTGAGTACATTATCACAACAAAGTTTTTTTTTTGTTTTGCATTTAATTTGCAATTAAAGTTATATATATACATACTCCCACATTCAATATACCACATACGTAAATTATATATACATGTTTATCACTTTTAATATATTTCATTATTTAATTGTAGATACCTCAAAGTGAATTACGTGAAAATTTTCATTTGAATCTATATATTTTGCATTATTTACACATATATGAATTTCTGTACGTAAAAATCGTATATTAGAAAACCGAGGACTCCGATGGTATTTTTTCATACTTCTTGTTTTGAGGTATCTTAAATAATCGATGAGGTATACAAAAAATTATAAAGAGGTATTATACTATTATATATACCCTCGTATGTGAGATATATTGAATATGGGAGTATGTAGAAGAGCCAATCCTGAACCGATTTTATCTTGGTTTGTAAACACTATTTTTTAATCTACAGAGAGCTAATATGAAACGAATAAAGCAAACTTACCTTTATTGTCTGATCAGCATGTGCTTCTAACTTGTTTTGTAGCTCTTCAAGGGTGTTCCGTAGAAAGTCTGTATCAACTAGCTCCAGATCTGTAACACAAGTTCACCTCAATTAGATATGAGCGGACAGCGGTGACTGGAAAATGAGTGTCTTAATATTCTGAAGTTACGTACCTTTAAACGTACTCGTGAATTCACTTACGTATTTGGACTGTCCGTGCTTCATGTTTTGGAAAAAAACATCGGCGTCTTTAATGTTTTGGAAATCTTTTCCACAAAATTCATGTTTGAACTGTTCTATAGTACTTTCATACGCCTTCCGAATTAGTTCCTTGGAAAGATCCTTAATGCTCTACAGGAGAAAGAATTACAAATAAATGAAATTGTTGAGGAGCATGACATGTGAAAACAACTTTATTTTATAGTTACATCGTAGATATTTTCTTAATTTAGAATAAAGGAGAAAGGAGCGTTTCCATGATTGACAAACAAAATATAGATCCCCTCACCAAAGACGAAATGAAAGTGGCAACAAACAACTACTACCACACAATCCGGAACAACCGGAAATCCAATTAAAGGAGTACTTGCATTCTCTAACATTATACATGTCCGAACATCAGCCACAAATAAAACGCCTTTAGCAATGAGAAGATCCCGTCCCGTTATTACTCCCTCCGTTCTAGTTTGTAGGGTATAATTTGTAAATCTTTTAGCGCAAGATGCTAGTTGATTGGAGCTAATAAGCTGCATGCATTGGTTGTAGAGGCAACCGGACACTAATTAAGAAGCAATTAATGTAATTGTGTCTAAAATATAGAGGTTTTATAGGACAAACTGTTTTTAAGATTATGCCCTATACTTGCAAAAAAAGAATATGCCCTATAAACTAGGACGGAGGGAAGTATCATTTATACACTAAAGTTCAGATTACGGGCAATGGTACAGTATAGATAGATCATCCGAAGTCACATATGTGGCTCGGCTCGAAAGTACTTTTTCCAACGCGGTCAATGTTTTTCTCTATAACATGTATATCTTATATATACGCACAACAAGTGTATCAGATGCGGGGTCGGTACACACATGAAACCCAAAACTGTCGTCGCTAGCACCCTTCCTCCTCACTACTGCATCCCTCGCCGTTGCCCAAGGAGGCTTAAGAGCTAATCATGCGCAGCGGATGGCGGCGGCACCACTGTTGTGATATTACGGCCTATGCCTTAATAGGATTAATATCATACCAACCAGTTGTGGCTTTTTTTTCTGAAAGTTCATCCGAAATGAACTATGAGATTAAGCGTCCTTTACCTGGAGTGATTTGAAGATGGGTGACTGACAGTAAAGTCATTCTCGAGTGCACACGAGTGAGGATAAAGTGCATAGAAAAGACTAATATTGGTTTGTGGAACCAGACTAGAAATCCTAGGTAACAGGCCCTCGTGGTTACACATGCATGTGCGGGTTAGGCGCGCAAACATGTGACTCGTCGTGTCATATGTGCTGGCACTGGACGTATGGACATGTGCCAAGAGGGGACATTCCTGGCTTGGGGTTGATCAATGACAATGTTGATCTTCTAAGGGGATGATTGTGATATCCTGGCATAGGACTTAATATGATTAATAGAATACTCATAACAACACGTAACTTTTTTTAGGAACTCATCTCATAGGAACTCCGAGGATAAGCGTGCTTGGCCCGGAGCGATTCGAATATGGGTGCCCGACCAAAAAGTTATACCCAGGTTATAAGGACAAAATGCGCATAAAAGATTAGTGTTGGTTTGTGGGGCTAGACTACAGATAGTAGAGAGCTGCCAGGGGTAACAGGCGCGGCTCGAGGGTGGTCAGGTGTTACAACTATCTCCTCTCGATATCGCATATCCTATTAATTAGAGTGGATTGAAAAAAAAACAGCACGCACTACCACCAAAATAATCATTCAATACTCCTAATAGCCTAGCAAAGTCATACTCCATAGTCAGTAAAACCACTATGTAAGTGAGTTATTATTTAACGGACGAACTCGGAGCCTAACTATGTTCCATTAGGTTACATTTCGATAGTAAATTGGATTATTCATTTAAAACCATTTGATAATCCTGTTTAATTTTTGAATAATCCACATTTTTTGTTATTTGACATATGGTGTCAGGTGCCAAATTTTGAATAGGATATTCTTATCCGTCTGATACATTCAAACTTGATATGGATTTTTTAAAAAAAATTCAAAACATAATCACATGTAAAAATTATCCTATCCGACAACTCAGTCAACAAAATCGTATAAGTGAATTAAAGCTGGTCCCTTACCAACCAAACTTGAGAAAATGTGTAATGCATAGTTGTCAATCCATCAACCTTTTGAGTCATCCCTTAACGACATTTTGCCCAACACTTTTTCGTTAGAGCATCTCCACTAGCACCGCCATGAAGACCCCCAAAGACCTAGTTTATGTACGGCATCCCGGATCCACCCTCCAAACATGGGGACCTCCTCAAGGGCGCCAGAAAAGGCCTGAACAAGGAATCCGACTGGATTCCCTCCTGTAATAGACATGGAGCGACAATTCCTTTCCCGTACGTACGTTAATGACGTTGTCATGCAGAAGGTCGGTCCGCCTGTAAGTGGTGGCTAATTCCCCAATCAACACCAAGCTATGTAGCAAGGCAGGAAACGATGCAACGTGATGGCATGCAAGACATTGTATAAGCCTAGAGCTAGCGCAACCTTATCCACGACACCGCCCCTCGGGCTACTCAGCCCCTCCGCGGGAGCGTGATGCCCCACGGGGTGCGTACAACGGCGCATGGTGGCAGTCAAGCTACAAGTTCAGTGGGCAGGATTTGCTTATGGGAGATGACTACACAGACGGTGGATAGTGCTATGGAGATTGTCGCTCCAGCTACCTTTTAGAAGCGTGTGCAGCGTTGCTTCAAAGTTAAGTCTAAGAGGCACTTTTCTAGTCCAGGGTTGAGTCTAAACGCTGGGCTGCTTGAGTCTAAGAAAAAAGATTTTCAGACTGAGTCTAGTACTAGGCACGATGCTAAGAGAACCAAATAGCAGAAAGACCCACTTGTCAGTGATAGAACAAATTGTTTATTCTTTCTTTCTCTGACGAATGATGGGACCTACATTAGTGCTAAACGGTGGAGAGCAAATAGACTCCTTAGACTTACGTTTGCCTTTTTTTAGATCTATCTACACGCTGCACACACCCTTATGGTGCTTCCTCCATAGCCGCCTCAACCAAAACATCTACATTGTTGTGGCTACGTGTCGGTGTCGGTGCGGCGGAGGTAGTTGCGATAGTAGCGGTGGCGCCGGACATACAAGACTCATCACCACGTCCACGTCATCATCGCCATTAGGACATGTGTCTGACACTTAAAACGGACACAATTTAGGGTGTGCCAGATAGATCTTTGATTGTGCCGCTAGAGATACTCTTACGCTGCCATGTGCTCCGGAAACCATCATTCCTGAAAGCCTTGAAAGCCTGGTTCCTAGACCCCGCTCTAGTTTCCAAAGTTTTTTTTTAATAAGTTTCAAAAGTATCTGGTCAGACTGCCTCGTTGTTTACCTATTCTAATTACCTAATCGTCGGGATAGTGGGGGACGGTAGCTGGGGTAGCCTCACTCGACTAGTCTCACGGTTTGCCACTGAGATTACACCCCTCACGAGTTATATTTTTCGTTTTCAATACCACACACATAAGCAAACATAAATAGTTGTTCAGCTTAACATAGAAGTATAAAGTTTGCCACACCAAACTAAATGATGCATCATGGGTGGACAATTAACTTACTTATTCTTCATTTCTTCCAGCAATTCGTGTGATATTTCTTGGAAGTGCCCTGGATCTTCTTCGGACATTAACTTGAATTTCTAGTTAAGAAACAAAAATCGGAAATTATGCACTAATACTTTACAAGAAATATCCTATTAGTATCATCATGAAACGTTAGAAAAATAGGTGATTCTAGCATATACGTGAGGGGACATGTTACATACCTCCTCAGACTTTACAGAATTAACAATGTTATTGGCTTCTTCTCGACAAAACAATTTAGCAAGAGCCACCTGATTATATGTAAAAAAAGTTTACAAATTAAAAAATAAGTATGTACATCTATTTGTCAGTCGACTGATTTCGATTTCGCGCTCAGTCGAATTTATAGGCCAATAGTACGTCGACATGTCAACCATCCTGGCCACGCTGCCATACGAAAAAAAGACCCGGTACGAAAAAAGGTTTCATTGGCACTTCTAGAAAATTAGAACAATTTTCAAAATTTGGAACCATTTTCACAAATTGGAACCATTATCACAAATTGGAAGCATTTTTACATTTGGAACCATTTTCAATTTCAAACCAATTTTAAATTGGAACCATTTAAAAAAGAACAAAATAATAATAATAATAATAAAGAAAACATAAAGAAAACCTAAAGAAAAGAAAAAAAGAAAACAAAAACAGAAACCGAAACAGAAACAGAAACAGAAAAGAAACGAAAAAAGGAGAAGTAAAATCAAAATGGAAATGGACGGACAACAATTCGACTGAGACCAAAATCAAAAACAGTTGCCTGCAATAGAGCAAATGCCTAAAATTATTAAGCCATGTTGAATACCTGATGGGATATAATATCAAGTTCCTTGTTGTTCTTAATGGTATCCCAAAACCAACTTGAACTGACGGAGAAGCTAGAAGCTGAATATTTAGAACTTCTATTATTTGAAAGCAACTTTCTTAACCCCGTAACCTGAATGGCAACAAGGTAATTTTGTTATTTTTCTAACTGTATTCAAGTAATACCTTGATAAGTGCGCCTTCCAATAGAAACAAATAGATACATATTGGCAGTCCAACAATGACGTCTTCCAATTAAAATAGAACCAAATATATACATATTAAAAGGTAATTTGATTTTGAAAATATACATATTATAATCAAATTATTAAAATAATAATGATGCAAATTTTGTGTCACTAACCTCGTTTGGGAACTGCGGCCAGTGCTTGTCTGGCAGTCCAACAACGTTTACCTTGAAATGATGTAACGAAAATAAAGTTAATTAATTACCTCTTCATAATCTTGATTTTTTTACTCCAAAAATGACGAAGTGGTGACGACCCAACCTCAATGTAGTCCTTGAATATCGCAGATTCCTCGTTCACACTTTTCCAAGTCTGTAGGAAATATTTAGTTAGGTATTATATATTTTGCAACAGATCAACTAATTCACTAGTTAAATTCGAAATACCTCTTCTAAGCTTTCCAGGACTTGAGTTCTCATAATTTCTATCGATGGCTGCAAGCGAATCACACCAATTTAGAAACATTGATAAGTTAGTGTCTGGCTGAAATTTTGGCAAAATGATAAATCAAACCTCTCCATCATAGTAACGAAGAACAACTAGTATCTTTGTGATGCCTTTGGGAAGTTTGGTTCTTTCCTGCAAAATGATAAATAAATATTGTCACACGGACATGTATAAGTTTGTGATTCATAGCCATAGAAGTACGACCGCTTGTGATGACAGGCTACATATCATTGGCTGGATTTGTCAGCCCACCAACGATAATCATCATAGATGATATTTTTGTTTGGACCTTCCTCAGTGATGTATTTAGTGTGTCACATCGAGGAGATCGTCAAGATAAAGCCTTGCTTGAGAACTGAGTGCTAGCTCAGTGGCAGAGGTTGCGAGTTCGCGCCTAGCCGGTCCGGGTTCGAGTCCTAGCTGCGCCAAAAAGGCTGCGGCGATGAATTCTCAGAAACCAGGCATCTCACCTTCTACCTAACAACGTAAAGTCAAGGGAGGGATCATTCCCCCGTTGGCCACGTTTTAAGATAAAGCCTTGCTTGAGGCTGGAACATGATATCCTGGCGTGGGGGCTCAAGCGACCGGGTGTCTTCTCCGTCAGGAGTGTGTACAAGTTGGCATGGGATTCTACAAATCGCCCTTGGCCGGGTCGTCTTGTCGTCTGGGAGACATTGTGGAGGTGCTCTGCTCCTCCGGAGGTACGCGTATTTGCTTGGGAACTTGCCAAAATCTCTCTTGCAACATGGGAGGATAAAAAGAAGAGACATTTGGAAACTACTGATACATGTATCTTATTCTTATGTGGAATGGAAGACACATTCCACATCTTCTGTAGATGTCCACTGGCAAGAAATAACATTTGGGAGGCGCTGCGACCTGTCTAGCATCTCCAACACGGGCACTGAATGGTTCCTTCACATCCCGCAGCAATACTTAATCGAGGATAGGTACGCACCACGTATTGGGATGGATAGCACATAGAGACAAAAAATGCAGACAAGAGACTAATGAGCCTATGAACAATGTGTTCAAGTATGTATCCCCACGTTCTTAGTTGCTGGAATCAATAGCCTTCTAGGAAATTCTTGGATGAAACCATCTTTCCATAAGGAAGCCTCAAAGAGTGACGTGTGTCTATTCAATGAAACTAAATAAACCAAACGTTTTTCTGGAAAAAATGAAACCAACCATTCTTTCATATACTCCATAAAGTAATGTGAGAATCAGACATGCGGAAATACCTGAAATATAGTTCTAAATAGTGGATTCGCAGCACCTTGCTCCAGGCCTATAGACATTTTTGGTCTGTATATGGAAAAAGGTAAAATATATATATGATGACAATAGATTTAACCATTTTAAAGTACAAGTTCAACACATCTTGATAATTGGAACGGAATAAGAATAACCTAAAAATAAAAACATACATGTTAACCATCATAAGGTCCGACACAGTCAACGCAAAAAGGGCAGCTTGCTTCTCAAATAATGTATCCTGAAACCATGTATTGGAGTTAAATGATCATTTTTCTCAAAACCTTCTCACTACACATTGCAAAGGAACATTAAATGGAAGCCTCTAATTCTCCATAACTTAATTTCAAATACAATTCACCTAATTGGATATGCAATTCATGTGCAATTGTGACCCCACGTGCAACTCCCAGGTGCACGAATCACCATGAAAATCTAATGGATAAAGGGTCGACCGAGCTCTAACTTCATTCGCGGTCAATGGAGAATTACAAATACTCACAAGTTTCACAATTATCCATTTACTGAATACGTGTACTTTTAAGCTACTTTCTGAACAGGAGTTTAGGACAAACAATCTAGGGTCAAGGATATGTATATAACTTCTAAGATGACGACCATTGTGTTTATCAACCTGAACCCACTAGCTTGATGTTTATAAAGGACTAGAGGTTAATACAGCCCCAGTTTTTTGTGATTGCATATTTTATAAATCACTTGGTACTTAAGCTATAGAGACTGATAGTCACTGACTAACCCACTTGTTTAGCATGATTCTTAACCTGTCACTGTGTACGTAGAAGCATATACTGATATATATTTGTTTTTGTTTGTATCTGAACAGATTTACCCAAGGAGAAACAATTTAGGGACAAGGATGAATTTGTGATTTATTAACCAGGGACTAATTTATTATTTACATCAAGTTCGTTAGTCAGTGGAGCATGTGAAACCATTATTTATTTTCCCTCGGTACTACTGATGCATACAATGCTTGATCCACTGTTCAGTTTCTTGATGTGGGCAATTGCAATCATTTCGATGCTATTTTGGTACAAATATTTATCCATTTGCTGCTCACTTGTTATGTTTTAGGAGAACCATGTATTGTGAATGACCGTGCTCATTTTATTTTAAACAAGCCATGGATAAGCACTAAATGGAGATGGCTACATTTAAGCAGAAGCTGGGCTTCATTGATAAAATGGGTCCTGAACTAGAGGCTGAAAACAAGATTGCTGCTGCTGCAAGGAACTTCAAGGAAGCTGGAAGGATAGCTGCATAGGCGAAATCACTTTGGAAAGGAAGGTCTGCACACTAAACTGAATTGACGAAAGCTGGTACTGACCTTATAAATTGTGTTTATTTATTTATTTCAGAGGGGACACTGCTTAAGGTATGAAAACATCGGAAGGAAAATAGCAATAAGCGTCTTGAACAGGAAGATGCTTATAAATTAATTATTTTAATATTTTGGTTTGTCTACTTTGGATCAATACAAGAATGTGAATGGTTGAATTAGTTCCACTCATTTGCCTTGAATTTTTTTATAATGGAACAATGTCAACCTGAGATTTGGATTTTAAAACCCTGTGATTTAAAGGGAGGGCATGTTTGTATTATATATACATGATACGGACAAATACCATTGTATATATTGGACAATACGAATGCATTGTTTGTTCTTAATTAATATTATAGTTAACAAATGTTGAAAGAATTTCTTAAATTGTGCTATATTTTATATAGTTTAGGTTAATTAAGAGCACGCTAACTAGTACTCCCTCCGTTTCCGATGAATAAGGCCTATATCTTTTTACAAAAGTCAAGCCAAATAAAGTTTGACCAAACTTTTAGAAAAATATGGCAATAAATATGATATTATATAGATATCATATGAAAATATAGTTCATGATGTTTCTAATGACATTAGTTTTATATTTTGTATGTTAATATTTTTTCATCAAAATTTGGTCAAACTTTACATGTGTTGACTTTTCCAAAATAATATAAGCCTTATTCATTGGAACGGAGGTAGTACTACTTAAGCGAAATTGCTTCACGTCCGATGTTGCGTGTCCGATTGTTTTACGATACAAAGGATCCTACGTTCGTGGTTGATATGGTTAGAATCTTTATAAGATTCCTTGGGGTAATTTCAATTGGGTGCCCACCATCCATCTAATTGGCCGCCTCGTCAATGGACCTGGCCCACATGCACATTGTATACATGCTAGACTAGATGTACTAAACTCTCAATATAGGACTAGTCACACCACACAACTTCACTTGAGTCACGAAGGCCAGCAGTACTAATAGGACAGAGTACGACATACACCTTCTGTTTTAAAAAATAATATAGAGAATATATCAAATACCTGGTTTCTTTCCTTTCCATCAAAACCTTCAACATCCAATAGTATCAAGGAAGGGTCAATGCATCTTGACATCATTATTCCCCTTGTTGTTTGGCACCTGCGCAGTTCAGATATTCATTTTACGCCTCAACAAATCTTGTTAGTCAACTAAGAATTCTTAGTTATGAGCAGTATATTGACATGGGAGATAGCTGGCTGGCGGCCAATGGTGGTAGATACACACTCAAATCTAGCCATTAGATCACCCTATACACACTCAAATCTAGCCATAGCGCTGCTGCTCAACCCCCGCCTAGGCGACGTCGTTGGAGACTGTTACGGCGGTGACAACGAAAACCCCACATAACTTTCGGACCGTCAGCCTTTGGATCCTTCTCGGCATGGTGGGCTTCCTCGGCAGCCCCGACCCAGCCTCAACCGCACGCGCCACTCACGCCATCCACCGCTCCAGGATTCTCCCCTGCAGCTCGGGAACCGGTTGGGATTGATGCCCTAACGGTGCTTCGTGGCTACTGTCGGACCCGTCTGGAATCCCGTGAGCACCGATCTCCCTCGATGCCGACGGGACCCATCGCTGGAGATCCAACCTAACTTGCATCTGAGGTTACCGGACCACGCCACATCGACGTTGCCGCATCAATGTTGCCACATTTCCTCCCGTACTAGCGCTCGCCATGGATTATCTCTTATGTTCATTAAATTTACATGGATGAAAATCATAAATGCTCTTTTTTTGTGATTTTCTATAACTATAATAATCATAGGTAGACCCTACCAAGAGTCAGTAGAATATACTCCCTCTGTTTCTTGATGTAAGGTGGCTAAGTGTTTTATATTTTCTTCAAAATGTAGGGTGTATTGCGATTTATGGGAATTTTCACCCACCCACAAAATGAGTCACAATACTTCTAAATTTATGGCTATTAGGGACTCCTCTCTCGATTTATCCGGGAGAAAATGAGTTCACCCCATGTCCAATACAGTGTCTTAATATTGGTGCTAAAACCTTAGACACCTTATATATAGGAATGGAGGGAGTATATAGTTGAAATAAATTAATAAATATATATAATTTACAACTATTAATAAATAACCAGAGGTAGACCCTACCAAGTGTACCAATACCAAGTGATATATATTTTCAAACTATATGTTACTTATTATCCATAGATACTGGTATGTATTGCTGGTACTTCGGGTTACCTTCTGCCTAGGCAATCCATCTCTGGAAACCTGGTTCCGAAGAGATGATTCAGTAAAAAGCTTTTCCCTGCAATATGCATACAAGTTATTCAAAACATCAATTCCAAACTCCTCAATACAAAAATGAGATACACGAGTTGATAGAACCATGCGAGTTTTTTCGTAGAAAATAATATCTTGATAATAAACTCCATGTTGATTAGATCCACACAAAACATATGCATCGCAAAACTTCACGTAGTAAGCTTTTCTTTATTAGTGGTACTCCCTCTATTTGGGTTTATATGAGTAGTTATATCTTTATAATATTTTTTCAAATATGAATCCAGTGATATAGCTTTTGTGGTATACGACTCGTCTATAGTTGATAAATTTGAGATCACAATTTTTTAATACGTGCAGCCCAAACCCAAACACATGGAGTAGTAGCTTACCGCTGCTCTGGGCTCCGACGATGGAGATGACGGCGTATGGAGCATCGGGAGCAGAGAGCTCGGCAGAGCAGTTGATCATGCGATCCACGCTTTCTTTACAGAAGTTACTGTCCTTGTCTACTATGTGTACGGGCTCCGAGTCAGCAAGTGGAGTCATGTCCAACTCATGAGCAACAAGAGAGACAAGGTTCTTCAGGTTGGCCTGTGAGACCCTTTCCAAAGCTCTCATCAGAGGTGGCGGCGACGATGCATCCTTAGCTACATCCAGTAGAGCTTTGACGGCCCTTGTTGGGTCGTCGCCGCCGGCACCGGCAGCAACTTCGGCAAGCTTGCCGTGGAGCTCCTTCCACTCGGACCTCCCTTTGTCTCCTTGGACTTGGAGCAGCTCAGCCAGCTGAGCTGCCATGTCGTCGACGGTACCAGCATGTTCCCCCATCTTTCTTACCTGAAGCTGGCAACCTAGAATGCTGCGTTGGGTGTGGAAACTAGGTTTGCTACCGGTGTGGGCAAAAGCTTCTAAGGGTCGTGGCCAATTTATACAGCAGCGCGCTCTCCAGGTTTGAGACCGACGACTTGTCCACACGGCCATTTTTTTTTCCCGAAAAAGGAACAAGTAGACTGCCCAATTGTTACTAGCAGTTGACATGGTACAGGATTATATTATATGGAGTACTTACTGTTGACTTGTTGCAACTGGACTGCCCAATTACTACCAACAGTTGACATGGTACAGGATTATAATACGGAGTACAGTACTTACTGTTGACTTGTCGCAACTGGATTAGGATTCAGTGACTGGCCCATGACCAGTCACGCTGTAACTGTCCTCCTTTATCCACCGTTCAATTTTAATCTAATGCACCAGATTGATCTAACTATTAAACTTGAAAATCAACTATTTCAAAAAAAATGAAAAAATTCCAGTAATCCTTATATAGTCAGTTGTGTATTCTGTGTAAGTTTCGCTTCATTGGGATAAGTGGTTTACCATTAGTTTTATTGTTTGATCTTAAAAGGCTATTAACTCATGAACGAGTGATCTAAATGACATGAATTTTTCTCAGAATACCTATAAATGTATATACAACTTACTATAATTGTTTCAATTTTTTTTGAAATAGTTGATTTTTTAGTTCAGATCAATCTGATGTGTTCGATTGAAACTGGACGGTGGATAAAGGGGACAATTACGACGTAACTGGCCATGTCACTGAATCCTAGTCCGTTGCAACTACTCCGAACATGTCCCGCCCAATGTCTTGCTAATACTACCAACGGTATCTAAAGTTCGTCGATTTGCTAATTATGGTCTGGTTTTGTGACCAGATCCGTACTACTCCCTCTGTTCCAAAATGTAAGTTTTTTATAGCAAGATAGTTTAGCTTGCTAGAAAGGCTTATATTATGGAACATAGATAGTAGTTGATAAGTTTAGCAGCTGATAAGTATCCAGCTGAAACATAGTCCTCCAAGTCAGGGACAAATATAGCAAGAGAGACTATATGTAACATAATGCATTTTGCCTCCTGCTATTAAATATTATGCAATTAATTTCTCTCTATTTGTAAATTTGAATTATTGATCGCTTCAGTTTTTTTACATGTGGAGTACTATTTGTGTTATTTTAAAATGAACATGTTACCTCTTCTACTTATTTGTTCAGAAAATGGACGGTCATACGTCCCAGCTTATGCATCTTGCAATGTTGCAAGATACACACAACCGTTTTCTTCTTAAAACAAAAAAAAGAATGGCTTATACAAAACAAGAATATGCCAAAACCGTCGGAGCTACCCTCAGTTCGCTAAGGATGAAGCCATATTTTGAACAATATTTACTTGTTCTTGCATCCCGTTAATGGCTGGTCTCAGCTCCATTTTTATGATTCTCGAGGTCACATATAAACCTCCTCCGGATGACACTCTCACAAGTACTAATATTTTGACATGTAATTTCTAACTCGTTAGTTGTGATGATTCGGCAAATTGATATTTGTTGTGATCGACTATAGAGGGTAGCATGCATATGTACCATATATAGAAAATTATGTCTCTCTAAAATATTCGGCGTCTATATATATTTTGAGGTTCAATTTGGACAATCAATGAAAGCAGTAATATGATATACGTGACGTGCAATAAAACTTATAGAGTAGAAAACATTTTCGGATATGTATTCAGGTGTATAATTTTTGCGACATATAGACATTTTCTAGTATGTGACTGCATTGATTGAGGAGGCAGAGCAAATAGTTGTACTTCTCACTTGCTCGTCGACTTTTTAAACTTCGGCCACTCTTCCTTTCGGTTGAGTCGAGTAGTCCCACTTGTAACAAAAAGGCTATGGTAGCACGGGCTACATAGAGGCCGTTTTTAAAACAATTTGAAATCGGCATGATTTCAGTTTAAAAAAATCGTGAAATTTTGCCAGGATGTGCATGTTGGCCAGATCTACAATCGTGCAAAGTGGCAAATCCAAATTCGAGTTATTTTGTTCTGCACAAAAAAGACAAATTTCTGGATCTAAACACCCAGATTTAAATTTTGAAATTCGTCAGATTTTATCTTTTTTGCACAGCCCAAACTACAATAAATTTTTAGGTAAAAAAATCCTCTCTTGTTGTTCACGATACTATATAGATCTGTGATTTTTGGCACGACTTTCGAAAACTTAAAAATGACATTTTTTTTCAATACCGGGCTAGCCCGGGCTACAAAACACCGCACTCCACTTGTAATCCCAACTCCTAAGGTTATTACGACAGAACCCAACATGGCGACCAGTCTTTAATGTGGAAGTACTATTAACTTGTAAACAGGCTGGTTGGTCCAAGCTAGTTGGTTCATGCATCTCAACCAAATGATAGAGAAATAGCTTAGGGTATGCGGATCAGCCGATGGACAACTTAGAAACACCTACTGACCGAGGACCAAGTCGATCGAGGACGAATCCTATGAGCTTGCGGGCATCTTGATCCTTGGAAGGAAACGAGATATGGTGCCAGCCTGAAAAGCGCTTATTATACATTGGAAAAGTCGTACAGCTGAATACATATCCACGAACAAAGACAAGAAACGGTACCAAGAACTTACAAATCTACCAAGCAAGTGACAAGGCACCACAACCTAACGGCTTTTTTTGAAAAGAAAATTTAATTAATCCCAACATCTGACACAACCGATTATTACAGAGTTCACAAGTACCTTAATTGTGCTTAGACTAGTCATAATGGGTAGTAACATCGTAGTAACATAAGTGCCACATAGGCTAAAAAGATGATGTGGCATGTAATTAATGAGGAGAGAGTCAAATGGAGTAACATATCTAGTTACCATCACATCACTGTTTTCAAGACAAAATGTGTGTATAGAGTAATAGATGAGACTACATATGATACTATCTTTATGTTACTTTGCATAGTGAGGGTAGTAACATAGTCTAGAAACACGTGTATGTTACTAGTTAAAGTTACTCCCCATTGTGACTAGTCTTATAGAATGATAAGAGGAGATCACCAGCTCAACAGCCATATCTTGACAGAGTGTCTCCTGCACATGCTTTGGAACTCGCGTTCTCTCCCCACCAGCTTTTAAAAACACGGCGCGCACCGGGATATGGCTCCCATACTTCACCATAGCATTATTCTCTCCATGCACCGAGCCATATCCCGCAGGCCCTAGTATATTCCGCCAGTATCCACGAAAACTATCACTGGGCAAACTTGGACCACACACTTCAGACGTCACATACAGACGCAGAGAGGGACAAGGGACTGTGGCGAGGGGAGCTTGCCCAAGCGCCTCTACCTCTAATAGATTTTTTCAGGCTGCATGAGTCGACATTGGGGCTGTCCTATATATTATCAAGAAAAAAATTAAGATGTGCTTTTGTAGCACCACGTATACCTCAACCTGTTTTGGTATAACGAAAAAGAGATATATTGTGAGTAATCCTTACGATGCATTTTTAGGCTATATAATATATTTATATCAGTTAATATTGATGTTAAGAGTTGCCACTAGCAAAGTATGAATCCTAAGCCTTATTCCAAGCATTGATCGAGTAGTGTGGTTCTCGATCATTCCTTATTATTCCACTTGTCAACTTGGACTGGTTGCTACCAGGTTCGTTAATCTAGGCTTGATGCTCTCACTGCTTCGAACCGCGTACCGAAGACTATTGACCAATTAATCAATTATAAGCAGAGCAGCTTCCTAATATCTCTTCACCTCCAAGAGGAAGAACAAGAGGGTGGAGAAAAGAGGAGAACTATATACAAACCCTATGGTAGATCAGCTAACCAAGCCAACAAGTTTGGCACATGCTTTGCTTTCATCCTATGTTTAAGCTCTGGTCACGGCCATGGCTCGGCTAACTCCGCTGGTCCTCCACCCGGAATCCGCTAAGCTCCATCTCTTGGCTGATTTTTAAGTATTTAGCTATTGCGTTTGCTACGTTTTGCTACTCTGATGTTTAATCAAGTCAATCAAATTCTATGTTTTGCTACTCTGAGTAGTACTAAATTAAAGATTAGTACTACTCCTTCTTTGAGCATGTCATCTACTTTTTCTTTGGGAAAAGGGAAGACGTGGTTTCATGTGTAAAGTAGTACTAATAAATATGTAACTTAATTTATCTAAAATTTTCTAAGATGTAGGTTAAATTAGAACAGAGGGAGTAGTGAATATAACGCAGATTCAATATTCGACGCGGACATGATACTATCCGTTTACATCCCTAAATGTTTTCAACATAAAATAAAATCTATCGTTATTTAATATTTATAATGTTGGGATAGTATGGAACATGTTAAGGTTTTCATTTATGTTTTGAAAAAACAAATTGTACAACGCACGAGATAGGGTTCAGGCGCAGAGACGGAAGGTGGGGAAACATGGAGACGGACCTGCTGCCCCTGCCCTTGGTGCTGGGCGGCTTGTAGAGCTTGTACTTCTTCTCGGCTTGCCGGAATACCGTGCGCTCTGTGACGGCAGCGGCGGGCTCGGTTTCGCCGTACATCGCCGGTCAGCCTAGCGCCGCCGTGCGCTGGTGTCGCTACCGCTTTCTCTCGCTTCCGTCTCTCTTGGGCCGAGTATTGGAGTTGGGAAAGGTTCAGGTTCAGGCCCATGGATCAAGTCAGGCCTTGTCAGCTCATCGTCCTGTCGGAGTAGAAATACTCCTACTCTCTGCTAACAAATCGTATTTGATTGATTGTGATTGCTGGGTTCAAAGCTTGTTGCTAGCAGATCAACATGAGAAGATGCTCCCCGGTAGCTCATTGATCATAAAATGTATACCGAGAGGCAGGAACCAACATTGGGGCTCACTTTCTTACTAATGAATTTGCGTAAACCATTCAACGTAATAATCTATACTCTTGTAGCAAGAACTGAACCTTTAATACAACTGCCTCGAAAAAAAAATGAGTTGTACAAAGTCTCCTTATAAGTTTGACAAGTTAAAGCAATCTCAGTCAAAATGTGCTTGACATTGTTAATTTGTTAGTGTAAGATCTTGTTCTCGTTACAAAGAAACAAAAAAAAAACAGCTTACTCCTACAATACTGATCCTCTCTTCCATCATCGAAAATCAAGCTTCATCTGGCAGGCATCATCCTACTGCCACTATCGAAGAACCAGTTCTGCTAGAAAGGATGAAGAATTTCAGATCACTAATGTACATACTCTCTTCCATCATCGAAGAACCAGTTTCATCTTGCATCATCCTACTGCCACTATCAATGAAGTATGAACACTAAACAACCAGTCACCCCAACACCGACCTCCGAGGGAGCTCCGGCAATGTGTGCCGTGGTATGCATTGACCTCCTACGAACAAGAACTCCGGCAATGCCCACAACCTGCAATCTTGGTCCGGTTCCCTACAAGATCTTGACGGGAGCGGTGGCGCAGAAGGCGTCTCGTGGCTCGCCGACGCCGACGCGGAAGTGCCAGAGGCGGCCTTTGGCGGCGACGAGGTTGTCCTCGCAGAGGTATTCCCTGGCGTACCACAGCTCCACGGTGCGGTGCACGTCGTGCACCGCCACGTCCACCTCGCCGCCCCCCGCGCGAGCGAGCGCCGCCGCGGTGTATATGGCTCCCATCCGGCCCGGCTCCCCGGGCCCGGCCCCGCTGGGCCCGTCGACGACGACCACGTCCCACCTGGCGTCGAGCACCTCCCGCGGCAGCGAGGTGAGCGCGAGCGGGCACCCGGACTTGCGCACCATCCCCGTCGGCCGCGTGCACGCCGGGCCGGCCGACCGAGCGCGCCGCAGCAGCGCCCACGCCTCCTCGGCCGCGTCGGGGTACCTGGCCCGGTGGACGGCGGCGGCATGAGACCCGCCCGCGAGCACGCGGCGCGCGGCGTCCGAGTCCTCGGCGCTGTCGGTGACGAAGGCGGTGGCGGCGCCCGGCCCGGCGTTGACCGCGGCGAGCGCGAGGAGCTGCGGCGAGAGGCCGAACACGAGCAGCCTGCAGGGCGCGCGCGCGGCGACGACGGAGCGCAGCAAAGAGAGCTCCTTGGCGGCGAGGCCGTCGGTGCCGTTGCCGGAGCCGGCCTCCCACTCGTGCTGCTGGGCGGACGAGGAGGAGGAGGAGGAGGAGGTGGGGTGGGTGATGAGGAGGAACTTGATGAAGGAGAGCGTGGAGAAGACGACGAGGATGGTGATCAGCAGCTGCTTCGGCGACGTCATCCTGCTCCTCCAGCCGCCGACGACGACGCTGCTCATCTGGATCGGATTTCTTGGCGACATCATCTCGCTTGCTTGCTTCTCGATCGGTCCTCACGCTCTGCACTCCACCTCCTCTTTGGGAGGTCTACTGATTTCTCGATCTGCTAGCCCCCTCCCCCATGGCTTACCAGATCTCAGCCGGCTGTTTGTCTGAAATCTGAATCTTCCAACTCCCTCGGCAGTTCTGCTATCGGTAGGTAGTATTGACTTGTTTTTTTTTCGTGCTCTGCTGTTTGCTGATGTTTCTATGTCTCTTTCTGTGAGGCTGGTGTGGTGTCCTCGAGTTCTCTGAAGTCTGAACCTGTTTATGTTTTTTTCTCTAGATATTAAAAATGGTAACACGTAGCTGTGTTTTATTATTTTGTTTGGTTTTATTGCTTGGATTTGGAGAGGTGTTAGAACGGTTGGATGATCTGTCAAAGTTTTTGTTTTGGTTAGTTCTCATATGACAGACTTTGTCCCACTCCGCTAAGCAAGGGGAACGCCCTCAACTCGCTCCGGTGTTTGTAGCCTCGCTAAGTGGTCGTGTGACCTATTTGTTAGTTTTATCACATTTTAAGTCTTTTATGGTACTATTGTGGAGGATAAAAGATTATGTGGTCTTGTTTGCAAAACCAAAAGTTGGTATTTTATGTTTAAGACAACACTAGCTCAATATATACATGGGGACCTATCTGTGGTTCATTAGTGGCGTTGTTGAAGCACCACTTTAGCCTAAATCACATGTTCTCATCTTTGTTAGCTAATGAAAGCACATAACTCCATCAAATAAACTAAGATTGGACAAATCTGATTCAAGAACTATGCCCTTCAGATTTCATTACCATTTATTCCATTTTTTGGAGATACTACAATATGTAACAATACAGTCCCTCGATCTAATGGCATCCAATAAATTCGGAATGAGTTTTTCTACTAACCACTTTAATATAAAAACGCCAAATCTAAACAGCAGGCGCCTTTCATGGGGCATAACCTCACGCAACCACGATGCATGCACAAAGTGATGTTACCCCGCATTTAATGTAAAATTCGAAAATTTAAAATGTTTTATAGCCCAAACCGTTTATCCGATTTAGAATCCGTTTTCGCCGCTGAGTTAGTCGCGACGAGATCTTCGAAACTAGATCCCATGTTGACATGTTTCGAGAACTTTTATTTTTAACCCAAAAGTTACCCACCTTTAACACATAAGTTATCATACTATTTAGATAATATTTACCATACCATTTCGATAATATTTACGAAATCAATACGGATGAACTTATCACTCGGTAAACAAAATCATATATAGTTACCATATTATATTGGTATATTTTACCTAATACTGATAAACTTACCACCCGGTACCTATGAATTTATCTATCCATGTGTTTTTATGTTGTTATCAACACAAAATCGTTATATTTACCCTACTCTCGATAATAGTTATCATCTAGTACTGATAAATTTATCTCTTTTATTTTCATGTGAAGTTATACTGATATAGTTACTCATATATTCATGATATAGTTAGCCACCACATAATCGACATAGTTATCATACTCTCATAATAAAAATTACCCCATAGAGTGTACCGATGAAGTTAAACATTTATTGATATAATTATCCATCATAAAATCGATACAGTTACCATGTCCTCTTAATAATTGTTACCCACCTAGTAAAGTGAGATATACTTCTAAACCGAAATTTATTGTTGCTTGGGTTGGTAACTTACATAAATACAACCTGGTAACTTACCTGTTAATGGATGGTAACTTTTGGGTCATAAAATAATATCGTTGGAATATATCAATATGTGATCTAGTTTCGAAGATCTCGACTCGACTAGGCCAACGGTGAAAACAGATCATAAATTCGATAAACGGTTTGACCTACAAAACATTTTAAATTTTCGAATTTTGCATTTAATGCATAGTGATATCATCAATTCCGTCTTTTAGTACATGCATGGAAATTTCTCACGCCGGGACCGGGTGAGATGACTAGTTGAGTTTTACCAAACATAATAATGCGTACATAGTGCGTACAGATAAGTTAAATCTAGGGCACCTGCTGCATAGTCAAGTCCTATAAAAAAACATGAACCTTCAAGAAGTAATTCTTCATCCATTGCGGGTTGTTCAGCCATAGAATACACGCTTTCCTTGCAATAGTAAAAGTATCTATCGGATGGTTCTCACCCTAGCAAGGTCGTCGAGATCTGTCACATTGTCCCTATATATCTTGCATGGAGGGTAAAGTGATCAAACAATTAAACAATGAGCTAAAATGTGTCTAGACAATCCTTTGAATAGACAATGGAAATTGCTCAAAACACATAAGATAAATTAATTAATCGCGATAAATCATTGACGCATGCAGTATGTTCATTTCACTCAGAAATAGTTTAGTATGCATACTATACAAACTCACATAAGCAGTAGACTGATTATCAATAATCCCAACAATATCTAAAGCGTTCGAAAAAACCGTGCTTGTTTTGCACGTCTACCACTTCGTTTGGGTAAAAATGTATGCCTCACAAGGCTCTCTTTGAACCAAAGTCCAGTAATGTTCAGATCGCGTGTTTCAAACTGAATGTCCTCGAGTAAATCCCCATTGTCGTCATAGTGAAGTTGGTGCAACCATGGGCTCGCATAGTAGACCAACATATCTCCTTTATCGGACATAAGTGTATGTCTCCAGTATTCTACCATTGGCAGCTTGATCTGACACTTAACTGACCAGACCTCTGATCTCTCGGAGTCACGCAGTACCCATATTTTCATAACCCTCTCATGGCTATCCAAGCACCTCAAGCCAAGCATGCCTTCCACCTCAAGTAAAACGAGACTGCCTCTAGCGGATTTCGGATAGCTGATGTTCCTGAACGACTCTTCCAACGTGTCAAAAACAAGTATTCCACTACTTACGGAGCCATGGCTGCTGTATTGGTTCCAGTGAAGGCAGCGCTTAAACAAGAGTGGTGCACGCCACGCGAGGATTCCAGCGGAGGCCGCCGGCGGTCCTAAATATTTTGGCTTCTGGGAAGAACCCACCGTGAGGACGTAGTAGCCAGCAGCGTTGCTGGCAACCTCGTTCTCGCGCCTCCAGAACAGGACGCGGTACTCATCTTCGGAACCTGGCTGTGGGTTGCGGTACATCCCTGCAATCTGGCCATCGGCGCCGGCGAGGCGAGGGAGCGCGAGCCACTGCCGTGTGACAGGGTTGATGATGCTGAATCGGATGTCTTGGGAGAGCAGCAGGAGGCCGTCGCAGGAGGCCTGGATCCTGAAGGTTTGGTTGTGGTGGCAGTCGTTGAAGCGGAGGACGGGACGGCGCACGGCGGGGGCCTGGCGGATGTCCAGGGCGTCGACCGCGCGGATCATGACGATGGCCTCGTCACGGAAGACGACGAGGGGGAGCGATGGCTGGCGGCTGTGGTGGTCGAGCAGGCATGCCTTGGCGGTGGCGGCGCCGCGCCATGACTTGCTGACGGCGCCGCAGCGGAGGACGTCCCTGGACGGCAACCTCGGGAATATCTCCCGTGATATGATGGACACGGGGAGGTCGTCGAAGACGGTGACGCGTCTAGCGCTTGGCATATGGTCGACCATCAGACTATGGTGATCCATGCATCTGCGGGGAACAGAGACAAGGTGCAAGTTAAATTGATGCAGAGACGATGTATACAATGCGATTCAAGCACTCACCAGTCTAGGCGGCGAAGTTTAGATCATATGCTGCTGTAATGTCCGACGCCTGGAGTTGAGAAGCTGTTATAGGATGGATGGATGTGCTGATGTATTCGCCCACGGTTAGTAGACCTGGTTAGCAATATTAGTCTTTCCTTAATGTGCTGAGTCTAATTAGGAATTAGTATTTCTTTATTCCGCAAGGTTGCCATCAGTTGGTTGTTTCCAAAGTTTAGCTTTCCTACTAG
Organism: Poa annua; assembly: GCA_026929855.1. Taxonomy (NCBI): domain Eukaryota; kingdom Viridiplantae; phylum Streptophyta; class Magnoliopsida; order Poales; family Poaceae; genus Poa; species Poa annua. Next base: position 3,824,763 of record CM049428.1, on the reverse strand, counting down.
TTGTGTACTCCCCTCCGTACTTAAAGGAGTTAGATATAGCTTTTGTAGTAAGTCAAACTTATTAATATTTGACCAAACTTATAGAAAAATATAACAATATTTATGGCATTAAATTAGTATCGCTAGATTCATTTAAAAATGAATCTAATGCCAATATCAATCTGATGTCATACGTATAGACATATTTCTCCATAAACTTGATCAAAATGTTAAAACATAGACTTAGTATAAAAGTTAGATGTACACTCTTTCAAGTACGGAAGGAGTACTTGTGTTAGGAGCCCTAGTTCTAATCGTGTTAGTACAAACTGGGCAATGCGTGTATATACACGCAACACCAGGGGTGTCTTTCAATGTATCGAATCTTGAGAAAAGCAATACAAAGCAAAGGCACGATACGTGCCTCTAGCGACCAATTCGATTAAGCTAGATAGCTGATAGCTCATCGATTAAGCTGTTAAGTTCCTGCGTGTGTGTTCATAGTTTGATGTCATCAATCCTGTGGACAAATCCCAACAGACCTTGGTTTTTTTTTGTATGCAAAAGAATAGGCAGTGTCTGTCCACCAACGAAACGTAAACGTAACGTAAGCCTAATTCTCATGAAATGAGGTTTGATTCAGTGCTGCCCCTCTGGCAAAAGGGAAAATTTGCAGCTGAAAGTTTCCAATTGTTCTTTCCATTCGAAATGGGATATGGGGGCACGTATTGCGGTCGACGCTTCGGTTACAATGCCGTTCTATTTGCTACTACACAATTGCACCAGACGTACATTCTTTCTACAGTGTCTGTATGTACCTGTCAGAGAACTCAAACTTTACCAGGGACGAAGCACCGACCTCATAGAATAGAAGTCTTTTTTTTTGCGGGTATATAATATGTGATACCGGCACCGTCAAGACGTTGATCTGTTTCGGGACAAGATCGAATTACTATAACATGTCACCTTTGGCAACTCACTCTGAAATTTCGTCCAGAGTCTATATATGTTGATCTACTATATGAATGAGTGTTTACACCAACTTCCCTATGACGAAAACGGGAAGATACAAGAGAAATTTCAGTGGGAAATACAATGCCAAAACATTACTGAGCACTGGTTCAAGGAAAGCATTATCAGGCATTCGTTCTTTCCGAGGCGAGGCAATGATCATGTAAGCCCGCCACGATTTTTCTGGAGACTTTAGCCACAATTCTTCCCACCAGTTTCTTCCAGAATCTCAAAATCTTAATGTGTTCTTGCTTATATTCTAATTTGGTCAAAACTTAGTTTTAAGACAGAGTATAAGCTCTTTTTAGAAGCCGCTCTAGAAGCCAAAAGAAGTGTGCTGCTTGGTTGGTGAGGTAGTGGACGGGGCCGGGGAGGTAGTGGACTGTTTCCTCTTTACAGTTGTGTTTTGTGATTGTTGTATTTTGTACACATACGCTAAACACGTTTGACATGCCTTTCGGACGTTGGATTTCATGTGTATATGGCTAGGATTGCTTGGATCTGCCTCACTGTGTCCTTTATATTATTCGTGGACATATTATGAAAATAGTTTCTATTTTTTATCATTTATGTCAAGATATTGTGAATATGAAGACGAAGATCATTTATGTCAAGATATTTTTATCCAATGCATAAAGAATGCACCTGCTCATTTTCCTCCCCAATTTTCAAAAATCAAACACCGAACCCTCCCCCCTCGCCGCCGCCTCCTCCTCCTCTTCTCCCCCATCGATCAGCCAGCCATGGCGGCGGCGCGGCCACCTCGCCGCTTCCCCGTCTCCGACGCCGCTCGTAAGCCCCCTTCCTCCACCGCGCCTTCATTATCTCTCTACACCAAACCCTAAACCCGCTCGCTCACTTTCTCTCTCTCTCTCTTTCTCTGTGCAGTCGGACGCTTCGCCGCCTCAATGCGGGACAACCTCCTCACCGCGGCGCACGACGGCGACCTCCCCCTCCTCAAGCGTACGCAGCCACCCACCCACGCCTCTCGATCCGCCCGTCTTTGCGGTTCTGATCCATCTTATTTTGCAGGGCTGGTGGTGCTGCTGGACGAGGGTGTCGGCCGCCCCAGGGACGTGGTGGAGGCGGCGAGGGCGGACGGCGGCCTCTGGGCGCTGCACGTCGCCGCGGGCAACGAGCAGATGGCGGTGTGCAGGTACCTCGTCGAGAAGCTGCGCGTGGATGTGAACATCGCCTGTGACAAGGGTCCGTCTGTCTTCCTTTCTTTCCACTTTTGTGTTAGGGAAGTCGACTGCTTGTGGGCGCCATGGTGATTGTAGATTGCTTGATATATACTGTACTTACTAGGTTTTAGATGTGATTGATCAGTTCGTTCACAGGACATACATCCATACAGGTCTGCTCATCATCGTGCTTCAGCAAAACAGGCCAGGCCATGTTGGGATTGCTTGGGTAGTTGCGCTTAGGAAAGAAAATTCCCCAAATGATTTATATTGGTGCTATTAATACTTAGATTTCATCTCACGGGGGCCGAAACCAAAATTCTACAGTCCATTCTGCGTACTTATGGGGCCTGTTAAACTTTGAAAAGTGAAAATAGTTGGTCCTGTCTGCCTTAGCTGTGCTTAGGAAAAATAACCCAGAAGATTTATCAATGCTATTAATACTTAGATTCCATCTCCCGGGGAACCGAAACCAAATTTTACAGTCGGTTCTGCATACTTATGAGGGCTGTTAAACTTTGAAAAGTGAACTAGTTAGTTTTGTTTGCCTTGGGCACTCCGACATTTCTACTTTATACGATACCTGAATTTCATGTAATTATGGTTCTTTTCAGTGAAAAGTTTTCAGATGTACATTTCCTTGCTGATTCTTAATTAGTTTTGCACCAGTAAGTCTCCTGATCGGTGTGCTTGTTGGCAGGTAGAACACCTCTGGTTTTTGCGGTGCACAGTGAAAAGGCTGCTGTTGTCAAGTATCTTCTTGATCATGGAGCTGATCCAGACAAAGCTGATGATATTGGGCTAACCCCTCTGCATTCTGCTGCTGGAATAGGTATCTCTTTTCATGCGTATCTCTGTTTTGCACGTGTGCACCACATGTTTCTGTCCTTTTGTTTGTAATATATTTTGTGGCCATATTATGCTGTTACAAGGGTTTATTTGACCTCGTTCCGGGGCAATTTATATTTTCCGTACCTTAGGTTCGTATGGAAGTACATTATCTTTAAATTTTGTAGTGAAATTCTCGACCTATCATTTACAACATGCTTGCGTGTCAATATGTATGGCAGGTAGTGTATTCGCTGAAAGTTTTTTTTTTACCCAAATGTATTGGCTTACCTTTTTCTGTTATTCACTGTTGTGTCTGTAGGTAACTATGTTAAAAATATCTCTGCATCCAAAATGTGCCCCTTTACTTGATTTCAACAGTTATATGTTCATTCAATTTTTTTTGCTAGGCGAGTATGTGTAGTTCTTTTTTCTATGGAATGTTGACCCCTTTAGCATGATCTTTTTAGCCTATTTTCAGGGAAATCTGAGGTCTTCCAGGAACCAGATACAAATAATGGAAACATATTGTCAAAAAAAAAGTCTACTACCTTATCTAATAGGTACCTTTATGTTTATTCTTTTATGCAGGAGACTGTCAAATGATAGAAATGTTGCTCGCAAAGGGAGCTCGTATTAACCTGATAGCTGATGACATTGGGACACCACTGCATCTTGCTACTAGGGAACGCCATGTTGGTGCAATGAAGACTTTGTTGGACCATAATGCAGATGTAAGCTTAACTTCATGCTACTTCTGCCTTAAGTTGCCCGATTAATTGTAAACATAGCTAAAGTTTGAATTGTTCACCTTTTCTCCATTTCTCTTTACTGTACTTCTCTCATGCTCCATTCTAGTTACCGTCTGGTACTTTGGTCCCTTGAAGTTTTTTTTTTGCTGTTTTGCAAGTTATGATGCAATGATGACTCTTTGCATCTCAACTAAATCTTCAAATGTTTGTTACTTCTTTCTTTGTTGTTGCCTCTAGTTGTCTAATTTCTAATTTTGTGTTATTCTGCAAGATCTCCTTGGAACTACATGAGTCAGGAATATTTCATACTTGTGGTTAAATCCATAACAATGTTCTTATGCTATAGTCTGGATTGTAGCTTATAATATCCATTTCTACACAAGAGTAGCGTTTACTGTCCGATTGGAATCACCACTATTTTTGTTTCTTTGGAAGTCTTGTATACATGCTTTCATGTCTTGGAGTTTTCAAAGTACCAATTGCATGCATTGGAGAATTTCTTCTGGGTGCACTTGCCATAATGTTATGTGTCTGCCATTCCTATGTAAGTGCTATGGGGAATCAACCTATCAAATAGGAATATTCTACTAGTAAGAGTTGACCAATAAGGCGGCTATCGCAACATTGTACTTATTTGTTTCTGCAAATTGCAACGTCATGGGAGCTGTTTCTTCCTTTTTAACTGAAAGCTTGGCATAGATATATATGGTTATCTATGCTTACAGTTCGTTTTTATTATTTTCTCCATCCAGTTATTATAATCAAAACTAACGTGCTGCACATGTATCACTAGCCCAACAAGGCGTACCTCATGGAAGAATACAGAATGCAGCCTATGACACCGCTCTTTCAGGCTGTAAATGTTTCATCAGTGGAATGCGTGAAGCTCCTGGTTGAGGTATTGTACCTTTTTCTTACCTTTGTCAAGTCCTAGCATTGCAATGGGGCTGCTTACTTTATTTAAATATTTTCTAACAATTAAGTTTGGAAACCTTTAACTTTAGTTATTCACCACAAAGAAAATGTTATATTCCTGTTGTGTTGTAGGCCGGTGCTGTTATCAGCCCAGTGTGTGTCACAACTGCTTCACTTGATTCTACAATGGGAAATGATGGCTCAACTGAGTGCTTAAATTTCTTGCTGGAGGCTTGTGCCAACCGTGGTGCTCGTAATGATGTAAGATTAACCCCTTCGCCTCTAGTAAACAGAAATGTATGATACTCACATTGGTCAAAGGGTCTGGTAATAAGGTAGACACTTGCGTTCAAAGAGTCACACTTATGCCTTCCGAATTTTGTTATATTTTTCTTTGCTTTTTCCCCTTTTCTCATGCTGATCAGTTTGCCTTGAAATATTAAGATCCTGTTTGAAATGGATAAGTGTGGTAAAAAATTGCAGGAATGACAACGAGTTATGTCACATATGCCGATAAACCGGCCGATATGCCGATAAACCAGCCGATATGCCAATAAACATAACTTATATGAAAGACAAGTTATAAGAAAGTCGAACAATCCATAATCCGATGGGAATTTTTCTTTGAGCTTGTCAGAAACTTTCAACTTCTATCAATGTAGACAAGAGTCAGTTATTGATTGTGACATCATCTTAAATTTTATGATTATATAGACAATAGGAGATGAACTGGGTTGCACACTTGCACTTGAAGAGTCTGTGAGGTCAAATTTAAAGGAGAATATAGTGCTGGTTTGTTGAAGTTTCCATTGGTATAGGATTCTGTTGCCAATTAATATTTTATTACAGTATATTGTTGGTTGTTAAATTTTGATTGGTATGGGAGCCTATTACTGAATAATATTTATTGCAGGATGATGTATAATTAGCATGACTACGTGAGTACTTGGAGGTCTAAACATTATGCTTATGCAATCTGGAATGCTGATAGTCAATATTTTTTCCAAACACACCATGTTTCCCAAACATTTACAGAACAACCCTATGCAGTTTATTACTTCTACCTCCGACCCGAAATAGTTGTCGTGGAAACCATATGGAGCTAGTACAAATTCCTGCATGGTGTACGACAGTCTTTACGCTCGGAGGGAGTATTACAGCATTTCTCCATTCATTATTCATGTCTCCTTATTTGATATTATACTTGTGGTTCAGGATAAACATGCGGAAAATAGGAATGTTACACAGCTGAAGTCATTTGGGAGTAAAGCAATCGAGGGAAAAGATTACTTTTCTGCATCAGTTTTCTACACTAAGGTACTTTACTTTTCTGCATCAGTGTTCTTCTTTTTCTGCTTCTAATATTTGAGGGAAAAGAATGCATGTCAACGTGCAGAAAATCTAAACAGGCTTCTAGGTATGTTCGAGCCGCCAAATGATAAGGCCTAGTTATCGAAAAGGAAAGTTGGTCAGTGGCATAGTCAAGGCTAGACCGCTAGAATGTAGAAAGGGATTAGGTTATTTTAAGGGTAAGATAGGCACTAATTTCTACTGTTGATATTAGATTGCTTGCTAGAATATTTCAGTAGTCTTCTCTTGTATCGGTATCAAGACTTGACATATAAATCTATTACTCCTATCTTATCTCCGCCTTATTTCAAATGATAATAATCTTTTGTTCGTTCTTCTTTTGAACCTATCGGAATTCTCTTCAACTTTCATAACTCGTGATAGGTAACCTATCCTCCTCCATCAGCTTATGCTCCTTCTACGCCATTCCCATCATGCCCTTTGCTACTGGTCCGATTAAGCTCCTGGCCAACGTCTGCATGTTGGAAATGAGAAGGCATCTCAAAACCAAAGCTGGATCTCCAATGGTTTTTAACACCCAAAGCCCAAGTTTTAGGGCTAAATAACCATATCTTAAATAAATGATGATGCTCCAAGTATTGGTAGTTGTCTCTTCATAGAGATAAGTGAAGTATGCAGTCTCTGTATTAAACTTAATCCAGTCCTCTGCTAGGGCTAATCACTGCTACTCTGCTCTCGGCTCTTTTCCTGATCCGCCAGTCCCTGAGATTTGCTGGTCCAGTACTTTATTTGGGATAGCAGCTCGAGTAAATTATCAAGATTAAAATTAATTACTCAGCATGAAGTATTTTTTTCTGTAAGCTCACCAATTGTTTGAACTACTAGTTGGACAAATCAGTGTAAACTGCACGTCAAAGGCCACCATCAACAACTTATAGGCGTCAGACTGTCTTATTGTGTCTTGCAGTTGCAAAGGATGTTGCCCGGGATAAAATCCATGTAACAGCTATGTTGTGTTTTTTTTGTTCCTTTGGTCATTTTCCTTACCTATTCTGTTGTGCCGTCCTGCTTCAGTAGAATGATGTACTCTAGAAGTAACTTATCTCCACGTCCCCATCCATGTCCACTCAAAAGCAAGTAAGCAAGCAATCAGTACAAGACAACTGGTCTGATCTGGACCAAAACAGAATGTCATAGGGGGGCTTGTTTGGCTACCACCCATCCATATTTTCAAGGGAGTTATATGAAAAAGATTCTTAGGTTGACTTTTTTTTCAAGAAAATTAAGGTTTTCATATTTTTAAAATATCTTCGTGTCAATACCAGTTCATGAGCAACCAACTACAGATTTCTTAACTGTTTTTTTTTGCTACTCACCAAATCTTGCTTTAACTTGTTGGATGCAGGCAATGGATCTTGACCCTAGCGACGCGACCTTGTTCTCAAACAGAAGCTTTTGCTCGCTCCGCATGGGTGATGGAGAGAAGGCGTTGCTAGATGCACTTGAATGCAGAAAACTGAGGCCTGACTGGCTAAAGGCTTGCTACCGACATGGTGCTGCATTGATGTTACTGGAGGTGGGACTGAAGATTTAGTCTTCTGCTTTATTGACCAATGCAATTTGTTTGAAGTAAAATTCACAAGGCCTTGTTCATCAGGACTATGGGAGCGCCTGTGAAGCATTTCTTGATGGGCTCAAGTTGGACCCGCATAATGGTGAAATTGAGCAAGCATTACGGTATTACCATCTACGACCCATTTTGTGTTGTTGCATACATGTTCTAGCACATCCCACAGCTTGTTATATCTCGAAACATGTTATTTCGACTGCTATATGTCCTACCTTAGCACGAATAGTTTCATCAAAAAATAGGGCAGGCATTTTATTACAAAGAGCTTTAACAGTGCTATTATATTTGCTAGATTTGTGCCATCTACTGTTATTGCAGCCTTGAATGAGAAGTTCCCAAAGTCAACAATAAAGAATGAGATGTTCCCCATTTGACCATATTGTAGTCATGCATCTGTGCCTACACCATTATCCAACACTCCCCGATCATGGCTGTTATGTGCAGGGAAGCTATGGAATCTCTGAAGAAAGTTAAAGGCACCAGGGCACGATGCGCTTGAAGATGGAAATATGAAGACACCTCTCGTGAGTCGTGAAAACTTCTTATTTTCAAGTGTCGAAGATAGGTAATGACTGACGAAAGCTTGCATCGATAGATGTCACCAGTGTGTCTGTACGTATCCTTGAGATGTTAGAACCTATCGTGAAAGGTACACGCTCGTGTGGAAGATAGGTAAATGAAGAATTGAAGACACCCATCGTCAAAGCATCCTCTTTTTAAGTCAAAGTGATGACCGTCGGAATATTGCAAAAGCTTTGCGTTTGTTAGTATTGCAATTTCGCAAAGTTGCTTTTGTGCACTAGTATGGAGCCACGCTGATGTGATTGTATCCTCCTCCAGATGTTGGCTAAACCCTTTTACACGATGAAAGTGCTCTTTCGCTCTTGTTAATAGATTTACCATTTCTTACTCGTTGTCCACGTGGATACATCCAAATTTGTTGACAATGTTACGGGCTGTGACGTACGCGGCGGCAAGAGATCCAAATGCCCATGCATGCCATTAATCGGATTGTACGGTGTCATTACTTTTTGGCATTTTTCGACATTCTCAATTTTCGTCAATTAAAGATGGATGATGACTTGATGAGGCAATGTCCAATCCCCTAGCGATCATTGATAGCCCCCCACAATCAATCACATGGATGGAGGATCTCTGTACCCCTGACTAGCTAGGGGATGTCAAAAATAAAATAAAAGCACCGATCTATAACTTGGATTCGAAAATACAGAAGGCAGCATTGCTGCAACTTGAACTCCTTACTCGTCATCCATGTGGAATCATCGAAATGGTTACGGACGGTGAGTGGATCCCATGCATGGCCACGTACGGTTCACCAATTCTCTGGCCATACATTACCTCCCAAACCTTGACCATAATTTGTGATCGTCGGAGATGTAGATGCATCATGCATGCCACACCGGCCGGCCGTCACCCTAACTTGGCACAGACCATCCATCCATCATGCATGCAGCATGTTAAGCACACATGATTCGTGAGCATTAATCCTCTGTTCGTTGGTGGTTTTCCTTTTACAACAAATAACCTCGTTAACTATCCCGTATTCCATAGCAGTTCTTCAGACCATTCATTCATCGCATGTGGAAACAAAGTGATTCGTATTTTTGGACTGGTCTGATGCCTGCAAAATCAAAGTTCTTCACACTTGGACATTTTTCGATTAAGGATGAGTCTTAGATAAGGTTCTGGGAGGTCTCTTGGCTACGCAATACCCCCCTCCGAGAACAATATCCGGCATTATATAGTATTGTTCGTTACAAAAGTGATACCATTAAGAAAGTAATGGCAACCTCGACTCCAGATGTAACGTTCAGGAGAGATTTGATTGGTACGCGGTTGGTTGTATGGTAAACCCTTCTACAACGGTTAGCCAATATACAACTTTCAGCCGCGCCAGACGAATTTAGATGGAATTTACATAAGAATGGCAAATTCTCTGTAGACTCCATGTATAATGCTCTATCTCATTCTAATGTACCGTTTGATAACGGCAAGTTGTTTTGGAAGATGAAGATACCGCTCAAAACCAAGGTTTTTGGATGGTATCTTTGTCGGGGAGTAATTCTAACCAAAGACAATCTTGTCAGGCGAAACTGGCAGGGAAGTAAGAGTTGTGTCTTTTGTCATCAAGATGAGACAATAAAACATCTCTTTTTTCAGTGTCGATTCGCAAGGTCTATATGGTCTATCATCCAAGTAGCATCCAACATTTATCCACCATGCAGTGTGACCAATATCTTCGGGAATTGGTTAAACGGTATCGATAATCGGTTTAGGAAGCTTATTAGGGTGGCAGCGCTTGCCATCATTTTGTCGCTATGGCTACGTAGAAATGATAAAGTGTTTAACGATAAATTGTCTTCTCCCTTGCATGTCATATACCGGTGTACCGGTACACTCCGTTCATGGTCGTCTCTTCAGCGGGTGGAGCACAGAGACCTATTTACGGAGGTTTGTGCACGGTTGAAGTCTATGGCGAGGGATACTTTTTCCCTTCACGGGTGGCAGCATAATCTACTCCACCACCACTTCAGGCGTAGTTACATTTGCTCATTATGATATGATATGTAATACGCTAGTTCTCTTTTTCGGATTACGTACTATGAAACAGCTATGTGCATCTTAGTTATACAGAGGCTGAGCGTAATCGCTTAAACTCTTAGATAATAAAGCGCCCTTTATATTTTTTTTTAATCTCGTATTCCAGCAGATGGTATGCACTGCACCTAGCTAGGGTTGCAAGCGGACGTACGTCGTCCCGCTTTAGGGTCCTTTAAATAAATTCCTAGTTCAAACTGCCACGTACTAATAATTCCTATAAAATGTTCCAACTAACTCAGCAGAGTGTTTTTTGCATACACTTGGCAACCCTAACTGTACCGTACTCCATGCATGGATGCTACAAGCAGCATGGCAGGAGTAGCCAGAAGAGAACGTTCTCAAACTTGACACATATGATTGTTGTTGCTTTGCAGCAATACTTTCTCCACCTTACTCAATGTGTGCATGCTTGATGCTACAACTATACACGCCACTAAAACTTGAGTAACCCATCTCGAATTAAAAGGTGGCGGTGAGGGTGATGAGCCATCCATGATATGGCGGACTTGTGGAGACTGAGAGGTCCCCTAGCGATGATTGCCGGACAAGACATGGACCCTCGTTCACAGGCCCATGCATCCTTTTGCATTGTACTGTATCTGTATGGTCCCTGTGCCCAGCTCCACTCCACTCCACCACCGAAGAAACAAAGAGCACAGATCTGAATCTCATCCTCTCGTGCATACATGATGGCCGGCCAGCTACCCAGCCGTTGTTTCATCTAGAATCTCATCTACCGCTCCTCCTGATAATAACAGCCGGCGTCCTTTCTATCACCCTTTCGAGTTCGAGTTCGAGATCAGGGCACCAACCCACGGTGTCGTCCGATAGATCCACCGATCAGGTGAGCTGTCATTCCGGTGCAGTTTGAGGCCCTTCCGGTCGCTAAGAGCAAGTGCAATAATATAGCCGGTTGTTGGCTATTAGATAGTGCCATGTCATCTATAGCCAACTTAATAGTCAACAAGTACAATAGCTAAACATAAGTATGGACTATTTTATTAATAGTTGACCCACCTTTCATCCTCACAAACTGCCTAGGAGCTCGTGTTACAGCTGGTTATTGCATAAGAGCCGGCTTTCATTCTCTCTCCTATTCTCTCCCCTCCATGTCAGCATGAAAATACTATTTAAACTGACTAGACTTTATTGTACTTGCTCTAAAGCCAAAGGGAGCCTGAATATCAGTTACCTCCCTCTTCCAGCTTATATTCTACATGCACCACCATCTGCCGTCAGTGCTCTTCTTTTGGTTTTTTACTGGAGCGTCAGGTGCCAGGTAACAGAACCATCGACTATTTGGTTTCTTACACACCTTTTTTGGGTGACAATGCAGTGGGTAGAGAAAGACCTGCCAGCCATCCGACTCTTTTGCACCGCAGCAAAGCAAAAGGATAGACGTAGGACGAGAGAGAGGCCCACCCCACTCCAGCATGCACCACCACCACTCGACTCGGACAGCGAGTCGTGCAGGAACGTACGTACGGATCCGGATGTGTAGATGCCGGCCGCCATCAATATCCCAATCATATCCTTCACAGATCACAACAACCCCTACCCATCATGGATACACATGTGTACATATGAATGTGATAGTACCTCTTACACTGCAAAATCCTACTAAGATGCATTAATTAATTGCTTTTATATCTTAATATGTACATGTTATTTGTATCACCCACTATTTTAATCAATAAATTGTCCACATCATTTCCACGTGCCCGGTCCGAGCACGCTGAATTATGTTCATCACCTTCCTGGTTCGCCGCCTTGACGACGTTCGGTCACAGTGGAGGATTTTGCTCCACAATCGAGAAACGACTACACGTTGTATGTGTAAGGTTAGCCAAGGATCTTCTGGGCGGCGCAATATGTCGATGTTCGCCGTTTGTCTACGACGTGGGAGGGCATGATTGGAAGCCGAGCACATGTCATGGCTTCTTATAGCGACAAAGGGAGGCAAAGGTGGTAAACGCAAGCGTTCAGGGGCAGGAAACATTGGCGCGAGCGGGAACCGATGGGCAGGAAACGTTGTGTGGCGATGCGACGCTTTGGTTTAATGCCTACAACGCGCAGCTTGAGGGAACTGCGCCATTTCGTGAAGGAGAACGGCTTCTACAAAGCGTGAGTAATCGACACATGCCGAGCACGTGTCAATGAAAAAACAGACCCTATCTGTAAGAGATGGTGTATGCCGCCCACGAGTAGGCCTCCAAGTTTGGTGGGTGGATTGGGGACCCCGAACAAAAATGTGCTCGGACCGGATTCTAGGTGACGCTCTATCTGTTCTCTTTGTTTGGACCCTTGATCTTTGGGGCTTGTTTGGGTGTGCAGAGATGGTCTAATATCTAATGTAGGGATACGAAAACGGTACCCGTTTGTCCAATTTATACGAAAACGGTACCCGTCGTGGAGGGAACAGCGGCGCAGCTGCCGCCGGCCGACCGCCCGTCCGGGCATGCGCCGGCCGGCCGGGAATGCGTGCCCTGCCCTGGCTCACCTTGCGTGCGCAGAATAGCTAGGAGTGGACTTGGGTGTCCGCTGGCCGGCCGTCAGAGTAGGGATACGTACTGTACAGCGCTGTACTAGACTAGGAGGAGACTGTAGGGTACTTACTCCTACGGCAGGGAGGACCAGACCAGAGGCTGCGCCCTCCGTAGGTACTACCCTACACTACACTCCTACTGTACTGTAAGTATTTACCGCCTTCAGCAGCAGTAGGACACAGCCTAGTCCTACGACACAGCGGGCAGCGGCCTACGTCGGTCGCTTCTCCCTCTTTACTTCCATCTGCCTTTTCGTCCTTGGCTGGCTGAACCGCAACGGGAGCCTCCACCCTAGGCGTGCTACTTCAACACATGTCAGCCGCGCAGCTCATACATAAGTTTCACAGATTCGAATTATTTTGAGAAAAAAATGTCAAATTGCTTTGCTAAATGGCTTCCATGTGAACCCTAGCCGCCGCCACCCTCGCCTCGTTCAACGACATGCGTGACCTGTCGACGCCAAATTCATCCATAGACAAAGGCTCGTGCAGTGCAATGCAGTGGCGATGACGATCCTCGCCATCGCGGCGAAGCTGTTCATAGTCTTCTACATGTTTTAAACATTTGATCAATATTTTTTTTATCACCGTCACACCCGAATCTATCATAAACATTACAGTACATTGGTGTCAGCCAAAACGGTGTACCTTCCTAAAGTAATGCTTTTTATATTTAATGAAGTTCTATAAACGGCACATATAAATATTCATATTCCTTGAGGTATGTAAAGAAATCATTACAAGAAGAACAAGTCCTAAGAGGAAATATGCACTAAGAAGCCAAGAAATAAATTTGATTAGTTTTTTAATACATGGCACAAAACTAAGCATGCTCCAGGGTTATTAAATGAAAATTCCAACATTTTGGGGAAAACAACCACCCAGGCAGACCTTTAGATTCCGATAAAGATTTCACTTGCTATTTTTTTAATGTAGGACAACAAAGTTCAAGGGTTTCTACAAATTATGGATACACGTAGAGTTTTGAACCAGTTTATGATATTTGAAATAAAAACACCTATATGGACCTCTTTATTTCTGTTAAATTGCAACTTTTCAAGTAAGTTCCCTAGAAATTATCGGAATATGTACAAATTCCGGATAAGTATGCTTAGCATCTCTGCGTAACTCTCATGAAATTTCATGACATCTTTGATTAGCAATAGTATGTCAACACCCAGTATTGCAATGCCATTCTCACGATAAAAAAAAATTGATTGGTGTCAAAGAGGCTCTAACCAACGGAACCACCAATATGGTTAAAAATTTAAGGGTTAGCTTTAACTCTAACACGATGACATGTCTTTTGAGTCCGAGTCGAAGTTCTCGTGGTAGGTGAATTGTCTTCATTGAGTTGGACAATCTTAAATGTCTGCCGATCCAATTTGAAGTAAAATGTCGTACATTCACATCTACCTTATGTTGGATGTTTGTATAGGAAAAAATAGAGCGCATTGATTAAGGTTTTGCTCAAATTTCGTCTTTTCAATTCAAGATGTACTTACCTTTTATGTGAAGACAAAAAGCAAGCTACCCATCCATGATCCATCTGAGCAGTAGTGCAGGACACAGCTCACCTCAACCCATTGGGCATTTGGGAGAGCTTTCCCCCTTGGTACCGTTGTGCCATCTTTCCCATCTGCTGTGGCACTGCAGCAACCTATCTATCCTTCCCATCTTCTCTACAAAACCAAACCCCCAGCAGCAACACTGTCACCTCCCTCCTCTCCTCGCCTCGGGATCCCTCGTCGTCGCAGCACGATTGCACTGCCGAATGTCTCGAGCCACCTCCTCTGCGCATTTACTTGCCACCTAAAAGGGGCACACCCCGCGAGAGGACAGCGAGGTCGCGACGACAGCAGCAGCAGCAATGGCGCGGCATATATAGCCGCCAGGCCAGGAGCAGGCGGCAGAGTCGACGACAGCAGCAGCAGCAATCGGTCGAGGAGCCAGTCGCTGTGTGTTGCCTTGTTTGCTTGCGGCGATGAGGCGGCTCGCGGTACTCGCCGTGCTCTTCTTGGCGCTGCACCTGCTTCTACTAGGATGCGCCGCAGAAGGGGATGGCTCGTCGGAGGCGGACGAGGCGCCGATGGAGGAGAAGGAGAAGCGGGCCCTGTACGCCGCCGTCGAGAGCTTCGTCGGCAAGGGGTGGAACGGCTCCGAGCTGTTCCCCGACCCCTGCGGCCAGACTCCTATCCAGGTTCGTCTCCGGCGGAAATCTGCATCTCTGCTTCTTGATTTTCATGCCACAAGTTGCTCTGAGTACTGGAGAGCAGAAAAATCACTGTTTTGATTCACTCTCATCATCCTATTCCTAGTCACATCAAAATTTGATTTTTTTTCCCACAGATTTATTCCTAGTCTCTTCCGTAATCTGAATTTTGCTTGCTACTGTACTTCATTTGGGTTCGAGCTTCAGTCCAAACCGGGGCTAAAAAGGATGCTGTTTAGACGCCCAAATTGCCGTTATCCTACCTATCTTGGGAATGCAAAGAGAGATTCTCTGAACACAAATTCCTCGAACTTTCTGTTTGCTGCTAAGACCTCAAATTCTGAACACTGTATCACCGCTTCAAGTCTCCCTGTTCTCGTGCATCCTCTGCATCTTCCTTTTTGCCTCTGTAGCGGCGTCCTGTTTCCCCACTGTTCTCCTTGGAGAAAGACTCGAGATTTACTTGACTGTAGGGCAAAAATGAGACCTTTGTTTGAGAACTTCTACAGCCTCTCGATTTTTGCCCTATTTGGGCAACAAGTTTCCCCCACATGAAAGTAAATCTCTGATATGAAATGTCATGTTTCCTTAAACACATCCCAGATTATCTTTCTTTTTCTTCCCCCTTTCCTTCTCATTTCTCTTTTAAGTACTTTACAAAACTCTGGCATTATATTTCTCCACCATTCCTTGCTTTTTTTTTTATTTCCACTGTTGGGTAGTTTCACCTTGTTTACATCTGCTAGAAAAATTTACACTCAATAGAACGTACGAGCATTGCATTCTCATCCAGACTTGTAGTACCTGAATATGTGACTCTTCCATGTCTGTTACTCCTAGTAATTGCCCCAATTCTGATTTACTGTCGTACTGTATGTAACTGTAACTGTCGTCAGTTACGGACTGATGATGTGATTCAAATTCTGCGAAATAATTGGATGCCATTTCTCTGCTGCAGGGAGTGTCATGTGATCTCTTCAATGGCATGTGGTACCCAACTGTGATCAGCATCGGTCCAGTGCTCGACAACTCGCTGCAGTGCTCTCCGGATGCCAAGTTCAGCCCCCACCTGTTCGACCTCCGGCGCCTCAAGAGCCTCACCTTCTACGCCTGCTTCCCGGCGACCAATCCAGCGGCCATCCCGGCGAGCAACTGGGAGAAGCTGTCCGGCAGCCTGGAGACGCTCGAGTTCCGCACGAACCCGGGCCTGAACGGCGCCATCCCGACGTCCCTCGGGCGACTGTCCGGCCTGCAGTCCCTCGTCCTCGTCGACAACAACCTCACCGGCGCCGTGCCGACGGAGCTCGGCGGACTGACGAAGCTGCGGCGGCTCGTGCTGTCCGGGAACGGGCTGTCGGGCCCGGTGCCGGCGACGCTCGGTAACAACAACGACCACAACCACGACGAGCTGCTGATCATGGACATGAGCAAGAACTATCTAACCGGGTCTCTGCCTCCGTCGCTAGGTGGACTCAAGGGCCTCCTCAAGATGGACCTGAGCAACAACCGTTTGGAAGGGAGCGTCCCGCCGGAGCTCGCCGGGCTCCAGAGCCTCACGCTGCTCGACCTCCGGAACAACAGCCTCACCGGCGGGCTGCCGGATGCCGTGCTGGGCATGCCGGCGCTGCAGGACCTGCTGCTCTCCAACAACCCGCTCGGTGGGAGTCTGATGATGCGGTCCGGATGGGAGAGGATGGCGAGCCTCGCCACGCTGGACCTGTCCAACGCCGGGCTGGTCGGCAGCATCCCGGAGTCCATGTCGGCCATGACCAGCCTGCGGTTCCTAGCGCTGGACCACAACCGCCTCTCCGGCCCCGTGCCGGCGAAGCTCGCGGCGATGCCGAGCATCGGCGCCATGTACCTGAACGGGAACAACCTGACAGGGCCGCTGCAGTTCTCGGCCGGGTTCTACCAGAGGATGGGCAGCCGGTTCGCGTCCTGGGACAACCCCGGCCTCTGCTACAGCAATGATGCCGCTGCGGCGAACGTTGATGACGCGCCGACTGGTGTGGCCGTGTGCAAGGACGTGCAGGAGTCGCCCGGCGTCGGCGTGAGGGACAGGGTGGATGGGAGTGGGAGAAAGCCGGAGGCTAGCTCCAGCCTCCAGGCTTCTTCCTCGTCCTCGTTGGGCTATTCGGCTTCCATGGTCATCACTACCATCTGGTGCTTGGTTCTTGTGCAGTGGATGTCGATGCTGCTCTCGTAGGCAAATTACTAAGTTCAGATATTCCGATACAAGGAATCAAGGAAGAACTGAAGAAGGTATAGTTAGCTCAAATAGTTTCTCCATGATTGCTCTCACTTTTGGCATTTTGGCCGGTGTTTCTGTTATGTCTATGAAGAACATCAGCAGAAGCAATCTAGTAGTGGTTAATCCTGGTTGTACGCAAGTTTGTACTGACAGGTGGCTTCTTCTTTTGGTGTAATTAGTAGTTGACAGTTTCTGCTGTCATATGATAAAGCTAGGAGGATGTGGATATTATATGCTTGTCTTTATCCAATGTTCACTTTTGCTCATGCTTTCAGCTTAAATCACTACTCCATGCTTAATTCAACTTCCAGCAAACATAAATCCCCCGCCCAAATTCCGTTGTCATTTAGTGCTACTGTGTTATTCGTAGGATTCTCAAAATGTAGAAATATGAAAAGGGAGAATTAGAGTATCATGTCTGTTTGAATCCTACAGATTTTATGTTTTACATGATTTTTTTAAGATGTGTTTCAATTAAGAAAACAAATGAATTGTAAAATGTTTGAATCGTACACATTTTAAGTCTTACATGATTTTTTTTTCAATATCTGATTGAATTGAGAAAAGAAAGGAATTGTAACATGACCTTCGAGTGGATGGACAATTTCCTTCTACATGAAAAAATACACTAAGTATTCATCAAATCATAGGAATCAAACTTTCCAAGTAGGAAAAGTTTCTAATGATTAAAATTGTTCAAAACTCCCGTGAAGATCCTTTAAATTAAAGGAGTCGTAGAGTATCTCCACAAGTCGGCAAATTTTGTCGGGCTCCCTCAAATTGTGTCCGGTTTAGAGGCTGCTAGACACATATCCGGCATAACGGGGGCGGTGTGTCGACGGCACCGCCACCGTTAAACTACCTCAAATTGTGTCCGGTTTTTTCTGCCCATTTTCATTAGTATGCTCAAATTTGTCTCTCAAATATAGGAAAAATTGATCCATACTCTAGTGTTTTAAAATGATTTTAAACATATAGTTATTGTAACAATTAAATGTAAAACCAAAACTCGGCAAGCTCGAGTAAACATGTGACACCCAGCTACTCGTATTTCTAAACGCGCGTAGAAGGGCGTGGGTGTATCATTTTGCACTTGATCATTAGTTGCCTCATCAGGAACCAACATGTCTTGACATGACTCGGCGAGAGAGTCCCGGTACTCACACTTCTAATTGAATACCATATTATCAACTCGCTCACTATCCTGATCATGTTGTGCATCATAAAAACACCGTTCACAGTCTCCCGCATCTAGTATAGCGATCATGATAGATAAGGGCACCGGAAAGAAGTGATCCTAGCTAAATTGGTTAGGAAAATGGAAGTACAACCCAGTCACACAGATTCAACTCCTCATTGACGCAGATTGGGTTCTTATTATTTAAAATATAAAATGTAAAACTCGATGTATGGGCTTCCTCTACCGCATTCCTTTCAAACAAAAAAGGGTACCACAACCGTAAATCTGGTTTGGAGCACACCAAATGTCGGATTTACATCTTTCTGGACACTCCATTCCCACCTTGCAAAATGAGAGAAGGGGCAGACCCATAATGCATTTTTCAGAGGGGGCACATGAGGTGGCTCGGGAAATTCTTATTTAGCTCGACATGTTTTCAATATTTTTTCTTAAAAAAATGAAAATAATATACGTACATTGAAGTCTCAGTTTTTGAGTGGGGGCCTTGGCCTTCACAAGCTCCTACTTGGGTCCTTCAATAGACCAGACCAGGATTAATGAGACAATCATCTCACAACACTTTCAGTTGCAGGAAGGCATGTTTCGGTAGATCAGGATCGCTGGAACCTTGAGCTGCTTCAGTGGACGGATGCAAGTCCACAGTGTTTTTCTCCCCTAAAACCTGCAGAAACCCGAGGAAGAAGAACCTTGTAGCACTGTAGTAGTGTGTAGCTTCCTCTTGTGTACTGTACTGTATTGTATAGACTGGTTTGTAGTGTGCAGAAGGAGGCAGCAGGCGCGCAGTGCAGCAATGAATATCTCTCTCTCTCTGGCTGCTGCTCTTCCTCGCTAGGCCGGCCGTAGTGCTTGCTGGCTCTCTACGTCGTAACATAATACTAGGCTACAGTACATTCAAGATTTGAAAACAAAAACTTACTGAACCCTGGCTGGATATAGACAGTGCAGTAAAAACTTGTGGGTGCAGAGTGCAGACCGACAAGTCCTGTGCTAGCATTGCTCTGGGGGTGACACCGGGCATGCAGATGCAGGCCGGGGGAAAGGGCACGTCCCGTCTGTCTACTGCTCTGCCGTGCAGTGCTCAGGGCTCCTCGACGCGACGCTTGTTCGACACACCCGTCGCGTCTGGTCTGGAAATACGGCAGCTTCTCCGGTACATGTTTTCTTTACAAGTGCAAGGTTTTTACTTGGAGAAAACGATCTCTACCGCCAAACCCAAGGATTTGGGCTAGGAAGCATCAAGCCTAGTGCCATGGCCCTGTGGTCGACCACCCGATGCACTGCCTAGGGAGACGATGCGGAGGACCAGTTGGGGGTCTGGCCCCTGATGCACTGCCCATAAGAGGATGCGGAGGACCAATTGGGGTGTGGCCCCTGTAGCTCCCGGTCTGGATCCCGAGTGAGGCCAAGTTCCGGGACGCCATGGCAACGACCTCCCTCGTCAGCCGTCTGAATCATTTAGAATACCGAATCACTATAAGTAGATCCAACTTTAATTATAATCGTTTATTAAATCTCGCAATGTTCATATAGTTGTCTACGAGTCTATGAGGTTGATCAAAATTATACTATGTTAACTTTTGACTTAAAATATACCACTTAGGTAATGGAATGGTGTGATACTTGAGACTTTTTATTTATGAATTTTCACCCGGGGGAGAGGGTCTCCACCTGCGTATTTATGAAATTTATATATAAGATATGCAAAATCTCAAACAGTTTGATGATCTCCACTGACACACCCAATAGAGTGTCCGACGAACGGTGGCGGAAACGTCCTATTGGGACCACTGCCACATGTTGTCGCGCTCCACGGAGCAACTCTCCCCACGGCCGCTCCCAATAGATGCTAACAATAAAATTTAAACCAATTTTCCATCGAATAAACACAATTCAGTAATGTCTAAATAAAATCATATTACAAAGCTTAAATACATAAAATTGTTCATGAAGAAAATTCATATTGTTATTCAGATTAAAATAAATCGCACACTCGAGGAACGCCTTTTTGTCCTTGAGTACCCATCGATGTGCAACTAGATCATTTTGCAATTTCTTGTGAGTTCTTCCGTCTTGGATTTCTACGTTCATAGTGAAGAAAGTGTCAAACTCTACAGGGCGTGTTCGAGCTGTCCACCCGGCATATAAGGCGGTTTGCCCATCCAGTTTAGAGATGATTTAACCTTGTTTTCAACACGATCAAATATGAGGCCCACCTTTGGGTTATTGTGGGGAGCCAAACATCTAAGTTGTATTATGCCGAGAGTAGGATTTTTGATTTGAAGGTTTTACCCTACGTGGGGACTCTTGGACGAGGTTCGTCCGTTTCAAAATAATAAATGAATATTTCATTTAGCTTCATATACACTCTTAAATGTTCTTTTGCGGGAGAATAGAGATTTTTCTTTAGGTGTGTACTCTGAAATATATATATTTTTTGTTGAGAAATCACTAAAATTCAGTGAATTATGATTAAATCAAATTGAAACCGATTCCCACAATCACGACACATTGAAAGCGATGTACCAAAAAAACACTAGTACAAGATAAAGATCAAGGCTGTTAACCAAACAAAACATGCTAATTACACTAAAAGAACAAAACTACCTATCACTCACTACACACTTGCAGAGCCAAGACTACTGTAGTTAGTTAACCACCCAGAAGCAGCTGCATCAGCGAATTTAAATGACAATATTCATGGAACCTAGTCGAGCTAAGGGCACCTCCAACGGGCTGGCGCATGCGGACATCCAAATCGGTCCGTTTTGGTCTGTTTGGGAGCTAAGGTGTTGGAGAATTTCCCGCCTAATGTGACGTTCAGAAGAGATCTTATTGGTCCCCGTCTAGCATCTTGCAAAGGAATGAGTTGTTTCAACGGTTGGCTTTGATCAACCTGACACAGGGCATGGATAAGTTTAGGTAGAATATACACAGAACGAGTAAAATTACCGTGAACTCTATGTATAAAGTCTTAATCCAACCGATAGCAGCGGAGAATAATAAAAACCTTTTGAAGATGAAGATCTCACTTATGGATGTAAAATGTATACATGAACTTTATATGGTATTACTCATATTTCAATCTATAATGATTTTAGGAATATTTTATAGTTTTCCTATTTATTTGAAATTAACCTAAAAAAACCCTTTTTATATATTAATATTTCACGGAGATAGTTTTTTTTTTAATAAGGAACAGCGTATGAGCGACCGAAACCCTACACCGTACCCACGCCGCCAAGAGCAGAGCCAAAGACCTCCGCGGGCGCCAAGGCTTTAGGTCAGGGAAGGGGAAGGTCGGGGGAGCACAGCACAGGGGCCGCAGCAGCAGCAGCGAGCAGTGCGCTCCTCTCCGCCCGCTCGCCACTGTTCCCCCTCGCGGGCCCGCCCGTCCGATGGCATCCCCGCTCCCGCTACGGCACTGACCCCGCCGCCTCTTCGACAGCACGGCCCGGGCAGATCCTGGGGCCGTGATATCCAGCCAGTGTCCGGCGCCGACCTGAGACGCGGGGATGGACATCAGGAAATGGTTCATGAAGCCGCACGACAAGAATGCTGGTGCGGCCAAGCCCTCCGGCACCGGCGCCGCACAGGCGCCCAAGAAGCCTGTGCTCAGCATTCCGGAGCCATCTTCGGTACAATGCTCGCCTCTGGTTTTCTGCCTTCCGCATTCTTCTGGTTTCTTAGGTTAGGTGTCTCTTGCACGAGTCTGTTTTTCTTGTGGATACATAATCTGGTTAGACCTGGACTGGATGCAGTGAAATTCGTGTTTGCTCACCGATGCCTAGTCATCTGGATTGCTGATGACATACTCATTTGCATCATTAACCAGTGGAAATCCCTAATCCTTCTGCTAATTAACATTGCATTCTTTTTTGTTTTGATAGTATGATCCTTAAACTTATGCAGCGATTCTGGATTCACTTTTGGTTGTACATTATTCAGATCATAAAACTCATGAATTGCCTTCAATCTTTGATGTTTGATTGTGCACCATGATACAAAAAAATAGCACTTCAAGTCAGATTCTAACTTAGTTATATACTGTTGCACTAATAGTGTAGTTCGACCAATGGCTCGCTGTAATTCTGCTCTTGCTTCCACTGACCTAGATTATGTGATATCCCTCAGTTCCTGTGTATCATTAGTAATTCCAATAATGGATCATGCAGGTGTCTGGTAATCAAGATGCTTCAGCTAGAAAGAAGACAAGCAAGTACTTTACACCCAAAACAGAAAAAGATGCAGATGTTGCTGAGAAGAGTTCATCTAAAAGAAAACTTCAGAAAAGCAGCGACGATCTCGAGGAGGACAGGAAGCCATTGGCATCGAACAAAGTCCTTAAGGATGAAGAAGAAGACGACGACGATGACTTTGTGGTGCCTTCCAAAAAGAAAACCCCAGTGAAGCCACCACCATCAAAGAAATTAAAGGCTGCATCTAATGGTGATGACGAGGACGAAAGGATGGATGAAGATGCCAAGACCCCTTCCAAAGCAGCTGGAAGAGGAAGGGGAAGGGGAAGGGGAGGAAGAGGAGCAGGAGCATCCCATGCAAAAACTGCTAGTACTGATGATGATGTTGATGGTGGGGAGGACAGGATGGATGAAGATGCTAAGAAGACACCCTCCAAAATAGCTCGGAGGGGTAGAGGAAGGGGAAGGGGTGGAAGAGGAGGCGGAGCGGCTCATGGAAAGACTACTGACCTTGATGATGATGCTGAGGAGGAGAGGATGGATGAAGATGACACGACCCCTTCCAAAGCAGCTGGAAGGGGAGGAAGAGGAGCAGGAGCTACTCCCGGGGGAAGAGGGAGAGGAGGGGGTGGGAGAGGTTTCATGAATTTTGGTGAAAGGAAGGATCCTCCTCACAAAGGGGAGAAGGTAATTCATAATTGTTGCACATGTTTCTGAAAAACTTGAGAAACTCAACGCCAAATTGTTTATACCATATTCTGTAGGAAGTCCCAGAGGGTGCTCCTGACTGTTTAGCTGGTTTGACATTTGTCATAAGTGGCACTCTTGACAGGTAAGGTTTACTGTCTTCTTTCATTGATGTATAAGTGCTTTGTTTTATGATCGTGCAATTACCAATGTGTGTAACTATTTCAGCACTTCCAACCTTCCTGGTTGACATGGCACTGCCAGTAAATCATCATAATTGTCTATTTTTTGCAGTCTTGAACGGGAGGAAGCAGGTGATGTAATAAAGCGTTATGGGGGCCGTGTGACTAGCGCTATTAGTAAAAAAACGGTATATAACACCTGCTGATGTAGGTTTTTAAATGAACTATATCATTGTTGAGTTTTGATGTTGCTTGTTGACAGAATTACTTATTGGCTGATGAAGACGTTGGTGGAGTGAAATCTAAGAAAGCAAAAGATCTGGGGTATTACTTGATAGCTTTATTTTGAAAAAGTTCCTTTGAGTTTGTTTAAGTTGTCACTTCTTCATACATGCTCACATTTATTGCAGCGTCCCGTTCTTGACTGAAGATGGTTTATTTGATATGATCCGGAAATCAAAGCCTACAAAGTCTCCTGTAAACAAACATGAAAATAACAGCAACTCAGAAAAGCTTCAAAAATCACAGACGAAGAGCTCTCCAGTTAAAGTTGAAAAAAGAGGTAACCAGAAACTTCTAAATTGTAATGCATCTTTAGTTTTATAGCACATACATATTCCTGCTTAGTTCCATTGCATATACCTGAAACGTGATTCTAGTGTTTGTTCTGTCTTCTTACCCTTTAACACTGTAGATGTATGATTCTACAAATATCATATCCATCCATATGCTTTTTTATATTGCATTTCTCATGTTGTTAATGCTTATGCAAATCCGGTTTTTCAATATTCAGCTGTTGAGCAAGTCAGTACCATGGACAAGAGTATTGCCTCAACTGACAACCAAAAGGCCAAGGTTGTTAACCGCGGTTCTTTGCAATGGACAGAAAAATATCGGCCAAAAGTTCCAAATGACATAGTTGGTAACCAATCAATGGTGAGAAGTTTTGCTTTTGGTTATGGTGGTCATGTACATGTATGCACAAGTAACTTAGTATGAAATAAGTTTCTGATGTATGTAGGTTAAACAACTTCATGATTGGTTGAAAACTTGGGAGGAGCAATTCCTTCATCCTAGCCAAAAGGGTAAAGGAAAGAAGCAGACCGATGGTGGAGCTAAAAAGGCTGTATTGCTGAGTGGGCCTCCAGGTATTGGTAAAACTACAACTGCAAAAGTTGTTAGTCAGATGCTTGGATTGCAGGCCATCGAGGTGTGCATTCGTTCTTACATACATTATTTATGAATTTATTATCCGGGCAGCTATTTGTTCTTTATTTACCTCTGAGACATAAATTAAAATGATTAATATATTCATAACAGGTTAATGCAAGTGATAGCCGTGGTAAAGCAGACTCCAAGATCGAGAAAGGTGTTGGGGGGAGCACATCAAATTCTATCAAAGAGCTTATCAGCAATGCTACTCTGAATTATAGTGACAACCGGTCTGTGCTACAGAAAATATCATGAACTTCTAGCACTTTTGATTTTCTGTCAGTTATAATAAATTGTGGAACAATGTCACAGGACAAAAAAGCCTAAGGCTGTACTCATAATGGACGAAGTTGACGGTATGTCTGCTGGTGATAGAGGTGGAGTTGCTGATCTTATTGCCAGCATCAAGATATCCAAGATTCCTATAGTTTGCATTTGTAATGACCGTTATAGCCAGAAATTGAAGAGCCTTGTAAATTACTGTTTGCTGCTCAATTTCAGGAAACCAACAAAGCAGCAGGTTATTTCATTCCACATTCTTATTATAATGATTTATGAAAATTAATGTTTGCTGGCTGCGAAACTGACATGTTGTTATCACTTCTAAGTTGCTTGCAGTTTATAGGTAGAGATGTAGTGTAGCCTGCTGGCACTCATTTTATCTTATGCAATTCCATCTGTTTAATGGTGTTTTTTCTGAATGCAAGAAAACATGGTTAGACTCCTTTAAATATTTTCCTAATTGTTGTTAAAAGCTCTTTTTTCTTACTTCTGCATTCTTCCTCGTTTATTTTTCATCTCACACTATATATTAAGATTTGACAGGCTTACTACAAATTGTACATGTGACACAAAATTTTGTACTTTGGGGTTGGCTCTAAGTTCTAACTGTTTAACTCAACAGATGGGTAAGAGGTTGATGGAGATTGCCAGAAAAGAAGGTGTTCAAGCTCAAGAGGTGTGCTCAATAAGTTCTCAGAATTATGTTCTTCCAATCTCTGATCAGAACTTCGAAAAAACATAAAGAAATACCAATTAGTTTGAACTTAAATTACATGTAGTTTCCTTTGCTTGTATGTTTTCATTACATATGCTTTTCAGACTCAGTTGCTAATATATGTGGTTTTCTCATCTGGTAGAATGCAATGGAAGAGCTTGCAGAAAGAGTACATGGGGATATTCGCATGGCACTCAACCATTTGCAATACATGAGCCTCTCCCAGTCCATGGTCAAATATGATGATATAAGATTGCGTCTTAATAGTAGTGCCAAAGATGAAGATATCTCTCCATTTACGGCTGTTGACAAGTATGATCCCTTCTTTAGTATACCAGATTGTCATTCTATGGAGTTATCTAGTATTTATATTGTCAGTTTTTCTGTGATAGTTTCATGTTTATTGAGTAATATATCTGTGGTGTGATAACAAAATCCTGTCTAATTTGGAAAGTGTTAAGTATGACCAAAGTTTCCTGATCACGTAGGGTCTGTCTGGATCCCTAGCTTGCCTTGCTTAGCCATATGTGAAAAAGTAGCTCCGCTGGGCATAGCGAGGGGAGCAAATACACATGGTTTTTAAGGCGACACCTTAACGCCTTAAGAGGAGGGGGCGCCTTGACGCCTAGGCGGGCGCTTTGGATGTCTAGGCGCCTAAAGCATGCCTTAAGGATGCCTTTAAAACCATGCAAACACATCCTTAGTCCTTACTGCTCTCTCTTCGTAATCTTCATAATGCAAATAGATTTCTTTTAGGGATTAGTTACTCTTTTTTGGTGTTGGAAACTATATCACATCATGACAGGGCAGATGGGTGTTCATGTTTTTGTGTTTTTGCATTAGATATAGAAGAATTTTTATTGAGTTACTATTTTCCTAGTTTCTATTGCATATCCATTGGAAAGGCACATGATGATAAAATTCAGTTGATGGTTTCATGTTGTGCTAAATATATTTAGGATAAGACGTTTGCACATGTACCAATTGCAGCCCTTGGAGATTTAGAAGAAAAACAGCAAGTAGCTTTTTTTGTAACGGCTAAACATGTAATTTCCAACTAATTTAGATCTCTGAAGTTAGAATCGTTTGCCCCTGCAGTTCACTAGTTCAATTCTTTTTGTTGTTTGGATTCGACAGGGATTTAATCACATCAAATCATATTCTTTCATTCACCTACTGCCTACTGGCATGATCGCTCCTGTCAGATAAATAATACGTGGTATTGTAATTGGTTAATTACATGAATGACTTTGCGACACTGATGTTGTTTTGCATTCTTGCCTGCCGCCTTTATGTTCTTTATGGCTATATTCAACTTCCAGGCTGTTTGGTTTCAATGGTGGGAAACTAAGGATGGATGAGAGAATCAATTTGAGCATGAGCGATCCTGATTTAGTTCCCTTGATTATACAGGTTTGAACTATGCTAGTGCAAATTTGTTTATGTCATCTGTACGAGTGCTAATTCTTCTTCTATCATGAGATATTTTTAGTACTATGGATTTATTTTCTACGTACTGAACGGAGAGCAATTAATAATATTAGTGTATCATTGGTTTCAATCTACTTTTGTTGAGCTTGAAACCATAATCATGCAATCAATTCCTCAGCTTGAGTGATAAGCCTAAAGTGCATCCTTTGTTGTAAATTCTTGAGAAACGTGCTTGAAAGGCATAATATATCATTTCCAAGCCTATGAGTAGGCGACCTTGTGAACCCCTAAGTGCTTAGCTTCGCTGGTAGTGACACTTGGAGGACTGTCTCCTGCTGAAGCCCACAACCGACCTCTGAGTGCTTGTTAACTTAAGTCAGTTTCATCAGAGGCAGCACTGTTTCATCTGGAAAGCTGGATGCTAGCTTTAAAGTTTATACCATCCGAGCTATTGTATGAAGAAAATTTTCCGCCATTTTTTGCTCTGCTGAACTCAGATATTCGGCTGAGTTGGTGCATATTAGAACATGTTTTAGGCTGCTTTTGTTTTAATTGTTGTGACATTATTTTTCCCCCAATTCTAAGGTCATGATGCATCCAGATTCTCTGTAGCTTCTGTCATATGTCTGACTAATGACTACATTCACATCCTAATATCTGCCCGTTGTAGGAAAACTATATCAATTATCGGCCTAGCGATGTGGGGAAGGATGACAGTGGAGTTAAAAGAATGAATTATCTTGCCCGTGCCGCTGAGTCTATAGCGGACGGTGATATTGTTAATGTACAAATAAGGAGATATCGGCAGTGGCAGCTTTCCCAAGCTGCTAGTTTTGCTTCATCTATAGTACCGTATGTACACTGATTGATCCAGATGATTTGATTTATCCAAATGTTCCCAACTCAGACTAATCTCTTTCAAAATTTTCCAGTGCTGCTTTGATGCATGGAAATAGAGAAATCTTTGAAGCAGTAAAGTTCAAACCCTAGCCATCAATTACCATTATTTGCTACATCTAATTATCATATTTGTTACAGACTGGATTGGATAATGTTTTTTGCAGGGTGAACGGAACTTTAATAGGTTTGGCGGATGGTTGGGTAAGTACTCTACCACTAACAAAAACAAAAGGCTACTGGAAGATATCCATAGTCATATTCTTGCATCGCAGCAAGCAAATGTGGACAGGTGGGTACTTTTTACACATCTTGAGTTTTGTCATACTGTTTTACTGGTCTTCTGCAGCATATTATTATTCTCATGTACGATGTGTTATGTAATTGCTGGTTTAGACAGGTCGCCTGCTTGTTTTGTATCTGGTCATGATCAGTATGTCTAATCTTAATGTTTCATAATGGAGTTTGGTGAACCACATATATCTTTGCTAAGTCTGCTAAGAATTTAAATACTACTAGTTGAGTGCCCGTGCTTTGCCACGCCCATCTGGTGTGTTAGTCCATAACCGGCTTGTGTTCTCCTGAATCCTATCCATTAAGTTTATGTAGTAATATTTAAATCTGTAATCTGTACCTCCCTGGACCCCAGAAACCATGTTCTTCACTGGTAAAACTCCGCTACTTACACACAATGCTTGTTGAATTATCAATATAAATCAATGAGCACTAAAAAATCAGAGTTATGTCAGTTATTTTCTTGAGTGGTTGCTTTATCACTGGGATCCACAATGAAATGATAAGGGCCATAGTATAACCTGCTATGGAAAATATACAAGCCATGGATTTTCTTGTCGGGCGGACAGCCAAGATGCAACTAATAATTGCTAGAAACGCCTGCTCGCTTCCTGATGTAACCACTATTGAACTAGTGCATTCATATTGAGCGAATTAAAGGGTGCCATATCCTTCTCTTGACCTGCCTTTTGATGGCATTTTTTAGATAAAGGTTACGTTTTTCTATTTCAAACCATGCATGCTCATCATTTGCTTACCTTTTGTGTGGTAAACATTGACCAAAACTCAAGATCTTTGACAATGTTTTAACTTGAAAGAACATATTTTGATCTTCAAGAGGATCCGTGCTATGTTTTATCGTAGACTAAGTTTTATAATTGTTGGTAATGGCAGGGAGGCTTTGAGGCTCGATTATCTCACTCTTCTCTTGAGACAATTGACTGTCCCACTGAAGACAATGCCTAAGGTATTGTTATCATAAATCTTGATGTGGTATATGATAGACTCCAGTTGTCATTATATTCGAGTATACTGAGAACATTACTTTTTGGACTTATCTTGATCATCCACCGAATTAATGAAGCATGAAAAAGTTTTGTTCAAAGCCTCAACTACTGGACTGATTCAAGCACATTGTCTTGATTGCATGTCTTGACAGATGTGCTCCACTTGAAGAAATAATGCGTTATGAATTTTCTTATTTTCTTTTTAAAACGGAGATTCTTTCCTTATTTAAGGTTTTTAGCGAAGAGATGGTCTGTTTGACGCACAATGGCTTGCAGTCATGTGCTTACTCAATTCAACTGTTACAATCTTATTATATTTTATGTATCCTGTGTTATAAAAATATGGAGAACTTTTGTCCACACTCTGTATGCACTCACACTTTAGGTGAGTAACTTTGTGCTATAAAACCAACTTGTTAGTTTCCAATGCAGTAATCTCATGCACAGAAACCTTTATCTCAGCTGGTGATTGTATATTTGTCAATTCGAGCAGGATGAAGCTGTCCAAAAGGTGGTGGAGTTCATGGACACTTACTGCTTAAGCCAGGAAGATTTTGACACACTTGTTGAATTATCCAAATTTAAGGTTGGTGATTATTCTAAAAGCTACCTGATGTTTTCCTCCATATAATGGTATTCATTAACCGTCTATTTTTAGTGGCAAAGTTTTTTTTCCTCGAGAAAACGCAAAAGCTTTGCGTTTCATTTCATTGAAAAGACAGAAAGTTCAGTTACCATCCTCCTAGGAAGCGGGACAATTGACATTATATATATAATACAAAGTTAGTTAATACATAATACAAATACGTCTGGAGAGTAGCTTTGCTTCAACTTTATATGTTGTATTGTGCTAATGATGACTTTTGAATTGGTTTTGACACTTGTTTGAGATAGTTGCATAAGCAACTGTTGCGTTTATCTTTTGTGGTGTGTGTTCAAGTCAAGTGTATCATATGAACTTAGCATTTTATGAGAACTTCAATGGCATATTAAGCTTGTGATGGTGTAGATGTGAAATAAAAAGAGATGACGATCATATGCAAACATAACATAGAATAAAGATACCGTGAGTCTTTTGGTTGTACCATTGATGTGTGGTGTCACAGTAATGGGTCATTTGGTCCACAAACTTGTGTAGCACATGTCTCGGGGGTTGTATTGTAGATTTAAAAAAACAGATTCATTATTTTTTTCAGCGCACTGTAATTCAGTTCAGAACTCTTATCATTATCATTTGGTTCAGTGCGCAAATTAATCTTACTGTAAGAATCTATGCAGGAATGACTTAGTTGAGTAAACTTGTGTGAATATAGTTGGCATTGCCACCATTCCTGCTGATGGTGCTGCTGAATATGCTTTTGTTCTGCAGGGTCATCCAAATCCTATGGATGGTATCCAACCAGCTGTTAAAAGTGCCTTGACGAAGGCTTACAAACAAGGAAGTAGTTGTCGTGTTATTCGATCTGCAGATTTAATAAATATCCCAGGCATGAAAAAAACTCTAAAGAAACGAGTGGCAGCTATCCTGGAGCCATTGGATGAGAGTTTGCCTGAAGAAAATGGAGCATCAGCTGAAGGTGACGAAGAGGAATCTTCCGATGCTGAAAATGATGGTACATGCTTTCTTCTTTGTCAATAATTACAATCAGACAAGGGCTTGAATGGTGAATTATAATTATTGATGTCTAAAGGTTGTACGTATTAAGTAATCTGTTTCTTCTAGGAATAAACCTATGTCTAACACATACATTTGGTGCCATTACTGCCATACCATATTCATATAACTTCACTTTTGTTCTTTAGTCTATAACAGAACATGCTGTGTGATAGTACTAGTCGCTGAAATCAATAATTTCTTGTGCGTTGTTATTAAACCAGCTGCATTGTTTGTCTTTCAGATGAACTTGTGCCTGGTGACTCGAAGCCGAAACTGGACCTGCAGAGTGATAAGAAGAAAGGTTACTTGTCATGTTCTGCCTTGTTTGATATATGTTATCACCAGAGTTGTCTCTGGCACATTTGAAGCCAACTAATTTGTGATATTGATCCTACTCCCAGGAATTCAAGTTCAGCTTGACCTCAAGGTCAATGGCAACGGCTCGAGCGCAAAGAAAGCGCCAGCAAAACCAAAAACTTCAGGATCTGCAAGGAAGGCTGCTGGAGGCTCAGGTGGGAAGAGAAAGAGGTAACCCACCGCGAACCCTAAGTCGATGGTGAGTCTGATATGCTGGAGCAGAATGAGGTTGGAAAAAAAAAATCTTGCACATATCCTTGTAGGCAATAGGTAATGCTGTATCTGCTCCAGATGTGTCCATGTTTTGTTACCTTGGCCATGTAGTGTAGCTGTGCTTCAATGTATTGGCATTTAGCCCGCCTGACACAACTGAGAGAACAGACTTGACTTGCTGTGTTTGTTCTCATTTCTGCTGACAATGTTAAGTGGTTGGTCACGATATATTCTTTTCTACCGTATCTGATGCAGTTTATTTTACTTTTTTGTATAAACCGATTAACCCCCATGCACTTCAACTTCTAACCTTCCCTCTTCTTGGCTGTAATAATTGTTTAAACTGGTACGTGTTGCACACTTGCACAATAGACAAATGAGAAGAAGGTCCATATGCCTAGAGATGAAAAAAAGAAGCAACTTCTGTTAAGCTTGCTGAATGTCCAACTTCTCTGTTTGATGCAGTTTTTTTTTAACTTGATGGGGAGAAGGTCATTATATGCTGTCTTTTTAGACGTGGCCTGCGGCTGTGTTTGGTAGGTTGGGGCATGTCGGATCCGACGTGATGAGCGCGTCTAGGCGACCTGACTTTGAGAATTACCGGACAAACCTGGACGTTTTGGACTGAGTTTGGGGGAGGGGGCTGGGTGTGTGTTTTCTTCCCGGGCCGTATCCTGGCTGTCCGTCCGGACATATAAGGCCAGTTTGCCCACCCCTTTTGGAGATGTTTACCTTGTCTTCAACAAGATCAAAGATGAGACTCGCCTTTAGGTTATTGCGGGAGCCAAACAGCTAAGTTGTATTATGCCGAGAGTAGGCTTTTTGATTTGAAGGTTTCACCCTAAGTGGGGACTCTAGCACGGGGTTCGTCCGTTTCGGAGGAAAATTAAGATTTCATTTGGCTTCATATACACTATGAAATGTTTTTTTTTTGAGGGAGAATAGAGAATTTTTTGAGGGTGTGTACTCTGAAATTTATATTTTTTGTTGAGAAATCACTGAAATTCAGTGAACTCCGATTAAATCAAATTGAAACTCATTTTCAGAAACATGACACATCTCCTGTCACTCACTACACACTTGCAGAGCCAAAACAAAACAGGCTGTTAACCAAGCAAATATCCACATCTCATGTAAAGTGACAGCAAAAACAGACTAATTACACCAAATCTACTCCCGTCACTTACTACACACTTGCAGAGCCAAGACTTACAGTAGTTAACCATCCAGACTCCTTATGTTGCTCCATCGGCGAATTGACACCGGCCAAAATGACAAAAGTCATACAAACTAGTCGAGCTAATGAACTATATGCTTCTTCTTCTTGATCATCTATGTGAAAGTTTGAAGTTGTTGCCTACAACAACGACATCATCACCTGAACCAACACCAAGCACCAGAGGTCAGTGGCCATGGCAGCCGAGTGGACAAATGATGACGACGACGCCGGGACGCTAGAGCTCGCCTCGGGCTTCCTGCCACTGCCATCCACCCTGTCCCTCACGCCGACGCCGGGCGACTCCTGCACGTCCTTGCACACGGCCACGCCGGACGGCGCGACATCAACGGTCGCCGCAGCGGCATCATTGCTGTAGCAGAGGCCGGGGTTGTCCCAGGACGCGAACCGGCTGCCCATCCTCTGGTAGAACCCGGCCGAGAACTGCAGCGGCCCTGTCAGGTTGTTCCCGTTCAGGTACATGGCGCCGATGCTCGGCATCGCCGCGAGCTTCGCCGGCACGGGGCCGGAGAGGCGGTTGTGGTCCAGCGCTAGGAACCGCAGGCTGGTCATGGCCGACATGGACTCCGGGATGCTGCCGACCAGCCCGGCGTTGGACAGGTCCAGCGTGGCGAGGCTCGCCATCCTCTCCCAGCCGGACCGCATCATCAGACTCCCACCGAGCGGGTTGTTGGAGAGCAGCAGGTCCTGCAGCGCCGGCATGCCCAGCACGGCATCCGGCAGCCCGCCGGTGAGGCTGTTGTTCCGGAGGTCGAGCAGCGTGAGGCTCTGGAGCCCGGCGAGCTCCGGCGGGACGCTCCCTTCCAAGAGGTTGTTGCTCAGGTCCATCTTGAGGA
Organism: Poa annua; assembly: GCA_026929855.1. Taxonomy (NCBI): domain Eukaryota; kingdom Viridiplantae; phylum Streptophyta; class Magnoliopsida; order Poales; family Poaceae; genus Poa; species Poa annua. The sequence goes on along the minus strand of CM049428.1, from coordinate 3,791,119 downwards.
GGCCCTTCAGTCCACCTAGCGACGGAGGCAGAGACCCGGTTAGATAGTTCTTGCTCACGTCCATGATCAGCAGCTCGTCGTGGTTGTTGTTGTTGTTGTTACCGAGCGTCGCCGGCACCGGGCCCGACAGCCCGTTCCCGGACAGCACGAGCCGCCGCAGCTTCGTCAGTCCGCCGAGCTCCGTCGGCACGGCGCCGGTGAGGTTGTTGTCGACGAGGACGAGGGACTGCAGGCCGGACAGTCGCCCGAGGGTCGCCGGGATGGCGCCGTTCAGGCCCGGGTTCGTGCGGAACTCGAGCGTCTCCAGGCTGCCGGCGAGCTTCTCCCAGTTATTCACGGCCGGGATCGTCGTGGGGTTGGTCGCCGGAAAGCAGGCGTAGAAGGTGAGGCTCTTGAGGCGCCGGAGGTCGAACAGGTGGGGGCTGAACTTGGCGTCGGGGGAGCACTGCAGCGAGTTCTCCAGCACTGGACCGATGCTGATCACAGTTGGGTACCACAGGCCATTGAAGAGATCACATGACACCCCCTGCAGCAAAGAGTGGCATCCAATTATTTGGCGGAATTTAAATCACATCATCAGTCCGTAACTGACGACAGTTACAGTTACAGTTACAGCAGAGTACGTCAGTAAATCAGAATTGGGACAATTACTGTACTAGAAACAGACATGGAAGGCTCACATGATCAGGTACAAGTCTATGGAGGGTAAAATTTTCTAGCAGATGTCTACAAGGTTAAACTAACCAGCAGTGGGAGTTATATTAGTGATCAGTGAAAATAAAAAAAATCAAGGGATGGTGTAGAGAAATAATGCCAGAATTTTGCCCAAGTACTGTAAAAGAGGAATGAGACGGAAAGGGTAAAGAAAAAGAAAGACAATATGGGATGAGTTTAAGGAAAACATGACATTTCAAATCAGAGATTTCTTTTCATGTGGGGGGAAGTTTCTGCCCAAATCCAAATTGGCTAAGAATCGAGAGGCTGTAGCAGTTCTCAAACAAAGGTCTCATTTTTTACCTACAGTGAAGTAAATCTCAAGTCCTTCTCCAAGGAGAACAGTGGGGAAACAGGACGCCGCTACAAAGGCAAAAAGGAAGAAGCAGCGGATGCACAAGAACAGGGAGACTTGAAGCGATGATACAGTGTTGAGAATTTGAGATCTTGGCAACAAAGAAAGTTGGAGGAATCAGAGCATCACTCTCTTCTGCAATCCCAAGATAGATAGGACATGGGCAATTTGGGCGTCTAAACAGCAACCTTTTTAGCCCCGGTTTGGACTGAAGCTCAAACCCAAATGAAGTACAGTAGCAAGCAAAATTCAGATTACGGAAGAGACTAGGAATAAATCTGTGAAAAAAAAAAATCAAATTTTGATGTGACTAGGAATAGGATGATGAGAGTGAATCAAAACAGTGATTTTTCTGCTCTCCAGTACTCAGAGCAACTTGTGGCATGAAAATCAAGAAGCAGAGATGCAGATTTCCGCCGGAGACGAACCTGGATAGGAGTCTGGCCGCAGGGGTCGGGGAACAGCTCGGAGCCGTTCCAGCCCTTGCCGACGAAGCTCTCGATGGCGGCGTACAGGGCCCGCTTCTCCTTCTCCTCCATCGGCGCCTCGTCCGCCTCCGACGAGCCATCCCCTTCTGCGGCGCATCCTAGTAGAAGCAGGTGCAGCGCCAAGAAGAGCACGGCGAGAACCACGAGCCGCCTCATCGCCGCAAGCAAACAAGCAACAGACAGGCAGACAGCGACCGGCTCCTCTACTCTGCCGCTTGGGCCTGGCGGCTATATATGCTGCCTCGCCATTGCTGTCCTCTGCGTTTCTCAATGCGGCTTCTCGCGAGGTGTGCCCCTTTTAGGTGGCAAGTAAATGCGCAGTGGAGATGGCCCGAGACATTCGGCAGTGCAGTGCAATGCTCGGGAGAGGAGGGAGGTGACAGTGTTGCTGCTGGGGGTTTGGTTTTGTAGAGAAGATGGGAAAGAATGGTCAGGCCACAACAGATGTGTTAATGTGTGTGCTGCACTACTGCTCATATGGGTGGGAGCTTGCCTTTTGTCTTGACATAAAAAGTAAATTTTGAATTGCAAAGAGGAAATGTGTTGATCTATGGGTGGGAGCTTGCCTTTTTTGTCATTTCAAATACGTTTTTTGAACGGTGGGTGCATCTACCCTATGACCTGAAACAGATTTTCCCGCATGTTTACTCTTTTAACAACAGTATATATGGACGCGATTTAGCAGAGTAATTTGTTTTTTTTTCCAAAAAAAATCTAATATTTGAAACTTGTGTTGAAGTACATACACGGGCTACACACATCAGACCGTGGCGCACCTAGGGTGGAGGCATGTGAGCATGTGTGATGTTGGTTCTTGTTGCGGTGCAGCTAGCCAAGGACGAAAAAGGAGAGGAGATCGAAATGGCAGATGGAAGTAAAGAGCAAGAAGCGATCGACGTAGGCCGCTGTCCAGTGTCCGCTCTGTCGTAGGCTGTGCCTGTGCCCTTCGGCTGAAGGCGGTAAATACATACGTACTGTAGGACAGGAGTGTAGGGTAGTAGTACCTACGGAGGTCGCAGCCACTGGTAGTCTGGTATGGTGTGGTCCTCCCTACTGTAGGACAGGACAGTATAGGAGTACCCTACGCCCCTACAGTCAGCTCCTACGCCAGTACAGTACGCATCCCTGCGGCCGATGGCGACGGCAAACATGCATGGCATGGCGCGCCCCAAGTCTACTCTGAATTCTGCGCACGCAAGGAGAGCCATGGCCAGGGCACGCATTCCCGGCCGGCCGGTGCATGCCCGGGGTAGTAGCTGTAGCATAGCGGCACGCGGCGGCCGGATGGTCGGACGGCGGCAGCTGCGCCGCTGTTCCCTCGACGAAGCTTGCTTGCTGCTGCGCGTACTGTATGTACTGGTGCTGTACTCGTCGTACGTCTATCCTTTTGCTTTGCTTTGCTGCCGAGGAAGATACATACTACGTACATGGAGCAAAAGAGTGGATCGGATGCTTGGTTGGCAGGTCTTTCTCTACCCACTGCATTGTCACCCGAATAAGGTACAGTACTAGCTAGTGAAAAACCAAAATTCGATGATTCTATTACCGCCTGTGGCACCTGACGCTCCTGTTATTGATGTTTGAGGCATACCCAGCATGCATACAAGTAGCTGATTCTAGAGCTTATTTCGAAACTGTTCACGCACTGCACTGATCACATCTCACTTGCTCCAGAACGGCAAAAGAAAGGAGAGCACTGAACTGAAGGAAGATGGTGCTGCACTGCACTGCTGCCACTCAAAACTGCACTGATCACCTGATCGACATTCAGGCCCCTTTGGCCTTTGCAACCCAAGGGTCTCCAACTGCACTGGAATGACTGCTCACCTGATCGATGAATGGGATGTGGAAAGGGTGACAAAAAGGACACCGACCGGGTGTTATTAAGCAGGAGGAGCGGTAGATAGGAAGGATGCCATGTAAACGCAAACCGATCGAGAGGAAACGCGGAGCCGGCCGGCTGCAATTGTGTGTTCGTCCAAGTCCATGCATGAGCGAAGATGAGATTCAGATCTGTGCTCTTTGTTTCTGCAGTGATGGAGTGGAGTGGAGCTGGGCACAGGGACCATACAGATACAGTGCAATGCAAAAGGATGTAGAGATCCAAATTTGCATGCATGGGCCTGTGATCCATGTCTTCGTCTTGTCCGGCAATAATCGCTAGGGGACCTCTATCCCTCCCTCCCAACTCGGCCATCACCCTCACCGTCACCTTTTAATTCGACATGCATGTTACTTAGTAGGTTATTACTTAAGTTTTTTTAATACACAGTACAGACGCAGACGCTCACAAACACGCACGTACATATACCCCTAAGTTTTTTTTAGATACACAGTACAGACGCAGACGTTCACAAACACGCACGTGTTAGAATTTGGGCCCAAATGAGTGGAAAGCCCAATAGCAATTTCTGAAATCTCAAAGCCCATGGAAAAATGGCAACACATGAGAGTGGAGTGGGAGCTAAAATTTAGTCTCACATTGCTAGTTTAAGAAGAGTGGCACCTCCTTATATAGTGGAGTGGAGTGCTACTTGGTAAGCTTGTGAGAACATGAGGCTCTCTCACGTGCTCCTCCTCCTCGCACCGCACCGCACCGCCCGTCCGTCCGTCTCGTCACGACGCGTCGCGGGTTGCGGGTTGCGGGTTGCGGGAATCTTGCCGAGCCGAGCTTTATTTTTGCAGTCGGTTCGGGTCGCTCTAAACGTGCGCGACACAGATAGTCGGTTCGGGTCGCTCTAAACGTGCGCGACGTGGACTTGGCCCATGTTGTACCCGTTAGGGTTTTCCCTAGACGTGCTATATAAAGTCGGGCACTGCGTGCGCTGCAAATACACCGAACCAATCTAGGTTTTGCCACCTCGTGCCTTGCGCCGCCACCGTAGTCTACTCCATCCCGAGCGCCGGCGTGCACCGGCGAACGGGACAGCAGGTCTCCGGAACCCTCGTCCTTTTGATCCTGTACGGGAGAGGGCGAATAAGGTTTTTGGGAAGTGTTCCACGCGACTGCTCTCAACCTCTTCATCACGGCTCGCCTTCCTGGACGTGTACGCTCGCCGGACTCGCGGGCTGCTCGTCAACAACGTCGCCATCGCCTTCAGGAAGCTACTGCCGTCGCTGCTGCTGCTGCAACAACTACGACGACTACTACGACTACTACGACTACTTCATCTACAGTTGTTCGGTACGTTCATCACGTGCCGATGTGCCGATTTAGTATGTCCATGCATGTAGACGTTTTGCTATTGTTCATGTTAATTAATACATCTAGTATTTGCGAGATTAACATGCTAGTAGCTGCTGTTATAATGTTAAATATACTGGAATTAATCATAGAAATTGTGCCTAATATTCCAACAATCCAAAAACCTTATATGTGTTATAGGCAATTTCCTGAATTAAACATGGGACATCTATCTGATTCGCTGAGGCCGGACAAGTTGACCGGTGCGGATTTTAAGAGATGGCAGATCAAGACCACGTTGTGGTTGCGATCTCTGAAAGTGTTCGAGGCCAGTGAGGCTTTACCTGAAGGAGCTATATCTGACGAGGATCAGAATAAGTTCAAGGAAATCAACACTGCCTTTGTGGGACTCGTTCTGAGTGTTCTTAGCAACAAGCTGTTTGATGTGTACATGCACATCTCAGATGGCAAAGAGCTCTGGGAGGCACTGAACGCTAAGTTTGGTGTAGCAGATGCTGGCAGTGAACTGTACATCATGGAGAGCTTCCATGATTACAGGATGGTTAACAATCGTTCTGTAGTCGAACAGGCTCATGAGATACAGTGCATTGCGAAGGAGTTTGAACACGCTAAGTGTGCCTTACCTGACAAGTTTGTGGCTGGGTGCATTATTGCAAAGTTGCCTTCTTCATGGAGGAACTTCGCCACAACTCTCAAACACAAGAGACAGGAGATATAGGTTGAAAACCTGATAGCGTCTCTTGATGTTGAGGAGAAGGCTCGGGCTAAGGACACTGCTGAGAGAGGTGGTGAAGGTCAGTCTAGCGCCAACATGGTGCAGAAGAACCATAACCACGGCAAGAACAAAGGAAAGAACAAGCCTGCTTTCAATGTACCTGCCAAGACTAATTCTTTCAAGAAGAAGAAGAAGATGATGAACAAATCTGGGCTAGGTTGCTATACCTGTGGAGAGCTCGGTCACTTCTCTGTGGACTGCCCAGATCGTGCAGACAAGAAAGGGAAAAAGGCCAAGACTGTCAATGTCGTGACCGCTAGCAATACTGATGGGTATGGTAATTTACCATTTGTGCTTTCAGTATTTCATTCTCCATGTTGGTGGATTGATACGGGTGCTAACGTTCATGTGTGCGCTGACATCTCTTTGTTCACTTCTTATCAGGTCGCTCGGGATTCTTCCGTCCTAATGGGGAATGGATCACATGCTATTGTTCGCGGTGTTGGCACGGTAGATCTGAAGTTTACTTCGGGGAAGATCGTGCAGTTGAGGAACGTGCAGCATGTCCCTACTATGAACAAGAATCTCGTTAGCGGTTCCCTTCTATGCAGAGATGGGTTTAAGTTAGTCTTGGAGTCCAATAAAGTTGTAGTGTCAAAGTTTGGACAATTTATTGGTAAAGGTTATGAGTGCGGAGGCTAGTTCCGTTTTTCACTTTCAGATTTCTGTAATAAATCAGTAAACCATATTTGTGGCGGTGTTTCCGATGATACCAGTGTTTGGCATTCTCGTTTATGTCACATTAATTTTGGTTTGATGTCTCAGTTATCTAGTATGAGTTTAATTCCAAATTTCACTATTGCCAAATGTTCCAAGTGCCATAGTTGTGTGCAATCAAAGCAACCTCGAAAGCCTCACAAGGCAGCCGAGGAGAGACATTTAGCACCCCTGAAACTCGTACATTCGGATCTGTGTGAGAGGAATGGCGTGTTGACAAAAGGTGGAAAGAAATATTTCATGATTTTAATTGATGATGCTACTAGGTTCCGTTATATATATTTGTTGCAAACTAAAGATGAAGCTTTAGACTACTTTAAAATTTACAAAGCTGAAGTAGAAAATCAACTAGAGAGAAAGATCAAACGTCTTAGGTCGGATCATGGTGGCGAGTATTTCTCCAAAATATTTGATGTATTCTGTGAGGAACATGGCATTATTCATGAGAGGACGCCTCCCTATTCTCCCCAATCAAACGGGGTTGCCGAGAGGAAAAACCGCACGCTGACCGACTTGGTGAACGCCATGTTGGACACTGCTGGTTTATCTAAGGCATGGTGGGGGAGGCTTTATTGACTTCGTGTCATGTCCTGAATAGAGTTCCTAACAAGAATAAAGAGAAGACCCCTTACGAGGAGTGGTCTGGGAGAAAATCATCACTTTCTTATTTACGCACTTGGGGGTGCTTGGCGAAAGTCAATGTTCCAATTCCTAAGAAACGTAAACTCGGACCAAAGACAGTGGATTGTGTCTTTCTGGGTTATGCTCAGCGGAGCATCGGCTATAGATTTTTAGTAGTTAAATCTGAGGTACCTGATATGCATATTGATAGTATTATGGAATCTCGTGATGCAACATTTTTTGAGAACATGTTTCCTATGAAGGATATGCATAGCACTGCTAGGATTTCTTCTGAGATATTTACTGGATCTAGCACATCTGTTGATTATTCTGAACAACCACATGTTGAGGAAGTCCTTGAGAAGGATGACAATGAAGCTCCCAAAAGGAGCAAGAGACAGAGGATCGAAAAATCCTTTGGTGATGATTTCATTGTGTACCTTGTGGACAATACCCCTACGTCCATTGCAGAGGCATTCGCATCTCCTGATGCGGATGACTGGAAAGAAGTTGTCCATAATGAGATGGACTCGATTCTTTCTAATGGAACTTGGGAATTATCTGAACGACCCTACGGTTGCAAACCCGTGGGTTGTAAGTGGGTGTTCAAGAAAAAGCTAAGGCCTGATGGTACTATTGAGAAGTACAAGGCACGGCTTGTAGCCAAGGGTTACACACAGCGTGAAGGCGAAGATTACTTTGACACCTATTCACCTGTCGCTAGACTGACCATCATTCGTGTACTACTTTCCATGGCTGCCTCCTATGGTCTGATCGTTCATCAAATGGACGTAAAGACAGCTTTCCTTAACGGAGAGTTGGAAGAGGAAATCTATATGGATCAGCCCGATGGGTTTGTAGTAAAAGGTGAAGAGAGAAAGGTGTGCAAATTGTTAAAATCTTTGTATGGGCTGAAGCAAGCACCTAAGCAATGGCATGAGAAGTTTGACAGAACGTTAACGTCTGGAGGCTTTGCCATTAATGAGGCTGATAGGTGTGTGTACTATCGCCATGGTGGGGGCGATAGTGTCATATTATGCTTATATGTTGATGACATACTAATTTTCGGTACAAGCATGATAGTGATAAATGAGGTCAAGTCTTTGTTGTCAAAGAGCTTTGATATGAAAGATCTGGGACAAGCTGATGTGATTCTGAACATCAAGCTGATTAGGGATTACGTTAACGCAATCACACTATGTTGAGAAGGTCTTGAGCCGATTCGGCTTTATAGACAGCAAGCCTTCTCCAACACCCTATGATCTCAGTGTGACACTCAGAAAGAACAAGAAAGAGACGAGAGATCAATTAAGATACTCTCAAGTGGTCGGTTCACTCATGTACCTTGCGAGCGCGACGAGACCTGATATCTCTTTTGCTGTGAGCAAATTGAGCAGGTTCATGTCTAACCCGGGTACTGATCATTGGCATGCACTTGAAAGGGTCATGCGCTATCTGAACGGTACAATGAGTTACGGGATTCACTATTCAGGGCACCCTGCTGTGCTTGAGGGATATTGTGATTCGAACTGGATCTCAGATGTTGATGAGCTCTACGTCACAAGTGGATATGCGTTTATTCTTGGTGGTGGCGCAGTATCATGGAGGTCTTGCAAACAGACCATATTGACGAGGTCAACCATGGAAGCAGAACTTACTGCGTTAGATACAGCTTCTGTTGAGGCAGAATGGCTGCGTGAGCTCTTGATGGACTTGCCGGTGGTTGAGCAACCATTACCGGCCATCCTTATGAACTGTGACAACCAAACGGTTATTGTCAAAGTGAACAGTGAAAGAACATTTCTATGATCTCTGTGTTTTGTGTGTTAGTTAACAACATGTGGATGTATTAAGTTGGTGTTAAGTAATGCAGGATAATCTAGGAACTCTTCAGATGCCTCAGCACCAAAACAGGAGAAAAAGAGACAGCACTGAAAGTGTGCTCAGCCCCTGGTGGGGGCCGGAGTTTCCGGTCCAGGGGGCCGGAGTTTCCGGCCCTGCATGAAGTTTCCGGTCCCTGAGGACCGGAATCTTCTCCGTTGCTCGGTTGCCGAAAGTGTGCTCAGCCCCTGGTGGGGGGGCGGAGTTTCCGGTCCCAAGGACCGGAGTTTCCGCCCCAGGCCAAAGTTTCCGGCCTCATGCATCTCGAAGATGTCCAAGTTCAGATTGAAGATCTGGTGTTCAGCCCCTGGTGCCCCCCGGAGTTTCCGGCCTCCCTAGGCCGGAGTTTCCGCCCCTGGCCGGAGTTTCCGGCCACTAGGGCCGGAGTTTCCGGCCTGGGTTTTGGCTGCAACGGTTACATCTTTGGAGGGGTATAAATACCCCTCCTCCTTCCTCCAGAAAAGTGCTTGACCTAAAAAGGAGGAGCTCCATTGTTGTTGCAAGCCAAGAATCCCAAGATCTCCCAATCCCCCCATCCAAACTCATTGATCTTTGGAGGATTGAAGGAGAAGGCCCCGATCTACATCTTCACCGAGCCGTTCTTCATTTCCCCCTCATTCCACTTGCTAGGGCTTCCACTAGGAAACCTAGCCCATTGTTGTACTTACCTATTGTCTTTGTGACAGATTGTAGCTGTTCGGGAGCCCCCAAGCCCTTTGTGGGTCGTGCCCCGAATCGTTGTTGTAAAGGCTCCGGATTCCGCCTCGAAGGATTCTGATAGTGGAAGGTGACCAAACCTTTGTGGTGCGGTTCACCGGAGATTAGGGTGAGGCCTTTGTGGCCGTTGAACCATAGTGTTGGTTCACACCTCTCCAACGAGACGTACTCCCATTCAAGGGAGGAACTCGGGAATACATCCTTGTCGTCTCGTGTCTTCACTTCGGTTACTTCTATCCTTTTTATTGCCTTATTGTATCTTGCTTAGTTGCTAGCTTGTCATATAGGAAATTCACCTTAGTTGCATATCTAGTGAATTTACCTTTTGTGTCAAGCCTAATTTGAAAAAGAACTAAAATTTGAATTAGCACCTATTCACCCCCCCCTCTAGGTGTCATACCGATCCTTTCAATTGGTATCAGAGCTAAGGCTCTCTTTTCGGGTTTAACCGCCTAAGAGAAGTATGACACAAAGTGAGGATGAGACCGCAAGGCTTGCCGAGGCTAATGAGTCCCTTAAAAAGGACCAAGCCACCGCGGCATCCATGGCCGATATCAAAGCTTTGGAAACAACTTTGACATCTTCCATGGATGCTAGGTTTAATGAGTTTCGTGACTTGCTCAATAAACTCATTAACGACAAGTCCTCGGATTTCATCCCGCTTGAAAAAGCTTCTAACTCCGATGAGGGTGGACCCAAGGAGGATAAAGAGCAAAAAGAGAAGGAGGTGAAAGCAAATGATAAGCCTAAGTCATCTCCCAACTCGCATGAGGAAAAGGAAGAGTATCATGCCGTTCGGGGATGGTATTCTCCCGATCCAATTATCACTACCCGCATAAACCCTTTAGGTCCCCCACCTAAGCTTAATGCATTAGCTTTTGCTAGTTGGCAACGCTCAATGAAATCTCATGTCAACAGTGCCTCCATCGAGCTTTGGAGGATTATTGAAGAAGGATACATTGTGGAGGATCCAAGCAACATGACCAAGAGAGAGTTCGCCGAAAAGCAACTAAACGCTTCCGCTCTCCATATGATTGAACTCTCCTTGAGCGACACCGACAAGCATCATGTTCTACATGCCACCACCGCCAAAGAAGCTTGGGATTGTCTTGAGCGTGCCTTCCTTGGAAATGAAAGCATGAAGAGAAATAGATATGAATCCTTGAGCAATGCCGCCGAAGGTTTCTACATGCTTGACAACGAGACCCATGAAGAGATGTATGGTAGACTCAAGACTCTTGCCAAAGCATTTTATGATGTGGGAGCAACATATGTTGATGATGCTTGGGTCAAGAGGAAGTATGAGAATGCTCTCTTGCCCTCGGAGCCAATGGAGTTGAAGTCTATTCAAGGAAGATACAACTACCTTCAATTGTCTTCCCATGAAGTTATGCAAGAAGTTCAAGCCTCCAAGGTTGCCACCAAGAATGCCGAAGATAACCGTGCTAGGGCCATGGGAATGAGACAAGGTCCCTCTCTTGCCTTGAAGGCCAAGGTGACTTGCCTAGATGCAAATGATGAAGTTGAAGCTTGTCCTGGCAACATTGCTCCACATGATCTTGAGCAAGCCCTCAATAGTCACATTGCACTTGCCACAAGAGTGTTTTGGAATGACCCGGCTAGTGCTAAAGCTCGTGTTGATCGAGATAACAACACAAGTGGCAAGAAAGAGCTTGCCTCAAGGACAAAGACATGCTACAATTGTCATGACAAGAACCACTACATAAGAGAGTGCCCTTATGAGAACTGTGAGCAAAATGATGGGAAGCTCATCCCAAAGGATCACTCCAAGTTGATTCAAAAGAAGCCCGCAAGATCAAGAAAGCCCTTCTTTAAGAAGGCACCGAGAATTGTGTTGGTGGCACAAGAGGAATATGCCACAAGTGATTCCGAAGATGAAGATGCACCTAACAAAGAGGTAGCCGCATTGGCTATTGTCTCCACTTCACCATCATCTCTTTTTGAATCCCCCAATGAGAACCTCTCCATCAACACCGCTCGTTGCCTCATGGCTCATGTCACCGAGGTATCATCCCCTTCTTCTAAGACTATGCATGATCAATCTAGTCTTGAGATTAAGAAGGAATTAGTTGCCTTCGATACTTTTGTGACTAACTTGCAAGGTGAGGCCAAGGAACATGTTGAGTCTCTCATGAGACAACTATGTGCGGCCGAAGAACTTCTTCAAGAAAAGAGTAAGATTGAGAGAGAGGATTCTCTCACCATTGCTTCCTTGAATGCTTCCATAGCATCCTTAAATAGCTCTCTTGATGAAGAAAGTGAATATAGAACCACTCTAGAGGAAAGACTTGAATCTCTTGATGCTAAAAATGATGAAATCATTAGTAAAATCATTAAGGATAGAGATCATGTTTTTGCTAAATATAAAGTGATTAAAAAGGAGAAAGTTGAACTTGGGGTTGCAAATACTATACTTCTTGAGGATATGGAGAAGCTTGATAAAGCTCACAAGGTCTTGAAAACGACCCACTCCATCCTTGTTAAGTCACATGAGCAACTCCAAACTCAACTCTCTAAAACTTGCTCAACTAGCATAACCATTCTTCCTCGTGTTCATGAAAATGTCATTGAAGAAAATGCTAGGTTAAAGGTGGATCATGCTAAGACCTCTATTCCTAAAGGTAACGATAAGGGTTTTGCTTATTTGTTTGAGTTAAAACCACACAAAGGAAAGGAAGGTCTTGGGTATGTGGCCGAGGCAAAGAAGAAGGTGAGCAACACCAAGGAGAACAAGATCAAGCCCGCACAAGCTAAGACTAACATTGCGAGTGGTAATGCCACTAGGGGCAAGACCACTCGTAGTGACTTTGCGGGGCATAACAATCCCAACTACATTCTTTATGTAGATTATTATGGTGATGTTTATGCAAAATATGTTGGTCCTTATGATGGTTACATTGACTATTCTATTTGGGTTCCTAAGACCCTTGTTGCTAACCGAAAGGGACCCATTGAGAAATGGGTACCTAAATGCAAGAAATGATTTCTTGTAGGACTATGCTTCCGGTGGATCTAAATGGGTGATTGATAGTGGATGCACTAGTCATATGACCGGAAGCAAGGAGATCATGACGGAGTTGAGACCAAATTTAAATCACTCAACCGTCTCTTATGGTGACAAGTCCAAAGCCGAGGTAAAGAGTCTTGGCAAGGTGGTAGTTTCAAGGGATATCACCCTTGTAAATGTCATGCTTGTTGAGTCTCTAGGTTACAATCTTATGTCCGTTCGTGCTCTTAATAAGATGAACTTTGATGTCTATTTTACTCTTGATATGGTGGTACTCTTGAGGAGCAAGACTCTAAAGGTCATGTTCGTTGGGCATGTTGAAAATGAGTTGTTTGTGGTAGACTTTTCGGGGTCAACCAACACTCAAGCAATATGCCTATTCGGAAAGGCCGACGTGGGGTGGTTGTGGCATCGCCGCTTGTCCCATGTCAATATGAGAACTTTGCAAAGTCTTCACAAGGGTGGCCACATTCTTGGACTAAATGAGAATGTTTCTTTTTCTAGAGATCGTCTTTGTAGGGCTTGTGTTGAAGGAAAGATGCATGATTCTCCCCACCCAAGCAAGACCATCATCTCATCATCAAGGGTATTGGAACTTCTTCATGTTGATCTTTTTGGTGCCGTACCTCAACCTAGCCTTGGTGGGAAGAAATATTGTTTGGTAATTGTCGATGACTATTCAAGATTCACTTGGGTTTTCTTCTTCAAGACAAAGGATGAAACTCAACAAACCATCATCGATTTCTCCAATGAAGTTCAACGTCAACACAATCTTCCCATATTGGCCATTAGAAGTGACAATGGCTCCGAGTTCAAGAACTACACCCTAAATGAGTTTCTTAGCGACGAGGGAATTCGACATCAATACTCCGCCGCATATACTCCTCAACAAAACGGTGTAGCCGAGAGGAAGAACCGGACTCTTATGGATATGGCTAGGTCCATGTTGGCGGAGTTTAAGTCTCCACTCTTCTTGTGGGCCGAAGCTATCTCCACGGCGTGTCACTCCTCCAACCGGTTATTCTTTCGCAAAGGGAAGAAGGAAACTCCATATGAAATGCTTACCGGCAACAAGCCCAACATCTCCTACTATCGAGTCTTTGGTTGTAAGTGTTTCTACAAAATCAAAGGTGTACATCTTTCTAAGTTTGAAGTTAAAGCCTTAGAAGGTGTTCTTGTTGGGTATGGTGCAAACTCTCACACTTATAGAGTCTATGACAAATCCTTAGGGAGAGTTGTAGAATCTTGTAGTGTGAGGTTTGATGAGAATGACGGCTCCCAAGTGGCGCAATTTCATGTTTGTGATGTAGATAACGAGGAACCTCAAGATGCAATACAAAGGATGGGTGTTGGATTTCATCGCCCCATCGAGATTCATCATGAGCCTCCTCAAGGAAGTACAAGCTCCACTCAAGTGGATATTCCATCATCACAAGTTGAAGTGGCACCCTCTATGGAAGCAAATGAGACACCTATCCAAGAACAAGATCAAGCTCCTCCTCAAGTTGACCAAGAGGTCTCACAAGATTCAAGAACTTCTATTCTCAACCCTAGTCAAGATCAAGAGCAAGAGCATCCATCTTCTCACATCATTGAAAATGTGCAACAAGATGGCAATGCTCATCAAGACCGTCAAGACGGGGACTCAAATGATCTAGGTGATCAAGCCGAAATCCCACGCAACAATGGGGATATCGAAACCCGTCGTCAAGAAAGAGTCAAGAAAAACTTGGAAATCAAGTGTCACAAGCTCGAAGCCATCATTGGTGATGTATCTCGCAAGGTTTCCACAAGAAGTCAATTGGCAAGCTTTAGTGAACATCAAGCTCATATCTCTATGATTGAACCAAAGAAGGTGTTTGAAGCACTTGAAGATCCGGATTGGTTGGAAGCCATGCATGAAGAACTCAACAACTTCAAGCGCAACAAAGTATGGAATCTAGTAGAAAAGCCAAAGGATTGCCGCAATGTCATTGACACCAAGTGGATTTTCAAGAACAAGCAAGATGAGCATGGATTGGTTGTAAGGAACAAGGCGAGATTGGTAGCTCAAGGGTACTCTCAATTTGAAGGCATTGATTTTGGAGAGACCTATGCTCCCGTGGCTCGTCTTGAGTCCATCCGTATCCTACTTGCCTATGCATCTCATTTCAATTTTAAGTTGCAACAAATGGATGTGAAGAGTGCATTTCTTAATGGTCCCTTAAAGAAGTTGGTATATGTAAAGCAACCTCCGGGATTTGAGGACCCACACTTCCCAAACCATGTCTATAAGCTTGATAAGGCCCTCTATGGTCTCAAACAAGCACCTCGAGCTTGGTATGAGCACCTAAGAGAGCTATTGCTAGATCGTGGCTTTGAAGTGGGGCAAATCGATCCCACTCTCTTCACAAAGAGGGTAAAAGGGGAGCTCTTCATATGTCAACTTTATGTTGATGATATTATCTTTGGCTCATCTAACAAAGCTTTCAATGATGAATTTTCAAAGCTTATGACGGATAGGTTCGAGATGTGCATGATGGGAGAGTTGAAATTCTTTCTTGGTTTTGAAATCAAGCAATTAAGTGGAGGGACTTTCATCTCTCAAGCCAAATATATCCAAGACATGCTCAAGAGGTTCAAGATGCAAGATGCAAAAGAGAAGAGGTTTCCTATGGACACCAAATGCCATCTTGAACTTAGTCCAAAGGGTCATAGGAAAAAGGTGGTCACTCGTAATCGGCTCCTTGCTTCAAGGAAACAAAGAGCTCAAACAAGGGACAATCTTATTTTTGATAGCACCAGTGGCCGCATGAGACAACAGAGCACTATTGATGAGGAAGCCACTAGACAAGCTGAACTTGGTGGTTTTGATAATGAAGAAGAGGCCGAGCAAGCCCATTTTGACTCTTTGTCCACTGTTCTGGGTATGGGAAGGACTGAGTTCCGTCGTATGAGGTCACAACAGTTCTATGACTTGCCTCCCAACACCACCAACCCCAATTTCCCAAGGAGGGAGCAGCAGCTGATTATGCAGGAGATTTATGCTCGGATTGAGAAGCACGCAGTCTGTGAACAGAAGATTCTGGATCTTGAGGCGCTAAACAAGAAAGCATACTTTCGGGAGGCTGTTTGGATTGCTAGGAAGCTTGGTCTGGAAAAGCTCATCTCTTTCACTCAGCAGGATTATGATATTCAGCTGGTGCAGCAGTTCTTTGCCACGGTGGTGTTTGACAACGATGAGGATGTCACTATGACGTGGATGACTGGACCTATCAGGTGCACCTCCAACTTTGTGGAGTTTGCGACAGCTCTGGGCTATGAATTCAAGGGGGCCACTACTCCAGTTGGGCTGAGGATGCATGTGGAAGGGACTGCATATAACAAGAGCCGTTTGCGTCCTCTTTACTCCGTTGCTTCTTCTGTGGGCTCTAATCAAGACCTCCTTCCCACCTTCAACATCTTCCTCCGCATGGTTTGGCTCAACCTTGCTCCTCAAGCCAGGAATGTGGATGCTATTCGAGGAGGCCTTGTCAACCTACTCCACCATGCTTACAGGGTCCTTCAAGCCGGTCCGGAGTGTCGTGGCCAAGAGGTGGATGTCATGGATTTCATTAAATGCGAGATGCATTGGGCCATTTTCGAGCACAAGAATCCACTCTATGCTCCCTATGTGATGAAGCTCATTCTCTCCAAAGTGCCCACACTTGATCGCTCTACCTTCGTCAAGCATGCCAAGGGTACTCTCCATATTCTCTCCAAGCACGCAAAGCAAGCTTCATCCTCTCATGCACCTCCTCCACAAACTAGTGATGAAGAGGACGTTCCCTTACCCAAGAGGAGAAGTAAGAATGCCGATCCCCCCACTAGTCTTCAAGGGAAGGACAAGGTAAACGCAGAATTTCGCAAGCTCTCTTGGTGGAAGAGGAAACTGCTATGCATAGATGTTGCCATTCACAAGGAGAATCATGGGTCATATGTGAGAGAGAAACACATTTTGAGCAACCAAAATTTGATGATCAAGGAGATGCGCAAAATGAACAATGGAAATGTTACTCCTCCTCCGGAAGAAGATGAAGCTGGCATTCCCATCATTTCCTCATCTTCGTCTGACACGGTCCCTCTTGAGCAATGGAATCAGGATGTCTTTCCTTGGGCTGATTTCTCGGATGTGACCTCCTTTCCTACCTCGTCTCACAACCACGGCAAGGCTCCCATGAACCTCTCCGATGAGGACTACGACAACGAAGAAGATGACGACATGGATGAAGACACCGAGTGATCTTCTTGGGCCCGTTAGTTATGCTCTTTTCCCCTTTTTGGTGTCTCGGTGCCAAAGGGGGAGAAGTAGTTCTATTAGGTTCTCTCCGGGATTTGCATGGGTTGGGACACAAGCATGTGCCTCTTTCATTTTATTGCGCTTGTGTCCTTGTTATGTTATTTGATTTTCGAACTCATTTGCCTTCTCTTTGTCATGAACTGTGTGTGTAAGACATTTGGATTTCTTATATTATGTGGTTGAGACTACTATTGTGCCTTGATTATGTGGGGTTAATATCTTCAGTTTTATGCACAAGGTATGGTTTATCTCCTAACACTCAACCCATACTATACTATGTCTTATTTGTGAAATGTATTGCCTCTATATGTGTGCACGTGCATTCCAAAGCAAATATTCTTGATGCACACATCTAGGGGGAGCTCTTTCAGCTATCATTTCATGTTAGTGAAATTACTGTTATTGCAAATCCATATGTTGTCATCTAACACCAAAAAGGGGGAGATTGAAAGAACATTTCTATGATCTCTGTGTTTTGTGTGTTAGTTAACAACATGTGGATGTATTAAGTTGGTGTTAAGTAATGCAGGATAATCTAGGAACTCTTCAGATGCCTCAGCACCAAAACAGGAGAAAAAGAGACAGCACTGAAAGTGTGCTCAGCCCCTGGTGGGGGCCGGAGTTTCCGGTCCAGGGGGCCGGAGTTTCCGGCCCTGCATGAAGTTTCCGGTCCCTGAGGACCGGAATCTTCTCCGTTGCTCGGTTGCCGAAAGTGTGCTCAGCCCCTGGTGGGGGGCGGAGTTTCCGGTCCCAAGGACCGGAGTTTCCGCCCCAGGCCAAAGTTTCCGGCCTCATGCATCTCAAAGATGTCCAAGTTCAGATTGAAGATCTGGTGTTCAGCCCCTGGTGCCCCCCGGAGTTTCCGGCCTCCCTAGGCCGGAGTTTCCGCCCCTGGCCGGAGTTTCCGGCCACTAGGGCCGGAGTTTCCGGCCTGGGTTTTGGCTGCAACGGTTACATCTTTGGAGGGGTATAAATACCCCTCCTCCTTCCTCCAGAAAAGTGTTTGACCTAAAAAGGAGGAGCTCCATTGTTGTTGCAAGCCAAGAATCCCAAGATTTCCCAATCCCCCCATCCAAACTCGTTGATCTTTGGAGGATTGAAGGAGAAGGCCCCGATCTACATCTTCACCGAGCCGTTCTTCATTTCCCCCTCATTCCACTTGCTAGGGCTTCCACTAGGAAACCTAGCCCATTGTTGTACTTACCTATTGTCTTTGTGACAGATTGTAGCTGTTCGGGAGCCCCCAAGCCCTTTGTGGGTCGTGCCCCGAATCGTTGTTGTAAAGGCTCCGGATTCCGCCTCGAAGGATTCCGATAGTGGAAGGTGACCAAACCTTTGTGGTGCGGTTCACCGGAGATTAGGGTGAGGCCTTTGTGGCCGTTGAACCATAGTGTTGGTTCACACCTCTCCAACGAGACGTACTCCCATTCAAGGGAGGAACTCGGGAATACATCCTTGTCGTCTCGTGTCTTCACTTCGGTTACTTCTATCCTTTTTATTGCCTTATTGTATCTTGCTTAGTTGCTAGCTTGTCATATAGGAAATTCACCTTAGTTGCATATCTAGTGAATTTACCTTTTGTGTCAAGCCTAATTTGAAAAAGAACTAAAATTTGAATTAGCACCTATTCACCCCCCCTCTAGGTGTCATACCGATCCTTTCAAACAGTGCTAAGGATAACGTGAAGTCATCAAGACATGTTAAAAGACGTTTGAAGTCTGTCAGGAAATTGAGAAACTCCGGAGTAAAAACTGTTTCGTATATTCAAACAGACAAAAACCTGGCAGATCCCTTTACGAAGGGACTATCACGTAATGTGATAGAAAGTGCATCGAGGGAGATGGGGTTGAGACCCGTGAGCGTTACTCCATAGTGGTAACCCAACCTATGTGATCGGAGATCCCGTGAATTAGGACCTGGGAAGAACAAGCTAGTGGTGTGACAGAGGAGAGTTATTACCTAACCCTCTCTATGTTAAGATGCACAACTCTCAAAATCTGTAAGGCAGGTTGGCTACATGCCTTAATGTGGTTCTGTTGGCTATTCATAGCAAAGATGCTGTTCTACAGAGCATTCTTGAAAGAACACACCTATATGAGTCAAATTGTTAAACGTCGCAATTTATGAGATTTGGGTGATCTCTAGTAAACTCATGAAGAGACCAGGTAGTATGACGCATATGCTACACCCGCGGGGTAGGCTACTGGCAGCCAAGTACCAGTTATGATTTTGTGTGAAATCTAGAAGCACCAAACTTGCAATTCAAGGTTCGTCCATTGTTCAAGTTGCCAATAGACGTAGCTCAAGGTTCTAGGCAGAAGTTCAACTTAACAGTCTCTGCTGAAACACTGGTATATAAACAAGACTCGAGGTCTGGCAAACATCTCTAAATGGGATTTGAGATCTGGTGGGGGATTGTTCGAATTTGGGCCCAAATGAGTGGAAAGCCCAATAGCAATTTCTGAAATCTCAAAGCCCATGAAAAAATGGCAGCACACATGAGAGTGGAGTGGGAGCTAAAATTTAGTCCCACATTGTTAGTTTAAGAGGAGTGGCACCACCTTATATAGTGGAGTGGAGTGCTACTTGGTAAGCTTGTGAGAACATGAGGCTCTCTCACGCGCTCCTCCTCCTCCGCCGCCGCTCGCACGCACGCACCGCACCGCACCGCACCGCCCGTCCGTCCGTCTCGTCACGACACGACACGACACGCCGCGCCGCGCCACGCGGGAATCTCGCCGAGCCGAGCTTTATTTTTGCAGTCTGGGAAAAACGGTTTAGACGGACGCGTCACAGATAGTCGGTTCGGGTCGCTCCCGGATCGTGGGCTACTGTAACCGACCTAAACGTGCGCGACGTGGACTTGGCCCATGTTGTACCCGTTAGGGTTTTCCCTAGACGTGCTATATAAAGTCGGGCACTGCATGCGCTGCAAATACACCGAACCAATCTAGGTTTTGCCACCTCGTGCCTTGCGCCGCCACCGTAGTCTACTCCATCCCGAGCGCCGGCGTGCACCGGCGAACGGGACAGCAGGTCTCCGGAACCCTCGTCCTTGTGATCCTGTACGGGAGAGGGCGAATAAGCTTTTTGGGAAGCGCTCCGCGCGACTGCTCTCAACCTCTTCATCACGGCTCGCCTTCCTGGACGTGTACACTCGCCGGACTCGCGGTCTGCTCGTCAACAACGTCGCCATCGCCTTCAGGAAGCTGCTGCCGAAGCTGCTGCCGTCGCTGCTGCTGCTGCAACAACTACGACGACTACTACGACTACTTCATCTACAGTTGTTCGGTACGTTCATCACGTGCCGATGTGCCGATTTAGTATGTCCATGCATGTAGACGTTTTGCTACTGTTCATGTTAATTAATACATCTAGTATTTGCGAGATTAACATGCTAGTAGCTGCTGTTATAATGTTAAATATACTGGAATTAATCATGGAAATTGTGCCTAATATTCCAACAGCACGTACATACACCCCTATGAACGCACACACGCAAACCCTACTCCTATGAACACCTCCGAGAGACTGGTCCGACATATCTTGAGATTGACGAAGTCACCACAGGCGCCTCGCTATTGACGTGCAAGTCACCTATCACTAAAAGCATAGCGTCAGTTAAATCCTAAAAATTTCAGAAAAATGCGAGCACCCATGTCAAGTCTGTCACTTGAACCTATGTGCAGGGCCGGAGCTATATTTTTTTGGGCCCTAGTGCAAGCTTGAAAATTTGGCCCCTATAAGTACTATATATATATATATATATATATATATATATATATATATATATATATATATATATATATATATATATATACACATATATATATATATATATATGTATTTTACATGACGTAAAATGTTAACCACATACTTTTTCGAAGACGTCCATCGATATAGCAATTAAGCAATGTCATATTACAATAGAAAGATTGAAAAGAGTTGCAAAATATAATAAATAGTGTTTGCTTCTAACTTAATTACCACAACAGAACCATCTGATCGGTCGATTGGTTGTACTTGTACGTGTTATTTTCCTTTCAGCTTGGGGCAGCTGCTTGGGCCAGACGGCCAGGTTAAAAAAAATCAAGCCTAATATGTATATATGCATATATATAGATGGGCCCCCTCACATATGGGCCCATGTACGCCGCACAGGGTCGCCTAGGGTCAGCTCCGGCCCTGCCTATGTGGGCTGATTCCACCACAAGGAACCAAACCAGTTGAGCTAGGCTTCTAGTGCCTTGTAGTATGATTTGAGTAAGCTGGAGAAAGTGTTGCCGCAAAGCAACAATGATATGTGTCGAGTTTCAGAACGTTCTCTTCTTGCTGCTCATGCCATGCGTGCTGCTTGTTTACCGAGGTCGATGGTAAAAGGAAAAACCACCAGCGAACAGATGATTAACGGCTTAACGCTCATGAATCATGCGTGCTTAACATGCTACATGCATGACGGATGAATGGTCTGTGCCCAAGTTTGGGTGTGGCATGCATGATGCATCGATCATACATCTCCGACGATCTCAATCACAAAGTTAAACCATCCCGTCCGTAACCATACCGAAGTTATCACATGGATAATGACGAGTAAGGAGTTCAAGTTCCAGCAATGCGCCTCCTGTTTTTCTGAATGCAAGTTATGTAGCCTCCTGGCTGATTATACTTTTTTTAGGGTACCCAAATGGGTACCCAAATGGACTAAATGCCTGAAGCGTCTGATTAATGGGCCGCATCTGGCGAGGCCCAGTAACCTAACAGTATTTATTTTCTTTTTCCGCAGTTTTTTTTTCTACTTTTTATGGCTCAATGAAATTGTTCCTTTTTTGTCTCAAAAAATAAAATTGTTCCTGAGGCTTGTCTGAGAGGAACACATTTTCACGCGGTTTTAAGTGATTGTTAATGAGGTCTAAAAATGTTTGGCACAATTTTTAAAAAATCGTTTGAGTCCAAATGAGTGTTTTTATAAGACATGAGAAATTAGAGATTAGTTAAAAGGATGTTCACGAGTTCAAGACATGTTCAAAAGAGGGTTCATGATATAATTGTTTTTTCACATAGTTCGAAAGAATGTCCACAGATTCAAACTGAAAGAGAGATAAAATATTCACAACGACTCGTCCAATGAATAGGGCACGCCCAGTCCAACCGCCTCCGACAACAAATTCGAAGAGTACACAATCGAATTGTATGAACCATCATTTCCAGAGGAGGCGCTCCAGGACGACACCGAGGACAAGGACTGCACCGGCCATCTCATCATGAATTTAGTTCATACTACACTTAAATGAATATTCATCTCTAAATGAAAAAAAAACATTTAATCACTAGAACGGTGGTCCTCACTTCATAAGATCAAAAGAATAAGCATCATTTTGTTTGCTAGCAGTACATTTGATCCTTCATTAATTCATTTGATTTCGTATCTTGAATTCAATGAAGCAAAAGGAAAGATATATATGGTGATAAAAGCGGGTCATATATCCCAAGGATTTGCTCTTGCTCCAGTGTTGTGTAGCGTCCATATATGAGATCGTTGCCCATGCACTCGACCAACACTATTCTCTGTAGCTAGAAGGTACAACAATGGCAAAGCCATCGACGATGTACTATGTAGCCATGGCTCTCGTCTTGCTGATCGCCTCGGTGCTCACTGAGGCCGAGGCCGAGGCCGGCTTCATCTCCCTGACATGCCAAAAGACCAAAACCCCGGCTGAATGTGTGGCCGTGCTGAGCGCCGACCCAGCGAGCGGCAGCGCCGCCACGGAGCACGACCTCGCAAGCATCGCGCTGCAGATGGCCACCGACACGGCGGAGCACAACGGCGATGTCATCGGCGACCTGGCCAAGAGCAGCCAGGGCACGCCCGAGGGGGACGCGCTGGGCGCCTGCCTCGGGGCCTATGTGGACGCGGCCAGTGACCTCGACATCGACGGCCGACCCGGCTTCGACGGAGGGGACTACGCCGGCACGTCCAGGCTCCTGGCGAGCGCGAAGGATGCCGGCGACACGTGCGAGGATGCGTTCAAGGGGATCGGCAAAACGTCCCCCGTGGCTGACATTGATCGCCAGATGACACAGCGTTGCGGCGTCGCCGGCGACCTCGTCGATCTGCTTATTCCCAAGTGATCGCATATCTTTCTTGGTTACACCATGAATTACACACCCGATCTTTTTACTCACACAGAATACATTCTGTATAATGTTTGTTAATTATCAGAATAAATATGATCCATGTCGCAAAACAGCAGTAGCTGCAAAATTGGTGAATTGTGAAGAGGTAACTGGTCAGCTAAGCCTCAACTGAAACATCGTTTACCTGAAGAAACAGTCTTCACCTTCTTACTGCATTTCGTGCTTGATTTTTGTTTCCTGGCTTTTCAGGGCTATACAGTGCAGGTTATACCAGCGCAGTTCCTTCACCATTCTCCACCGGTGACCAGTTTGTTAGACTTTACTAAACAATCGCTTCCTACAGTAAAGAGATCACAAGAAGAGAGTTAGCCTGAGTGTCCCAGAACCTGATACCCAATACAACAATTATTACAACGCACAGATTTCTGATTATCACAAGAAACAAACTGAGTTCCATGTGAAAAGAATGAAGTTCTCAAAACAGTGTATGACCCCCCAAGTATCTTCAAGCATGAGTCATCAGGAACATGCTATATTTTGACTGTTCTGTCAGCAGATGATTTTATGACAAATCGTTCGATAAGAGAAAACTCGACTGGCAGAATGCCTCTTTTATGCCCGGCAAGGACAGCAGAGGACACTAGGTTGGGGAGTTTCCATATGTGTGCGGTTTGGTCCTACAAAACAGAATCATGGTAATCTGACAGTCCAATGAGGCGAGTTACACTTTTGAAAAAAGTTAGCGTACTTAATCTCACCTCAGAACAACTGTAAACAAGACCGTCATCAGTTGAGACGGATAGAGAATTAGTATCTTTATCTTGTTCAGCTACACCAGCCTTTGCTTTGAGTTCAGAGACACTTCACCGTTGGCATCAATGAGTGTATCATCCCAGGTCCAAACCTTGATGGTTCGGTCGCTAATAACAAGCACAGCTTACCTTAGATGTTATGTAATAAAGGATAGAAATTTAGAAGGGAACAATAATTCTTGTGGAACTTGTGTTCTGCTCATTCCAGGATTTGGTTTTAAGCACTGGTCTGCTAAACGTTTTTGAATCCACAAATAAAACCAGTAAATAAAGTTACATTACATACATCCCAATTTTCTATGGCTACTTAAGCAATGGCTACACTGCTACACACAGAAATGGCTACACTGCTACACACAGAGATACAAAACAACCATACAAAAAAAACATCTGAATTTTTCTCATGCAAAACCATACAAAAACATGGCATCTGAATTTTCTCATGCAAAACCATACAAAAACATGGCATCTCAATGGCTACAATGCTACACACAGAAATGCAAAACAATACCATACCAAAACATGGCATCTGAATTTTTCTCATGCAAAACCATACAAAAACATGGTATCTCAATAATTCTCAGGACTGACAGATCACCCATACAAGTTCAAAACTCACAGAGGAATTGAATGTCGTTACTCGCTGAAATGGAATCGCTACTCACTGAAATGGAACAGTTATGATTTGCAAACTAACCTACTAGCACTACCAAAAAAAAATCTTCGATTTCTTTGAGAAAGCAACAGAACCAATAGCTCCTAGATGGCCTTTGCCGGTACCAATGCAGGCATATCTTTTCCATATCACCCAACTTTACCTACGAGGTACCAACTGTTAAACCTAAAATAGGAAACTAGCACAGGATCAAAAATACAGTTATCCCACAGAAATAGAAGTGCTGATTCAGCAGTATCTTTAGGATAGCACTTATGACTTACAGTATTATCTTTGCTTCCAGTTACAACAAGCATCTTCCTAGAAGCAGAGACAAGTGTCAAGACAGACACCAGATTCAGTGTGGCCAGCCAGGACATAAGAAAGCATGGCGCGAGCGCACACGGATATCGTGAGATTAAACGCGGATATTCGCGTGATTAAACGCAGGAAGTGAGTATCGGTATTAGCTGAAATGGAACATATATGAATTTCAAATTAACCAGCTACCCCTAACAAAAAGGCTCTTCGTTTTGTTTGAGAAAGCAAAACAACCTATAGCTCCTAGATGGCCTTTGCCGGTATCAATTCAACATCTCTTTTTCATATCCCACAACTTTACCTGGGAGGTACCAAATGCTAAACCTAAAATAGGAAATATCGCAGCACTAAAAAAAACAGTTATCCCACAAAAAAGCATGCTGATTGAGAAATAACTTTAGGATAGCACACATGACTTACAGCATCATGTTTACTTCCAGTTACAACAAGTGTCTTCCCAGAAGCAGAGAGACAAGTGTCAAGGCAAACAACAACTTCAGTGTGGCCAGCCAGCACATAAGAACATGACACTGATTCAACGTCATAAACAAGGACCTGCATATACGGAGGAAATGGTGTGAGAAATTAGAAATACAGAAAATCCAAGAGAATTGAAATAAGATTATTCGCACACCTGCTCGAAGTTAGTGGCTTCAGCAAAGTACTGTTCCTCCTCCCCAAGAAATTTCAAATCGAGAATCTCTTCATACTAGACGTTTATTTAGGGTTCAACTGGAAGTTCTTTTCATTAGGTCCCGTACAAGAATATAACACACAATTTTCGCTTGGATTATACATAGGTCAGTCAAACATCTGAAACAAGCACGCAAAAAGCAAAAAATATAACATCTGAAACATAGCACGAGTCAGTCATCAATGTATATCTATAATTATTCGCAAGTCTCTCAGATGTTCATCAATTGTACTACTACTACTTGACTATCTGTAACTAGTCATCGCATCCCCTGATACAGTCATACACCGTCTCTGACAGCAGTACAATAAGCTGTCTTATGTCCATAACTCAGCTCAACGCTAGCTAAACTCAAGAAAGAAGAAGAAAGAAAGAAACAAGTCTGGAATGACGAATCTGAATCTGAACAACAGAGGAGGAGGGGATGCTGGCTGGCCGGATCCTTCTTCTTCTACTGGGAGGAGGGGGGTCGCTGCCTCTTCTTGGCGCCGTCGGCGCCGGCGGCGAGGGAGCGGGAGAAGGAGGAGGAGAGGTCGGAGTAGAGGCTGACGACGCGCGCGATGTTGCTGTTGAGCTCGCGGATGAGGGCGACGTTCCGGTTGAGGCCGCCGGCCTCCCGGGCCTCGTGGTTCTGGCCGATCTCCTGGATCAGGATCCGGTTGTGCTCCAGGAGCGCCTGCACCTCGCCGAAGCTCCGCTGCAGCGCCTGCACCGCCTTCCCGTTGCTCTCGCCCGCGAACGCCTCGCCGCCGCCGTTCTCCATCCCTGGCGTGCGCGCTCCGCCCTGATCTGATTCTGCTGACAGTCAGATGTACGGGGGTAATTTATCCTGGTCGGCCGGTCAGGCCAAGGGACCCACAGGAATTGACAAAAAATGATTTTTTTTAACAGCATTGACAAAAAATGATGATGCTACCATTTTAAGTTGGTGAATTGCACAAGTGTCGCCCAAGCAAATTTCATGGAAATAGAGAGCTTGAGATCCTTGGTGGGATGAGAAGCACTTGTTTGTGTGTGTTTGGTTTGGCAATGGATTTTGTATATTTGCCCGTGAGTTTTGTCCCTTCGTAGCCTTGATTTTTGGATGGATTTCTATAACTTATCTCGTAGAATCTTTCTATATAATCATTTCCTTGAGAGAAACTATGCATTCGATATGCTCAAAAGGGCTAATGATTGATGGTGTAAAGCACTTTCCCCGAGGAGTGACGACGGTAGTGTTATCTTGGGTGGGTAGCGAATGAGGATCCCCCCCCCCCCCCCCCCACATTGTGCCAATAAGTTGGGTACGACAAGGGTTGATATGTGGGGTTGCAAAGAAGAAATAAGATTGGCTTGAGAACATTATACCGGACCAACCACACACCAAGAGTGTGAAGAGAACAACATGGATAAGTCTACTCTTGGGAAAAGTGGTGCAACTTTTCAGAGTGTATATATATATTTGTGGCATGCTCCGGGAAGGAACTACGATAGTGGCAAAAAAAGTGGTCTTAATTGACTCTCATACTCATACCCATAAGGGCTGAGGAACATAGTTTTCACAGTAAAACAAACTTTTTGAACAAATGTTTTCATAAACTGGCATCATGCCTACGATCTACGATTTGGACAGTAGATAGTGCAAAACAAAAACTCTTTATTATAAGAACTACTTAGTAATTATGTTACTCACCCGTTCCCATTTCCCCCCTTGCTTAGAGTGTGACAAGGCAAACCACGAAGACATCCACCGGAGCAATGAATGCAATGAAGTCTACTATGAAGAATATCTCGTGGCCTGGAAGACGCCGACTACATCATTGACTACCGAGCTGACACTAAGACAACAAAGAAACTGATGAGTGACTGAAGCAAGACTAGTTTAGGTATTAGAGTTGGAACCTAGTCAAGAAGCCATAGAATTCTGAAGCTTGTTTGGGAGAGGCATGTACACTACAATCCATCTACCACAAATGGTAATATCTTCTTTAGATCTTCCACGTACCTAGGGTAGCACATGCCGTCCTAGGACCGTTCGTCCCTTGGCCTGACCGGCGGCTGACCACCATAAATAGCCCCCCTCCCCTTGGTCCCGGGGTGACGACTTCCACAGTTGGCACTATACTTCTGAGAGAGTGTGAAGGCGGGAGAGAGAGGCGGCAACAAGGATGGCGAACGGCGGGGGCGAGGCATTTCCGGGTGACAAGGACGGGAAGGCGGTGCAGGCGCTGCGGCGGAGCATCGGCGAGGTGCACGCCGTCCTAGAGCAGAACCGGGCGATCATCCGGGAGATCGGCCAGAACCAGGCGGCCCGCGAGGCCGGCGGCCTGAACCGTAACGTCGCCCTCATCTGCGAGCTCAACGCCAACATGGCTCGCGTCGCCACCCTCTACTCCGGCCTCTCCTCCTCGCTCTCCACCGCCCTCGACGCCGCCGACGCCGCCAAGAAGACGCAGGGCCCTCCCGCCCAGTAGAAGAAGTAGACTAGCCACCCCCTCCTCTTCTCTCTTCAGGTTTAGATTACTGTCATTTTAGTGTTGATCTAAGATTATGTAGACATGGTCGACTTGTTGTGTACCTGGGATGCAGTCACACAACAGTGCATGGCTGGATCAGCGGTAACAAGGACTAGCGAAGATAGTCAAGTACAATGACATCTCACAGCCTAAAGCTTCGATTCTTGTGAATAATTAAAGATTATCGTTAAACATGCTATAATGTTAAAAGAACAGTTCCGTTGAAGGGACTGCTTTTTGTCTTAGAAAATTCAGTAATCTCTTTGCTGTGTGACTCCTGCTCTGTCTCAGATGTGCTTTTGCTTGGTTGTTTGAGAAATAGCGTCCTGACTTTATTGAGCATGCCATTTACCTGTTCTATATGCTTTGGGGAGTGGATACTGGATACATGGAATCTTCATATGTTCAAACTCTAGAGTAAAGGTTATGATTAAACACCATGCCACCTACAGTACAACGCAAGTTTTTTTCGAGTTATTCTTTTTTATTTAAAACTATACAACATATAACTTCGAAACTTTTCAGGTCACAAAAACATTAGAACTAGAATTTGGGGAAAATACTTCGAAATTTTGGAACAATATAAATTTTAGAAATTTATAGTTTTTAAATTATTCACTAAATACATACTTAATGTTTGAAAAATTACAAACTATTTTTTTCATATTCTAATTGGTCAACGAACCGCAAAGTTTCAAATTCAAAGATTATTGGTTTGACAGACACAAAACATGAAAAGGATTAGAAGACAAAAGGGCTAGCACGGCCGAGTTTCACCGACCACATACGTCAAATTCTTTTCAAGTTTTGACAAACATGCGATGATTTTCCGTGCCAAAATTGAAACGTAAACCAGCTACGGTATCGCTGTCGTTTAGAAAATATAAAAAAAAGTGCTTTGAAATTTCACACTCACAGCTAGTAATACAGTGCAGCTGGGCAGCGTGGTTCATCACACCGGTCAGCTGCACTATGTTACTAACTACGAGTGCAAAATCCCAGAGCAGCTATTTTATATTTTCTGGCCGTCAGCTTGGGCAAAGGATCCAAATCGGCGTCCCTTTGTGAAAACTTGAAACGGATGTGGCCGGCTAAACTTGGCTGCGTAGCGTCTTCTAAAAGATGAATGTGCTTCTCTCAAATACTGATTCCTAAGATTTTACATGGTATATCAAAAATAGATTTATGTAGATCAACCATGTTTGGATTTAGAAAAAAGTTCAAAAGCACTTCACAGCACGGCACACAAAAAACTCGCTCGGTTTGCCCTCCTAGCTAGGCTTCCGCCTATTTTCTCTTCTCTTATGTTTACAACAAGTGGCTGGGAGAGGAAGGATTGGAACCTAGGTAGAGAACCTTCGACAGATTTAGAGTCTGAATGAAGTTGTAGAGAACCTTCGACAGATTTAGAGTCTGAATGAAGTTGTAGAGAACCTAGGTAGAGAACCTTCGACAGATTTAACTTAAGTTAAGAATGCAAACTTTTATATGAACACCCTTCAGTTCTAAGTTGTATACAGTATCCACTTCCCAAGCATAGAACAGGTACATGGCATGCCCAAGAAAGTCGACGCTATTTCTCAAATAACCAAGCAAAGCACAATGCACATCGATCTGAAACTGAGCAGGAGTCACAAGACAAAGGGATTACTGAATTCTTAAAGAGAAAAACAGTCCCTTGAACGAACTGGTCTTTTAAACTGTAGCATGTTTAACGAAAATCTTTTATTATTCGCAATAATCGAAGCTCTAGGCTGTCAGATGTTCATTGTATTCGACTATCTTTTCTAGTCCTTGCAAACCCCTGATACAACCATGCACTGATGCGTGCATGCATCTCTCTGACACAACAAGCCATGTCTAGTGTCTACAATATCTCAGATCAAATGCTAAAACGACATGAATCTAAATCTCAACAGAGAAGACGAGGGGGTGGCTAGTCCACTTCTTCTACTGGGCGGGAGGGCCCTGCGTCTTCTTGGCGGCGTCGGCGGCGTCGAGGGCGGTGGAGAGCGAGGAGGAGAGGCCGGAGTAGAGGGTGGCGACGCGAGCCATGTTGGCGTTGAGCTCGCGGATGAGGGCGACGTTACGGTTCAGGCCGCCGGCCTCGCGGGCCGCCTGGTTCTGGCCGATCTCCCGGATGATCGCCCGGTTGCGCTCCAGGACGGCGTGCACCTCGCCGATGCTCCGCCGCAGCGCCTGCACCGCCTTCCCGTCCTTGTCGCCCGGAAGCGCCTCGCCGCCGCTGCCGCTCGCCATCCCTGCCGCCGCTTCTCTCTGGCCCTCACACACACTCTCTCAGATGTGTAGTGCCAACAGTGGGCGCCGTCACGCCGGGAGCGAGGGGACGGGCGCTATTTATGGTGGCCAGCCGCCGGTCGGGGCAGGCAACGGACGGTCCCAGGACGGCCTGTGGTGCCCTAGGTACGTGGAGGATCTAAAAAGATATCGCCATTTAAGGTAGGAGGATTATAGTGTACAGGCCTCTCCTGAACAAGCTTCAGAATTCTGAATTCAGAACAACGAACACTGTACATGGGGAGCTGACACAATGTGTCTGATGCCAAATAGTTCAGTTTGGCACGAGTGCTAAGTTTGTTACTGAACCTCTAATGTTTCAAATGCCAAATTGGCTCACAGGATGACCCACCATGTTCAAGGTATAACTAAGATATTCTTGGTCTGCTCACCCCTCTCTATGTCCGTCCAGCCATTCAGATTTTATTCACTTGAACAAACAAGACATAAACTGAGAGGAGTGTACCTTCTGTTTTTCCCTGAACTTATTTTGACAACTCTGATTTCTGGATCAATCCATGTGGTTCTTATCCCCTCTTGGCCCCGATTTTATCTCCATAACTTGATTGCCGAAATCCTTTGTATAATTATTTTCTTGCATGACTACGATACATTGTTCCATCCATAATTTCGGAGACAAATAAAACAATAGCACATACCTTTGTCCGTTGGGCGGGGGGGGGGGGGGGGGGGGGGTGGGGGGGGGGCACCTTCCCCTTTGCCCTCAACTTGCCCGAGTTATTTTGACAATTGTGGTTTCCGGACATTGCCTTGTGGTTCTTATCCCCTCATGGCCCTTATTTTACCTCCATACCTTGGTTGCCGAAACCCTTTGTATAATTATTTCCTTGCATGACTACTATATATCGTTCCATCCATAATTACAGAGAAAAATAAAACAATAAATAAGCACATACATTTGTCCGCTGGGGCGAGAGGAGGTTACCTTTTGCTTTTCCCTCAACTTGCCCGAGTTATTTTGGCAATAGTGGTTTCTGGATATTCCCTTGTGGTTCTTATCCCCTCTTGGTCCTGATTTTATCTCCATACCTTCATTGTCGAAATGCTTTGTATAATTCTTTCCTTGCATGACTACTATACACCGTTCCACCCAAAATTACGGAGAAAAATAAAATAATAAATAAGCACATACCTTTTTCCGCTGGGGACGAGATGAGGTTGCCTTCTGCTTTTCCCAACTTGCCCAAGTTATTTTGACAATTGTGGTTTCCGGATATTTCCTTGTGGTTCTTATCCCCTCCTGGCCCTGATTTTTTCTCCATACCTTGTTTGTTGAAACTCTTCCGGATAATTCTTTCCTTGCATGACTACTATACATCGTTCCATCCATAATTACGAAGATAAATAAATAAGCACATACCTTTGTCCGCTGTCGTGTCAGATGTGTCTGCAACTGAGTATGATTTAAGGATGAGAGGTTAGATCTGACCATGGGGCGAGCTGTGAAGTGGAAGGATAATTGAACGTAACCATGATTGAGAACCACACTGAGGATCCAATCAATGAGAGGATGAGGAAGGTGAATCCTTTCTTGCATGGTGAGACCAGATCTAAAACATGAGGATGGCATGAAAGGCATCACTCTCGAGTACATATCTAGATATATGGAGGACGATGATAGCATGATCGAGTGTTGTCGATCCTTCGGAAGTTGGTCAGAGGGAGAGATGGGTTGTGATGTTTCTAGCTGTCATTTTTTCACATTGTTTCTAGCTGTCATTTTTTCTCACATGTGTCAAAAACTCAATTCGCCCGTGAAATTAAAAGGAATGACCCACACTTTTCTAAGCAACATTAAATAATAACAAATACTTATTATTGATTTGTTCGCATAGCCATTGGAACATCAAAGGAAGGATGGCAGGCTGGATCTGACCGTGACATAAAGGAAGAAGAACAATTGAGACTACCACTAGGACAGTGGTAGAAGGATGTTTGAACCTAACCACGGGGATGGCGGGGGAAGTAGAAGACTTATATGCTACTGATAGTCAACTGCAATCGATGAACATCTGACAACCAAAATCTTGATTTTGCTAATATCAGTTATACTGATGTCGCAATTTAGTTTTTATTATACATATAATTCAAAAACAGCAGTTCCGTTCAAGGGACCGCATGTAAACTTCGATGGGGCTTTCAACGATATCACAAGTTATGAAGGTTGGGTTACATCATTCGCAACCAGACATTCGATTTCATGCCTATAACACTGTGGTTGATGTTCACGCAAAGTTTGGGTCGACCAGCCAGTCCTCTAACAGAGATGCAAGCCGTATGTACTCCTGTGTTAGCCAGTAGATGCAGGTAGTATGTACTACACTTATATTTCAATCATCATAGCCAGTGATTCTGCTATGATAAAAAGAAGTTTAAGTGGACGTCCATATTCCCATAGAAATCAAACAGAGATGCAGGCAGTATGTACAGTACACGTACACCTAAAAAACGAGGAAATGCGTTATGCTTACGGCAACAATTAACATTCATATTTTGTGTTCCAGGAAAAAATGCAATTTTTTTTTTGGAGTGAACAGCCTGAAGAAAGAGTCCCGACGAGAGGATGACAGTACAAACACACCCAAGTTTTATGTTATCACAAACGGAAGAGATTTTCCGGCTAGGATGTCGCCGACCAGTAAAATGCCAAAAAAAACTGCTCTAGGACTTGGCACTCACAGTTAGAAATGTAGTGAAGCTGGCCAGGGCTGGCTAATAACGCATGCGCCCGGTTTTGAAAACACCCAAATGAAATTTTGTACTTCATATGTCCCCAGTACACACATAACCTTTTTCCAAATAGGATTTATATTTATTTGCACTCTTACATTTTACTTGGATTCAAATTTACTTTTACTTGGATGAGGCGTAAGGTGTCTTCTCCGGCGTTGCATGCCTTGTGATTATGGCCGATCTCCTGGGTCAACATTCGGTTGTGCTACATGATCGCTTGCACTCACTGAAGTTCAGATCTGCTTACATGCACCTTTCTTGCTTGGACACATCTCACACGGTTGTTGTTGTTGCGGCTATATATACAATTGCTAACCAACTAAATTACGAGCAAAAAGTTTTGGTTTCTACGGAAAATTCTTCGGTTTTGGTTGTGTACAAGTAAAATGCTTGTACTCTGACGAACAAACAATCAGTCGACACCATTGGTCACTCTTGTTGGCTCACCCTCGTCCCTCTCCACATCTGTTTTTCTCCTCCACCACTTGTTGCAGGGAGGCGTTAAAGACTAGTGTGATACCTGCTCCTAGATCGTCATCGATCCTCCTCTTCCACCGCTACAATATTGTAAATTATGTTTTTTTATAATTGTTGCAAAGCATGTTTGTTTTGTTGTGAACACGGAAACAAGATGTTGAGACAAGTTTGGGCACCGCTATAATCTTTTCTTAAATGTTGCTAACGTTCTCCTAAGGTGCTACAGTCATTTGGCCTCCATGTTGCAGACGTTTTTTATTTTTTTGTGGATTTCCCTATGACCGACTAATTCACTACGAGCAATGAAAATTGTTGCATAACCACCTTATTGTTGCATTTCTTCTTTTCAAGATGGTGCAACCCTTTTCTGCATGCTTTTGCTATGTGGGTAATATTTACTATAAAAGACGGGTGGCCTAGATCTGTCCTAGGTGGTTGATCGGGCGGATAGGCGGGCGACCGATTCCTAGTGTTGACCTTTGTACAAATCCTAGCTTTGCTTTATTTTGTTAAAGCGAGTAAAAAGATGTGCCTATTTTATTGGTTAATATTGGTTAAGAAGAGAGTTGTCTGGTTAATTAAGAATAATTGAGATAAAACTGATACAACCGGGACCAAGCCACTCAAACACAATCACAAAAAGGGCAAAGCCCGCAACACTACGCTAAGAATTTTCTCAAAACTGAATCATAATTCTCCATGAATTAAAAATCTAAAACCAAGCAGAATCGTGCCAACTAGACCAAAAGGGGAGACACCCGTCGTACTGCGTTACAAAAGTGTGGTGAGTTCAAACTTAGGCCGGATAGCACACAACCTAGCCGGTAAGCCTCATTTTTCTGTAATCTTGACCACGAGAAAAAATTATACCCATTGATTGGTATGGATAAAAATTATACCCACCGACAGGTATGGTGTAAAGTTATGGGGTGGCTCCACCCGCGCCCATAACCTGCGGGTGTCGTCGCCTATAAACAAACTAGCCAGTAAGCTTCATTTCTCGAACCGTGACAACAACATGAACCTAGCAAAAAAGAGCATGAGATATCGTGTGACAAAAACGTCTGTGTATCCTGCACTACGTTCCTAAGAGTTCGAAGTCCTAGAGCTATTCTTTTGGCATTTTACTGGTCAGCGATACCCTATCTGGGAATTCATCTTTCGTTTGTGAAAACATGAAACTTGGGAGTGTGTGTTGTACTGTCATCCTCTCGCTCGTCAGGACTCTCTCTGAAATTCGTTCAGGCTGTTGTCGATCGGCTTGATTTATTTGCGTTTCTTTCTGGCACACAAAAGATGGATGTTAATTGTTCGCTACCATAAGCACAAAGTGTTTTCTCCGTTTTTCAGGTGTAGTATATATGCTGCCTGCCTGCATCTCTGTTTGATGTATTATGGGAACATGGACGTACGTCCATTTGAACTTCAATCGTAGCAGAATCACTGTGGCTACAATGTTTGAAGTACATATCGACCGCATCTACTGGCTAACACAGGAGTGCACACGGGCTTGCATCTCGGTTAGAGGTCTGGCTATAGTTACTCTAAACTTTGCCTGAACATCAGCCGCAAATTTACAGGCACGTTCCGACGTTCGGTAAGAGAAAACTGAATAAGATCAAGTTAAGTTTTCGTAGCCTGCTAGTTTCCTTAGCCAAAACACAAAACTTTGATCTGTGAAAGTCATTACTCTTCAGAGTATGGACTATGTTTGGAGCACGAGAGTATCAGACTCAGTTCTGAATCCTACGTCGATAGGGGCAAGACGTATATATGTTACCACTTTAGAGTGCAAAGGATCACTCAAACGTTATTTTTGACTTATATGTCTAACGAAAACTAGGCATGCGACATCAACATATCTCTTTTAACTATTCGCAAGAATCAAGCTTCGCCTTATCAGATATTCAGATGTTCATCAATTCCACTTGACTATCAAACCCCGACACTCCCTCACACAGCCCTCTCTGATACAAACAATGACCTTATTAACAGAGAAGAGGAGGTGCTAGCACAGCAGCTTGCTGGTCTATTTCTTCTTCTTTGCGGCGTCGGCGCCGTGGAGGGAGCGCAGGAGGAAGGCGGAGAAGTCGGAGTAGAGCCTGGTGACGCGGTTGATGTTGGTGTTGAGCTCGCGGATGAGGGCGACGTTGCGGTGGAGCGCGTCCTCGTCGCGGCCGGCGTGGTTCTGCCCGATCTCCTGGATGAGCACCTGGTTGCGCTCCAGGAGCGCCTGCACCTCGGCGACGGAGCCAGCCATAAAGATTGGAGGGGTGAAATTATGTTGGAGGGGACGAAATAGGCTAGAATCACTAAAATTTGACAAATATAAGTGTGATTAGTAGTACGATTATGAAGGAAATCAAAATCGGGGGGGGGGGGGGGGGGGGCTTAGCCCCTGCTCGTTCCCCCTTGCTCTGTCTCTGCTTGTAGGTAAGGAATGTGTCGAATGCCAAATATGGCACATATAGTTCAGTGTGGCATGGGTGCTTATCTTCAATTTTGGTTCCTGGATATTTCCCATAGATTGTTTACCGGAAACGTTTCGGAAAATTCTTTCCTTGCATGACTACCATGCATCAAGCGAGGATTACGGATAAAATAAAACAAGAAATAATCACATACCATTGGTCCGCTTATCTTGGCAATTGTGGTTCTTCGATATTTCCATGTAGGTGCCCCCTCCCCCCATCCTCCCCTGATTTTCTATGGATTCCCATAACTTGTGTGACGGAATCCTTTCGGATAATTCTTTCCTTGCATGACTACTTAGCATCAAGCAAGGATTACTGATAAAATAAAATAAGAAATAAGCACATACTGTTGGCCGTTGTCGTGTCAAATATGCCTGTCGCGGGATGAGAGGTCAGATCTGACTATGGGGCGCCGAACTGTAATGGATAGTTGGATTTAGCCACAAGGGCAGGCAGCAGCGGAAGGATAATTGAACCTCGCCATTGCGATGATAGAGAACCAGATCTAGGCTGCAACCGAAAAAAATATTTCCTTGCATGGCTACTATACATCGAGCAACGATTATGAATAAAAAACAAGAAATAAGCACATACCATTGGTCCTTGTGCCTGTCGCGGGATGGACTAATGATGAGAGGTCAGATCTGACTATGGGGCACCGAACTAAGATGGACAATCAGATTTAGCCACAAGGACGGTAGTGGAAGGATAATTGAACCTCACCACTGTGATGATAGAGAACCAAATCTAGGCTACACCAATCTACATGATGAGAAAGGAATTCTTTCATTGCATGGCTACTATGCATCGAGTAAATATTACGAATAAAAGAAGAAAACAAGAAATAAGCACATACCATTGATACATCTCTTGTCAGATGTGTCTGTCACGGGGATGAATTAGGGATGAGAGGCCATATCTGACTATGGGGCGCAAACTATGATGGACAATCAGATTGGGCCACAAGGGTGGTAGTGGAAGGATAACTAAACGTCGCCATTGTGATAGACAATAGGTCTAGGCTACAACCATCGAGAGGATGAGAAAGGAATCCTTTGTTTCCTGGTGAGACTAGATCTAAAGATGTCGATGATAGAGAATCAAATCTAAGCTACAACCATCAAGCAGATGAAAAAGGAATGCTTTGTTTCCTGGCTAGACCAGATCTAAACATGTCGATGATAGAGAGCCAGAGCTAGGCTACAACCATCAAGAGGATGAGAAATGAATCCTTCGTTTCATGGAGAGACCAGATCTAAACATGACAATGATAGAGAACCAGATCAAGGCTACAACCATCAAGATGATGAGAAAGAAATGATTTGTTTCCTGACGAGACCATATCTAAACATGTCGATGGCAGAAAACCAGATCTAGGCTACAACCATCGAGAGGATTAGAAATGAATGCTTTGTTTCCTTGCGAGACCGGATCTAAACATGCCGATTGTAGAGAACTAAATCTAGGCTACAACCATCGAGAGGATGAGAAAGGAATCCTTTGTTTCCTAGTGAGACTAGATCTAAAGATGTCGATGATAGAGAACCAGATCTAAGCTACAACCAAGCAGATGAAAAGGAATGCTTTGTTTACTGGCTAGACCAGATTTAAACATGTCAATGATAGAGAGTCAGATCTAGACTACAACCATCAAGAGGATGAGAAAGAGGAGGAGAAAGGAATCATTTCTTTCATGGAGAGACCAGATCTAAACATGTCAATGATAGAGAATCAGATCAAGGCTACAACCATCGAGATGATGAGAAACAAATGATTTGTTTCCTGACGAGACCAGATCCAAACATGTCGATGGCAGAAAACTAGATCTAGGCTACAACCATCGAGATGATTAGAAAGGAATGCTTTGTTCCCTTGCGAGACCGGATCTAAACATGTTGGTTGCAGAGAATCAGATCTAGGCTACAACCATCGAGAGGATGAGAAAGGAATGATTTTTCTCCTGGCGAGACCGGATCTAAACATGTCGATGATAGAGAACCAGATCTAAATTACAACCATCGAGAGGATAAGAAAAGAATCTTTTGTTTCTTGGCGAGACCATATAGCAAATCTAGCTATATAGAGGATGAGGATAGCATCCTCGATGTCTCGCCGATGTAACAAGGGAGCATCGCTACTTCATAACATGTTTGGAGGGAGAGATGGGTTGTGATGTTTCAAAGAAAGGAGTGGGGAAGGAAGACAGGTGAGCCATGGTGGAGGGGGACTCTTTGGCCTAGAAGAATTATTTGTGTGAGTGGCCGTGATTTCATCATTATTTATAGAGCTCCGCTCGGACGCGAGCTCACATGGTTTCTAGGTGTCGCCGTTGTTTTCTCCCGGTGTGTCGACATCTCAATTCCATGTGTTTTACAATTTCATAAGGAAGTGTTGCAGACTTTTTTTACACGGTTGTAAGCAAAAAAAAAATCACTTCTGTGCGTAATGGATTTGTTGCAAAAGACGGGATGGCCTATATCTGTCCTAGGTTGTTGATTAGACGGCTAGACGGGTGACCCGTACATAGTGTTGGCCCCTTTATACAAACCCTAGCTAGTGGTTTTGTGCAACTTTCCCTAAATTTAATCATGCTTCACCATGAGTTCGATCAAAATCTAAACTCAAACATAATGATGCCAACTAGACCAAAAATAGAGAAACCCGTCACAATTCATCAAAACGAAGGAGTTAGTTTGACCTCTGGCCGCTAGCACGGAATCTAGCCGGTAAGACTAAGTTTGCATAAACCTTTTAAGTGAACCCATGCCGTAGTCACGGCAGGCCGGGCTAACTGTTGAAAGTCGCGCTTTTTGAAACCCAGATCCAGCCCGGCCGGCCCAAGATTCAGACATATGCCCGACCCGGCTTTTCGGTGCGTGAGAAACTTTAATGTTTTGATCGATGAGATTCTGTACTGAATAGAGCGTGACGAGTTTTCATGTTTCCTATGAAAATTTTATGTGTTTGGAGATCAGGAAACTCACTGACCAGTTTGGAACATATGAACTTCCCATGTTTTTATGGATTTTGTACAGGTTGGCCCACTAGAAAAAAAATCCCATGTTTTTATGGAAATTGCACCATATGTAGCGTGGAGCATCATTGAACCGTTTAGAGCACATGAAGTTTCCATGTTTCTATGGAAATTTGTGTGGAAAATATAGAAATCCTAATCTCTGTTGTTGTATTGACATGACCTTCATGTGGTATATATAGTGGTACAAGCGTAGATAGACTTGGAATAGAAGATCTCGAAGTCCTAGTCTAATACTAACTCGTATACGTATTCTATTCTAACATTCCCTCTCAGTCGTAACGGGAATGAAACGGATGACTGCGACTGGATTTGAAGTCCTACACTTTCGTCGTCTTCTTCTCTCCGTCATCATCAACTACGTCTCTGGTGGTCTCTCATCTCTTCCGCAGTCGCAGCGGGAGTGTTGTGGATGCAAGTGACGACGTGGACGTTGTTGACTGGAGTTGTTGCCAATGTGTTGTTGTAGACGTTGTTCTTGATGTCGATGTCGTCATAGCCGGACTATCTCTGAGCGTTGATCTTCCCCTATTGTATCTATCCAGAAACCAATGAGTATCTTGTTTTGTCTTAACCATATGGCTTACTTATTATAGGTTTCAGTACTTGCACTGCAGATCAAAATCTCCATATATATACACTCATACTTTTGCTATCCTTTATTTCGACTTTCCAAACGTGTACCCGCATCGTTCTCCTCTGAAAGTTGATCTATTTCTGAATATCTCTGATCGTGGATCTTCTCCTAATCTATATGTCGCATAGCTGTCATGTTCCCTGCAGAACGGTCGGGAGGGACACGAACGACGGTCGAGGATGGCCGCCTCGCCTCGGTGGTAAACTTTGAACTTTCTGGATAGCATAAACTGGTTGTTCATTGACTGTTTATGCCTGTAGACCTACATTACGTGTATCCATAATATAGAGTAGTCAAGGTACAAATTTGAAACACATACAATCAACATAAAACAAGAAGGATACAAATGGTTGTACTGTTGCAAACCGTCTTCACTGCAACTATATATCAAGCGCCTAAATCTTTCGACATCGCCGGAGAAGAAGAGCAGCAAATCGCATCAGATCATAAAATCGAGATAATGTGGTATTCCTCATCCTGCAAATACTCCCTATGTGAGATTAAGTACAAGGCAAAATACTAGCCAAATTTTCATCACATGATACTGAAGATCAAATGCACTATTACTGAACTCTTACCGTCAACAAGCCAATGAAATATGCACTATTTTTATCCACAGTGGGGTTTACACAAAGAGCAGCATCAGCCGCTTCCAAGAGTCACAATAGCGCGGCCGATCGGGAACCACTTCCAAGTATATGACCACTCGCCCTGCCACAAGTGGTGCAATTCTGTAGCACGCACCATAAAAGATGGATCTGAATTTGAATTTATTGTGGGAAATGCTTCAGCAACCACCAAAATCACTGAATTTCAGAGATTTAAGTTTTCATTTATGAAAAAAGGACCAATCTTCTTTTCGTAAATTCGTTCAAGTATTCAAAATTACTGATTTTTTGTGGAGTTTTTGAATTCTTGTGGCACTCAAATATTTTACCAATGCATAATTATTTCAGTGCCTATGGGAATCACGAAATGCAATGGCGAGCCGCGGAACCGTCATGTGCGTATAATCCCATCAAACAGTTGGGCTCTCACAGAAACCGATCAAACTGCAATGGCGAGCGCTGCATCATCCGCCGTATCTATGGCACTCGTCGTCGTTGTCGCCGCCATCGTGTCCTCCGGCGGCCTGCTCCCCGCCGCCACCGCCGCCGATGCAGACACTAGCTTCATCTCCCGCGCCTGCACAATGACCCAAGACGCCGCGCTGTGCGTGGCCGTGCTGAGCGCCGACCCGCGGAGCTTCCACGCCGACACCGTGCACGGCCTCGCCGACATCGCGCTGGACATCGGCGCCGACACCGCCCTGGAGAACGCCAGGGTCGTCGACTTCATGGGCCTCAACTACGCGTTCTCTCCCAAGGGGCACGCCGCCAGTCTGTGTCGCCCTGCGTACCTCGCTGCCGCGAAGGCGCTCGTCTTTGACGCGCGGGACAGCTTCGACGAGGGGGATTACGTCGGCGCGGCGCGGCTCGTGGCGGGCGCGCAGGGCGCCGGGGACAGGTGCGAGGACGCGTTCAAGGAGGTGGTCGACACGGAGCCCGCCGTCGCCGACATGAATCGCCAGATGACGGAGCGCTGCGTCGTCGCCCGTGGCCTCATCGACCTGCTCGGCTCCTCCTGGTGTGGCTGTGCGTGCTCGCAGAAGGATTCCTGATTATATATCTCTGAACTTTGTTCTTCTCGATGTAATTGTTTGTGATGCAGAATACCCCATTTAAACACTGTTGTCCTCTGAAATATATGCATCTTTTATGGAACCAAGCACAGCAGCAGGTTTAGGCCATTCACCTCCCCTCAACTCCATCAAATCTAACATTAACATATGAGGGCTCCATGTTCAATGGTTACGTTGGGTTCATCCATGTCATATACACTCTCGGTAGTGTAAGCAGTTTCTGCAGTGGGGTTGTCTATTCAGGTGTCTATGGGAGAAACTAACCGATTACTGCATGAATTATCTTGGTCTACCGCTCACATGTATAGTCTCCTGATCCACTGTAGTTTTGGGGGATTGCTTGCCCTGGCAAACAAGATTTCATGACTATAATTACCAGATTAATGTAATCGCAAATTTGTGGAAAGATAATGATGCTCAAGAAATTGTCATCCATTCGGAGCTCAGTGTCGTTCAAAGAACTTGTCCTACATAAGTTTGTCCCAGTAACAAGCATTCAAGGAACCATTCTCTTTGCCAACGACGAAAAACTCTAAATGAGCAGTCGGGATGCTGTACACAGGCTGCTGAAGAGAAACTGGCGAGTGATGTACATGCATTTTAAGCTCTTCCTGGCTTTGCTGATTATACTGTTATTATTGGCCACATATGGTCTGATCATCCTTCTCATATTATGAGCTTGGTTGTGCATCTACCATTCTGCCTTCTTATGTTTTTGTATAGTCATGAATTCATGATCTGATTATAGTTTACTTATGTGTCCATGTACCTGGCATGACTGACTTCAGTTTGCTAGAGAGGGGGCTTTGGATTTCCTATTCGTCCACACTACAGTTGAAAGGAGACAATACTAATTGTTGGCATGTGTTGCATCATTTGTTTGTGGCTATTAAGAACATCTCCAATAGATGCCATATTCTAGGACACCAAAAAATGGTTTTAGGGCACCAGAAGGTTGGTTTTTCAGAAATATAGGGCAACAAAAAAGATTGCCGTACCAGACGCCCCCTAAAATAGGGCATTCGGAAATTTCTTCTCTGTACCATATGCGCTGCACACAAGAAAAATGTGAATTATTATTTACATGTTTAAATAAAAACGCAAACCTTTTAACTGTGATGTTTAAAAATCTCACAATGAACTTCTGCGCAATCACTTCGCCATTAGGACGAAGATTCTGTTCTTAGGCAACTACCCAAAATTTGGCAAGGAAACACAAACACACGATCTGTAAAAACATTTACACACTCAAACATAAACAGTACATAACTTGGACACCGTCGACAACATTGTTCTTTTTTACATCAGGCGTTATCTCTCTGAAGTTCTGAACTTGGGCTGCATCTAAATGTCGCCTATGAGATGGAGTCAGTTGAGAGTTTGTCAGAGCGAGACGAGCTAGTGTTCTTCTCCAGAGCAGCAGAGATCCATCGACGAAGGATGAAACTGCACAAAATCACTCCAGAAGCTCAACTGCGGAAAACCTGAACTGAAAACAAATGTTAACTGAACTGCAAAGTAACAGTGTCGTGACCTGAACACCTCGAGCAGCAGCTGGGTGAGAACTGAGAAACCGATCGGTGCACGTATCCTGGGAATTAACCGATAAATCTGGATCACCGCGCGAAAGTACCCAACTGTTGCCCACACCTACGTATCGCGATCGGATAAACCCTAGAGCGATAGCCCACAAACCTCTATCGGCGATCGACCATGGGCGCCGCTCCTTCCGTGCCCGACGCCGGCGACGCCACAGCTGTCACGGGATCCGTGAGCGACGTGCGCAAGGTCACCGGCACGCACGAGTTTACGATCCGTGACTACAGCCGCACCAGGGGCATGGGCGTCGGCAAGTCCATCCTCTCGCACGACTTCTCCGTCGACGGCCGCCGGTGGTACATCCGCTTCTACCCGGACGGCTACAGCTTTGCCGACCGCGCCTGGGTCGCCTTCTACGCGCAGACGCTCTACAGGCCGCACCTCGGCGCCGTGCGCGCCGAGTTCACCTTCCAGCTCCTCGGCGGCCCACACGGCGACGTCGTCCGCTACACGCGCCGCTCCGGCCGGGCCTGCAAGTACGACGTCTTCTGCAGCAGCTGGGGCATCCGCCGCTACATCCACCGGACCGTGCTCGAGTCCGCCGCCGCGTCCGCCGTGCACGACGACTCCATCACCGTGCGCTGCACCGTCACCATCCACCGGGCGCCGCGCCGGGTGCCCCGCCCGGGGCTCGTCCAGATGCCGGACGCGCCGCCGTCCACCCACGCCGAGAACGCCGTCCGGTTCCTCGCCTCCGGGAAGGCCCCCTTCGACGTGCGGTTCCACGTGGGCGGCGAGGTCTTCGAGGCGCACAGGATGGTGGTGGCCGCGCAGTCGCCGTGGTTCGAGGGCCTCCTCTACGGCCACGGCCGCGAGGCCGCGCAGTCGGACCTCGTCGACGTCGGCGGCGGCGTGGTCGGCGCCGACGCCTTCCGCGGCGTGCTCCACTTCATCTACAACGACGAGCTCCCGGCCACCGTGACCGCCGCCAAGAACCGGTGGAAGAGGCCGTACGCGGCGGCGCTGCGGCTCTTCCAGGCCGCCGACTACTACCTCTTGGGCAGGCTCAAGATGATGTGCGCCATCAGGCTCGGCAACTTGATCTGCGAGTCCACCGTGCAGACCATCGCCGAGTACGCCGAGGCCTTCTCGTGCAAGGAGCTCCAGCAGGCGTGCAACAACTTCGCGGAGCGCAGGGGGGTGACGCTGCTGCCGAATCTAGAGGCTGTACAGAGATTAATGCTGCTGTCCCGAGGAGGCGCTGCTCGGACTGGGCAGGCGACGGCGACGAGGAGCATCATGGACGCCGCCGCGACCCCGTCGACGAGCGGCCAGGCGCATGCTGCATAGATCATAGATGCATGCACATGGTACGCCTATACGTTGCTAGTTAGTTAGGGTGTACTACGTACGATTGGCAGGGGTTCTTCATAGTTTTGCTTTCTGTTTGGGAAGCAGGTCGATGGTAGTTGAGGAAGCTCCGGTTCTTTCCGGAAAAACATGTTAAATGAATTTTAAACCAAATCGATGGTTGTGATTTGGGTGGGGATTAAGGGTGCAAATCCCATGTGGTTAGTACTCCTCTTAGATCACTTTGTGAAACTACTCATCGTTTGATTTAATTTAAAATTTGTGCAACAT
This sequence comes from Poa annua, assembly GCA_026929855.1. Classification (NCBI taxonomy): domain Eukaryota; kingdom Viridiplantae; phylum Streptophyta; class Magnoliopsida; order Poales; family Poaceae; genus Poa; species Poa annua. The sequence goes on along the minus strand of CM049428.1, from coordinate 3,746,650 downwards.
GTTATTCCGGAAGGCACTGGAGCACTTCTCGGATCCTCATGTTTAGCTTTGATCACAAATTTTATTTTAGAAATTGACACGAGCTATTATGTACACCACATGCCACCAAATGCAATCAAGACGAGCTTACCAAACAATCAAGTTACATGTATGCATAGTAGGATATATAGAAAATTTTATGTTTGTCACTGATTAGTGATTACTATATAAGAGATGCTATATATTTTTAAAAATACCAAATACATAGCATTCACATGCTTTCACTAATTACGGAAAACCAATACGCAAGACACATTTTTTGATTTGCCAATGGTTCAAACTATACTCCAGAAGTTTCTACAATTATACTTGCCTTATAATACACTAGAATTACTAACATGATATTTGACCGAGTGTAAGCTTTATAAATCTCTGCCATAATGCACGCATGAACAAATATACTTGCATACAAATACATTTGTGTACACTATACAATTTGTGCAATCATAAAAAAGTAGCTCAAATAGAATTTTGTTACAACATACAATTTAAGTTTAGCATTACAAAATTTACAGTGAAATATATATAAAATATGCAACAATAACACTATAAGTATTATTATTAATTATGCTTATGGGTAACTATGTCATTCAAACAATAATAAATGTGAACATACACATTTGGGCTTAAGTATGTTCAAATTAAGTATGAAAGTTTAGAATAAAATGTGTGTTTGTAACTGACTCTTCTCACCATTTTTCTCTCCCTCTCCTCATAGTATGTTTAGGACTTAAATTCTCTAGCTTAGTTACCAGACTAGACCACACAGCAGACGACTGTTTTTGTTCCAGCTATGTCTTCATCATCACCATTAGAAACCTCGACGAAGAATAAGAGTGGAGTCGGAAACTGAGTGCCTTTGGGAGTTGTCAGGAAGTTGACATGAGTGCGGTAGCACTTGGCATCAGTGCCAACTGGACCCGACACATATTTGTTCACACCACAGATAGAATGAAGCTCATACGTTGGTTCCTGTAAATGGGAATGGGGAGGAGGTAAATTAAGTTAAATTATTTCAGTGACAAAGTGTTAACGGTAAAAAACGAGTGAAACAAACCTACCCCACTAAGCGCTACAGCATGTGCACTCAATGCAGCTTTGATCTTATTGAAAATTCTTGTATGCAAGACAACAGGCAGTTTGGACGAGGGAACGGCCGAAGTGGTTGTTCACTGCAGGCGGCGGCCTCAGGACACAACAACTTGGCAAGACAGTGAACATCTTCAGAAGAGAGTTGGCCACTACCCTCTAGTAGCATCGATATCTGCTCCTGAGATGAACACAAATGTAGAAGCTTTGCTTGAGCATCAGGGTTGGGGTGATAGGCAGCTGTAGCAGCAGCGAAAAAGGCTTTCTCCAAGCCATCCCGCTGGAAGTCTGAAGTTATCTCAGCATCAAGGAGGTGACGATCAGCTCGGAGTAGGTGGTCATCTGACTTGAGCAGGCAGCAGATAGCTTGATTGAAATCGATATGGTGATGACGTGTGGACAGGAAGGAGACGAGGCCGTAAAAGGAGCGGTACTCCATCTGGTGGAGAATCATGGTGACTATCACATCCACCTCGAGTTCTACGGTGGGCGGGAACTGACGAGGTGTTAACTCGACAAGTCCCAGGGTTGTGCACCCCGGGTTGATTGATGGGGAGAGAGATGAGTGCAAGGTGATCACGACGGCTGACAAGCGAGGTTTTACCCAGGTTCAGGCTCCCGGAGGATAACACCCTACTCCTGCTTGTCTGATTATTGATGCGAGTAGCGATTACAATGGCGAGATTGCGATCTCGCTAGGGTTTGTCGTGGTGGTTATCAGCGTGTCCCTTGGGACGGGCAACCCTCCTGGCTTTATAGGCAGCCAGGTCTCGGGTGGTTGGTGCCGATGGCATCTACAGATATGGCAGGTTATGCTTTCCTAACCGACTTGGACTAGGTTACATGCTATCCCGCGTGGGCCTCCTGTGGGCCTTTCCATCCTTGGCGCGGTCCAGGTAGCATCATCGTGGGCTACCCGCAAGGCAGCCCCACGTCAGGAACGCTGCATCATACCAGATGGTGTTGAGGATGATGTTGGAGACAGTGTCGAGCGGGTCGTAGCAATGGCCAGCAATGAGTAGACTGCGATGCAAGCGGGAGCGCAGCTCACCGGCCAACAGCCGGGCGATGGCCTTGAGGGAAAACCCGTGAATCACGTCTAGGAGCGTCCCCTTGAGAGCGTTGTTGTGGAGGTACGGCGCGTTGCCGCGGTGAAGACGAGAATTCGAGACTAAAAAGGCATACCAGAGGCATGATGACTTGCAGAAGACTGGCTGCGGCGATTTGTCGAGCAGCTTGGCGAGGTTGTAGAGTTTGGATGCGGGTGAGCGCCGGTGCAACACATTGAGGAGGGGCACGGCGTCGTTGAGGCAGTTGGAGATGGCGATCCAGTCGCACAAGAGTCTGTCGGGGTTTGGGTGCTTGGCGGCCATGGCGGCACACTTAAAGGACATGCCCAGGGCCTCCTCACCGAAGACCCCGAGTCCCAGGTGAAGGAGATATGTCCTAGAGGCAATTAATAAAGTGTATTATTTATCATATCTCGTTTATTCATAATAGGTTTTTGTGTCATGCTATAACCGTATTAATCAGAAACATTAATATGGGTGTGATGCGTAAACAACCAGGTCCCTAGTAGCCTATACTAAGACTAGTTTCATTGCGCGATTGATGATCGAGGTTTCCCGATCATAGGGCATGGCGCCGGTCGGCAATGGAAGTCATATCGTTGTAGAACGATGTGATGGACATACCCAGATTTGGAGGACGTAGTCGTTACGCCTTTGATCGTGAGACCAACTCTTATTGTTATTCCTGGAAGATACTTTGATCGCACCAAACGTCGTATCTTATTTAGTATGACAATAACGGTGATACTTTCGGGTATCGGAAAGGAGTAGTTGAGACGATGGGTCAAGAGCGGGATTTGCCAGTCCGCATAGCAAGATAAATACTATAGGGCTCACTCGGTGAGATCATGTATAATGCGCTTGCAAGCATGTGACTAGGTCACGGAGACATGAAATCATAGACGAGTAGAAGATAACGTTGTCGGTAACGAGGTCAGGCTAGGTATGGAGATATCTATGGAACGACGCTCGGACACGCTAAATATCGCCATGGCAAAAGGTTTAAGACTTTGCGTTAAGGTTGATAGATGAAAGTCATTCGTTATATCACAGGGATTAATTCATGGGGTCCAGGCCTACGAGTTAGTCGTTGATCATAGAGGAGTCTTGATCATATGTGTTATTATATCGAACCACTAGGGTAACACACTTGAGAGGTTTCGACAAGACAACCAGAAAGGAAAGAGATCACCGGGAACATCCCGGGAGAGGTCCGATTGAGATCGGGCTGCGACGAAAGAGTTTTCAGAGTTAGAATAAATTATATATAATATGTTTGATATTAATTAGTGTAATTAATGTGCAAATATGATTTTGTATATTTATTTTTGAATTTGCCTGATTTCACTAAATGGGCCTTCCGGTCGAAAGAAAGCCCAAGAGGGAGAAAATTCCCTAGGGGAATTCGGTGGGAGTCATGGGGTCGACATAGGTGGGCCAAAAGGGGCCCACCAGGGGCCGACGCACCATGTGCAGCCGCACCAGGCAATGGGGGATAGTCCCACTTGCCTGCCTGGCAAGGTTGGCTCCCCCCAGGAGCCTTTATATAGAGGGGCACCCCTGGCCTTTTAATTCACCAATTAATTCCCCAATTCTCTCTCGATCTCGTGATTGCCTTTGTCGGAGTTGCGCCGAGTTGAGAGGGGGATCTCTTACACCATAGCCCGCTGTCGCGCTACTGGTGTTCCGGTCCAAGTCTTCCGCTGCTCGTCCTGGACTGGAGCTTCGGAGGCCGTCGTTTCCACCGTACGTGTGTAACGCCCTGGGAGGTGCTGCGCTAGCGGTACTCGGAGGTCTGCTTCCTCTACACGACCTTGAGGTCGGCTTCGTCGATTTTCATCGACAACGTTTGTGCGGGAACGTAATCCCCGCTTTTGGTCTATAAGGGTATGTATTCCGATCTCCGTTCGTACTACTATATCTGCATAGAATAGATTTTGGCATGTTTTAGTGATATCGTTGCTAGGATTTTTTTGTTTTCTGCACCCGATCCCCTTCACCAGGCAGAGGCCGAGGTCGGACGCGGCGATGCGGGCGACGACCATCAGATCGGCGTCGGCGAGTAGCAGGAAGCGCACCGCGTGGCAGTCGGGGAGGTAGGGGAAGAAGCGGGTGAGGCAGGTGACCATGCCGTCCAGCGAGCGGTGCTCCAGGTCTCTGAGTTTTTCCTCGGGGACGTAGACGAGGTCGCACTCACCCGGCTCCTCGCCGGCGCGCCAGTAGGAGATGAGCGTGTTGGCGAGGATGTTGGAGTCAGGGTCGAAGAGGCCCAAGCAGAACCCCCAACCGCTGTGGAGGAAGCGCACAGCCATGCCGGGCCTCGCCCTGAGGTTTAGCCGCTCCAGCGCCTTGCGGTACGAGTCGCGGATCTTCAGCAGCCGCGATTGATCCTCAGACTGCTCCCACCCTGAAAATAATCCAAGATCGAAGTTCGATTTTAGATACGGAGATCCGGCGGGCAGTTGGGCACCAGCGCCACCGGCGACGCTCAAGCTTCAGCTCCAATCAAATTGGCCGAGGAAAGGGTAGGGGGTACTATATAGAAAGAAAGGGTTTCTTATCGATTTCGGCTAGAGCTGAGCTGGATGTTACGACTTTTTATGATATTTTTTAATCTTAGACAAGCCACAAAAAATGACTTTTTTATTAAAAAATTGTGTGGTAACATAAATTATCAGGATGTACACCCTAGAATTATTTCCCTTTCTTACATTTTTTAAATATGATTTTGAATATTGCCATCATGCTCTCATGACCCAATGTGGGTTTCCCCTAGAGTTGGTTCTTTCCTTAAAAAAAGTGAAAAAATGAAAAAAAAAGGAACGTTCACTTTTTTGGAGCAACTCAATATAAGCCTCGCGTCGCTGAGGTCGCTGGGTAAGGTTAGAGACTGACCGGTCGCCTTATAAGGTTAGTGGGTGAGTGCATTTTGCTCTCCCATGCCAGTGCTCGCACCTTTTTCATGGCCACCACATTTACTCTTCTTGCCAAAGAGGGCGCGGAGAAAGTAACCAAGCACATGCGCTTTATTGCTATTTTTTGCATTGCTATTTTTCACGTCTGTACGATACATCGTCTAGAGCATGCATGATTTTTTCTGATTTTTTTTAACTTTTAAATATGGTTTCCTAAATTTTCTAAGGTGGTAGGAGCACTGGAGCTCGGGTGTACGAAATCTTTACTCGAACGTTCGTTGGACCGATATGAGCGGTCCTCTTGGTCGGCATGGCTGATCGGAGATGAGATGGGGGAGGTGCTCGTGGCTCTCTTGTACATAGTAGGGCTAGGTTCCATTAGGGAGTTTGTTTTATTTGCAGGTGCTTAGCCAAGTGTTCTCTCGGGTGCTCTGGCCGCTCTCGAGCTGTAGCCTGTAGGTGGCGGCTCTCGTCCTGCTCGCGGTGCTCCTGAGGTGGGAGCCGGAGGCGGCGGTCGGGGCTGGCCAAAGATCCCGCTCCAATAAGCTAGTGGGTCGCCCTCTAGATCTCGATCTAGGGGCTTGGTGTTGTGCTACTCCGATTCGGCATCTCTTCTTCGACTATCAATGGGATGGAGAGGGGGAATGGTGGAGAGGAACTCTGCATCTTTCGGCATGGCGTGGAGCTGCTGATTTTCATGGAGTTCATGAACTTGGCAAAGATTTGCCTTGGTTATCATTGGTCAAAGGGACCACTCGGTTTTTTTTCGCTTCTTAATCTGAAAGTTGGTCTCTATTTTTTTCCAAAACTTCTTTGTTTTCAATTTATTTGGGTAACCAAATGAGTTAAGAAAAAATGCTTCTCAATCTGAAAAAATTCTCTGTTTTTTTCTGAAACTTCTCTCTGCTTTCATATTTGCGAAAATTTTGACAATTTTACGCAACCAAAATTACCCATTCTTGACATACTTTAAAATTTCCAACTTAATCGGAGTCAATTTGAACTGTTGATAAATTCGAGAACAGTGCAGCTAGTCTACCATTTGAGTGGAATTTCGAAGCAATAAAATATTTTTAAGTCACCTGCGATTTTTGATATATGTTCTAAGATTTCACATGCCGCACAATTAGTAGTGTACTACAGTATTAGAGACTGAATTTAGTTCTTCACATTCTTTTCATAGCAAGAAGTCCTTATTTCATCTATCGACCTAAAGTACGTAATCAGTATACGAACGTGCATTTTTCGTTCACCATTATTCAGTGCATCTACACCATACAGTTGAGATAGCGGGAAAGCAGCAGTAACAGCAAATGGATTTGGCTCCTCATCCAGTCCACTCCTCACAGCACTGCACCAACAATGTCGCATCGAATCCTCAACACCTCCAAGCCCAAGCTGCCGCCGCCGCCTCAGCACCATCACCCTCCCCCGGCACCACCTCCGCCGAAGCTGGGTCGCCGCGCCGCTGTCGCCGCCATCGCGGTCTCGCCAGCGCTCATCGGCATCACCCAGGTGTTGGTGGCGCCACCGTCCGTCAGGGCGCAGCTGGAGGTGGTTCCACCACCAGCAGCAGCGGCAGCCTGCGTCGAGGAGCTGCCGATCACGACCAAGGCCTTCCTGGACGTGTCCATCGGCGGCGAGCCGGCGGGCCGCATCACCATCGGCCTGTTCGGCGACGCGGCCCCCGCGGGGGCCGCCCGGTTCGTGTCCCTCGCCACGGGCGTCGGCTACCGGCGCAAGGAGTTCGTCAAGGTGGTTCCCGGGTACGTGCAGCACGCCGGCGTGGTGTCCTACCCTGCCATCCCCGCGGTCACCGACCGGCTCGCCGCCGAGATGGACGCCGTCCGCACGCGGTGCATTGGCAGCGGCACGACGATGCACGCGGCGGGGGCGGTGTCGATCGTGGTGCGGGACCCGAGCCTGCCGCCGCCGAAGCCGAAGCTGGTGGCGCGGGGCGGGAAGTTCGAGATACAGGAGGAGCAGGCGGGCGTGGTGCCCAACGGCACCGAGTTCGTGATCGCGACCAGGGACTCCCCCGAGCTGGACGCGTCGGCGCTGGTGGTGGGCAGGGTCGTGGACGGCATGGACGTCGTGGGGAAGATCGCCGCCGTGCCGACGGTCAGGGACAACACCGGCTCCGCCTACTTCAAGTCCGTGGCTCAATTCTGCTTGATTAGCTAGACCAATCTTGTGTGTTTCACAGTCAATCTGATTGTGTTTGTGTTGCTGCGATCGAAATGCAGGGTGGCCAAGCTGATCGGGGACAAGAGGGCGGTGGTGGCAGAGCGAGGGTTCAACCGCCCCTACACCAAGATTCTAGTCACCAACTGTGGAGTCCTTGAGAGCAGTAACTAGTATAGTAGAACAGTAGTTCGAGCCGACTGAGCTTCGACTCTGGAATCCTTGACGTGCATCGTTACTTCTTTCTCAACCTTCTTCTAATGGAGCCCGATCTTTTGAATTTTCCGATTTTGTTTTCACTTCACTAGATTCTGAAATACTAATACTAGTATATAGAATGCTCGGATGCTCGGTGAAATCAGGGATCAGGAGAAATCCTTGTACAGACTTCACTTTGTGCACGAGGGAAGGAAATAGAATGGAGAAGCTCATAGCATTGCGACTTTCTTTTAGATGGAAATGGATCTACCGTTAACCACAGTGCACAGCTAAATCGCTGGCAACCATATCAGACATGCAGAAAGTCAGGAGTGAAGCCACTTCACTACAGTTAAGAGGAGTGGAGTGAAGCCAAAATCAAATGACTGAAAAGAACGAAGACGATTTCGTACTCCTAATCTCTTGCAGCAAAACTCAGATTGGAGACAGATCATGGATGCTTGCCTTAAGAGCAGAGAGTAGCGTCTTGAAGGTGAAGCCCAACCGCAGCAGCCCTTTCAGACTTTCAGTCGCGGCAACACACGCTTTGGCCTCCGCCTGGAGACTGGAGTGCATCTTTCAGGTGTTTCAGTTTACCGGAACCAACTGCGTGCATCAAAATTGACGTTTACATGGTCAAGGGCGCGATCAGAGCCTGTAGAAGTATCACAGAGACACAGACCCACGCATTGTGAGGGACACAATTCGTTGAATATTACTGTCAGCTAAACAAGATGCAGTGTGTTTATGAAAGAAAAATGTTAGCTAGATGCTGTAATGTACAGTATATATTCGACAACCAAAGCTAGTTATTGACTGGCGCCGGACATTTTGGCTAGCGATTGCTTAAGGGTCATTACAACAATTCATGATGAGTCAAGGCCTTCGTATGCCCATATCATCGGTGAAATCAGGGCAATGGAGAAATCCTTCGACAAAATTCACTTTGTGGACGAGAGGGGAAGGAAATCAAATGTAGAAGTTCATAGCATTGCAACATATTCATTGAACCTCGATGAGGATCGACATATCTGCCTAGTTAATCGGCGTAATGGCATTTGTATCCCAACTGTCATTTGACTCATTTCTGAATAAAGTGGGGTTCTATTTATCTCACAAAAGGAAGTTGAATATTACTGTCAGCCAAACTAAGTACAATGCTTTTATAAAAGAAAAATCTTAGTTAGATGTTGCAAATCCAGAAGTGATGAAATCCTTGGATGTTAGGGAGGCGCTAGCACTTTTTGATGATCTGTGCATCAAGAAAATACAAGTGCCTACTAATTGGTTAAGTGTCATCAACACAACTCAAGGCCTTGGCCCTTCGACAAACTTCACTTTGTACACGAGGGAAGGAAATCGAATGGATAAGTTCATAGCATTGCAATGCGTTTGTGTCCCAACTGTAATAGATTCTAAAATAAAGTGGGGTACTAATTTCTCAAACAAAATAAGGTGAATATTATTGGCACCCAAACCAAGTACACATTCTTGTCATGAAAGAATAATAATCTTAGTTAGATGCTGCAATGTATGTACAGTACATAATTCGACAAACCGACGCTACGACATCCCTGAAAAACAATTGAAGCTACAAAAAAACTTGCGGCGGTTAATTTGGGCGACATGTAGGCTGAGATTGAGGACGCCGATGTCAGTGTTGATCCTGGCATTGACGTCCCTGAACATGTCAGCGCGGCGGCCGGCCCTGAAGAGCTGGTTGACGGCGCTCCGCTTCTGGCACGCAACCACCAGGCCGTGCGCCTCCTGCAGCGAAATGTTCAGGTCGGCCAGCGGCCGCGCCACCGACTGGTCCGGCTCCGGCGGCAGGCAGGACAGAGCCGCCGCGATGGTGGACAGGCGGTTCGCGAGGAGCTCGCACTCCACCTTGTTGTGACGTGCCGTCTCCGCCGCCCGGCTGATCATGGAGATGAGCCCGCCGACGTACTTGCGCCGTTGGCCGTTGGCGATGTAGCCGTGTAGGCTGAGGTTGACGACGTTGATGTCGGAGTTGATCCTGGCGTTGGCCTCCCTGAACCTCTCAGCGCGGCCGCTGGCCCCGAGGAGCAGGTTGACGGTGCCCCGCCGCTTCTGGCAGGCGATCACCAGGCCGTGCGCCTCATGCAGCGTCTTGTTCAGGTCGGAGAGCGGCCGCGCCACCTCCCCGCCCCGCGGCAGGTGAGGCAGAACCTCCCCGATCGTGGATACGCGGGTCGCGAGGTACTTGCACTCCACCCTGTTCCGGCATACCGTCTCCGCTGCCGTGTCGATCATGGAGATGAGCCCGTTGGCGTTTCCGACCAGCTGCGCCATCGTAGCCACGGTTCCCAGTGACCCCCCCAAGGCTCCCAACCCTGCCACCAACTCCGTGACTCACTTACTTAGTTCTCAACAAGCAGAAGAAGAAGAAGAAGTAGACGGAAGTGGAAGTAGCCGGGCATGGCTGGCTAGTTACAGTATAAATTGAAGTTTCGCCCAAATAAATTAATGAAGTTGCCGTGTTACGACGTAATTTTGTTACGCGGAAATGGAATCCCGGTGCGACTAGTTCACTATGTTTCAAAATTAAAATTGTTGTCAGAAAGTATCCGGTATTACTCTTGTTTTAAAGATCTCGACGATATAATTAAGGATAAAAGTTCAAGCATAAACGTTGTGTCTGTGGAAGTTTCAAGTTTTGCAATCGAGCCAAGTGACCAAGTGGACTTCAATCAAAACTAAAATGCGTGTGCTAGTCGTTGGTGGTGCGAGAGAGAGCATGGACCTGGTGTGAGAGAGAGAAAAGAGAGGACAATCCGCGTTCATCAAGGTCAACACAAAAACAAAACAGGGAAATTACAAGGAAAGGATTAACAAATAGTTAGCATTATATCATTGGTCGTATGTCTCGCTGACAAGGACGGGACTACTTGCCCGGTACACTTCATTTTCCCTGAGTAATGCAAATCATATACCTCTAATTAAGTCTCAACATGTCTCAAGATTCTTTGACTTCGATCGGACACGGTTGGGTCGAGGAATGTTCATGGAAAACTCCTCATAAAACTAAGTCAATATTCAGAAATCCACATCGGGTCATGAATGTAGATGCCTACTGCTTAAAATAAATTTCAAATAAATATTTCGGATAAACTTTACCATATTTTATGTTAGCACTAAAAATTTCACGAAGAAAAAACATTTATAATTTTATCGTTCTCTTCTTATAGAAATACTCCCTGGATCAGGTTCATTAAGCCCTCCCCCATCTGAAATTCATCCACACCGAAAATTCTCTTAAATCTAATGTCCCAAGAATGACTTTGTATTATTTTATTTCGCCAGAACTGAAGAAGTAGGGTATGTAGCTGCCCAAAACAGCTGAGGGAAAACAATTTTAAGGAAAACCTGCCCTATCTAGACATCCTCCTAAAATCTCGTCTTTTCCATTCCCAACACAATGAATTGCTCCCTTGGTCACCAATTTTTTCACCACCTGCATCCCATTCCAGAATTGTGCCCCCCCTTGTCTCATTCATCATAATAGATTCTCCATTCTTCAATTAGTTGTCGGTTAGAACGAGGCATATTTTCTTTGTTTCTTTGTTACAACAAATACCCATAAGAGCTACGTCATCAATCGAAGGAAGTAAATCCTACTATGGTTTATTCCATCCACCTATGGGGACCGGATCTCCCAGCAAGGCTAGCTAGCTCATCATCACCCATGTTCCCTTTCACTAGGTCAGTCATTCTTCAACCTACTTAATAGAACACTAAAATAAAAACATACTTGTTATTCCAACTCATGGTCTAGACCGTCCCAAGCTCCACCACCATCTTTTTGTATGAACCCCCCTCTTACCGGGCCAAACACGATACACACTTACTACGAATGTCACAGTCTTTTTGTAGACCTCACCTTTTAATGGGTAAAACACGATACAAAATTACTATAACAGCCACAAAATTACACCGACAACAAATATTAAAATACACTAACAATGTGTTTGGTTCGGTGGAATTCGAGAGATGGATTGGGACTTTGAGGCATAGCGGGTTTTACTCATTTGTTTGTTTATGTAGAACGAGAATTCGACAGGGAAGAGCTAGGTGAATTCAGGTGTAAACTCACCACATACATATATGACATTAAGAGGGCTGGTAATTGATATGGGTAAAGGGAATTAGAAGTGAACTCCCATACCGTGTTGTAAGAAGAGAAGAAAATATGTTTTGAGATATATAGTTAGCAAGAAGGCCACTCGGAGGCACAACTTAGCGGATATTATCGATGTGTCCATGGTAAAAATGTATAGGGCTACGAAAGCAAATTATGCTTCTTTGAATAATCTTTAAGATTTAAGCCCGTTCTTACATTTTTTTCGGTTCAAATCTCCATTCAAATCCCATGATTAGATTGGATCGACATAGAAATTCCCAATGTGGGCCCACTAATCCGCGCCCGGCCGAGCCCATAAACGGAAACACCATCCGCAGGCCGCCTAGGGTTTCTACCTTCTCCTCCCTTTCCCCTCCCGTCGCTGTCGCTCTCGCTCCCCTAACCCTAGCAATCCCGCCGGTGGCCATGGCGGCGGAAGCGCCACCACCACCGTCCTCCTCGTCGGCCGCGCGCCCGGCGCCCGCGGGGGCGGCGTCGCCGGAGACGTACCTCGGGAGCCTCATCAGCCTCACCTCCAAGAGCGAGATCAGGTACGAGGGCGTCCTCTACAACATCAACACCGAGGAGTCCAGCATCGGCCTGCGCAACGGTGAGAACCCGTCTCCCCTCCCCCAGATGCGCTTGCTCTAGCCCTAGATTCGGTTTCCGCTGCTGCGTCCGATGTGTGCGCCAGATCCCAGGCCTCACCCCCAGCCAGTGCGCCCCCTGTTTAGACAGTTAGCTGATACAGTTATGTGGCCTTGGCCAAGCCCGCGAGGCGCCAGTTGATGAAAATTTTGGACGGTTTGCTGACGCAATCATGTGCACGGACCTGTTTGTAGTATGTTTCCTTTTCTGTTGGAATTTACGAAGTCAACAACCTCTGCGTGCTCTCATATACATACATGTAACTTTGAACTGAGATGTTTTGCCTTGTTAGCTCTCCTCTGTCAGCATTTCGGTTCCACGTTGGTCTGTGGTATGTTTGCGGCGCCTTATTATTTACACCCCGTTCGTTGTATTGTTTTGTAGTTCGGTCATTTGGAACCGAAGGGCGGAAGAAAGACGGGATTCAGGTTCCTGCGAGCGACAAAGTTTATGAGTACATACTCTTCCGCGGAAGTGATATCAAGGTACATGGCACTATGGATAGAACTCTGTGTGTACTCCCAAGCTGTTCCGGGCCTTGTTCCAGTGCATGCAAGATAATACCATTGTATTGCTGCTAGCCTTGTTTTCACTGAGAGAAACCACATACATGTGTTACATAAGATAGGCAGGACATGTTTTTTTTTGCTTTTCCTTGTCTGCTCGACAGTTTTGGGCATGACATGTTAATTAATCCCTTGGTTACATGAAGTCAAATCCATGATTGTTGGTCTTGCTGTATGTCACAGGTTAATTATCCCAGGATTGTTTTTAAGACCATGTTATGTTTTGAATTTTTGATGTGGTAGGATTGCAATCAGAAATACAAACGCTATTATGTTGGATAGATTGTGAGAAGGTTTTGTATTGGTAATGTATCAATTTAGTAGCCACTGAATGATCTCTGTGCACACCTGGCATATTCTTGGTGCAGACATTTGAACTTGCTTCTGATTTTTCATTTACATCATGTGCTATGAGCCGTCTATTGAGTGCTTGTTACTGTCATATCTTACGGGGGACATGCAATTGACTTTGCTTCTGCAGGATTTGCAAGTTAAGTCGTCACCACCGGCACCACCGCCACCACAACCAGCCCCCCTGCACAATGATCCTGCCATAATCCAGGTACTACTATGATTCAAATACATGGAACCTCTACCTTATGAGCCCATTCAGCTCATGCAGTTTTTTTTTCTGCAGTCACATTATCCTCAGCCAGCATCGACTTCTTCAAGTTTGCCGTCTGCTGGTGGTGCAGCTTTACCAGACCTCAGCTCCCAGCAAGCTCAGTATGGGTTTCAGAGGCCAACTTTTCAGAGTAATATTCCTCTGTATCAACCTGGAAGTACTCCGTGGGGATCTTCCGGTCCACCTCCTGCTGGAAATGGTGCAGGACTCTCAGTTCCCCCGATGTACTGGCAGGGATACTATCCACCTCCAGGTAGCCTTCCACAGCATTTGCAGCAACCTCCTTTGCTTCAACCCACACCTGGATTATCAGCTCCACAGACTTTCCAGTATCCAGGAATGAATCCCTCTTTACCATTGGGGCCACAGAAACTTTCAGAACTCCAGCCTCCCCTGTTGCAACCATCGGTTACTGGACAAGGTCCTTCCTCAAGTATCACGCCTGCTACAGCGGCACCTTCTAGCTTATTAGGTCCAGAAACATCAAAGCCTCTGCCCAACATGGTACCTTTGTTTACTCCTCCAGTGCCATCTCATGGTACCTCCCTTCCTGTAGCCAGCCAGCCAATTTCCTTGACTGAAACTAGTGCAGCAGTACCAAAGAACTTAAATTCTCTTGGTACCAGTAAGACTGCTGTTAATCCAAGCTCAGCACTGTCATATCAAACAGTATCTCAAGCAATTTCTTCCACTGTTGCCTCATCTGGTCCAGCTGGATTGGAGATGCCAGCACCTTTGTTGGCATCATCCGGTCAACTACTGCAGAATGCTCCATCCATGCTTTCATCATCACAGTCCATGCAAACTCCTTTACAGATGAGCAACAACATTGTTAAGACTGCAGACCCTAAAGCATGGGTTGCAGAACCATTGCTACCCGATCCGCCGATACGTGCGCTGCCTGAAATTAATGAGCCTATATTACCACTGCCAAAACAGACAGCACAAAAGGTGTGCCATCTTTTCTATATCTATTTTCTGCATGCTTTCACATACATGCTTTTCTTCAGAGTTCTAGATAAGTAGAGACCTGATGAGCTTATCCTTATAAATTTGCTTGATTTCTGAAAAGAAAATGCAGTGACCCCTTTGCTTATCATATTCCTTTTTTCTGACTACTCTGTTCGGGAACCATATAACCTACCATCGCCCCTGACTTCGTGTGGCTGCACATGTTTAAGCAGGAACTTTTTGTAATAGAATGTTATATATTGTCTTTTCCAATACTTGTAAGATAGTGTCAAACCAATGTTACTGGTGGTAACTAGTTCTCTACCGGACAGTTTAAATTATCAATTATGAAATCAAATTCTTAATATCGCTGATTACTTCCTACTTCATCATTTTGGCGTCTAGCTAACTGCCTGGAAACACTGCTCATCAGTTCAACCTAAAATATTACACGTCTCTAATTATTGTGTTTCTTAAGGCACTTTAATGGATGCTTGAACTTGTTTTACACCTATTCTTATTTCAAACTTGCTTCTAACATAACATTTGAAAACTAACAAGGCATATTTTCTCATGATAAACTTCTGCTTATCTTGTTTGAATTTCTGTGCTCATTATCTGGAATGTCCTTATTATGTTGTCTCTCACTTTTTTTTCACTGTTCAGTACAATGGAGCTAGTTCACAGAGCCACCACAACTTTAGAGGCCGTGGAAGAGGTAGAGGCAGTGCGGTAAGCCACATACGCTCCAGCATGCCTTGTTGCTCGGTGTTAGCATTATCTGCATCAAAGCTATTATTTTACTCCTAAGTGTCCCTATCTGTATTAGTATAGTGCTTGCAGTTTCGCTATGTTGTACAGTTGTACATTTTTTCTCGTTGTGCAAGAGAGATATGTAGGATATAATGTACTTATTACTAGGGGAGAGGAGTTTTACATTTCAATCAACAAAATTTTGAAGCCCTTCCACTATAATGAGGTCTAATAAATGTGAATTTTATTCATGTTATCTATCTTGCAGAGCTCAACTTGGGTATCATGTTTACATGTTCTTATGTAACAGGGATAGAGTTAGTCATGCTTTCTGGTTTTTGCCATGCAGTTGTCGCAGTCGGTAACAAAATTTACTGAAGAATTTGATTTCATGGCCATGAATGAGAAATTTAACAAAGATGAAGTATGGGGTCATCTTGGCAAGAAATCCCAATCTAGGGATAAAGATGGTGAGCCAGGAGACGATGCATTTGATGAAGACCTAGAGTATGAGGAAACAGACAATCCAGAGTTAGATGTTAAGGTATGATAATTTTTTGTGCCTGTTGGTACATTCAAACGTTTAGTGTTGCGGCAAAAACTTAAACTGTGCCATCCTTTTTGCAGCCTGTCTATGTCAAGGATGACTTTTTCGACTCCCTTTCTGGTGGAACATTTGGACGTGGAGGGCAAAACGGAAGACCAAGATTTTCGGAACTGAGGAAAATGGACACAGAGGTGCATTAACAACTTTCTTTTTTTGATGTAGTATATGCATCTGTCTCTAATTGTTATCTTTGCACAGACTTTTGGTGATTTCCCCAGGCATCGCCAGCCCTATCGTGGTGGTGCACGTGGTTACCGTGGTGGTGGCCGTTCCCGTGGGTCGTACTATGGTGGCAGAGACTACGGAAATATGGGTGGTGGCAGAGACTATGGAAATATGGGTGGTGGCAGAGACTATGGAAATATGGGTGGTGGCAGAGACTATGGAAATGTGGGAAGAGGTAGCCAGGAAAATCACTACGGTGGCAGAGGAGGGTACGGAAACACGGGCAGGGGTGGTGGCCAGGAAAACTACTACGGTGGAAGAGGAGGCTATGGAAACACGGGGAGAGGTGGTGGCCAGGAAGACTCCTACCAGCAGCGTGGATATGGAAGAGGTTGATGATAGCATCCGAGCGCCTGCCTGCCCGCCATACCCTGGTGTTGTAGCCTTTACCACAGCGCATCTCTCTTACCGTTGTGCAAATAAACGCTCCTTAGCGTGCGGCCCTTGCCCCAGAAGCAGGGAGGGCTTACTGTAGGCTTTAACTCATGTGGGTTCAGTTCATACACCCTGGTGTTGTGTAGATGAGCAGCCGTCTGGTGCTTATAAGCTGCTGCTGCGCGCCTGCGCATCTTACTCGTCAAGTGCGTACCGCGTGTCTGAGATGTAGTTGTATAGACCGATCTCGTACCTGGTACCTGGAACCGCAGCGCTGGGCTTTTATCTCGCTCAGTAGCTTTCGTCTTTGATTTTCTTACCTCTAGTTGTATCTTGTTACCTGTTTTGTAGTACTTGACAAAGAGTGCAAAGTTATTATTGTTGCCAGTATTTACAGGTCATGTAATACTTCATTTGTAAACACAACCGTCAGCACTGTTGTTACAACTGATCACTACAAGCTTTTATTTACTTTCCATTCTGTTCCCTCTTGTTTGAACAGCAGACCTGGAGATTGTGCGATAAAGTTTGCAGCTGCTTGTTTATGGTTGCCTGGTTTGTTGGTTGGGATGATGCTGATAGATAAGTTGGGCCAGCGCTTTCATGGTTTGGTGGCATTATTACCAGTAGTAGTCGACAATATGTTTCTTGCATCCAGGATGATTGCTGTACCCTGTACACGGGATCTGTATTTATTTGGATTTGGACTTAGGAAAGACAGCAGCGGCTCATCTTGTTTACAATGCGTTTGTGTGCGGCGTGGCTGGCTTAGAGTGAAGATCGGGATTGGTAGTTGGCGCCACATCTAAGAAGCACACGTGCACCTGCATGAGAAAGCAAGCGCATACACATCCCTTGGCATCTTCGCCTCCCTTTCATTGCTTTTACTAGGCCAACAACATCTCTCACATCAGAATCAGCCAAAATTTTGCTTGGAATAGTCTACTCTAGATTGAGATCGCCATGGCCGGTTGAGGATCCGTACACTTGTGCAGGAATCCCACACGCACAGAGTGTTAAATCTTGGGAGGATGCGACATATGCTTTGTAGTTTACTAATCCTCGAGCCATGAGAAGAAGAAACAGGGGAACGAACGGTGCACCACAGCAAAGGCACGGGGTTTGTCGGCCATAAGAAGTTCACTGATGCAATGCATGGACGCAGCGACATGACAGACATGGCATGGGACACGGCGTCCCCAGTTATAATCCATAAGCTAATCACTGAGATGTGCCAAGCAGAGGAGGACAGCACAAACAACTATACATAAACTGTGCGGCATGGCCCTGTTTGTCTGTAAGCATTAGACTAATCCAACTTAAAACCAGTGGGCTTGACACAGAATCTCTCTGAACATCAATGGTTTGTTCATCTAACGCTTTAGAACTCCAGAAATCAGATATCTGGTAAGCCAGAAGGAATCATCGCCTTATTATTGTAACACAAATTTGCGTCGACGCACAGAAATAATAATCTCGATCAATGTCAAGTATTCCTATCAGTGTGAGCCATTGTTGTTCAACACCGTGAGGCTAGGAGCAGCGTGACATAATAATCCACTCCCTCTCTGTAGGCGGGCGATGTCTAATCTCCTCCACCTAATGAACCAACTGCTACACTAGCTGGACCCGGAAAAGACATGATGTGTTGTCATGATCGTTGATCGACGAGATGAACAGAAACCCCTAAATTAGTGGTGCCCTAAACCACTCCCCCAACCTCTAACGCGTGACAAGAACAAAAACCCTCTCACTAACCGCCGGTAGTTAAGGTAACCACAATCAAGCAATCAAGTTTAAAACATACTAGGAGTAGTACATTTCGTCTAGCTTCGAGAAGAGCAATGGTTTTGGATATGTGCACCATCTTCAAAATGTAACTTCAACCGATAATTTACATTATATAAGCAGTAGGTTTTGTGTGCACGTGATCCACTGCAAGAAAGCAAGTTTAGGCGAGACCATCCAATCAACTTGACCATTTAGGACAGTTAGCAGTATATAGCATATGTTAATAATGATAACACAAACAAAAGAAGGCAACCTAAGGTAGAGCTCGGTGAGCTAAGGCAGAGGTCCCTCCCTCCCTCTGGTCCCAACTCCATTCTTGCACTCTAGCGAGCTCGGCTAGGTAGCTACAGCTTCTCACCAACCCTCCGTATTCCTCGAGCTTTCTAGGCATGGAGGATTACCTTACCCGGATTAGCTAGCAAGCTTGGTTTTTTTTTGTGTAATCTTTGAGACTATCGTTCGTTTGGAGGTGATTAGTTAGTTAGTTGATGATGGAGACGCAGAGGGTCGTGGTGCTGGTGGAGGACGCCCCGGCGTCCCGCGCGGCGCTGCAGTGGGCGGTGCGCAACTTCATCCGCGGCGGCGACTCCATCGCGCTGCTGCACGTGTGCCCGCCGGCGCGGTCCAGGCGGCGGCGCCGAGGCCTCCGCCTCCGCGGCTTCCAGCTCGCGCTCGCCTTCAAGGACCTCTGCAACGGCATCGCAGAGGTGAGCTTCTTTCTTGTCACCGTTGTTGTTACTTTCTTTCTGTCACCGATCGATGATGGCGAGCAAACGCCGAACGCGCGCAGGCCAAGGTGGAGATCGTGGTGAGGGAGGGGAAGGAGCTCGGGGAGACGGTGGCGGCGGCGGTGGGGCAGCTCGCCGCCACCACGCTCGTCCTCGGCGTCCACGAAAAGAGCTTCCTTTACAGGTACTGTACTGTACTACTGATCTTTAACAATCCGATGAAAGCATCAACCGTTTCGCGAAGGAAAACAACAACGATTTGATTTTTTCCAGCGCGCCGAGCACGTACGGCGGAGTGAGCAGCCTCGGGTGCAGAGTCCTCGCCGTCCGGCAGCACGCCACGGCGCGCCATGGGTTCCTGGAGGCGGAGCTCACCCAGATCGAGACCATCAGGCTGCAGTAAGTAGTAGTAAGACAGAAGGAAGAATATCGGTACTGGATGTGCTATCCTTTTCTGATTCCGATCATGTTCTTGCTCCGACTGATCGACAAGGGAGTGCATCTCTGTTGATTTTTTGCAGCGTTCCGCCGCCGAAGATCCCGTTCCCGATCTTCACGCTGCCACTGGGCGTGATATTCAGGAGATCATCATCATCCAAGAGGAGGAAATGAATCAACGAAGCTAAACTAGGAGGGACTCGGGATGGGTTTTGTCAGAGATAGCGGCAGATCGAGACTGGTCATGCTGTTCCTCTGGAGTTCATCGATCACAACCTAGCTTTTGCCTGCTAGCCTTGCTTCTGTACAAACATCTTCTATAGTTTTACATCAGAAATTAACTGACACAACACATCAACAGAAGAGAATATGAGTTTGAGACAGTTACATTTCTTCGTCGAAACTAGTGTTGTATCCTCCAAGTAGTGTTGTTGGTGAGGAGCAGATCGACGAGATGGTCTAGAGATATAGAGTTCATCCAGTTCATCAGTTGTTGCATCTTACTACATGACTCCGGGTTTATAACAGCATGCACCCTCACAACGATCGATCACATGGCCCACGGCCAACTCACGACACCATCACGCTTTACACACTGAGCTCCAGGTCGACAACGCCTTTCTGCTTCGTTCGTGCCTTCTCTGAACCTTGATCGACACTTCGTCAGTTAGCACTTCGTCAGGTGGAGGCCCAATGGTTTTGTCAGTCCTCATGGGCTCATCTCATGGCATGCCTGACGGTGCCGATGCCGCCAGCTTGAGAACCAGGTCGACGCCAAACTGGCGCGTTCAGGTAACGAGTCTAAACAGTGACTCATTCTCTTGGGGACACACGCAATCGAAGAACACCTCACCAGTAACTGAAGCAGTGATGACTCATTGCCACATTTCAGGTTCACATGGTGCATGTGGGTCTGGTCTGGTCTGGCCCGAAAAACAGCCCAGCCCGTATAGTCGCCGGAAAATGTAGTTCAACCCGTTTTCAGGGTCTAGATGCTCTTAGCACCAGTTCCAATTTTCTCCAGAATATCTCAGAAGTCGAAGAACTTCATTGCCAACTTAGGAAATAGGCGATTAACCGCCTTTTCCTGATCATAATAATGAAGTTTGAGTTTTTGTAACGGGGCAAAGTTTGCCCGAATTAATTAAGGCACAAGTTTATAAGGAAGTGAAGTAAAATATATTAAATCCAGCACTACTCTCCCGAAAAAATCCGCTCAACCGCTTTGCACCCTTCCCTCTTTCATCTCTCTAGAATGGTCCCGGGCGGGAGAGATGATGTTATTTTATGATGACCCGAACATTGCACTCGTTCTATATTCCCCGTGGCATGAGCAAGCCGAGGCACGCCAAGGCTTTCAAATTTGATGTCGAGCCTTCCGACATTTTATGCCACCAACTTTGGAGAGTGTGTGATGGCCATTACGAGATGTCAAGGTTGTGGAGTCCAACCCAATCTTTGATGAAACCCCAAAGACGCATTGTGAAGCAACAATTGACAAACCATAATTTAGACAAGCTCTATTTGCTAGGACGACAACCCGTCCAAAACGTATCTTCTATATCTAAATAGCAATGACCCACTACTAGATTTTCCTGCGATTCTACGCATCCACGTCGCCTTTTATTCACTCCCTCGCGGGTCGTTTCACTCGCGCGCCCACGTTCCCATCGTTCTGCTCGCTCGTCGCATTTCCTGCTTGGGCTGTGAAACAAGCCCATCTAAGATGTGCTTTCTTTCACCTGACGCCCTGTTCATCTTTATGCGCCTGCTGTTCATCTTCTCTGCCGCCGCGAGATGCGATTTCTGCCCGCTGCGCCCTCTCCCCTTCTGCCAACAGATTCTCAAGAAACTGCCCATCCTTCGCCGGCCATGATTGCCCTCTGAATGCATAAGAAACTGCTCCAATCAATTGATCAGCCAACACCTCCATCTTTAAAAACCTCAGCCACTGTCTTGCCTGCACGGCGGTCTGCTCAACTTTGTAGATGCTGCTTCCGATTATCCTCCCCTCCTCTCTCTCTCTCTCTCTCTCTCTCTCTATTTTTTCAATATGTTTTCTGAATCTGGTAGGTTGCTGCACAAATGCTCATGAAACAGCTCGATGCATCCAGCAATAATCGTGTACTCCAGAAACTGCTTGGTTGAATTGATCCGTCGATGCCTTCATGTTAGAAACTCATGTGCTGCCATTGGCATCAAGCATGCTCGCGTCGCGTTGCCCCCTCTTGCACTGGTCTCCAGGCCCGTACCTCCCCTTTTCTGATTGTAAGTCTCAATTGGTCTTCTCAATCCACTAATATATGTTTCTCAATATCGCAGGATTCGCTCCGGCTTGGAAGGTGCTTCATGTTTTGCCCCTCCACCTGATTTGATTCTATTGTGCATGCACCCCAAGCTCACCTGATTTGATTGGATTTACTGGATTCTAGGTTCTGCTCGCAGAAGCTAGGAGGAAGGGGCTATCATCAGTTCTTCAGATGATGAGTAACAACACCTGCTTGCACTGGTACATAAGTTCTCACATATTACTCTGAATTTTTGAATTACATTTGGATGAGCTCATATCCGGCACTCACCGCAGCATAAATGTCCACATACCTGGTCACTATGCGTAGTGCCCTCATACCCTCCTATTTTCAGGCCCTTACTCATGAATATCTAGCTGGTCACTATGCGTACTGCCCTCGTACCCTCCTATATTCAGGCCCTTCCTCATGAATATCAGGTAATAAGAAAAATGTTAGAGCCCTTCACCCGTTTGATAAAACGCCAGTATTAATGACAACTTCATAAATAGTTAATTTTCGCCAAACCTTCCCAATTTTTTGTAGCCACTCTGCCCTTGAAACCCTAATATTGCTGACAACTAAAGCTAATTTATGAAGTTATACATATTGTGTGGATTCTCAGCATTTTTCTCAAAGGCAGTTAGACATGGGTGCCTTATTTGACAGTTCTTATAGCTTTTCAACCATGCTAATATTTTTTCAAACAAGTTTCCCTCCTCATCAAACGCTCTCTCTTTTATACATGGAGTTAGTAGAATATGCAGCCTTGAAAGCACCAGGCAAACCTCTTTTAGTTTAATGCTTGAATGCTCATATTTCAGTTCTCTGATATTGTTTTATTTCTCTGAGATTTTGAACATGTGCCTGCACAAAAATGATCTGACAATAATTACCTTCTAAGCCTAAATGCCTAATGATATTCGTACACGTCATTAATTCAATCCTTCAATGTCTATAGCCATCAAAGTATACTAGCCTGACCGGCCGGAAGTTCAGGCAGCTGCCCGGGCAAATAGGTCAGCTTCTGCGTCTATCATACATGGAACAACAACCAGGTAAAACAGGTAGTACTAACTCAACTATGCATTTCTATTTTATAACTACTACCTTCATGTACTTGCTTTATATCCAGCATGCCAACAAGCAGTGCCTCATATGTACCGCCACTTTCAACTCATCGACATATAGAAGCCAGCAAGATGTATGCCGAGTTAAACAAAAACTCAGGGAAACAACCACTGCATCTAACTTTACAAGAGGGGAGAAAAGAAGGACGCTCATACACATACATTGCAAGAATACTTGATCTGACCACCCCTTCTTCATAATTGAATACTTCAAACATGGAAAAACGACATGTTACAGCTATCTATCCTTTCTGACGACAAGATTTACGAAGACACTGAATAGTTATAAATACACCCATCAAGTACTTAGATCATGTAAAAAACTTTTTATAGACTTTGAATCATGAAATCCCCTGTTTTACATGATAGTTCAAGACTAATTTATGATTTATTATCTTACCTTCACTAAAAAAATCCCGTCGCAACGCGCGGGGTGTCATCTAGTTGTATTTTAAAGAGCAAGACATATCAAGAATTTGACCTTAAGAGGGGATCAAATCTTTCAAACCAAGTGATTCATATTGATCGATGTAGCTCCATGACATTTAGCCTTTGTAAGCGGAGGCTGCCGAGTAGTGTTCATTTTCTTGTGAGCTTCCTAGAAATATCATCCTCCACACCCTCCTCGAGGTTATGTCACTAAGGTGCACACAAAAGATCCAAATTGGGTGACGTGATTGAAAGATAAGTTTTCATTCATATATATTTTAAAAACCTTCTTCATTCATACTAATCTTGCCAACCTTAGCGTTATTAGCCATAGCATTCTTGATACACCATTTCTTTGGTCGTGTAGCCGCAAAAATAAGATGGGCATTATTCCGTGATAGAAGTAGCGGCGTAGAATAAGTCCATATCCTCAACGGAAAGGCTGATTGACATCCAAATTTGTTCCGCTTGCAAATGCTGACATTTATCGTACAGGGGACCGATGACTAGTACATGCATTGACTAGTCATAGTGGGGAGAATCACAGAGTGATATCATGCATATAATACTAGTCATGCATATAATACTAGTCTATGTTACTATCTTAATAGTGGGGAGTATCATAGGAGTAGTAACATATAATCATGTATTTATTAGGCTATAGAATCATCTTGTCTCGAAATCCGCTATGTTACGATATCTACCTATGATACCACAACGACCTCTCTATTCATTAAATACTTGCCACATCACCATTTTTACTTATATGACACTTATGTTACTACTTATGTTACTCCCACTATGACTAGTCTAAACGTAATTGGTGAAGAAAAGATCATTTACAATTAAAATGAGTATTAATTGATTAAATCTATTGTGTCTTAGTATTGCGACTAGCCCAACTCTTGAGATTTCTCGGATTTAGTATTGTGTCTTACTCCATAACTCTTGAGATCTCTCAGATTTGATATTGTACTAAATACAATTTTGGTATTGTACTAAATACAATTAAATGGTATACTTTTAAAGGAGGGTCATCGTAAATGCAATGCTTATCACAAAAACTTCTTGCTCTATAAATAGCCCCTTAATCAAGTGCAATAAACATCTCCTCCTAAGGTAAACCAGCTCATCCATCATTACGATACACATACACAGGTGTTTGACATAGTAACCATCATGGAGTGCAAGCTCCCAGCGATTCTTGTGGCTTGCTTGTTATTTTGCATTGGCAGCCGAGGTATCGACCCGTATTTAGTGTCCTTTTTTTTTACATCATATCCATCACATTTTCTATACCAAAAAAGCATGCAAGAGTTGCTTTCTTACGTACTACGCGTGATCTGCAGTGGCCGTGGCCGGGTGCACGCTGAAGAACATCGTGGTGACCCAGGCCGGCAACGGAGATTGGGCGCACGGCCAGCCGGTGTACGCGGTGACGGTGAAGAACACTTGCGACTGCCCCCAGTCCGGCATCAAGCTGGCGTGCGATGGCTTCAACACCACGCTCTGGGCCGACCCGGCGACGTTCAACTCCGACGGCGGCGACGGGCTATGCCTCCTCAACAATGGCGAGCCCGTGGTTCAGGGCCACGACATCAACTTCAGCTACGCCTGGAGCTCGCAGTTCCCGCTACCGCCGGTCCAGTCGACGATGGCGTGCAGATGACTTCAAACTGGGTGTTGAGTGAATAAGAGCAAATAGCATAATGTATTATGCCTTCCGAGATGGTTGATATTGCTTCTGTATGACGTTGGACATCCCAGAGCTCTTGTTGTTCAAATGATTTCTACATGTTCACAAGAATTAATTCAATCCCCATGTGCACAATCAGACAACCCTCTCATTAATCCCTTTGGTTATCTTTAAGCTGGCATGCATAGCACCGTAATTATTGTTTGTTTTTTTCTGAATTCATTTGAGCAAAGTTAAGAGAATATATAGGGAAGTTAATGTGCAATAAATGGGTCACTTTTTGTTGAGTGTGGTCAGTGTTGACCGTGCTAATTTGTAGTTAGCAACACTGTGGTGTGGTGTAAGAGGTCGTAAGGTTATCAGATTCAAATGAGGAGAGCAGACCACAAAATTTGGGCACAATCAAATATGCGTGCGTGTGTTATATCTAAGCATCCTCAAACCAACTTTGCACAATTGCACTTAAGCAAACACTAGACACAAAGGACCTATACATTACAGAAACCAAACGCAGTGCCGAATTTGACCCAAACCATGTTTTCACCAACAACAAAAAAGGGTTTCTGCTCCGGTGCTCCGCTCCTGCAAAGTTTGGATCCTCTGACGGATACGTACATACCATGTAGAAAAACCATACGTCCACGCAATTGTATATGTAGCAAATACGACGTAATTGAAACCGAAACATCGGCCGCAATAGACAACCGAAGCAAACTTTCCCCCTTCAAGTTTCGCCAGGGGCGGAGCACTGAAGCGATTTGAAAAATGAAACAAACATATGTTCAAGGCATTTCGGTCTTAGTCCTGTGTTTCTCCGGTTTTAGCTTTGTATAATCTGCCGCTCACTCAATCAGTCATTTCAATTTCAAAGAAAAGGAAGCAAAAACACGAGATAATCGTCAGTCAGCTCAGCTCGCACCCACTAGCAGCTCGCCAGCTCCCCAAGCAAGCCGGCTGGCGGAGCTCAGTCTCCACCGATCGAGCGAGCCGCCCACTTCCGATCCAAACTCGAGCCCAAGCCCGAGCCCAACCAAACCCTAGCTCCCCTCCCTCCGTCCCGATCGGCGCCGTCGCCGGCTCGCCTCCCAAACCCCCCTCCCCTCTCCGCCGGCTCGGCTCCCCGGCCCACCTCGCCGACTCCGCCGGCTCGCTCCTCACCCAAAGCTCCGCCGATCCATCGGGATGGCTGACACGGCTCTCCTGCCGGTCGACGGCGACGGCATGGACGGCAGGCCCAAGAAGAAGAAGACCATGAAGTCCCTCTACCTCACCTTCTTCGAGACCGCCCCCGACGGCAAGTCCCGCGCCTGCACGCTCTGCGGCAAGACCTACTGCCTCACCACCGCCACCGGTAAAACAAACTCAGCACACATCATCAAAACCCAAACTTTTCTTTCGGCATTGTCAGAACTCAGAACCGTAGCTCAAAGCCTCAAACAGCAACAAGAGACAGAGAGCACTGGCTAGTTTCCATATCTGTTCATGCATTATACATTCAGTAGCTCGTTAAATTAGTTTGTACTTCCGGAACTGCGAAAAGTGATCAAGTAGACGTACATTCATCAGTGGTGATATGCTGCACTTGCTTAGCTGCACACTTGCTCATACATGTAGCAGGCATGTAGCTGCTGGATCCCGTAGCTTGTTAAATTAGTCCGTACTCTCTGAACCGCGAAAAGTGAACAAGTAGATAGATGTACATCGGTGGTAACATGCTGCAATGTTGCGTGTTACAGGGAATCTTGGGAAGCATCTGAACAACCGGCACCCCGGTTACGACCAGCTCGCCGATAACCTACATGGCGACCCTTCCCAGAGCACCATTGTCAGCATGTTTGCTAAAAACAAGAAGACGCACCCTCCGGTACGAGCTCGAGCCCAAGCTGCACAGCCTCATCCTCATCCACAGTCCCAATCTCAAGTCCAGCTTCGTGCTCAGCCTAAGGCGAAGCCGGCGGTCGATGTGGATTACGTCAACTGGTTGCTTCTTCGGTGGCTCATCAGCTCCTCCTTCCCGCCCTCCGCGCTCGAGGATACCACGTTCGTTGACAGTTGCAGGTATCTGAACCCGTCCGTCAGGCTTTGGCCGAAGGAGAAGACTCAGGAGATTACCTTCCAGGCGTTCAAGAGCATGAAGGAGGACGTCAAGGTGTCTCTGCAACGTGTCAGGTCCCGGCTTTCCATTGCCCTCGACTTCTGGACTTCTTACGAGCAGATAGTGTACTTGTCTGTCAAGTGCCACTGGATCGATGAAAACTGGGTTTCGCAGAAAGTTCTGCTTGACGTGTGCCGGATTCGGTACCAGTGCACCGGCACCGAGATTTTGAGGGTTCTGCTGACTGTCTTGCAGGAATTTAGCATTGATTTGAAGATCCTTGCTTGCACACATAATAACAGCCAACATGCAATCCTTGCTTGTTACGAGCTCAGGCAGGAGCTCGAGTCCCGGAAGCTCCCCTTCTGCTACATCCCTTGTGCTGCAAGGACACTAGAAATTATCATAGAAGATGGCCTGAAACATGTGGCGCCACTTTTGTCCAAGACCCGCGAGTTTATTCTCGAGACCAATTCAAACCAGGAGACGATGGATGATTTTAAGCACTGGACTGAAGTCTACCAAGAGGGCTCATGGAAACTCCCATTTGATCATTCAGTAACTTGGAATGGCAATTACAGTATGCTTGATGTGGTAAAGAAGGTACTGCACATTCCGCACCTGCATCCCATGTTCCATCATGGTCCATATATGTGTTCAATTTTATTAAAATGTTTTCCTCTAGGCCCCTAATGCGATGGATAACACTATCAAGAAGATTGAAGACTTATTTGGGCCAAGGGATTGGGTTCTGAGCGCCGAGGAGAAGTCAGTGGTCAATTCATTGCACTCTTACCTCGAGCCATTCTATAAAACTACAACCAACCTTTGTACCTGCAAATTACCAACGGTTGGGCTGGTTTTCTTCTTCATGGACCATGTGTTTGAGTTGATCGATGTCTGCCAGGACAGCAGCCACCAAAAACTATTTGAGAACATTGCCAGAGACATGTCCAAGACAGCTCTTGACTTCACATCTCAAGCTTACAACATCTACACCTTCACAGCTGCAATTCTTGATCCAAGGATCAAAGGAGAGCTCATCCCTGACACCCTAAACTCCGCAAGCAACTTGAAGGATGCACGGGATCATTTTGTCAGAGACTACAGCAGCATCTTCCAAGCTAGTGGAAATGGTTACAGCATCCAAGACAGCACTGAGGATGGTGGCGCATTCTCCTTTGCTGAAGAGATTATTCGCAAACGCCGCCGTGTGAGCATGAGCACTGCCGCTGATGAGCTCACTCAGTATCTCGCAGAGCCCCCTGCGCCAATTTCCACTGATGCTCTTGAATGGTGGAGGGGGCATTCCTCCCGTTACCCACGGCTCTCCTTGATGGCCCGTGATTTTCTAGCAATCCAAGGGACCTCATTGGATCCTGAAGAACTGTTCACAAGCAAAGGGGACAGTATCCACAAGCAGCAGTACTGCCTTCCTCTTAGTAGCACACAAGCTATAATGTGTATAAAATCGTGGATGCAAAGTGGGTATCAGTTCAATTTTCAGTCGACCATTATTGATTTCGATAGATTAATCGAATCTGCTACTGCTCCTGATGCTGTAGATGGTCTGGTTTCTTCTTGATGAATAAATGGTCTTAAATTCAGAATCCTAGATTAGTCAGCAGCATCTGTTCTATTTTGCCTTTGGTTCTCATGTAAATAGTTCATTCACAGGTCTCTACTGAGCGCCTATAGTCTCATAGTCAGACCAATTTCCAGCAGCCTGTGCTCTTAGAATCATGAACCTTGGAGCCCACAGCAATTGGGAGAAACGATGCGATTTAAGGTTCCTTTCTTGTTAAGATCACTTAATACTATCTGTTAACAAGTTACATGGGCCTTCATGTTATCAGGGAAGTCCTTTTGCTTACCCTTGGCTCTATGATGATGTAATACAGTAGGCAGTTTTTGGTATTGCAGTATAATTCCTGCATCAGTACTATAGAGGGTGGCAATACTAGTTGTAATTTTACTGGTAAATCACCGTATAGTAAAGTTCGGTCCGAAATTACATCAATGGTAATACATCACTTTATTGTCCAATGCTGATACCAGAGAAAAAAATCTGTATATGATTCTGAACATGAGAAGAAATAATAGATGAGCATCTTCTCTTATGTGCATTAAATTCATGTGATTTTATTGATTATTCTTTTGTTGCAGACAAAAGAGAAAGCAACTCAAATTTTGCGAGGCAGGTAATGCTCCTCACGTCCTTGGCCTAGTTCGATCAATTTTTTAATGACATGGGGGGGCATCATTTCGTGGTCCTGGTGGTTTTAATTTAAGATTTGTGCTCGAGAGTCACATGGGAACGGAACTGAGAAGTGAGAATAATGCATGTACAACTAGATGGTGTGCAAGAATCTGTAGATTTTATTCTTCCGGAATGTGATCCCAGAAGTACAGAACAGACTGCCATGCTCACTGAAACACACACATGACACGCTCCATGTTTACTTATTCATGTTGGATTTAATCGGCATCACCGTGTTATAGAACCTCAGAAGTACAAACTTTCCGGCCAATTTTTTTGATGGAAAAAATGTAGGGGCAAACTAACAGTATATCTTTCTGAGACCTAGAGGATTCTTATAACATGTTCTAAAAGTTCTTAATTAGTCATTTTAGATGGTATATATGTCAAGAGTGAACCTTTTCTTCTTTCTGTAATGTATGAAGCTTCATGGCCATATGCTGCTTGAGACACTATTTGGTTCATATTTTCCTGGGAAAATGAAAATTCAATGAAACTGAAATTATGGTACAGTGCTGACGTTGATTCATGTACTGATTGCTGGAGATGCTAAAAAAAGAGTACTGATTGCTGGTGTGCAATCAGGCAACCATACTTGTATCTTCATTCTGATTTATTTAGCTTGTAGAATATATCGCATCACACCAATGTCAACAACTAAAGTAATGGAGTTCTCACATGGTCGAAACTGTGATCTGACCTTGGTTTTGCACGACTGGAACCTATATATCTCTAGATCTTAGGACCACATGCTCTCAGTGTTATTTTTTTCTGCATTCAAGACACCGACCAGTTGAATGACACAGCATCTCCCTATATCATTTCAGGCCTTCCTCGCCATTAGCACATTGATTAGTGATTGGGACAAGACAACAATGTTTTATCGTAATCATGTCGATTATCTTCTGATGGATGATGTAAATGACAGTCAGTTCCACATGTCAAGCATCTGATGATGTGTTATCGCGCACTTAATGCAGTGTGATGGTCAGCTACAATCTCTTTCTTTTATTCAGAAGCATTTCATGAGACTATTAGTCACTGGAGCACTTAATGGGCTCTATGGTTTTTTGAGCTCTCAAGTTTCTTCATCCAGCAATTTAATGATATCAGATCTATGTGATCTATATATTATAAAATATCGTCATTGTTACCTGCACAAATTTCCCTCATTCTTCCACGAACTTTAGAAATTGAAAATTAACCGCAAAAGTATTTTCCGTTCATTCTCAGATGAAGGCCAGATTGGATCAGCAGTTGCTTTGCCTCTTTTCTTTAGTAAGTTGTCTTCATTTATGATGTCATGTTGGATGCTTCTTTCACTCGTTCTCAAATTTCCCCACCATTTCAATAATTTCTGACCAGTTTATGAGGTTTGCAAGAAAAATGCCGTGTAATCGCTTGGAATGCAGCACCTTCACAGACAAACAATTCAATTACTATAGGAAGCTAGAAAATTATCTACCTTTATACTTTAAGTTAATCATCCCTGTTTGGGCCTAACTGTTAAAGATTACACCATTTGACTTTTCTTCCTCCTTTATGTATTATAAAGCATTTTACCCCATTTAATTAGTCTTCCCCGACCCACTTGTCAGAACCATGTGCCAGCTGACATTCCGCATCACAAAATTGGAAACTAGGTATCACGGTTCTATTAAATCTAAAAAATAATATAAAAACTCATTTTATTATTTTAACTTTAAATTTACTGCTATGATACTCTTTCTTCTTTCGTTTACTCGGGCGAATGATACTTTTCTTATGCTTAGGCGCCTACTGCTCTAGCTCTCGATGTTCATTGCCGTCAACTTATGGCACTTCATATTCCTGTCTAAATGTAACCTACCTATATCTAGCACTTATCTGGTCTCGTTTTTGTTTTGTTTTTTGTATCACTCAGTTTGGAGTTAAAGTAATTGAGATATGCTTTTCCAAAGATTTGTGATAAATTATCACTATTTGATTTTTGTGATGTTGTGTCGCCCAAGGCAACTCTCACATGGGTCTCGCAAGTGCGCTCGAGTTGTTGGGATGAAATAACCGACTCCAACCCATCCCTCTTTCCATACCCACCTCCCTAAGGCAGGGAGGCTCCAACCCTCCCCCCTCCCATACCCACCTCCCTAAAGTAGTGAGGCTTCTCCACAAATGCCCCTAAATGTATGGTAGAAAATAGATATGTGTTTAAGCTCCTACTCCTCTGCTCCGACTGTTGGCGTTCATAGTGGCCCACCACCACTGCTCACCGAAGCAGTGGCGGATCCACCTTGTGCCAGCTGGGTGCACAGACACCGGGAAAAAATATTTACTTTGTAAAATAGCAATTTTTTACCACATTTGTACCCCCAATTTTTTTTAAATGTGTTAAATCACCATGTGTGCACCCTGGTTCTAATTGTTCTAGCTCCGCCACTACACCGAAGGTTACCAGATCTCGCCCGAGTTCACTGGAGATCATCAGATCTCATCAGATTTCAGCGCTGGGGCACAGCATGGCACTCAAAGTTCACTGAAGTTTGTGGGTCTCTGCCTACTATTTATCTATTTTTTGCAAAGGTGTCTTATATCTGATATTTATCTATTTTTTATAATGCCAAATCATTTGAAACAAAATACAGGGTAAAAAGTGAATACATGTGCCCATGAAGTTACAGTAGGCGACAAGAAATCCCAGTTTACGGTCTCAAATGATGGTGGAATTGGAGCAAACTCTTTTCAATAGCAACATTTATCAGCCTCCAGAAACATGACGGAGCAATGAGTTGTGTTGAGCCTCCTGTAGTCACGCACTAACTGCAATGAATTCCAGTTGCATTACAAAAGTGTTTGACTCGGAGGGAAAAAACACAAGTAGCCGCATGATCTCCGATCGATGACGCAACACTATCAATGTTTGTAGCAGAAAATCGGTAGTGGGCAGAGTAGATTCCCCTTTGATTCCCCTTTATATATTTTTTCCTTGAGTTAAGATCGTTGGCAAATAATTGTCAATTTCGATCTAGACCCGGTGAAGTAAAGAGAGAAAAATAATAGCAACAAGACTTGCACGATCATGGATGCACGCTTGTTCCACCGCCCAAAACACAAATAATTAACTGTGCTTTGATCTTCAGATAGAAGGTCCCCTTTAGTCATTTGAGGATTTGGGATAATTTTACTTTTACTTTTACTGATAAACATTATAACACAAGCTCATGATCACAGGTATTGGATCTCAATGTTTTTCGACGAAAAGCAGTCAATCATCGTATTGCATTGATCATAAGAAAAAGATTGACTCGGTTTACAAGGAAATCGGACCTTCAAAACCGTAGAACACATAGCGTCACTAGGACAACAGCACACGCCGAGACGCGGCACACAACATCAAACAATAGCCAGCAACACTGCCACGAACCCTGCACAAGCTCCTCCAGCGCTTAGGCAGGCCAAGAAAGGTACTCCCTACGTTCACAAGAAGATGTCACAACTGTCTAGATTTATATGTATCTAGACGTGATTTAATGTATATATACATACTATAAATTTGGATAAAGTTGATACATCCTTTTATGAATGGAGGAAGTAGTACATTCCATCATGTAAAACTCATGTCCTAAAAGGAATCCGACATCGTCCCACCGTATCATCTCAAGGGCCACGGACCGCCAAACACAAAGGCAACACCTACAAGGAAATTAGGAGAGGGACACCGACAATCTATCTTGGTTAGCTTGGAAATGTTGTCTAGATTTCACTAGTCTGTTGACTGGACATTACCTTTGATTGTGTATCATTACCCTAATTGCAGTGATGTGAAGGGTAACCATAGAATTGTGGAAATTTACTTTGTTCTATAACTAAAATCCCTATACCTCAAAAAATAAAAAATAAATCCCTGGGAAATATTTTCAACCACGATCTAAACCCCTGTGAAAAGGTGGAAAACATTAGCAAGATTTGAGCTATCATTCAAGCATACTTCTACCACCGCCCGAAATACAATCATCAATCAAATTAAGTACGTTGTAGGTGTTACGATCTCAGGAAGGTTTCTCTTATCAATTCCTGTTTTAGGAATGATATCATGCTTCACTGAACAACATCATCTTTATTTATCTTATCAGAAAAGGAAAAAGTTATTCACTTACTTTTTATTGAGCTAAATTTAGTGGCCAGAACTTTAGTCTCCAATTCTACAAAACAAAGAGAATTGATCTACTAAAAAAAAGAGTGGAGCAAAAACATGATCCAGCGTGCATGCCTAACTCCCAGCTCTGAGCTCCAAATGTAACTGCCATTGATGTTAACAGAGCTTGTGCTCTCTTTTGTTTTCGTACATGCTCCAAGATCAACTAAAAATAACTTTTAACAAAGACGCGTGGCCTAGGAATCTAGGATTGATGCTGACAAGAGAGGATTGCGTCCAGGGCGTCCTTCACTTGAGAGAGTTCCGGGGCTTTCCCTCCTTGCACCGGCCAGAACTCGTCAGTCGCCAACACCTGGGTAGATAGCCGATTATGCGTAAGCAGGGTTATAAATTACAGATCTGGTATCAGAGTTAGTTTTATTTACATCAACATCAGATTATAGCTAATAATTAAGTGATTTGGGTCGAAACTCAAAAGAGTAGTCGTATTGATGACCGATCGCCGCATACCTTGACTTGCAGCTGCAGGAACTTGACATAGTTGATTGCCTTCTCTAGCATGGTGACCATGTCCACCTACAGGAGTTGGTTTCATCCGAATTAACAACTGATAACCAGATCATTTTGACACAGAAATTGCACCGAAGCATGTCCATAATATGCATGCATGAGAATATATCATGGTAGACGAACCTTTGTGCCATTGGGAACGAGATCCTGCAGAACTTTGAGCCTCTCGCTGATGCGCTCTCTTCTGACCTAAACATGCGTAGACAGATCGGAGTTCCTTGGATTAATTGGGTTTCATCGAAACAATTTTCAACACGCAAACACGCCAAATCTTTGCACAAAAATGGGGAGAAAGCAACTCATGCTGATTGTACCTTTGCAACTGCACTTTGAGGATCCTTTGTAGGGGCAACTTTGGCCTTGCTCTTCCTGCTTCCTCCACACTGCTTCTTCACCGCTGCTTGCGTCTCACCAACCTTCACGTATGCACACAGATCACATTATTATTCTTTCCAATTCCATGGTAAACTCATGAGTTCATGAGCGCATATCATGATGCAGGAAGAAATAGGATATAGGTATTTACCGGGCAGGCGCGCTTCTGCGCCGCCTTGGTCGGTGGCTTCACGCTGCTCTCTTGGATTTCAGGGCCAGCATCGGCTGACCCTGGGTTCACGAACCCAAACTTGGCTGTACAGTGCTGGTCTGCGATGCCGTCTATCCAGAGCGCACAGTCATCGTCACCTGTGCCAGCGTTGTAAGCAAGTTGATGACCAAGGCCGCCGGCATGCTCAAAGCTGAGCACCGACGAACTGGAGCTGGAGCAGGCGCCCGGCGTCCCACCGGAGGTATTGTATGCCCAGCTGTAGTAGTCGGCCGACGACCCGCACCCGCCTTTGAAGTTGTCGATGAAGGAGAGCTGGGGCAGGGCAGTGGCGGTGTCATCGTCGTCACCATCGACGACCACGCCGTGGTAGCCAAAGAGCTCAAGGGACATTGAGGGCTCGTCGTCGTACATCGTCCGGAGCTCCCGTGTGGCGGCCCGCTTGCTTGCCATTGCCTGGGCAGCTAGAACTGTGTCACTGTCTACTACCTAGGTGAGATCGAGCTACTGGTGACGGTGTTCAGGGAAACTAGCACAGTTCGCTAGCTAGGGTTTAGGGTAACTGTTGGTAGCTAGCTAGCTCTGACAATGAATTAGACGTGCAAGCATGCAGCTACTTATATAGAGTGAGGGGTTCCTTAATCAAGTAGGTGGTAGTGTGCAGAGAGCTTAATGAGCCAGCAAGGCGTGCCATATTTTAGCTAGGTTTTGAGCTGTCAGTGGAATATAGGGTCAAGTGCTAGGAGAGAGACAACAACGGATGCTGGCATGCAGCATGCCAGCATATGCTGCTAGCTAGGAATACATCCATGATTAATCCCTTGTTATGGTCAGCTAAGTAAGGTGATTAAGTGGAAGTGGAATTAAAATCCCCCATGTTCCACTGCAAGAGAGAGCCACACAATTTACACTTCTCCACATCCGGGCTCTCTTCACGTGGCATTCAAAGCCAAGTTGATGCCTGTTTACATTAGTTAAACAAGGAGGAGCAAGGTGGTGATGACATTGTGACAAGCTTGGTGTATTTAATTCAAACTTAGCATGCATGATGTGAGTAGAAGCATGCTAGCTGGGAAACTGCAATGTAAATAATTAGCTGAGATGTCATGCTTCCATAAATGCACTTCTCAACTTCCATTGCCATGCCTAGCTAGCCCATATCAAGAAAAATATGCATAGGCTCTTGTTGGGTAACATAAATTATTTCCTCGGGATTATAATCGATCATCCGTACGTGTATGAGCGTACATGTTTCTTCTACGTGCAGGTTCCACAATGGCAAATATTTCACAGCACCAATGGATACAGTGAAAACAAGATTACTATCAGAGTTCAGACTACTTCCTGTGACAGTGGATGATATCATGATAGTATCTTGTTTTTACTGTAACTTACTTCCATGGGCAGGAAACCATTTTTCATCATTAACAACCAATTCCGATTACCAATGGTTGCACGCGGCAATTCGTTTTGAACCGAATCAAAGCATTCATGCATATCTTACGCACATGCAAAATAGTTTGTTATTACACACGTACCTTGAAGAATAACTTCTGTCGGGTGATCTGTAGATAAACCCCATGGCATCGACATCTCACACGGATCAGGATCTGCTCCAGCTTAGACGTGCACTCACGTCTACACGGTAAATACCCTGTACATGGCTAATGCGACCTAATTAATTAGTCCTTGCAGTGGCCTTTCAAAGCTTCACATGGCCTAGCTAGCAAACTCAACACTGCAAGTGCCACACTTATTGCAAGCACATAAACAAACCCCCTCCCCGGGTAAACTGATAAACCTGGACGTGCGACGCAGTTGTGCAGCACCCACATACCCTACCCTACCTACCAGATGGAGCTCGTCCCCGTGCATCTCGCTGTAGACGTATCAGAGACAACATACAGGTACTATATTCAGAGGATTACACAAGTACGTATATCAGTACATGTACATACTCGGCTTGCGTAAACAACTAGTGCATGCCTGTACTATTCCTTGTTGATCAGGTAGAGGCATAGAGATATATATGCCTTTGCTTCCAGCAGCCAAGCATCCGCAGGTCGGTTTTCTAGTGCGTCTTTCTTATCGGAACTTGCTAATAGCTGTACACCTACATATTATGATACCAAGGTTAGCTGCTCCTTGCCGACGTCGACACGCGTACCCACCCACCCTCTTGTCCATAATGACTAGCCCAGTCAGCACACACTGATAAGTGATGTCAGCATTTCTATGATGCCAACGATATACTACTGACAGTACGATACGCAAATGATCGAGGTTAATAATAGACAAGAGTGCTACTTCGTTGAGCCATCAAAACACGTGTCTAAATCTGTTGATTTGCGCTTACCTCTATGTCTATGTGCCCTCCGGTTCAGGTTCAAGCCTGCATTGCAAAACAAAACCTGTTCAAGACTTAAGATTCAGCAGTAATATGTTCGTGAATAATTGATGTGCATCATTACCTCTACCTTGTCACTCGACTCAGGTCCTCATCTAAGCCTGATACTGCATGCATTCACCAGCCATCGGCTGCGAGATAGTACAACTGATCATATCTTAAGAACAAACTATGAAGTTCTTCAATTATGGGACATATCAATACATTATGCAAGTCAATGATAATGAGTGAATCATAATTCATGAATTGCTGAGGAGGTGAGTCTTCCAGCTCCAAGATAGTATTTCTAGTAACCCTTCTTCACCCCTTTAGTTAAACTGGCACACAAAACTAAATTACACCATAAGCAATAATCCTACCAAACTAACCATCATAGTTCACTTCAAATAAACATTCATGAAACATGACATCACCAGAATTTTGGGGGAAAAACTACATACTACAACTTGTAAGCTTCGTGTTTCCTAGCTATATCACATGCCTATTGTCACTAGATTATAAAGGGCCTGTTTGGCCCAGTTTAAGCTTTGGCCTATCAGTAAAATAGGCTGAAGAAGTTCAGTGAGGACTTAAGAAAAAACCATTAGCTTATTCAGGCTTAAAATTAAACAGAACATCCCTAGCATAACAGAGTGAAAGCAAGTTAATGGGCCTCAACTGTGCAGAAGCTCATTACTTGTTAGTTTGCTGCTCAAATAGCTTAAGGCTTGTCGATACAACTCTATAAGACAATGGAAACATCACAGGATAAGCCTAGTGGCCCACATAAACTGAATATATAAAGTAAGCCCACAACCAACTAAATTACTACCATCTTAATGACAGACTCAATTGTTTCAAGAATTTAACAGAGTTCATTAGTAGGAATGAAGTAAAATCATTTCTTTCTTAAGAGACAGATACTCCAAACAGCAGACACTTCTGAAGTATTGAATACATTGAAGAAGTCCAAGCTGATCGGAATAAACCTGGTTATCTATTGCATGATGATGTATTAGACTATGTGTCAGGACCCCAGAATATAACCAGGGTATTCTGCACTACATCACTTTGGCTGAGGCACCAGAAAACACACCTGAATGCTAAAACACACCAGTAAGAATAGCATGTGGTCCCATATTGGGTGAGTTGGTTTAATAAAAAAAGAAATATCTGGTGAGTTGGCTGCCACGTGGCAAATAGCCAAGTTAAATTCAGTCAAAGTTACAAAAACTTGGCAGAAATCAAACAGTATAAGAGTACAAGGTCTTAAACCAGACCATTTTAGAGTTCCAGGTTGAAATTGAACTCGGGAAAGAGTTGGACTTTTGCCTTTAATTTACTACAAGAATGACATGAATCATTATTTATACTCTCATTTGAACTGTCAAATGCATAGATATATATTACATAAGTGAGTACACTTGAAAACGCAAATAAAAAACAGAGGTGCATTCGTGTTTAAGAGATAAGAGATCAATTGCAGTTTAAGTCAGGAACCACAACTTCCAGTACAAATAAATATATATGTTTCTGCAAATACTCGAAGATATAACTGAAATGAAACAACAAGAGGTATTCCCATACTAGCAACCTAGCTAGCATTACAGAAGTGGAAAGAAAGCAACACAGTATCAATCTGAAGAAAGTTGGTACTTCTAGTGTTGGACAGACGGAACATTACCAAGAGCCACCACTTTCGCTGTTCACCTACCGGAGTCCTCAAACATCTTGTTCTAGAGGGCAATTACGAATCTAAACGTAACGAGTCCATCTGTCTGTTGAATTCAGGGTCAGCCTTCTTGAGGAATACATCCCAGCCACTCCCATCCCCCCAATCCAGCATATCATATGGCAATGCTGTCCCTAATCCTGGCCTCACTGCACCCTGCTGCATCACCACTCTGAACTCCAGCTCGTCCTCTCCTCTCTGCTCCTCCTCAAGCTCTTCCCATGTAAACAGAAGCGGCAAGGTATAGCCACCCCACGGATTGAAATCGATCAGCTTCACCCGGCCATCTGCTCTGACAGACACATCAAACGTATAGTTCTCTGAAGCAAACTGTGGTTCGACTACGTCTTCGAAGAAATCCTCAATCTTGGGCTGCACCTCAGCCCTCCACCCAGGCAACGAAGGGTAGTAGGCTGACGGGTCCCTCTGTGACAGACCGACCAGGGTTCGTCCCCGCACAAAGCAACGGAACTCCGACTCAGGGCGGAGGCCCGGGTACCACTTGCGGAGCGCAAGGTAGTACTGGAACCCGTCGTCCACCCAAGTCTCATCGCCACTTTCTTCTCCGACGTCCTCTTCCGGCGCATCACTGTCAGAAGTACCTTGTTGCTTGCCTCCCTCTTTGCAGTTCAGGGTGGGATCATTGACGGAACCAGAACAATTGCTACTCTCGCCGCCGCCGTGGGCTAGAGCACTTTCCCCGGCACCATTGCCCTCTCCGGCATTCCGCCGAACACCCACCGCGCGCACGAAATCCTGGCAGGAGGAGCGTGCTGAGGCGAGGTCGTGCGCGATGCAGTCGGAGGCGCGGAGCAGGATGGCGACCTCGGCGAAGCAGGTGCAGCGCGTGGTGCCCTCGGCGGACATGAAGACGGCGTCCTTGGGCGCGCTCCAGTTGAGCTTGGGGATCGCGGCGCCGCCGAGGCCGGCGATGGCGGCGTCGACGGCGGCCTCGAGGTCGGGGAACGCGGGGCGGAGCGGGTTCTCCTCGTCGGAGTCCTCGGAGTCGAAGATGAGCTCGGAGGTGTCGCGGTCGAGGAGGGAGACGGGGTCCGGGAGGAGGGCGTGGGTGGGCGGGAAGGGGGTGCGGCCGGAGGTGATCTTCGGGAGGAGGAAGGGGAGTGGTCCTTCGTCGGCGGGGGAGGAGTCGGGGTCAGGGTAGGCGGCCTGCCCGGCGAGGTAGCGGAGGAAGGCGGCGGGGAGGGGGATGATCTCGGTGGGGACGGTGTGGCGGCGGAACGCCGGGTACCACTCCTGGATCTGGCACCGGAGCAGCTCTTCCAGCAGCATCTCCGGCGACGCGGGGGATGCCTCGCTTAGGTTCGATGGGTGGCGCCGCCGTGCGCTGCGCTCGTGCCGGCGCTGCGCGTGGCTGACGGTAACCCTATGTATCGCCAGTTAGCGGCGCGGTAAGCTCCTCGCGCCGCCTGAAGGGAGGCGCAGATGGGCCGGCCCACCAGGCGTTATTTCCTTTTCGTCTTCTCTGTTTCTTTTATGTTTTTCCTTTTCTTTTTTATTACTTTTTTATGATTTTAAAAATGTTTGAATTTCAACAATGGTAAGAATATAAAATCTGAGAACCACGGCTATGGTAGGCATGGGCTGATGCATGTCTGCCTGCTTGGGTTCGAGCCTCCATCCTTGCAATATCAACGTGTGTTTGTGAGAGTACGTCTATACTGTGTTTCGTGAAAAAAACACGCATTCACTGTCTTCTATAAAATTAAGATGAGGCATTCTTTCCCTCTGGTCTAGAAAAAAAACATAATTAAAAATGTTCATATTTAAAAAATGTATGAACTAAAAAAAATGATCACAATTGGAAAGGATCAAAGCAATTATGCTTTCAACTTCAAATATTTGCTTGCAATATCAGTGGCTTCCAATTGCTTAACGTGATAATGATTGTGGTGTGAGGTGAATTTGGTATTCGAGACGACAAAGAACATAGGAAGCACATGAGGATTTTGTGGGACCAAGTGATGTTTTTTCTGTTCGGATATGAAAAATCTGGTCTTCTAGTCTGGATTGTCGATGTGTGACTTGCAAGGGACTAGCGAAATATGATTTGTTCCGCAATACTGAAGGACAAAATATGAAAACACTAGAAATAGATTTCTAGCAGATATCATTACAGCCTGGATCTTTTAAGCATGGCGTATTTTTTTCGTTCATATTTGGTATCAAAATAACAGATTTTCGTAAATTCTTCAGTTTTTTTTTGAGGATATAAATTCTTCAGTTAAATCAGAGGAACAAACCTATACCGTTTGGTGGGCCTTCCAGGCCTATTCAGAATGAGCTTTCAATTTTCTCAAAAACTAAAAACGGGCCATAAAATCGTGCCTGAACACTGCAAGTGAACACACCTTGGGGCTCCATTGTATATTCTCAAAAAATAAAACTTGGGGCTCCGTTGAGTAAGAGTAGTAAGAAACTTGCTCCTTTTCTTACAGAACCAACGGTGTTTTTTTTTCGTAAAAACGATTAACTGTGCAAGGCCGGAAAGGAACATCATGCCCACGATCAGAGATACAATCGTTTAACTACAATATGTAGTACGTATCAACACGATCTCGCAAATGAAAAGGAAACAAAACACAACATATGGCAATATAGTAAGATAACATATTATGATGAGTAATATTGCTAGGCAGGCATGATAAATACCAACAGTAAAACAGAAAATCAAGCGCCAACTGCATGCTACTATAGTACTATTATTACAAGGACGCGCATCAGTCGCGCGCGCTAACGTGGAGACAGACTTGCAAAACCCCAAATACACGGTCCATGTTCAGATGCATCATGCAAGTGCATAGAGATAAGCACACGTAACACAAATACGAGTGCAAACTACGTATACAAGCACACAGTACGTACGTACGATGAAAAAACAGCACATATACTAGTTGCTGGCTTATACAGTAGAAGTTTACTTATTGTGTTCACCGCGATATGGAGCGGCCGGACGGACGGAGCTCCGGCCGGTTGGCATACGTACGTACACATATGCTTGCAGCTGGCGCGGCTGGCGGCGACAGTGATCGATTATGCATGGATCAGCGGCGGCGGCGAGTGCCGGAGGGTTCCCTCTGGGAGTTGAAGTAGACGACGGCGACGGGGAGGCCGAGCTCGTGGTTGGCGGCGAAGGCGCGGGTGTTGAAGTAGGCGCGGTCGGCCGGCGGCGCCGCGTAGCCGTCGACGATCCGGGACTTCTGCTCGAACAGCACCAGCACGTAGCGGTGAATCCCCACCGGCGGCTGCGGCCCCAGGTACGGCATCACCACATCACCTGCACGGCCAAATATATACTGTATACGAGCATTGGCGACAAAAATATATAGTACGAGATATACATGCATGCATGCATGCAGGGATGCATACGTGTGATGCTTGGTGGCAGGCAGCTGGGCGACACGTATGCTGCCAGCTTGGCCTGCATGCGCGCGGCGCAGTTGCGGCGGCCATGGGCGGCCGCCGGCCGGCCGGCCGGCGTGGATGCATGCACTGCGGCGTGAGAGTTTGGGCCGTGCAATCGTATGCATGCACTGCGTGGCTTCAAAAGATATGGTGGTACAACTAACCTTCGATATTTTATGCACCTATGTATAGATGTCTATCCTATTTCTGCTTATCGCGGGAAGCAGACAGAAATGAAGTTTGTTTAGTTTGGTATGGGCCGGGTGTGGTCGGCCGTCAAGATACATATGCATAGCCGCATAGGCATGTCAGGTTCATTTTATATAAAAAAAAAGGATCTTACTATCTTCAAATATAAGACTTCAAGATTTTTTACACCTTAAAGTTGGGATTATAGTTCAGAGTTTCAGTTCTTCCTTAAAGCCATGGTTTTCTTATATTTGAC
Source organism: Poa annua (assembly GCA_026929855.1). Taxonomy (NCBI): domain Eukaryota; kingdom Viridiplantae; phylum Streptophyta; class Magnoliopsida; order Poales; family Poaceae; genus Poa; species Poa annua. The sequence goes on along the minus strand of CM049428.1, from coordinate 3,704,177 downwards.
GAGGGTTAGTCAAAATACTCAACAACATATAAACGATGTGTGGTCAGATGATACACAATAAATCATTTTTATGGTCACTGAACTTATTTATAATCCACAAAAACAACGTTAATCAGCTATAAAGTGAATAATCAGTAGATAAACGGTTGGTCAAACACAACTATAGTCTACAATAATTAATTACAGTCCACGTAAAACTAAAATTAATCCACCAAAAATAACAAGAAGATATAGTATGCATGTGTGGTAGGACCACCGGATGTCGGCATATGTAAGATGTCACATGGTGTGACATAAGCTATCTCTTACGTCTCTCACGAGGGGTCGTAGGTGAGACAGAGGATTTTACGATCGATCCAAATATGTCTCGGGCAACAGAAGGACTTGGCACGACAACCAATATAGTGGCTCTATGTATACATATGATTGTAATGATTTAAAATATGTCAGAAATTTAATGTATGAGCACGCGTACGGGTAATGATTTGAATTGTAATTATATCCAGGTCTTACCCTTTCATTGTAGTAGTGGTTTTGTATTATAGTATCAACATTAATGTGCTAGATGCTTAGCACCTAAAATGCGATGGTGGATGCTAATGTGCCGAATCCTCATAACCTATAGTTGCTGGTGTTAAAATATATATGGTGGTAAATGATGTGAATGAGTTCGTGAGGTGATAAAACTAATGTTGTAAAAGTGATGTAGCAAATCAATCTGGTCTAGTACATAACATCATAAAATTAACCTTATCTATGGAATGTAGTGTAAGCACACTCCAAATGCAACGAGCAACAACCGTGAAATGAAAAAAAGTTGATCCCTAAAGCGCCCAAAATAATTTTGAAGGAATCTGAGCAATTATGTAAATAAAAACTCATCTTTGACCAATAAATTAACCGGTTGAAGAAAGGAGGAATCATATCCAATTCTCATAACCGGAGTATGTCGATCAATGCATACAATTGAACATAAATTACTAACCTTTAGTTGCATCTGTTCCCCCCGGTATGTTCATGACTATCCAGCGACACACATTAATAAAACACAGTGAGTAGTATTTGCAAGACAACTAGTAGCTCCACTCCACCGAGAGAGATATAAAAATAGCGGGCGATGGTAGGATCGATGCATGATGTATACTACATGGGAGGTGCATAATATATGTGGAGATCGAATTGACACTTGTTCTTGTGCCAAATCACACATACCAGTGGAGGTACTCCCTCATGGTGGGATCGCTGGGGCTGGGCGCGTCGGGATCCGTCATCAGCTGCAGTCACCAAGCATGATGGGGAAATCATCATCAGCTATAGCAAGTTCCCATGCATATATATGAACAAGTGTGCAGCCAGCCAGGGTGAATGCATGTGCGGCAGAGACGTACGAGGGTGTAGAGGTGGTTGCAGCGGCCGGAGATGCGCACGAGCGGCTGGTCGGCGGCCATGGAGGGCTTGACCTGGCAGCCGTTGCTGACGTCCTTGGCGGCGTAGGACACGGCCATGTCCACCGTCGGCACGAAGAGGTCCACCACCTCCCCGATCACCCTCCCCACCACCAGAGGATCAACGAACCGAGACATATATATGATGCTCACTTCTTTTCTTTCTCTTTCTCTCCGTCTCTCTCTCTATCTGCTGCTTGCTAGCTTGTGCAAATGAACGAACGGCCGGCCAGAGTAGAAACGAAGCTTGTGTGTACGTATAAGTAGAGCTAGAGCTTGGATTAAATGAAGGTTTTGTCATGGAGGTTGGGACTTGGGATGCTCCTTTGGCAGCATGCGTACATGCACGTATAGATTGATGATGCATGCATGGATCAAGGACAGGTCAGGCGACACGTAGCGGGAAGATCTGGCGTCCGAAGGAGCGGCGCTCCACGTGTGCCGTGATGATCTGGGCGCTCGAATCTGCTGGAGCCAGCAGCTGCGTGTGTGTGTGCATGCCATGCATCAACACTCCTTGTCCAGGGGGTCTCTATATGCAGCTCGCTCGCTTTCCAGGAACACACCGTGTGCTTGTACTCCCTCGTTCACAAGTACTCCGCATCTTGGTATTCTGGTTTGGTACTTCTAAGCGAAGTGAAAAAAAGAAGGTAGCTACTTCTTGAGTTTTAGATTTATTAGTCAGAATTTATAAAATTTGATGCAACATATATAAGAGTGGGTGGACATCCATTCTATAAATCTAATAATATTAGAACCATCATAAATATATATTTGATATGAGATGTTAATATTTTTCTTTGTCGAATTCTACAAGTTCACCGTGGAAATGTCCAGTACGTGAGAGGTAAAGAAAAAACAGGGAGTACAAATCACACATAGAATATCTACGAGGAAAAGAGGTCATGCAGTCTCAAGATGGACGAGGTCACTCCATGCATCCCGTTATAGATGGGAAAGCTGGAATGACCTCACTACATGAGATATGAATGCGCCTGACGTCAAACTTATGAAATATCTTTAACTGGAAATAGATATTTCGTAGAAGTATCAGTGTGGAAGCATGTTGTTAGAGAGTAACTAGAGGACAATATGGACTCATGGAGGATGACCAGACTCCATAACGTCGGTATATACACCTAAGTTATCCCCTCAAAAGCTAATTGTTTTATATAGAGAGCTAGTGGAGTAGACCATGTTAGCAGCGTTAAACCCAAATGGTTTACAATTTAGGGTGGAGCGGATAGAGGTAAGAACCCTTGGTTAGTCCCATGACAAATAATTCCCTTGAATGTTATTTATCTTAACTGCAGCTGAACCCCTCTAATGACCATCCTGGCCCATTTTCTCATATTTCGTCCAAATCCTCTTTTGATCAGGGGATCATCTAAGAAAATCTAAGTCAATTCTGGCGAAAGCTTTTTCATAGTCAAGCTTCTACACTACACCTTTTTCTTTACCGTGGTACAGAGTGTAAAACCTTGGGCTGTGACCACACTCTCTAAGATATATCTCCCCCTTAATATAACTGGTTTGGTTTGGTGCAATTATGGAGTTAATTATGCAAAAAAATCTAGTTGTGATCGTTGACTTTTGTAAAGTTTTGAAAAATGCAGTTCAACATGCTGATAGGTCTGAACTTAGATTCCTTTGGCAGCGGCTGGACGACATACTTGAGGATTTTCTGAAGGCGGCACGCCTTTTATCTTCGCCACCCAACCGTCGAGCTCTACTTCGTAGAGTTTGTATCAGGAGTAGTAGTAGTGAGCACCTTGGGCATTTATGTGTTGTGGCCCCAGCAAAACTTTTTATTCTCTTGCATTTTGAACATGTGGTGTGTTGGTTGTAAATTGTGCACGGTTGCTTTATTTATAAAGCGGGACGAAATCCTGTTTTGAGTAGGAGTTGTCTTTTTCGAGACTAGAAGTTCGTGTTAGAACAACACAATTTATAATCTATAGATGTCAACCTGTCCTGTTTTTTTATTAGATTCAGATGTCAATCTCCCCTAAATAGAAAGCACGGAAAAGGGCCAGACCGTCCTTGATTACTGCCAATCGTTTCTGGTAAAACAGCTCCATCTGAATATGAGCTAAACACAGCTTGTTTAATCTCTTCTCAGAGAATGGTGCAGGCACCATCTTCAAGGCCCAGTTTGTTTCGTTAGTAGGCCTACTGGGCTTATACAAAGTGAGATTGGCCTGGATTCAGATGGCCTGCCGGGCTTACACCAAACGGGACACCCTGAAGAAAAAGAAAAAGTACAGGGAGAAATTCCACTCTGCTCTGCATGATACCCAAGCAAGGAAAATCAGACACCCAGCAAAGTGTTTGCCAAAAAAGATTACAGAGAAATAGATGCTCTGCAACTGCAAGTTTGTATGAAGTACAGTACTCGGCAGCAAAAACAACCAATCAGGGTGGTTCAGTTTTTCTCGTCTCAGGTACGTGCTTGCACCAGACGGGCGGATCTTATATTTGCGCGCGTGCATACATGCATGCATGTAGAGCACGCTAACAATCGAGGAAGCGAAAGTAAACCTGACACGTACGATCATATATGTAGACTGGACGATCGATGTTAATTCTCGGGCGCGGCGACGTCGTCGGCGGGTTTCTTGGCCGTCGGCGGCGGCGGCAGCTGGTTGCCGTCGGAGTCGAAGGCGATGTGTCCGGAGAACTGGAGCGGCCGGCACTTCTCCCCCAAGATGATGGCCTTCCTCCACACGGCCTCCTCCTCGTCCTCCACCGCCTCCTCCTCGTCATCGTCGCTGCTGCCCGTGCCCGGCGCCGCCGGAGACCGCCTGTTCCACGACACCATCTTGGCCGCGAGCAGCTGCTTCCGGCTTACAGAGGCGCCGGTGCCGTCGCCGTCTGTTTTCACCACCGGCGCCGCGGTCGTCGCCCCGCGCTGCTGCTTCCATAGCTTGGCGTGCGTGCTGCTGGTGCAGAGCGAGACCACCACCGCCGCGACGACGAGGGCGACGAGGAGGAGCTGGACGAGAGGCGCCGCGGCCGCTGCTGCGGCGCCCGTACCATGGGCGACGTCGTCGGCGAAGAGGAGGAGCCTCGCCATGATCGATGGAACGTTACTCGATTTGCTTTGCTTCAAGTCTGGCTGGCCGGCCGGCGCAAGTGAAGTGAAGTAGGACTGGCTGAGCTTACAGAGTTGGGGAACGATGGAGCGATGGAGACGACGAGGGAGGAAGTAGTCTACACGCAGAAGCGCCAGTGGAATAGCCATGGAAATTGTCTGCGGTTTATATGCACCCACAGCTGCGCACCGGAGACTGGAGTACAGAATCGTGACCGGAGAGGCTGCAGCCGCCGGCCGTGCAGGAGGATCCAGGTTGACTGGCCGGGCAGGGGCGACGGCGATGGTCAGGTCGTCGGCGACGGAGACCGGCGCTAGCAGACAGCCGCGGTCAAGTCGTTGTCGCGTGGGCCCAGCCGATCGCTTTGGTGCCTAGCGAGTGGTTGCACGCCACGTGGATGGTTTGACCCGAGGACCCTATCTATTCTCGTTTTTTTTCTTTTTTTCTTTCGCACAATCTGTTTTTTTTAATCATTTGTACAATCTTTTTTTTTGACATATGTACAATCTGTTGGTTCTCCGGCGGGTAAAGAGTTGAAGGATAGCTAATCCTGACTTTGAGTCAGTGACAGGTGGGTCTCACATGTGACGGGCTCCACGTGTCGATGACCCAAAGTAAGGAAAGTTAGGAGATTTTAAAATTAGAGAATCCCGTTGTTTTCGCTAAGAGAAAATTGTTGATGCGTGAACGCGTACATGACTTTGTCCACCACTTTGGCTGATTTTTTTTGTTTGATAGCTGCCACGTCAACTCTCATTGGTGGACTGAACTGGACGTATATTTGGAGGTATCCCGATAACTGAACTATGTTCGACCTTTTTCTTCTTCTACCCCTCCGTTCTACGGTACAATATAACACATTTTAGATACCATTTGTGTTGGTACATGGATGATAATAAGCAAAATAATTCCTTCTCATTTGATTTCTTTAGCGGGATGCAAAGATAAGTTTTTCCTCATGCACATGAGAAAAAAATATTCTCTTGTTTATTAGGCGTACGTATAAAATTTACACACTCGATCAAAAGGAATGGAAGGAAGCCGTTACTGCCCACCAGTATGACACCATGTATCATCATACTTCAGAATAAAATTTCGACGAGTACGAAATGACCAGGATGCATTTGCACGATCTAACTCATGCGTTGCTCCGCGTCATGCGATGAGCATGCAATATTGGATGAGTTGGTGACATACCACGTTTGGCTGAAACCTCGGTGCCTGATGAAGAAAGCTTTTCACACTCATCATTGCAACTATCCGCTGTAAGATAGCAATCGTCTGTTATCGTACAACAGAAACAATATGACCGATCTTTGCATTCCTTATATTCGTTTTTGTAGGGGCATAGCCCGTTTGGTAAACTGATCTTAGCATTTTCTCTGTCTCCCATGATTCGGCCTAGGGAATACAAAGAACCCATTAGTATATACATAAATATATCGACTGATTAACTATAAAGTAACATACAACTGTAAAAAAAAATACCATGACATAGGTCATAGAAAACTATAAGCACTTCCAGAGAAGAAATATTACTCACAACCTATACTCTAACCGCTCATTATAGAGAAAAGTAGTAGTACTACTAGAAATATAAACGGAAAAGGTATATGGTTAGAATTTGTGCAGTTATATGCCACTTACACTGTGCATGGATTGCAAAGCACAGGAGAAGAACCGAGAGTATGGTCCCTGCGTGGAAGGAGTTCATGCACTTTTCCATGTTCGGCTCGGCACAATGCAATGTTGGATGCTTGTTTGGTGCTCCTCGTAGTAGAATGTCTTATGTCTGTTGTATCCGCGCATCATGTACACACATATATACAGTACACATGCATAGAGAAAAAGGAAACCATGTAATTAAGGCTATTTCTTAGAATACATTAGTTACACGGATATCATTTTTAGATAAATCATACCATATTTCGAATAAGTAGGAATGTTAAATTATCACCTATATTTAGCCTACTAAGATGCAAAGTTTAAAAGGTTTTGAAGAGTATTATATGATCCATTATATGTTTCTAATTTTAGTGTTTTGTGTGTGGTTTTTTGTAGCGACAATTTTATAAACTCTATGTGTTGCGGTCAAGCGGATTGTTTGAACGTATCGCGGCGGTGACATGAAACTGTGAGGTGTAAGATTTGTTCCTGCCATGTAGTGTGGTGATCAAAAGCCCGTCGAAGAACCTTCTACATTGTACAAAGCAGGGTTGCGGTCATTAAGCCACGTTTCAAAACATATTTGAGGTGTGCATGTCGCGAAGAAACCATTGCATGGAGGAGGACCCTAACCACTTGACAACATATTGGTGGTGCATGTCGCTAAGAAAGTATTGAAGGAGGAAGACAACCTTTCCCTCTTGGTCTCCCACGGCGCCGCTTCATGTTCTTCGCCACGTCAAGTTGAAACGCCAGTGTATTGGCTACACACGCACAACATCGTTAATTTCATGTCACCGCTTAGGATATAGGCAGCTATAAATCCCCTCTGGCCGAAGAGGTAAGTATCGCTTGCCACTCTATATCAATCCCTTCCCCTCTCTCCCCCGTCCTACATGGAGAACAACTACGATGCCGGCAACAACTATGGCGACCGTACCTACATCTAGCCACACAGCCTCACGAAGGCAGTGGCCGAGGAGCTCACCAGGTACACACAACTGTCCCCCATGAATCGCGGATGCCGTAATATTAGCACATAAGCGGGGCGGGGGGCTCTCCGTGCAGCCTCTCCTCGAGTATGGCACCATCGAGTTGGAGCTTCTCAAAGAAAACATGAGTAAACTATTTGAATAACACATGCACACATAGACAGTCAGAGCAACAAATTGCACTGACTTTGTTCCTCTCAGGCTCTCACTCACTAAACTGCACTGCCTGATCTTCTCCTAGAAACGCTTTAGGCACCTCACGAGTCACGACCCGGACACACATGTACATATAGCAAAGACAAAGTGATGCGTCGAAAAAGTACTTCTCAGTAATATGTGAAAAATGCCTTGATCAAAATATAATTTTAATGGTATGTATTTTTTATTGTATTTAATGCTATGTATTTTATAAATACACTAGCAAAATGCCCGTGCGTTGCAACTGGTTATTTTTAGATGATTGTTGTCTAAGATGTTATTCAGGTTCGGTGATCAGCTTGACGTCGACAACATCATCTTCGTCATACCAGGTTATGCTGGGTTATGCTGCCGCTGCTTCTAGTGTCTTTTCCTCAGAATTTTATAAGTACATGCCAATGACCAGCGTGAGCAAGAGGACAGAGGATCTTTGGACGACGCTCTTGATCAGGTAGTGACCCAGTTCCTCGACCTGTCAACCATCTTTTATGGCATCTGGTGTTTGTGTTTGTCCCGTTACAACACACGGATAAATTTACTAGTGTCTGCTTAATTACGTACCCCGTACAGGCTTACACCATGCTTCTACCGCTGAAATCTTTACTACGAAGTATATGATACTAGGCACTAGCACAATACCCGTGGTCCCGTACGGTTGCTACGGGTCAAATATGCATTCTATGTACAGGTAATTAAAATTGTATTTAGTAAATGTAATAAATCAACTATATCAAGTGTTTTTATGATGGGGAAATCTACGGTAAGGCGCCGCACGCACACGCTCTCTGGTGCGACCTCGTCACGATGGCTCAATTTTGAAGCAAGGAGAGAGCGTCAAAATATCCCCTCTTAATATATAGAGGTTTTATATAGTAAAACAAAATAAATCTTAATTTTTTTATGTGGCATACCCTTTGATAAATTTCTAGGTCCGCCACTGACCCGTGTGGTTGCTACGGGTCAAATATGCATTCTATGTACAGGAAATTAAAAATCGTATTTAGTAAATGTAATAAATCAACTATATCAAGTGTTTTTATGATGTGGAAATCTATGGCAAGGCGCCGCACGACACGCTCTCTGGTGCGACGGCTCGTCACGACGGCTCAATTTTGGAGCAAGAAGAGAGCATCAAAATCTCCCCTCTTAATATATAGAGGTAATGTTATCCTCTGAATCATAGTGCTCCAAGTGAAATCAAGAGTTCGTTTTTGTGGGTTTTGCCAGCTGATGACCATGACCCATCTGTTCTTGCGATGTGAGTGCGACGCCGTAGCATACACCCACCCACTACGATTCTATGAAGAACTGAACAATCGTCCGGCAACAAGAAACTCGTCTGAAATGAAATGTCAGAGTTGGTGAAGGAGCAATGGGAATAAGAAGTTGCTGGGCAAAAGAGAACTATGAATGCTCGCTTTCTCCGTGAAGTGGGCTAGTACTAGTAAGAACTACAGTAGTAGTTAAGTACGAACTTGTACACGAAAACGATTTCAGAACAGAATACCGGTTGCATCAACTGAAATCTCATTTAACTGATCTTCACATGAGAATAACATGTGCAATGCAGTCAACACCTCCAAGTTTTACCACTGCGTTTCATGTTAATCCAGTAGTAAAAACACCTGATAGAAATCCAACAAACAAACAGACACAGTTTTGTGTTTCACATTCACATCCATTGCTCTAATCCGCAGAGGCCAGGCAATGCATCCCCACATTGAGAAATAATACTGAGTAAGGCAAAAATACAACATTGATGTGGGCAAAGATAAGGGGACACCCACACATCATGCATACACATACGCACACATGCCGTGTCTATCCCGGAGAGGAAGCCAAGGATAGGGTCACCACACACAAATCCTGCTTGCTTCCAGTGGAGGAGGTTGTTGCCGCCCACCGCCCACTAGGCTTTCCCAGCCTGCATTATCAAGTGCCGTCGCCTCTGTTTTTCAGCTACATATATGTATGTGCTCCAAAACAGTCGTCAGGATCGGTGGGCAGTCGCCATCACAGCTAGGCCTGCCTGCTCTCCGTTGTAGCACCACGAATTTCCTGAAAGTTTCTTGGAAAGTTTAATAATGCTTCAGTAGGTCCGCAAACCGATCGACTGGGAGCAATCCTAACCTACCCTACGTTCTGGTTTCTACGGTAACATGGTTTCTGGAGTTGTCACTTGTCTGAAGAAGAAGAACCTCGGCTTCAGGCAGGCAGGCAGGTAGGAGGATCCTGGTTGGTTGCCATGATTGGGAAAGGGACTCTGCTTCAAGGAGGAGGAGTGAAGCAAAGGGCAACAGCAGTTCCTCGGCAAACAAGTAACTTCTCGGCAGGCTGCTTTCACTTCGAGCTCAGTCGAACAAACACTTGATCCGTTGACTCGCCATTGCCGTCGTCAAGAAAAGAAACCATCTTGACCTGCCTGAAATATACAGTACAGTACAGATGATGTTACCTTCCAGTTCCAGGGACGTACGTCGCTGTCACTTCGCGCAGGTGAAAGGTCTCATCTTTCACCAGCGACGACGACGACGGATTGTTGTACCGTTGCCGCGCGCCACCGACGCACGGCCCGATCGCAACGTCTGAACTGAACCAAGCCGGCCGGAGCTTAATCAGGAACTCCGACGAGCTCAAAACCCGCCGTTAATGGGGCGTCAAAATGATTACTGCTCCGATGATTTACTGTAATAACAGTTTCTCATTCGTCTCCCGGCACCGGCAGCTGTCGCCATCCTCCGGCTACTTAACCATCGGAACGTGCTGGAGTAGGGACGCCCACCACAGCATCCACACCCACCCCACTTCCCCAAAAGATTCCCAAGAACCGGCGGCGACCGGCGAGGATGTGGGCTCTGCGGCCGGCGATCCTGCTCGTGGCGGCCGTGCTGCTCCGGTGGCCGGCCGCCGACGCGCAGGCCGGCAACGGGAGCACGACGTGCCTGTGCACGGGCCCGCAGTGCGTGCCGCCCTGCCCGACGACGACGCCGCCGCAGTTCGCGTTCTGCCCGCCGCGGCCGCCGGCGTCGCTCGTGCCCTTCCCCTGGCAGACGTCGTCGTCGCCGAAGCCCGAGTTCATCCCGCAGGAGCCGGGGTTCCTCGCTGCGGCGACGGCGTGCCGTGGCTGGGCCGCGGCGCCGTGGATGCCGGTGGCCGTCGCGTGCTCTGCTTTCTTGGCGCTTCGGCAGCGCATCTGAATTCTGGCCCCGCTGCCGTAGTAGATCATCAGTAGGTGTAGGTGTGGGCTCAGATTCCACGGTCATCTGTAATTCATTCTGAGTATTGCGAGTGGATATGCATGCTGAATGGAAACATGAATTTTAGGCCTTCGATTCGTATATTGGTTAGCTATGAACAATCTAAACACACTGTTTCAGTTTTTTTTTCCACAGATGCAGAGTTCTTCCCCAATTCATATATGTAAGGCATGAGCAATCCAAGGATTGGGTTCCTTCCTGCTCACCGTTCCTTTGTTCATAGATTCTACAACTGTACTTTCATCACTGCAACTAAAGGCAGATGATAGACCACATCACATGATCTTTACGTTTGGAGCTTCGACTGATGTTTTAGACCACATGGTTTGGAACATGCATATATTCCTCAGGGTATTCGCAACACTGTTTGACCTTACCATGTCATACTGTCAGACATGGCAAGAATAAACCTTGCAGAGTTCATCTGCGAAATAAACAAAAACCAGCACCCATGCAACCATGTAGGAAATTCATTCTCGCAGTAGTTCATGCTAGAATGTGCTAACTATAAGGTTCCTGATTTATTTCCATTGCAGCAGCCAACAACTCATCCTTTGTAGGAGGAGTAATTTGGTTTGTCAATGCTAGCAGTATGTACAGTTCTGTGAAGAAGAGGCTCAAGTTGTCAATTTTATTTTGGATGATCCAGCACACTTCTCGAGAACCAAAATAATTTTCAAGGAGGGTCAAACACTTATGGGGGGTTACTGGACCGTAAATCTCACGCCTCAGTTTGCTTTAGGAAAAATCAAATCCAGTTATCAACACATGCCCAGTTACTAGTATCACAGAATTCAGATTGCAGCTCTTTCAGTTTCTGAAGAAACGTGCTGTTAAAAATGAACCAACACCATCAAAGCATATTAGGAGCCTACTCATTAATTAAGAAAGGAAGGTTACTCAAAATCTGAGTTACTCTATCGCTGGAGCGTTCACTGAACGGGCGTCGCTGAAGCGTCAGAGCCGTCCTCCTCCAAATTCTCTCGCTATCACCAAAGGTTAAGAAAGCAACAGCACAAGATGACCTGCAGGCGCCTCCAACGTTCTGAAGAACCACTAATTGCCGACATGTCCTTTAATCAACCTAAGCTGTTGCACTTGAAGGTTAGATATATGCCCCGATTCCTAGAACAAATTTTGCGTCGATGGGCAGGTGGATATGCACAAATTGAAAAAGGGAATAAGAAAATCGCAGTCACTTTCGGCAGTCGACGACTGGAGATGCTGAGAAAAGATGTAGTGGTGGTAGGAGCCGATCGAGCTAGCAGGGTGAGATGAGATGATCGATCATGTAGAGCAGAAAAATGGAGTCGTTAAAATCACGTCACCTTTTCCCACGGGCACGATCGACATTGGTCCATCCTTCATCATAATATGATTAGTACTACAGTGGTATAACAAATCATGCTTATTAGAGTTAGGCACCAGAACAATATTCTGCCGCTTGAGCTGCTGCTAGAAAACACGCCGAGAAAGCGAGAGGAAGACGAGACGACGACCTCCACTCCACTCGGCAAAGCTCAAAAGCCTAGCGAGAGCAGAGACCATTATAACCCACACAAATCCCTCGCCGGAGAACCCAGACACCAAAAAGGAGGGGCGAGCGAGCGAGCAAGAAGAGCAGTCGCAGAGCCGGAGAGCGAGAAAAGCTCGAGCTTTTCTTGCGCGCCATGGCGGCACAGTGGGCGGTGCCGCTGGCTCTGTTCTTGGCGGTGTCGTCGTCTGTGGCGGTGGTGACAGCGGACGACAGCGGCGAGAAGTGCACGGCGGAGTGCGGGAACCCGTGCGGCATCCCGTGCACCTACTCCAGCCCGCCGCCGCCGGAGCCGGTGTACTACCCTCCCCCGACGCCCGTGTACTCGCCGCCCCCGCCCGTCGACTACCCGCCGCCCACGCCCACGGCCGACTGCCCCCCGCCTCCGTACGGCGGGTACACGCCGACGCCCGGGTACACGCCCACGCCCTACACCCCCACGCCGTCCGGCGGTGGGTACAACCCGACGCCGTCCGGTGGTGGCGGCGGCGGCGGGTACAACCCCACGCCGTCCGGGTGGTTCACGCCGCCCAACATGCCGTCGTACCTCACCCCGCCGGGCCCGCTCTACCCGCAGGACCCCGGGTTCCGGCCCAACGCCGCGCCGGGCCGCGCTGTCTCCTGGCTCGCGGCGTCCCTCGCGGCCGCCGCCGTCGCCGGCGCCCTGGCCTTGTGATCGATCGAGACGACGGACCGATCGTGTCGTGCCATGGTGCACGCGCGCGTCGCCGGCCCGGAGGCCGGAGCTCGCTGCTGCAGCGACGATCGATGGATCCTTCATCCATGGAGAGCCAGCTGCATGGCGCGGTAATCAATCTCACGCGCGCGCGCGCGTGCACGTACGCATGGCGGTTTAAATCTGTTGATTCCGTGTTCATAATAAGGTTAGGGAGTTATTCGTGCTGTTCATCATGTTCATGTTGTAAGTTGGTGTCTGTCTTTTTACTTCACTTGGTCTCATATAGGAAGGAAAACATGTGTTCATCAGACTACATACATACTTCTATATGTGTGATCCGTCTCTAATTTAATCACACTCTTTATCTACATATCTCACGTTTTGATCAGTGATGCATGATCACATTAAGGTCACCATGGTGCATTGTGGCCACTGTCTTTAATTTCATCGTTGCAACCTAACCTGCATGTTACGACTCTTAATTAACCACCATCCAGTCTTGTCTCAAGTGAAGCAGAATCTCCATGTGGACAATTAGAATTCGGACTAGGGTAGTGGCAGGCAGGCCATGATCGATGAGATGGACGAGAACAAACAAACAGATTAGGTTACCGATACCGATAGCTAGAAAGCAATGTGCCGAGCAATACGAAAATGTGCGCGTCGATGCAAAACGGCAAACCGTGTCGACATCGATCGGTGGTTGCGACGTCGCCGTCGATGATCGACCGCCATCTTTTAATTCCCTACCACCACCGTACACCTTTGCAACTTGCATTGAGGCCGGCCATCGATCGATCGATCGTGCAAACGTAGGCTGCTGGTGTGGTGATCATGCATCATCATGTACTGCACCGTACCTAATAATACATGAAGTATAGTAGCAAATTAGCTGCCATGCATGATTGGCCATGCCGGATGAACTCGCCAGAGGACAGTGTTTTCGTTAACATGTGGCAACGCCAAAGGGTGAAACTGATTGGACTGATAAATATTCGAGAGGATAGTCAAGCTCCCTATGTCACCCCGCATATTTTCCATCTACTCCTCCGTTCCTTTCTTCAAAAAGTATGGCCATTGTATAGTCTTCCCAAACGTCGATCGTTTAATCAATTTCTCTGTACATACAAACATTTTGGGACAAGGCTGTTGACCTCAGCGGCTCAGCCCAAGTACTAGTCTATTCATATTCAGCGTTGCCGCATCTTGATTTCAACACAACGCAATTTCTGCCAACAGACAATCATGCGTGTCCTCTCCTTCTGAATTAACTTCACAAAAAGGTTGAGCCAAATAAGGGGGAACTGGGAACAGAGCAAGCCAAACAATGTTCTTCCCTTTCCCCTGTTTCTTTCTCAAGGAAAGCAGGAAGCCCTTTGTGGCCTAGTGCATGCAGTTTTCTTTTGCAAGCTAGCCACCTCTCCAAGTATACAACACCTTGTGGGTTGTGGCCTCCCCTCCCCAAACGGAAGGCAAAGGAAAGCACACCTTTCTGCCACCCAACTAGTAGGAGCACCAAAATAAGCAATTACTGAATAATTCATCCGGACTTCGTGTCCTGGTGAACAACGACCCTCTACTCCACCCCTCGCCAGCTGTGCGGGGGGGCACCTCGTCGTGATTATGTTCACGACATGGTGGTGGGTCTGAAAATACCGCGCTCGCAATCATCTTCAGTAACATTCGACTCTCAGCTGGCACATTGGTTGATACCACAAGGCCGAAGCTAGGTCCTGTGTAAGCGCGGGGGCCAAGGGCTTTGGCCAACTGTTCTCTTAACTTAGTTAGCTGCTTCGAGTTGTATGGTCTGGTGTCGCCCTTCGTGTTATCTGTTCAGGCGGTGCTTTTAGCATTGTCGGAGGGCGTGTGGAGATGTGTTTCGGGTTGATGTCACGGGATTCGTTTGGTTCTATAGTACTAGAACCGAACGAATCTCTAGTGCCGGACAAACCTCATACACTATGGTGATGGAAGGGTGATGACAACGACGCGCCTTCGGGTCCCTCTAGTGATTGTAGTTTTCGCTAGGTGGTCTAGAGAACCTTGGATGTTATTTTTGTTGCTTTTGGTGTTCTTTGTACCGACTAGACAATTGAGCAATAGATAGTAAGTTTCTTCCAAAAAAAAGTACACAACAAATACATGTCATCAATAGATCACCGAGCCATTGTTATAGGTAACACACATTTGACCAAGAAAATGACATAAATAAATATTATTATGTGATAAGATCCTCTTAAACTCCATGTATTCTAGATTATTTTTTATGAATATATGTACCTATTCATAAGCTAAAAAATATCCTGATATTTTTTATAGCATTTAATCTTGAGATCTTCAGAGAGTAGCTGGTGATACACATAATAATATATACACTATATTCATCAGAGTGATAAAAAATAACCAGGGACAACAAATGATTTCAGATTTTCTTCCTTTGCTCACATTTGAGTGAATTTGGTTTAAATATAATTTTTATCAACAATGCATTAGAATTACAATTTATCTTTTGATAAAAAATGTATTGCACAATTTATTAACTTTAAGCACAAATTTTTCTTTCAAAAATGAGTTATAAACAAGTATAAAATTTTAGTATAAATATTTAAAATATTTGTGTTGGAGGAATGAAGTGTGTGTGAGGTTGTATATGATAGTATACAAATCAAATTAGACAAATACAAATAAATGATCTGTCACTTCCTCACCGGATCACTTATTGTTGTGAAGACAGAGGCTAGAGACTTGTGAATCAGGCTTGAAATCAAGAATCTAGAAATTAAATCAGTTGAATGTTTTTTAAGGCACCAACTTTATGGACAAGACAATCTAGTTATTGAAAATCATTTGTGGAATTATTTGTTGGACTACAATGTTCCCCTGGTGTTTTGCTACCTTGTTCGAGGTTCTATATATGATTGTTGTTCAACTTTGAGATACAAAGCTAAGTTATTTGTCATATTTTTCTCACCCAAGGGTTATATGTTTTATTATATGATGGTGTTTGTTATAAATATATTTATATTCCTTTTTTATGTTACAAGATAATTAATGTTTTTCTTTTTTGCTTTACTTTATTGTCAGAATGCCTAGTGTTCTAAATTAAGTTAATTTTTTATAAAAATAGAAAGTGATAGTTCTTTTTTGTTCTAATTTTTTATATAAGAAGGAACTGTTTTTTTATGTCCCACCAATTGTTATTTACCTAGAAAAATCAATGTCCCAATAACGGAATCAAATAACCAGGAGCCGGAAATAGGCGGGGAATTTTGCGCACATAACACACATAAAAAATGAATAGGAACCAACCTCGTAAAGCACGGAGATGAGAGGGAATAGAACCTCATATACGATCAATTTATGTATTTAGCGCAAAATACCTTATTAGATATGGCTCATACGGTAAAATCGGCCGAGCGCTTGTGAAATAGCCTCTACTCCCTTAATTTGGTTCTTCTTCCTTAAGACCCATTTGGCATGCACATGTAAAAAAGAGGTTGAGCAACCGGGGTCGCTTGCTCGGAGCTTAGAGCGAGCAATGAGGCCCGTTCATGAGAAGTGTGGTGACGATGGCGCCGGTTTGGGGCCTTGACGAGACATGCACACATTGAGACTTGTGTGATTTTGTAGCACTTTGTGAAGGTTTTCGTCCTTAAAAAAATTAATTATAGTAGTAATTCTCTTCTGCTTAGCTTTTGCCTACCGTTTCAAAAAACTGTAGTGCTAGCTACGACGAAATAGGTACCTCATCTGCCTCTAATCTCTGGTATAGGGTTATCGAGTGAAAATGGCTCTATTCATTTCGATATATGGGCCAAGCTTGCTTAGTTTCTAGTAGACCACACGTTTATGGCCTACAACTGAAAATGGGCCTAGCCGTGGTGAAGAAGCGGTTGGTAGTCCGGATGGCAATGGGTACCCGATACCTGCAAACCCGATGGGTACCCGTCTCAAATGGGGAGGGTTTGGGATAGAAAAATACCCATGGGTATACTTAGCAGGAAAATGTCATACCCATCGGGTATGCGGGTGCGGGTATGGGGATGTCATACCCATACCCTTTTACCCGCATACCCGGAAGACCCCACATGTCAGTGGGTATGCCTCACATGTCATATGTTAAAACACATACCCCACATCAAAGTCAAACCCTAACCTCCTGCGCTTCGTGCCGCTCCCCGGAGACATGCGACATGGAGGTGAGTGAGTCCGACGAGAGCCCGGCGATCCAACCGGAGAACCTGACATTTTGTTGTTTACACGACTTTGGCGGGTACCCGACGGGTATCGGATACCCGGCGGGTGTCGGGTATGGGAAAAATCTATACCCGCAGGCGGGTATGGGTACGGGTAACAGGGAGTGGGTAGAGGTGCGGGTACGGGTATGGGAATGCCATACCCGCACCCGAACCCAGCGGGTGCCATCCGGAGTTGGTAGTGATTAGTGAAGGTGGCGGCCACGTCAACAACTAGGGCAGAGCACCGACAGGGTAAGGAGCTAGCAGCCATGCATGAGAGAGGCAGAGAGAAGCTTCTCATCCTTACCTGATGACAGTCGCTAGTACACCAGCCGGCAGGCGAGAACGGGTCAGTCACTAGTACAGTGACCAGATTGTCACCTTCCTCTCTCTCCATATCATTCGTCAACAACACATGCCCGATTGCAAGTTGGCCGACCGATATATATCGGCGTGCATGAGGAACCTTCCCTGCTGCTTGGCTAGATCGCTAGCTGCCCATGAGTTTGTTGTTATCGATTCCCTGACACACTCATCCATTCATGCATGCAGTGCAGCTATATAGCTATTGCTCGCTGGGTGTAGGTACATTCCAAATACTCACCTGAGCAAACTTCACCGACAAATGAAAGTCATCTAATTGAAAACGAAAATAATAATATGGAACGACGGTTGAGAGAGGCACACTCATACTCGTGCCGACGAAACGGCGATGAGAGGGCTCTGTTGACGCGTACAATCATAAGCTTTTACATCACAAAGCTTATGAAGAAGATGATGTACTATATATGTACGTACCCATGCCAAGTTGTGTATTAAGGTCACGTGCGGATGCTGGAGAGGATCATTGTAACCTTGCTAGAAAGAAGCACCGAACTAATAATGTGAAATCCACTTTATTTTAAAAACCACTCAGAAAACACATTCTATATGTTTACACTGTCATTCCGCGAAAAACAAAACAATATTTTTTGTGCGCCGTTTAAAAATGTAAAGATAAATCTTGTGAAAAGCATTATTTTACCAAAAAAATTGTATTTTCTTTGCATGTCACAACAAATGTTAGTTTTTCGTAAATGCATAGAAAGATTGTATGCGATGTATCTTTGAATGATAGAAATGGACATACTGATTGTTATAAGAAGTCTATTCATATACTTCTACATCGTCATAACCCTTTCCCCGCCGCGAAGCTAAGACTACTAATGAGTGCCGCCGCAGTGGCTCGAGTCTAACGGTGGCAGTGGCACGGTGACTTGGTGGGTGTTAGCATGTCATATGTTCTTGTTGGGTGTTTAACAATGAAGCAAAGAAGGGACATGAAAGAGGGAGAACAAGAGAATATAAGAGTGAGTCTGACGGGATTACGAGATACGTGTGGCGCGTTCCATGGACATGGTCGATCGCGGGTCAATCCGGAGACTGACTGTTCAGATGATAACACAAGGTTTTTCTTTTGTTGAACAGTCTAATAAGTAACACATGTTAGAAACAAGGAAAGAATGACACATTTATAGATTCCATTTATACATGTTGTTGCTTGGCCATGTTGTGATAACAGCAACCTTTTTCAACCTGGTGATCCCCCATATTGTCGGTCATATATTTTACCGTGGGGTGCTTGAGACAACAACTAAAGGCGCCTAAGGATTTTGGCAATTTGTGATGTTATAAGCTAGCACATCTAACAACAAAGCCGAGTTACCCGCGAAAAAAAAGACAAGTAGAGTCTGCATTTTTTTTTCCATGGACTTTAATCTTAAGCTCGCTTCTCATGCGTTTGCGATTGCATCCGAAGGTGGGGGATTCGGTGCTGATCGAATGTTGACCTGGTAATCTCTTAGTTGGGATCCTTCACTCTCACGGCAGAGAAGAAGCAGTCAGTCAGTCAGTCACCGACAGGGTACAGTACACGCATACATGATTACAGCGTAATTCGGCCGGGATTCAAGGTCGGATAGAAGCTTCTCATCCTAGATCCTTCCTGGTCTCTCTGTGACGACGGAACAAGAACCACCCACACGCACGCACACCGGCGCCAAGCAGGCAAGAACCAGTGAGTACAATTAGCACTTAGCAGATTGTGGACACCTTCCTCTCTAGCTCACCATGCATGACATTCGTCGACTAACAATTAAAATTGAAAACATGCATGCCAAAGAGCAAGTTGGTGGAGGGATAGAAGTAGAACGGCGTCGAGAATCTTCCTGTTGATGCTTGGCGCCCATGAGTTTGTTGTGGTCGAGTAGCTCGGTGACACACTCACTCATTCATGATTCATGCATGGCTTGGATGTTTCTGCTCACCTCGGCGCGCGTTCATTCCGCACTCACACACACATGCCTACCTACCAATACCAAACATACTCTTCCATCGATCCTTCTTCCTTCACGTACGCCCATTTCGGATCCACGTGCGTGTGGAGCTAAACAAACATGACGACGCCTATCGCATACAGGTGCAAACGCCGCTGATTATGTCCATCCGAATGTGAAGACGACGCGGGTAAAAAGGTTCCGTCTCCGAAAGAATCCAACCAGGCGCCTGACGAAATGACCGACATCAACATGTACGTACGTGAGCAAAGCTATATATATGAAGATCGATGCGTATATGCAAACAGCAAGGGATGCACACGTACGTATATACATACTCACTCGTGCGGCACAGCCAGGAAAGGGCTGTATCGCAAGTACTATCGCAAAGCTTATAAAGTCGTCATCACCAGAAGAAGAGGCAAAGGTTTCTTCGCCAAAAGGGAGAAGAATCGAATCGAACCACGTACTGGTTCAGACATCGCATTGAATCGTCCCCAGTCTGAAGAAGAACAAAGTGCAAAGTAATCGGTCGACTTTTTTTTTGAGAAACACAGTACAACGTAAGCGCTCATATACACGCACACACACTCTCCGCTATGAACGTACGTACATCCTATCCCTATGAGCATCTCCGAGAGATTGAGCCGGTGGGTCAGGTCTTGAGATTGATAAACTCACCACACACGACTCGCTGTCGACACGTCACCTCCCACTGAAAAAATATTCCGTCTAAATGAGAAACACCAGCGTCAAACCTGAGGTTTAAACTCTGGTGGGCTGGGGATACAACCATCCTCCTAAACACCCAAGTTCTCTCGGTCGACATTAATTAATCTCTCAAAATCTCTCGAGGTTAGCAAGTATTATTATTTTTTGGACGTACGTACAATCATGTCACCCGGAAATTATAGTCTCCTGGCAAACTAACACGTCTACACCCACACCCCAAAATTTGGTCCGACATCACCTAAATGGACATCCCTTCGCCGGCTATTCTAGATCTAATCAACACCCACACCCGCACCCCAAACCGAACCCAAAAAAACATGACAATTAAATGTTTAAATTTTCACTCAACCTTCTTTTTATATTAGAAGGTCTAGATGAAATTTATACAAAACCGGCCATGCTGATGTCCATAACCCTAAATATACGCAAAGTTGAGACTATTTTACATCAGGGTTGACTAAAGTGGAGGATGGGCGGCATCCCAAGGTCCGGTGCACAAAGTGGAAGCAACGAAGCTGGGCAGCAGGAGGAAGCCCGTGACAATTCCACGACAAATTTGATGGTCGATCTTCATGAAACCCAGCAAGTCCTCCTCGATTTTTGTCGCTGACGCAACCAACGCCCAGCTTAAGCCAGGGCAGTCACCAACGTGGATCACCGGGCTAATTCGTGACGCGCGGACGCGGTGATCCTACGCGTCGCAGACGACAACACCACCTCCACCTCCTCTGCGTGGCGGGAAGACACGTGGCTCCCTCAACGAGTGCCAGGCGTCTGTAGGTGCCCTAGAAGTAGTGCGCCGCACCGGTGGTAGCAAGCTCCCGGTTGTGACGTGCACTCGAGCATATGCAATTTTGTTGGCCACCGTGTGCTTCCTGGCGTCCCACCAGAAGTGCCCCCAGCGGCGTTGTACCGTGACTACCTCAACGCTCCGTCCTACAATGCCTGCTCGGCGTTGCGCTCGTTCTGAAAGTGCCGCTCTAGAAGGCCCAATTGCCAATGATGTTCTCGGGAAGGAGTCGTTGTGCCTCCATAATCATGTTCCGCCGTGTGATGATGCCGAGGTTGAACGCCTCGAGGGTGGTTGGGATGGGCGCGCCTTCTCCTGGGTGAGGCAGCCTCGATATTGTGCAACATGGCAGTTGCGCGGTGGAGTAAAGCTACGCCGTCAAGGGCGGAGTAGAAGTGGGTGGGAAGATAACCTTGGCGACGAGCGCCCGCCTTTATACAATGGGAATTACCGAGGGGCGCTGCGCCGACGTAAATGCTACACGTGGAGAAGGCGCACCACCAACGCGTGGGTCTGAATTTGTCCTAACGCGCCGGCGTAAATATGGGCGTAAATATGACGTGTGGGGAAGGCTTATGTGTCTATGCAAGGGCCTTAAATGTCGCATGACGTTTTCAGCCATTTCTCGGCACCCACCCGAATAGTCCCCAAGTTTAGAAGACGTTTCGGGTCTTCCCCAACACTTAGAGTGCCGGTGGGGCACAATGCGCGTTTTGGGGATGACGGTGAAGATGTTCTGAGTGCGGTGCAAATTAGAGGCAAGTTTGGATGAATGGATGGTGGATGCAGTCCTAGTTTGTGCGCGCAATCCATGGTGTATCGATCGGGGTGACATAGATCCGGCGATCACGCGAAGGACACGACGATGCTGACGATGAAAGATCGTTCGAAGCGTGATCTGCTACCAGTACATCATCTGATCATCGTTTGGACCCGGCCTTCCTGCCTACAGCTAGCTCAAACCGCTGGACCGCAGAATATTCTGAAGAAGTGCAAGCATTCTGTTTAGAGGAAAAGGGCAACACAACACAACACAACACAAGCATGAGTGTACAGTGATTGTTCTTTTGAGTGCTAGTATATACTAGTTTTCTGTGCATTTTTCTTAAAAAATAGCATTTTTACCGAACTAATGTCAAATTTAACATTCACCGATACTATTTTCATAGTGACTAGACGTCAACGTCAATGGACGACGTCGTGTAGGTCGGCGGCAAGGATTCAGCGCTGAAATCTCTTGCCGCCGACCTACACGACATCGACATTAGCGTCCAGCCCTCTCCCAGATTAAAAAAAAGTTTCAGAAGACGCCACATCACTACAGGAGTAACAGCCCAGCCCGACGGCATTTACCGTCGGGCTCATCACAGAAACCCTCGGCCTAAGTGAGCCCGACGGCCACCGTCGGCCTAAGGCCGTCGGGCTGTGATCCATCGGGCTCACGCCGTGGCCGTCGGCGTCGCAAATACCGTCGGGCTCATAGTGAGCCCGACGGTATAACCCTCGGCCTTATAACTACCAATTTAGTCAGCAATGCCGTCGGGCTCATAGATGGCTCTACCAATTTTTTTTTCAAAATTATTTTTTTTCAACTTTTTTATTATTATTTTAACTCCACTTTAGTCATATATTTAATCTCATATCACACACTTAATCATAATCTTAGCTCAAACTATCCACTCACACACTTAATCATAATCTTAGCTCAAATTATTCACCCTTAGTCAAACTTCCCAGACGGTCACCCATCTTTAGAGCGCTCCAGGCCAAACACGCTTAACTATTGAGTTCTATTCAAATGAGATTCCAGTTGAGATGTCATACATTGTTGCTATTAGTATGATAGCAATCATATTAACCCTAATCTCAGATATTATATTTTTTAATCTTTAAAATTTCAAAAATAAGATTTGAATAAACAAAATAACTATGTTTAATAATACTTGAATAATAATAATAATCAATTATTTTATTTTTGTTTTGTCTTTTCCATTTAATAAGAAATAATTCATATCTTCATATTGATATATCAGAATTTAATAAATAAAATGTCTATATCGATCATAAAAATGAGAGGAATCCAAATATGACATCCATGCCATCATTTTCATAATGAATAATGTCTTTTAAAACAAACAAGAACCAACATAAATCAGTATAAAGTCAATTAAAGAGGCAAATTTAGATAGAAAACAAGGAAAATCCTCATATTAAGTTATTATCCATAAAATATGTTCTACTCTTTGTGAAAATTAAATGGGTGTCATTTTGGACCATATTTTATGTACTTGCTTCACAAAAAAACTCATGTCTGACACTTAAAAAATGGAAAATGATATTTCTAAAAAGAATTTTGAAAATCGCTTCGACGACGTTGTTTCCCATACCATGACACACATATGTGCTGAATATGGGCACTTTATCACAAACTATGACATGATAATGGTCATACATTGGTCATTTGTCTTGAAACCTATGCATGTTTATAGATGTTTGACATTTTTGTGAAGTTTCGTTTTGAAAAGTTTGCCAAAATCAAGTTTATCATTTTTCCTATTAACTAGTACACGTAAAAGGACTTCATGCCAAAGGGTTCCTTTTTTTGAGTACTTTTTCATATTTTTCCATTTCTTTCAAAAAACGGTCAAAATGGAGAGCATGGCTATTCATCAAAAGTGGTCGAATTTTTCAAAACTATTGACGGTTCTATGTTGTAACCACTACTTGTGTACCTTAAAATTATTTTTGTAAGAACTTCAGAGCAAACTATCACACAGTTGTAGTTCAAATTTGAATTACTTCCGGAAAATTGACATAAAGTCAATTAAAGAGGCGAATTTAGATAGAAAGTAAGGAAAATCCTCATATTAAGATATTATCCATAAAATTTGTTCTACTCTTTGTGAAAATTAAATGGGTGTCATTTTGAACCATATTTTATGTACTTACTTCACAAAAAAAGTCATTTTTCACACTTAAAAAAATGGAAAATGATATTTCTAAAAAGAATTTTGAAAATCGCTTCGACGACGTTGTTTTACGTACCATGACACACATATGTGCTGATTATGAGCACTTTATCACAAACTATGACATGATAATGGTCATACATTGGTCATTTGTCTTGAAACCTATGCATGTTTATAGATGTTTGACATTTTTGTGAAGTTTCGTTTTGAAAAGTTTGCCAAAAATCAAGTTTATCATTTTTCCTATTAACTAGTACACGTAAAAGGACTTCATGCCAAAGGGTTTCTTTTTTTGAGTACTTTTTCATATTTTTCCATTTCTTTCAAAAAACGGTCAAAATAGAGAGCATGGCTATTCATCAAAAGTGGTCGAATTTTTCAAAACTATTGACGGTTCTATGTTGTAACCACTACTTGTGTACCTTAAAATTATTTTTGTAAGAACTTCAGAGCAAACTATCACACAGTTGTAGTTCAAATTTGAATTACTTCCGGAAAATTGACATAAAGTCAATTAAAGAGGCGAATTGAGATAGAAAGCAAGGAAAATCCTCATATTAAGATATTATCCATAAAATTTGTTCTACTCTTTGTGAAAATTAAATGGGTGTCATTTTGGACCATATTTTATGTACTTGCTTCACAAAAAAAGTCATTTTCACACTTAAAAAATGGAAAATGATATTTCTAAAAAGAATTTTGAAAATCGCTTCGACGACGTTGTTTTACATACCATGACACACATATGTGCTGATTATGAGCACTTTATCACAAACTATGACATGATAATGGTCACACATATGTGTTAAAACTATTGCATATTTGAATATGATTGATATTTTTTGTAAAGTTTTGTTTTAAAAAGTTGCCAAAACTCAAATTTATCATTTTTCTAAAAATTAGTACACGTCAAAAGACTTCATGCCAAAGGGTTTCCTTTTTTTTAGTATTTTTTCATATTTTTTTTGAATGTAATCTAATTTTTTGAGCCCGACGGTGTTTCTCTGGCCGACGGTTTTGAGCCCGACGGTGTTTCTCACATTAAAACGCCGATGGTGTTTTGAACCCGACGGTGTTTCTCTGGCCGTCGGTGCTAGATTATGACGCCGACGGCCCCGACGTTTGGCCGTCGGCGTTATAATTGCCGTCGGGCTGATCTGGCACTCCCGTAGTGCATATGTCACATTAGTTCAATCAAAATGCCATTTTTTACCCCAAAAACACTTTTTGTGCAGGATTATAGTACTATACATGCTATTAGACTAGCTCCACGTGGTTCCGTGGAACTAATTAAGACCAGTACTTTACAGCAAGCAGTAACACCTTGGCATATAATTGCTTCAGTTAGCAGCAGCAGGTACTCCCGTTTCCATTCCGTCACCACCAATTATAACACCACCCCCAA
This sequence comes from Poa annua, assembly GCA_026929855.1. Taxonomy (NCBI): domain Eukaryota; kingdom Viridiplantae; phylum Streptophyta; class Magnoliopsida; order Poales; family Poaceae; genus Poa; species Poa annua. Next base: position 3,678,863 of record CM049428.1, on the reverse strand, counting down.
CTCCTGACGACCTTTCCTCTCCTCTCCTCCATTCTCTTCCTCCTCTGCCCCCTTCCACTCCCATCACATTCCCACAGAACTCCCTGCTCCTCGCTCTCAGCTAGCTCTCGCGCGCGCCATGGCCTCCTACAGGCTGCTCGTCATCCTCGTCTTCTCGGCCGTCCTCATCGCCACCGCCGCAGGCGACAACTACCAGGCCGACTGCCCGTACCCGTGCCTGCTCCCACCACCGACGCCACCCGCGGCTGCAGCCGACTGCCCGCCGCCTCCCTCCACGCCGTCCGTCTACGGATACCCTCCACCACCGCCGTCCTCCTCCGGGGGCGACTCACCGCCGTACTGGAGCTACCCGCCGCCTGCCGGGGGCTACATTCCCTACTACCAGCCTCCCGCCGGAGGAGGCGGTGGCAGCTACGGGCCGGCGCCGCCGCCGCCCAACCCCATCCTGCCGTGGTACCCCTGGTACTACCGGTCCCCTCCGTCCTCCGCCTCGGCGCCGGTGGTGACCAGCGGGCGTGCCTCGGCGACTCTCCTCCTGGTGGTGGCGCTGCTGCTGCTGGTTTGGCCGCTGTGCTGAACTGCTGATGTGGTTCTCACTAGCTATAGTTAGCTACCACTCCCGTCTCTTTCTCCATTGTTAGTTCATTTTTCCTATATATGATTAAATATATATATATATATATATAAAAGTATCGATTATCGATCATTGTACTACGATTCATCGCCCGATTTTGCTTTTGGGTAGTGGAGAAGCTATTGCTACTTCTTTGGAGCATAAATATATATATATATATGGTTAGTGATCGCAAGAATCTTGTGCCTTTTCTCAGTGCCTTTCTTTTCTGAAATTGTCTAGTACAATACCTTGTAGTACTACTCCTAACTGATAGTCCTTCCAACAATTGCAGAGGCAGTTTCTTCATTATGCACGTCCATGGGTATTTTTTTTGGACCGGTTGTTTCTTGAGAATATTTCGTCAGAAATAAGCTTCAGTCATCAACTCTGTGAGAAAGTGTAGGTTGCCGGTGATTAAAAAATCTTTGACCCTAATCGATCCTCGCACCACGACTTGAGCTTGCATCAATTAATCGCCTCAATTTTCTTCATTGCAGGTTTAACTAAGCAATAATCCATGTAACGTATTATACACTTAATCTGAGATTGCACACATGTAAATTTTGACAAACCCCGGTATAGGGAAAATGCCTTCTGCATTCAAACACAAGATCCTAGTTAGCATGCTGGTAATGCACTAAAAATCTAAAATCCAGTAGCACATCGTCCACTAGAAAGCGGTGTGATCAGTTCTAGCTTGGCGAAAATATGGCGTGTGGACGTATGTTCTCGTCGATCAGGAGTACAACTTTGACGTGGAAAGGTGTATGCATGGTAGCCCGGCCTTTTTGCCGATTCCTGTCTTAAGTAATTTCCCAAAAAGACCACCTCTCGAAAAGAAAGGGGAAAAGGCTTATTGGTTTTTCCTGTCACGGGCGGATGATCTCGTTGATGATGAGCCGACACCAAGAAAGAACGTGAAAAGCTCGCTCGATCGCTTGCTCGGCTGGGTTTCTTCCTTTCAGGGACGATCGTTGAGCTACGAGACAATTGAGTGAGTGTGTGTAGACAGATAGATAGATGCATTGGAACATGATACACGCCCAGCTGTATATCAACTGGTTTCTTCTTCGTTCTAATTCCACGCCGGCTAACTAAACAGTCATAGAACATTTTTTTTCCCTTTGGTAACGTACGTAGCGTATTCGTACATCAAGTTGGGTTTGCCAGCCATAGTACCTTTGCATGCAAGACAATCCATCTCGCTGGATCCACGTACGTAGAACGTTCAAAGGAAGCGACCGGCCGGCAAGCACGACCCAAGAGACGATCAAACACGCACAATGAGTCAAGATATCAAGCAAAATGGAGTAGTCGGTCGATCTTATCACTGGACTGCACACTTCCAAAGTTCATAGCTGGTAACGGTGGCCATGCTTGCTTGCTTGCTCGCCTGCACCGTCGCCGTCGTCGTTTATGCGAAGTTTCGGGCGGGCTTACACACCTCCGGCTTAAAATGGAAGACAGGAAGCAAATTGGAGGAACCGAATATAAAGGCTAGGCTGGCTACTCGCACTGAGCCCCGTGTCGTTAGGTGTGGTGCGCGCCAAAAGCTATATATACTCTCGTCCAATTAGTTCCATGCGACGATTTTTTTTTAAACCAAAAGATCGTGCGTACAAAATTAAAGCGTGTGCGTGCGTCCATCCATGCGTGAGCACAAAAACCACACCACAATGACCATAAAAAAAAACACCACAATCATCCACCACTATTATTCAGTAATAATTTCTTAAAAATCCACCGTACCTGAATTATGCTGGTTGCATTCAGATAGCACCGATGTTCGATCCTGGCCCCGCTAAGCAGATTTATTACAGGGGAACCACTCTGCTTGCGTGCACAGAGAATGATGGGGAGGAAGCACACGTACGTGTCGAGAGTAGCTCTCTGGCCTGGCCACCAGATCCGAGGGATGTTTCACCCATTCCGAGGCTTATTCCTGGCGCACACATCTCAAGGTGGCCGCCACCTTTGAGAGAAGATGCTGCAAATCCAGCTCCTCTATTACCCGTGGTTCTAAGTGCAATAGCCGATCGATTAAGTGATCAACAGCTCCGATCGACGACCATTGTAATGGGAGTGGATGTGAGGTGCCTTCAGATTGGCGAAAGAAGTTTTGTCCATTTTCTGAGGAGCAGGGTCGGTGGATGAGACCATGCCATAGGCACGTTTTCAGAAATCTTCCAATCGATCTGGCCCATGTCCCCTCCTCGCTTTTCTTGCTGCGCTACGACGTATTTGTGCATTTCACGTTACTTACTCATGTCTACTTTTCTGCCACGACAAAGGATTATTGTCCTCCTGCATTCATCTTTTGTAAAATATATATTAGACAAAGCAAATTGTTTGTACTACAAGAGCCGCTGCTAAATCCGTTGATTAGAAAGAAAGCGGTACTACATATACACCCAAACGAGTCGGCTTAATTATGAACTAATTATGGGCAAAATGTGTACAACGACAAGCCACACCCGGCTAGACACAACATACGGGACATACCAGACGTCTTACAACACACGACACGCGCAACCGAGCCCAGTACAATAAAAGTTTTGCTCTTAGTGGAGTTTTGTTTTGCTCTATAAAAGTTATATATATAACCTAGTGACGCTGGAGAGCCCAGTACGGTATGGGCCGAATGACGCGGAGACAAACTGGCTATCAAATTGTGCACTTGGTCTTTCATAGGCTTTGGGCCGAAAATGGGAGTGCCCTACAAGCACATTCGTAGGCAATGGGCTATATTTAATCCATATAGTATGACTAATTATGCCATAATCCTCTACTGAAAAAGAAAAGGATAACATAAAAAAAACTAGAGGGAATGAAAAACAAATCGTCCAAAATAAGCCGACCGATCCACGGCGGCGACGTGGGCGTTTCGCATCGCTGTTTTCAGGACTTTGGCCCGGCACGGCCTATTTATAAAAGAGCTCCGATTGGCGGTAGGCGAATTCCTAGTTGCCACGCGGACTTAAGAAGTCTTCGCACCGCCCACGTGCGCACGGACCGGTCCAATAAGGTTAGAATTCGACCATTTTTCTTTTTTTTCCTTTTTTCTGTTCGTTTATCTTTTTTCTTTTCATATTTTTTGGTTGTTTCTTTTTTATTTTTAGTTGTCTTACATCTTTTCAGTTCCTTTTCTTTTGAACATTTTGCTTTGTGTTTTTTATGAATATATTTTAAAATGTTAAAAATAAAAAATGTTCAAACATATATTTGATTTTAAACAAAAAATATTCAGTTTTCGAAAATATTTTTTTTATATATTTTTGAAAACTATTCAAATTTAAAAATGTTCAAACAGAAATTGTTTAAAACTAAAAATTGTTCAGTTTTCAAAAAAATTCAAATTCTATTTTTTTTACTAACTTTTAGAGCATCTCTAACAGCAGCTTTATTTTAGCCTCCGTGTTTTAAAAACCGTTTTTAGGCACCAGAGGGCAAAAAACGTTCTCCAACAGCTGCCCTATGGCGTGCCCTATTTTGGGGCAGACCTAAATTTTGGTCATCTCTACCCCATATTTGGGGCACCGAGGGCCGCGCGGAGGCGTGCCCTATGCTTTCTTTTTCAGCCCGCGCACCACCAACCGCCACGCTGAAATCCCTCGCCACCGCCGCTCCGCCGCAGCCGATACCGCGGCTCCGGCCAAATCCGTCCCCGCCGCCGCCCGAAATCGCTCTGCCGCCGACCACCGCACCCACCGCCACCGCCAATCGCAGCCCACGGGACCGCCGCCGTGAACGCTAGCCCGCGCCGCCGCCGTCCGGTTCGCGCCGCCTCCGCCCCGATTCGAGCGCCGCCGCCGTCCCCGATTCGCGCCGCCTCCGTCCTCGAGCTCGGCCGCCTCCCTCCGTCCCCGATTCGTGCCGCCTCTCAGTCCTCGATTCGCGCCGCCTCCGTACTCGAGCTCGGCCGCCTCTCCATCCCCGATTCGTGCCGCCTCCGTACTCGAGCTCGGTCGCCTCTCTGTCCCCGATTTGTGCCGCCTCCATCTCCGGCCGCCTCTCCGTCCCCGATTCGCGCCGCCTCTCCGTCCCCGAGCTCGGCCGCCTCCGTCCTCGAGCTCGGCCGCCTCCGTCCTCGAGCTCGCGCCGCCTCCGTCCTCGAGCTCGCGCCGCCGTCCGCACCCGAGCCACGCTGCCATGCCGCCGCCAAAGACGAAGGCCACCTCCGGCTTCAAGGGCGAGGCCGAGCGGCCGCTGGAGCGCAGAGCTGCAACACGAGGGCATGAGGAACTACCTCGGCACCTACAACAACCCCGATTTGGCGGCTCGGGCGTACGACGCCGCCGGGTGGCGTCTCGGCGTTCCCCGGGAGCAGCTCAACGACAAGAGCATCACCTCCCTGCAGGACGCCATCTTTCTCGGGCCTCTGATGCAGTCGAAGATGAAGACTCGACTGGTGAAAAAGGAGGAGCCGGCTCGGGTGCTCGAGACCGACGAGGAGTCGATGGCTCGATTCGCATGAGAGCATCCCGAGTACGTGCAGTACGAGCAGGAGTTCTTCTGGAAACGCGAGCAGGAGATGAAAAAGAAAAAGGTCGACGATGTGGCTGGACCGTCGACGGTGAAGGTGATCGAGTTGAGCTCCTACTCCTCCTTCGACTAGGACGATTAGAGTAGTACCATAGTCTCTAGTAGTTGAATATGATTCATAGTTTAAATTTGTGATGAAACTATGGTTCCTAGTTTAAATCATGCTCAAATTATGGTTTGTAGTTTAAATTGTGTTCAAATATTCATGAAATATGTCTAAAATAGGATATGGGATAAGGCAGCTGTTGAAAAGGTAGTGTCCTAAAATAGAGTAGCTGGAAAAGTGAAAATTGCTCGGTGTTCTATATGTACTAAAACAGGTGACCTATATGTGTAAAAACAACATAAACGATAGAGCAGATGCTCTTAGCTACAGGGCACGGAGGAGACAGCTCACCTGCAGCGTTTCTGCTGCTGCTGCTGGTAGAGCATCTGAATCGTCTTCTTGGGAAAGGAAACCTCATCTCAATGCTCATGCATGTGTACCTCGCGTTTGTGCTCTGATTTTGGGTCGGATTGATAGTTTGAAGGAGTAGATATTACTACATTCCAGCGAGACACTCTAGCAGACTACCCTGCAAGTCTGCAACTGCAAGCATCACCGTACCACCATGGTCACCTCTAACTCTAGCACCACAGGCTACCGGATTGATTAAGGTGCACTGATATACTGTAGGAACCGAACCATGCATGCTTTGGTAAAGAGAAAAAGGAAGAGGCCGGGGTCCGGGTCTGGCAGCAAGTATGGAGCAAGCGAGCAAGGAATCAAATGCATTCTTTGGTTAGAGTTAGGAGGCAGATCATGGCTAGCAGTTCCGAGGGCTCCTGCCTGCTTGGTTGCAAATATAGCTCACATTCTGCTCCGGTTTGTGCTTAGCTGTGTGAAGAAGCTGATCATTGGAGTACTCCGCAGGATTTCGGTCAATACTTGTACCTTCTCAAGCTGACGATACCTCTTCGATTCTCTTTCTGGGGAGCTGCATTTGTCTCTGTCAAGGTATCCGATCTCCTAATGGCCCGCTGGATTGTTAGACATGGTTCACGCGACAGTTTTTCTGACCACGATTCCTTCGAGAATTCACAGCACCTTCACCTGCGCTTCAAGATCAGGGGATGCTGGAGTCTGCGTGCATCTACTGTACATGGTTAACTGCATGTGAGTGTGCTCTGTTTGAGACTTTGAGTGTGTGTGCTATGTATCTGAACCAAGAAGCAGTGTGTGCTTTGTTTGTTATGATTTTGAAGGAAAAAAAGGCAGCAACCATGTGTGCCGGTTGTTGCAATTACCTCCCCCTCCGTGTAAAACCATTGACAAATTTGTGGAAGTTGTGGACTGCGAGCATGAGTCTTGACATAGTGGTTTCAAGTAATACAATGGCATCACTGATTATGAATAGATATAGATGATTAGATCATACTGAGAGAGGATTCGGCATTTATATCTGATCATCTAAAACCATAGGTCTAGGTTAATCCAAAACCGGACGATGGCGGTATCTTTGGTGTTAATCCCTCTTGAGGGCATCGTTTTGGAGCATGCCTGGAGGGGGTCTGCTGGTGGAGAGGTATTCATCTACTGCGTCGATGGGGGTGGGTATCCGCGACATGGTGGAGCAGGTGTCGGGCGGGAAGGTGGAGCTGTCTGGCGTCGTGACAGCATGCCATACAAGGTCATTAAGTTCATTATCGTGAAGATGGGTTAATCGAAGACGGCGGCGGCGGATTATCAGTGTGTGTATCGAGGGACTGTTGGACTGGTTTTTGCTCCCGGCTAGCCGCTGGACTGTCTGCTGAGACTTTCGGATTTAGGTGATGTCCATAGATGTGTAAGATCCAAGCAGACGGTGGCTTCTGGCTGATCAATTTTTTTAAGAGTTTGCTGTTTTTTTTGTTTTCTCCTTTAATTAATAAAAAATGGGTGCATCGTTCTGATGCAGAGCCTGGGCTTCTCTCCCCGTTTTGTCAAAAAAATACAACTGATGATTCAAAATCGGTGGAGCACAAAAATACAACTAGTAGTAATACTGTCATGCACAATGTCAACAAAATGAACTAGCACAGTTTAATAGTATGGCACCTATCTGCTAGCAATATAACTCTTGACACATAACTCATCACAAAAGTAAACAAAGCTGTGCATCAGCAAAACAATGAAGAAGGGCACCAACCAGAAAACTAAAACAAAGTTGCTGCAAACAGCGCAGAGAAACCATACTATGCTTGATTCTAGAGAAACATGCAACAGAAGGAACTGCAATCTATCAATGTGCCAACAATTTTCATAGAGCACCAAACTCATCCTCACTGCAACAAAAATTCCCAGACATCAGCATCAGAACTACCAAAAGTTAACACACACTTGAATTTCTTACACATCTTTGGATTTGAATATGACAAAAACTGCTTTTACACATTAGCTCCACTGACAGTAATACATAACGTTAAATGCCAATAGAAGGAATACTGCAATTTAGCAACACGGCAACAATCTTTCCAGTGGACACAACTGCTCATCACCCAACCAAAAATTTCGGACACCAGTATCAGAACTAGTAGCAAAGTAAACAAACTTTTACTTAATCTCTCACACTTCTTGCTGCACCCGGTGCAGCAAGTCGAGGATCGGACCGGAGGACTCAGCCTCGACAGCCAGCTCCTTCACCATCACCTCCGCGGCACACAACTCCTTGCGCAGCTCCGCATTCAGCACCAGGTGGGAGAAATGCTGGTCCAGCACCAGCCCCATCGCCCTGGTCACCGCCCCAACCGACGGCACGCTCTCACACTGCTCCAGCCCCGGCACTCCCTTGGCTTCCGGGCAAGGCCGTGCCTCGGGGAACCTCCAGTACTTCCCGACCCATTTGGCGAGGTACCTCAGCAGGCTGGCCACCTCATCGCCGTCCAGCTCGGACACGGCGGCGGCGAGGACCATGGAGTCGACGGTCCTGGAGGCGAACAGGTAGTGCAGGCAGACCTCCGGGGAGGTGAACCCGTCGTGGCCCATCATGAGCAGCATCGCGGCACGCCGCGCGACGGCGTTCTGCTTCTTACCCGCGTCCTTGTCCTTGCACTTGCTGACGGCGAGCACCGCGGCGTCCTTCCACGTGGACTTTATGGCCGCCATGGCGTCGTAGGCGGCGTCGGAGGACGGGGAGAGGAGGCAGCGGAGCGCGGCGAGGAGCTCGGAGGCGCGGAGGTCGGCGGCCTGGCGGAGCACCGCGCAGAGGATGTCGGGGCGGGCGGCCGCGGCGAGGGAGTGCAGGAGGTCGGGTTGCGGGTGCGGGACGGCGCGGGCGTCGGCGAGGGCGAGGATGAGGTCGTGGTGGGCGAGGCGGGACGCGGCGGAGGCGATGAGGGGGGTGAGATTTGCGGGGAGGTGGCGGGCGGCGGCGCGGAGGGCGAGGGGGAGGTTTGGGGATGGGGTGGGGAGGGAGAGGGAGGTGGAGAGTGTGGCGAGGAAGGAGGCGAGGAGGGTGTGGAACTGTGGGGTGGTGAGGGATGGGGCGGAGAGGGAGGCGGCGAGGGTGGTGGCGGCGGCGGCGAGGGTTGGGTCAGCGGCGGAGAGGGACCAGACGGCCGGCGGGATGGAGGTGGGGAGCGCGGAGGTGGTCGGGGGAGGCGTCGCGGCGGCGGGGGTGAGGACGAGGTGGCCGGCGGTGGTGGATGGGGTGGAGTTGGTGATGGCGGCGAGGAGCGTCATGGCGCCGCCGGGGGAGGGGTTAGGGTTTAGCGGGAGAATGGAGATGTGGAGGTTGTGACGACGGACGGCTGGGTTTGTGGTCTTTCTGTGTCATCCGCAGTGGGCTTCGATGAATGGGCCGATGATGCATGGAAAACCTCGACCCTGCAAGCCCATCTCCAAAATCATGCCCTTGTGCAAAAAACAAATACTGTACAGCTCACGACACTAGTTACGGATTAGAGGAGTATTCGAAGATTTCAAAGGCCGTATAGTAGAGTTTAACGTTCATGACATGGCCAACCTTGAATGACAAGAAAATTACACATCAGAGCTTTGGAGAAGTTGACATCGTCTCGCTCGTGCATGCACTCGTGGGGCAGCGCGCCATGAGAGACACTCAGCTCGATGTTATCTGTGAGGTCGAACTGTTAAGGAGTATTAGTATTGGTCTAGGAGTTCGTATTAAACTAGATTTACTTTCGTGTCCCCCAAGTCAGATGTACTATATATTGTGGCCTTTGGCCACCTGGTAATACAAGTTGCATATTCCTAACATGGTATCAGAGCAGTTCCTTCCGCAGCCTAGGGTTTAGCCACCACCACTTCCGCCGCGCCGCCCCCGGCGAAATCGATCTCCATGATCGCCGGGGGTGTCGCATCTCGTAGCTAGTTTTTCTTCCAATTTCAATAAATCAGTTCGTATGTTTAGCCAATTTCGTTTTGTAATTAGATTAGTTTCTTTTTAGCCACCAAAATACATCTAGTCCCGATGAAAAAGCCAGCAGATCAAAAAGATCTTAAGTGATTATTCAGCATCGCGTGTCATTATCCCGCACCGTCTCTTTTCGTCACTTTCCGGTGTCGTGCGTGGTGTGTCTTTTCATACTCTTTTTTCCCGTCGCGCTCCACCTTCATCCATGGCCCACACGGGCCTCTTCGACGCCGCGGCGCCGCCCGCCGACGCAATGCCGCCGTCCGCCGGCCCCTCCTCACCCTCGCCGGCCAGGACACCACCGACGCCTTCATGGCCTACCACCCGCCCTCCGTGCGCCCGCTCCTCCGCCGCTTCCTCGCCGGCCGCCTCTCCGACTACACCGTCTCCCCGGCCTCCGCCGACTTCCGCCGCCTCCTCGCCAGCCTCTCCTCCGCGGGCCTCTTCGAGCGCGTCGGGCCCATGCCCAAAATCTAGCTCCTCGCAATGTCGCTCCTCTTCTCCCTCGCCCTCTACCTCACCCTCGCCTGCACCACCACCACCGCCCACCTCTTCGCGGGCGGCCTCATCGGCTTCATCTGGATCCAGTCGGGCTGGATCGGCACCAAATCCATTATTTCTTTTCGTGTTCTGTTTCATGAGAGTCCACCATACCTTTATTTGTCAGCCTCTATCTCGGTCCTGGTCCTTCTATAGGATTTTTGTGGCCTCATCTTCCTCTTGGTCCTTTTTATAGGATTTTTGTGGCCTCATTTTCTCGGTCCTGGTCCTCTAGGATTTTTGTGGCCTCGTTTCGCATTGTCATTGATCTACGCACATTCTTTTGTCGCGAGCTTCTTTCGCCATCGTTTGCTTGTGCTATGATCGTTTGTGACATGCTCTTCTCTTGATCGATTTTTGGTCTCTGTCGGTCTTCTTTTTCGATCGACGCTATCCACTTTGGCTTGACTTTCACAGGTTATTGAAGACTCTTCATGCGATGACGATACTCTCAAGACGCGGATTTTGGATTATCTTTTATTTTCTAGTTTACACTTCTTCAAATGCAATGCTATTGCATACGCTTTGCATTTGAGGGGGGGTGTTAAGGAGTATTAGTATTGGTCTAGGAGTCCGTATTAGACTAGATTTACTTTCGTGTCCCCCAAGTCAGATGTACTATATATTGTGACATATACAAGTTGCATATTCCTAAGAGTTGGGAAAATATTTGTTGACGTGGTTGTGGGAATGTGTGGTCGAGGCTAGACTACACTGACGGTGTAACAAATTGAATCCCGAAGAAGAAAGTTATGAGGAGGGTTGGACGTGCGACCACCCCATAGATGACCATAGAGATCTCGAGAAACCTGACCTCAGTAGCGCCATGACGTATCCACACACAAAGACTATCTCTGGAAAACGTACACGAATGTGAAACTAAGATCCACCACTATAGAAGATCAGCGCCAGACGATTTCCTGTCATCCGTACAGTACCCACCAACATAGTGGACAGATGCGGGGGAACCTAATTCTTAACCCTCACAACATCAACATTGCCACCATAGTGATTCCGCTCGTTTGACCAAAACCTAACCCTAACCGAAAAGCCACAACATAGATCTTGCTCCGACCCTCCCCTGCCACAGAACGGGATTGCTAGGTTAGTCTCTCATACTCTCTCCTGGCTTTGGATAAGTGATGTTTGTTGATGATGTTACACGTTACACGTTACCAAGCCGGCACTGATGTTACACGTTGGCTGGAATTTCTACTAAATCTCCGTCACATCTCTAAGACATTGGAACAGCATCTAACCATTCTCGTATCCAAGCAACTCCATACGTGACGCAGAAGCAAGAGCTCTAGCTATACACAGTCGAAGAGTAAAATTTTGGAGATGGGAATGGCAAAACTTGGCCGTAATTAACATCTCTTCAGTTCATTCAGTTGCACTCATGCGATCTTTTTGGACCGGCTTAGATCCCAATGAGCTCGATCGGCCGGGAACCAAAAGAAAGGATCAATCGATGTGCATGCCCGGCTTAGATCCAATGAGCGCGTTAAGCAGGATGACGGAACCCAGCATCAGCCGTGCGGGCGCCGGCCCGATGAGCAGCCCCACCGCCCGCTCCGCCGCTCGAATGGCCATCCCTGTAAATAGCTTCATTAACACCGTCACAAAGTTAGCCTGGCCCGGCCGGTTCTTCATTACAGTAGATGCAGAATTATGGTATTGAAGAGCATTAGTGTAGCGTACTCCGCATATGGCAAGGCGGAGGTAGAGGAAGGCCGTGGTGGCGGCGTTGGCCATGGCGCCACCGACCGCCGGCGCCGTGGTCGTCTTGTCGAGAACCATGCCGATCGTGGCTTGGATCGGTGGATCAAGAGCTAGCGCTAGCTGTTCTCCTGTCCTGTGTGTTCAAGCTCTCCCTCACGCCAGTACGTAGCCTAGCTTTGACTATGTAGCGGCTTGGAGCAGAGCTAGCAAAAGTGAGCACACACGCTCTCTTGGTGTGTCAACAACTGAAGAGAAGTGTAGATCAACTGAATTAACATCCTGCTATTGCACTCGCTTTGTGTGCTGCTAAAAAAGCTAACCTAACCAATATCGCGTCACAAAAGAATAGAAAAACCTTTAATCTGATGGATAATCCTTCTGCGTTTCAAAAAAGGAAATCTAGATTCCGGTTAAAACGCTTGGTCCACCCATGCTTTTCGTCTCCATTTTTCATACCTTGATACTCATATCGAGAATATGAAATTCACAGCTTTCCTAGTATTTAGAATTGAATGGTGATCGAGATAACCTTCTCGGTTTTCGATTCTCTATATTTGGAGCTGGGTGTCAGTGATGGCCGCCCATAACATACTTGACAGATCCAAGAAGTGCTCCGACAAGTAAAGGGGGTTTATTCCGATCAAACTTCCTCCCTAGTAACCTGGAAGTTCTTCTCAGATACAAGGAAATGATTCAGTTCTAGAGCCAAAGATCGTAGTTCTTCATGAATTGTTTGTCGGAAATCTTGGTTAGTGATCACTTTTGTGCCACTCGAGGAGCAAGAGCAACAAGAGAATATGGGGAGGAAGAGGGACGATGTGACTTTGGCGTCGGTGGCTGAGGAAGCCACAATGACAAGGAGGTAAGGAGATCAACTTCAGGACAGTTGGCAGGGCCATGACAGATCCCAATGCGCTTAGGCTGCATTGATATTTATGTGGGCTATCATAATCTCATTTGCACCATCCGCGTTTGCCTTCCTAAGTGTTTGTCCGATCCTCTTATGCCTACTTTAATGGCTATTTTTAAATAACAAGTATGTAATAAACTTAGTGCAACACAAATCATATATCACGAACCCGGGTAACCTTAGAGGACAGATTAATCGGAGTACAATAGATCTCACCGGCAAGAAACATGCAGGAAGATAAGAAACATAAAAGGTGGTGATATGGGGTTCAACCTACGCTGTCGCCACCCGCCCCATCTCTGTAGTTTTGAATCGTAAGTCGATGGGTCCTCGATTTTCTGTTTGCTGCTACGGTGGCGGAAGGGGGTGCGGCCATGGAACTACGCTAGGCGTTGTTGAAAGGTCACTACAATTAGAGTTATGTTTTGTTTTCCATAGTGGCATCGAACGAGGTGGTGGCGATGATGGCCCATTAGAATAAGGTATCTCCGACCTTTCCCTACCCCGTAAACCTTTCTAGCATCGGCGAAAAGCCAATGAGGATATGTGTTGTGAGATATGTTGAATTTCTTTGCATCTTGATAGTTCGTTTTTAGTTTGACCTCTTCCTTTCTTTAGGTCCGCAGCAAGGTTCGACTTCCCCAACTCTCTGTACTGGTAGTGAAGAATCTCAAACATTTTTGTTGTTTGGGGTTTGTCTCAAGGCTTCCTTCGGCGGTTACTCAATCTAGTTGTTAGCGACAAGGTTCTTGCATAATTCGTATATGTACGTAATATCAGTGTTGATGATTTTTTGTCTCTATAAATGCGGTCCAAAACAGAAACTCTAAGAAAAAATGCATGTCGTATATTTTTTAAAAACATACGGTTGGTGCAAGTGTAGGTCGATAGTTGCATGATTCGTATCCTATTCGCTGTCCAGTTTCACACGCCGGCTGGCTAGCTAGTTCGCCCCAGGTGCTCCGCCGCCGGGCCGAGCGGCGACGACGACCACTCTGCTGGAGGCGGCCCTGGCGCCGCAGAGGAAACCCACGATCACATCGGACTGCCGGACGGCCTTGTTGAAGAGCGCGCCGAGCAGCATGCCGGCGACGGGGGCGACGACGTAGATCCAGATGTCGGTGTACCTGCCGAAGACGATGGCGGGGCCGAGGCTCCTCACCGGGTTCATCGAGCCTCCTGAGACCGGCCCGATCACCAGCCCCAGCGTGCCCACCGCCCCTCCGATGGCCATCCCTCCCACCGCCTTGCTCTGCATGCAAGCAACGACAATGGAATCGTTCAGGTCCTGTTAGTTTGCGCGATGGCCGGTGGTGACGGCGAGTATGTAAACTAATGGGTGTACGCACGTACGGCGGAGCTCCTGGCGACGGTGGCGATGACGATCATGAGCACGGCGGAGGCGAGGAGCTCGAGGAGGAAAGGCAGGCGGGCGCCGGCACCGGGCGGCATGGGCACGGTGCCGTAGAAGTGCTGGTCCTGGCCGCCGGGTGTCCGCATGACGGCGTTGACGGAGAGGCAGGCGAGCACGGATGCGCCGAGCTGGGCGGCGGCGTAGAGCGGGAGCTTGCGCCAGGGGAAGTAGCGGAAGGCGGCGAAGGTGACGGTGACGGCCGGGTTGAGGTGGGCGGGGCCCATCCAGCCGAGCACGAAGGCGACGGTGAGGGCGACGACGAGGCACACGGTGGGGAAGGTGAGCGCGTGGCGCGTCTCCTGCAGCACCGCCGCCGTGCACGACCAGAACACCACCAGGAACGTCGCCACGCCCTCCAGCACCAGCTTCATGCATGCATGATCACAAGTACGGTACGATCGATCACAAAGTTAGTTATTGTCAGTTAGTAATGATCTTGTATATATAGCTCGTCTGTGTGTGTACGTACCTCCCGTATGAGATGGCCAACGGCGAGGCCAATGGTGGCATGGCCGGCGGCCGGCGGCGGATCCTGGCCACGGCGAGCCTGTTCAAGGTCCTGGACGTTCGCCGTGTCGCCGCTGCTCATCTTGTCAAGATCCATGGTGGATTATAGTTCACCGTTCCCTCGTGTGCTCCATAGCTCCCGCCATTATAATCGTCTCGGCCATGCACCCAACCATATGCATATGTAACGAGCAAATCAAGCCGTGGTGGCTGGTGCACACGCTCTTGGCGTGTGAAAAACTGAATGCGAAACGGGCGATTTGCTGCTGCTGCTGCTGCTACCGCCAAGGAAGTGTGCACGTACGGGATTAACTGAATTATCCATTCTGCTGTGTTGCACTCGCTTTGTGTGCTTCTTCTGGCCAGATAAAGATGCTCGTCCTTCCTGCGTCATCTTAAATTTGAAATTGCAGAAACAGTCGATCGAATTGAGGAGAATCACACGTGCCACCGCCGGTCGGTCTATCTTTGTTTGAAACGACTCATACTAGAAGGAAATGTTGTTTTATGATGATCCAAATTCATATAAATGAAAACTAACTTTAAACGGAGCAAATCGAGTCCCGCCGGATAGGTTTGGGCTGACGGTGTGTAGATCGGTCAATTGCTAAGTATGGATAGCCGGTAGACCACGAGTCTCGAGCCGAGGCAAATGCGTGTCAGTTGCATATCTAAGGGTGTGTTCAGTTTTGCAATGTCTAAGGGTGTGTTTAGTTTTGCAATAAGGTGGAACCATTCCATTCCATCAGAGTGGAACCGTTTCATTCTTGTGTTCAGTTTCAGATAAAAAATATCATGAAACGATTCTATTCATGTGTTTAGTTTTGAAATGGAATAAGGATGTAATGAAACAGGTGAGAATGGAATCATTGCTAAACTTGAATAATTATTTATAAACTTGATTATTTATTTCTAATTTTAATTAATTATTCTCAATCTTGATTAATTATTGCTAAATTTGATTCGTTTTTTTAAAACTTGATTAATTATTGCTTAACTTAATCCTAAACTAGATGATTAGCCGGTCGTTCCACCTCGTCCGGTCAAATCGGATGAACCACTCTATTTCGGATGAAATATTTCATTCTGAGAAACCACTTCATTCCGTTCCATTATACAACCGAACACAAGAATGAGCTCTAAGTGCGGAACCGTTCCGTTCCATTTCAATTCATTCCAAAACTAAACACATCCTAATAGATTATCTGGAGCTCTTCGCCATCTCCATGCGGAAAGCTAGAACAGTTAAGGAGTTGGACAATGGTAATTGGATGCGTGCTCGTTTCCATTTGTCAACTGTTGCGCAGCTTGCACAGTATGTTCAACTTTGGGCAAAGATAAGGGAGATTACTCTACAGTCGAGGCCAGATGCTGCTTGGAGGTGGACGGCTAATGGGACATACTCCACGGCGATTGTTGCCAATTTGAAGGCTCCATTCCACGGTGGACTCGTGTCGTAAGTTCACTCATGGAAATTTCCACCATTTTGAGCGGCAAAAAATTGGAAGGCGCGCGTTGAGCAGAAGTGCAAGTGAACTTTTGGAAGGATACAAAGATTTAGGCCTGCACATCACACCTTTTTGTTTCCTTCCTGAAAATAAAAGGAAACTATTAGTTTCTTGTTATCAGTAGCTCAATTAAATACAATTTGAGTTAGCTGATTCTAACACTGAAAAATACAAAATCTATTGAAGTTGCCAATTTGGTCTTTACTATACTTTCGGTGTTTTGCAACAGCAAATGTCTTAGGCTAAGCACTGGAGAGATTTATTTAGTTACTTATGTATTACTCCCTCAGTTCCTATGAATAAGGCATATATGTTTTGTGTAAAAGTCAAGCCAAATAAAGTTTGATCAAACTTTTAGAAAAATATATAAATAAATATGATATTATATAGATATCATATAAATATATAGTTTATGATATTTCTAATGACATTAGTTTTCTATTTTGCATGTTAATATTTTCAAAATAATATAAGACTTATTCATTGGAATGGAGATAGTACATAACAGTACTAGTAGTATAACCTGATTATTTATTGCATAGTTATAACATGATATTTTTTCTTATTGCACATCATGTGAGACCTTTTCCAGGTTCGTTGACAAGTCCACCACTCGTCTCATGGCTGTCGGACACCCGAATATTAGCTTAGTCTAATTGACTTTTACTAAAGCATTGCAGTAGAGGAACAAAGCCCACAGGAAATCAGATACGAAAATGAACGTCGCAGGAAGCACCAATCCGGAAAAGATACCCATCAACGTTTGATCAAAGCATTCCCAATGGATAACGGAAAGGAAAAGCTACAGGACGAGGGACATGTCCCTTTGAGACGCAAAGAAAAGCACAGATAATCAGCAACCTTTCATAGGGTCAAGCCAGCCATGATCACGCTCCAAAACAAGGCCAGCCAATGGGACAAAAAAGATTTTTTAGAGACGGCAAAAGAGAACGATTATAGATTAGCCACATGCTTTTCGAGGAAAAAGATTTATTAGCTGACGAAGAGTCTGGTGCTCATCTAGGTTGGTTGAAAGAATTTGATCTTGGTTTCAGTTGCAGCCTGGCCAGATCAAGAAATGATAGATGAACCAATCAGCCAGGAGAATGAGATGAGATTGATGGCTGAATGGTTGAAGTGTTACGCCTGAAGAAACAGTACACCATAACAGAGCCCATAGAAACCTTATCAGTAGCATGTCTAAGTCAGCGATGGCATCCTAGACAGATCAGGGACCGCTAAACAAGGTAACTGTTGCCTAGTTAAAGACCCAAAATGTGGTCAGAAATGAAGCACTTAGCACATAAACAAAGAGAATTAAGACTGAGAGCAAAGATTTTAAGACCGACAGCATAGATTTCCAGACATGACGAAATGGATCTTTACTTTATATCACGTATGTACAATCCTTTCCTTGAAGGAGATGTCTCTTTCTTTTTTTCTCTTTTCCTTTTCTTTTTTCACTCTTTTGCTTTTGGTACATCAACAAAACATGGGAAG
The DNA here is from genome assembly GCA_026929855.1 of Poa annua. Classification (NCBI taxonomy): domain Eukaryota; kingdom Viridiplantae; phylum Streptophyta; class Magnoliopsida; order Poales; family Poaceae; genus Poa; species Poa annua. The sequence continues at coordinate 3,661,210 of CM049428.1, read as the reverse complement.
GGGAAACGAGAACGGGAAGAAAATGTGTCCTTTCTCTTTCAAAACAGCACACAAGAAAGATCGAAACGGGAAAAGGGAACTATGTCAAGAGCTTAAGGTATTTGAGCGCTTACACCAGTCACTCGGTCCTGTCGAGGCCTGGACCGGCATCTCCAGCGATCTCGTTATTTCCGCTATCTCTACTTCCATTTGCATAACAGGGATGGTGTGGTGGTCACCTGAAGCAAGCAACATCGATCAAACAAAAGAAGCCCGGCGCTGCAAGTGCCTCAAGCTCTGCTCCATGCTGACCTTGACCATCTCAGCGAGCATCTTCTTAGCCTTCCCGCCGCGGTCCTCCCCGTCTATCTGAGAGGCAATGTTGCTAACAATGTTCTCTAGCGTGTTGGGCTGCATCTTCGACCTTGAATACGGTGAGTCCCGCAGTAAGTCAAGAAGAGCATGAGCATTTACTCTAGACTTGGGAGTGCCATGCGCTGTGAGCTCAAGAAGGCCTGGGATCACCCCTTCATTCAGAATGAGATCTTTGTATTTACTCCGGTCGCTCTCGCACATTGTTAGGAGTGCTCCCACGGCATACTCTCGTCCTTGAAGGGAGCCTTCTTCAAGTACCTCCACAATGGTGAGCACTCCACCTTCCTCAGAAGTTAGGGCCACTCGACCCTGATCGAAGGCAAGCAGTGATTCCAAAAGCGCGCAGCACTTGTCAGCTGTCTTGGAGGACTTCTTGCCACCCCTCAGTAACTCTATCAAAGGTGGGATAGGTTGGACAGAAAGGATGGTTTGAAGGTTATCTTCAATCGTGGAGAGGTTGTAAAGAGCCATGACAGCGTCATTCCGGGCCTGTGGATTCCCTTCCTTGAGGACCTTCACAAGGAGAGGGATTGCTCCAGATGCACTTATAATAGGTTTGTTTGTGGATGAGGCTGAGAGCGTGAGGATAGCAGCAGTCGCATACTCCTGTAAGTTTACATCGCTCGAGTGCAAGTAACCAAGCAACGGCTCAAGCGCACCAGCATCCAGAATCTTAATCTTATTCCTGCATAGATGAAACAATACAAATTTAGGAACAATGTTCATGCATCATACTAATCCCACTCCTCTCCATACAAAATTTTGCTGAAAAAATTTAAGAAGTCACCACGCATATTTCAGATCATAATCATTTAAACAGATAACATTAATGGCAAAAATATATACGCTGTATTTACGGCTGCATGTACTCGAGGAAGATTATATTACTCAGATGCTACATGTAGTATGCTTAGAAAAGGATTTTTCATCCATAGACAAGCTATGGCAGAGACAACCTACAAACAGTACAAGCTCCACACATAGTGTCTAGTTAAGAACTAGACTATGACGAAACAGTAAGTCAGTACTCAATACACAGTAAGGTCAGCTACTGCAGAGATCCAAATTAAAGGCTCCGCAACTACTAGGATAGTGCCCAAGAGTACTGGAAGTTGGAAGTATGGATTTTACACCAAGATGGGAACCATGAGGAAATATTATATAGCTCAGAATGTTCCATTTAAACCTAATTTAATGTTATGAAAAGAGTACCATAAATGTGAGACATGGGAAGCACAGTCTAAAATATAGGCCTTCAGTAGAATTTAATGTCTTGAAATCCTTATCCATGACGTCTAAGCTGGTAGAAGTAGATCTGATCTCTCAAGAATCAAGACAAGAACTTGATTCTCCAATAGTTGATCCCACCAGAACCAGTGGCAGACAAAGAAGCCATCAAATCGATAGAGAAATAAAGAACTGATTCAACTCTGAATAAAACACTGGTGATGTTTTTTACTACTGTATTTGTTTATCTTTGTTTTGCTTCTAGTAGTACCTCGAAAGGCAGAGGGATACATGAAGGATGTGTTCTGAATTCTGGTACTACATCGCACCATACTTGCCTGACTTGACTTCTCCCCGCAGGTTGGCATGCGGCCTACCAACAACCATGAGGTCAACATGTTTGGATATATCTCAAAGCAAATTGGCTCACGGCATGGGCACACGAATTTCCAAAGAAAGCATGGGAAGTTTACTGTATCTTGACCACGGCAGTTGGAAAGGGAAGAGAAAATATTAGGCGGCCCAGGAAACCTTTGTGAAAGGAAAGAAAACACTCCTTCCAGGGTCCTGTCCTGCAGCTAGATTTTTCTCGGAAGCGGCCAACCAGGATACGGTGGTTCGCAGACTTAGGTCAGCTTCCAAATCAGAGCAACTGTTTCTTCTCCCAACCATCTAAAACCGACCGTTTTCTTCGCTTCCCTCTTGCTGTCATTTCCTGGAAAATCTACAGTACATTCTAGGGATCAGAGATTGGTTGAAGGGTCACCGGAATGAAATCTCTTTGCTCACAGGAGATGCTATGTGATTCGCTGCGCGTGCAAGAAAGTGTGACGATGCTTTACCTGTTGACAGGACGATGTTGATTACTGGACTGAAATCCGGTGCGTAGATATCCCACAGCCGGGTTTTGGAATATGCTTCAGAATATATCAGTGACAACTAGAGGCAATAAGCCAATAATTCATGGTTGCAATCTTGAGGATATACCTCACACATCGGAAGAACAATACAGACTTTCTACCGATGGATGGAGGATCAATTTTAGAGTTTCCACCAACCCCAGGACTCCGTGATCTTTCATGTTCAGTGGGAGGACCACGGAAGGGCCGCTCTTATCACTATTTGCAATCAGATATTTTCTGATCGAAGGGGGGAAAATCAAATTGATACTGTATAATACAAGCCGCCATGATTGAATAATTGGAACAAATCACACGTACTTACAAAATCAGTACTGTACAATAATTGGGGATTGAACAGACCCATACTACAATGGCTGCTAAACGATAAAACCGAGGATCCTGTAACGCTCGCGCCGAAACAGCCGAGCAAATCGAGGAGGGGATCAGATTACCTACCGAGTGTACGGACGGTATGGGGTTTCACTGACGCAATTAGAGTGGGAGAAGAAAACTGAACCAAAACTTTGAAGTAGGAATTGCAGTGACGCAATTCGGGTGGGAGAAGAAAACTGAACCAAAATCTAGCGGTATCCTGAAGTAGGAATTTCACTGACGCAAATTCGGGTCGGAGAAGAAAACTGAACCAAAATCTATCGGTATTCTGAGGTACGATGAAGAACATGATTACGATATGATGATTTTCGCAATCGTAGCAAGCAAACAGATACTGACTGAGTGAGGCAGAGTTTTTTTTCGCGCACCTCTCGTCCCTGACGGCGAGGTTGAGCAGCGCGAGGAGCGCGGGCTCCCCGGCGTCGGGCGCGCCGGAGCGGAGCATGGCGACGAGGGGCTCGACGGCGGGGGCGAGCTTGCGGCGGTGCCTGGCGGAGGCGCGCGTGAGGCGGCGCACCTCGCGGGCCGCCTCCACCTCGCCCGCGCGCACCCGGTCCACGAGCGCCCGCAGCGCCGCCGACTCCGACGGCCGCTCCGCCGCCGCCAGCAGCGGCTGGTCCCCGCGCGGGCCCGGCGGCGAGTCCATCTCCGGGGGCGGGTGGGTGGCTGGTTGGCTGGGCTCCCTCCGGCTCGTCTCTGTCTCTGGTTGGGCGGGCGGGGCGCTCGCTCGCTCGCTGGGCGAGGAGGGGTGAGTCAAGCCGGCGGGGTCTACTTATGCGGAGGAGCAGAGCACGGAGGGGGCTGACGTCGACGGCGGCGGGGGAGGGGATTAACGGCGACGGCGACGGGGCCGTTACCTGCTTCCCCCGTTCCGTTCCGTTCCGTTCTGTTGGATCGAGAGTGTTTTGCTGTGTCGGCCGAGGGCATGGGGAACTGCGCGCGGCCACATATGCAGACGCGGCCGCGGGGTTTGTGACACGTGGAACTGCTCCTGCTGCAGCCACGTCACTCCTGATATCCTCCGTGGCCAGCACTTGATGCATGCTACTAGGAAAAATAGTGTGGAGTATGAGTTCAACACTTCTTTCTTACATGCAAAACAATCCCTGAGTTCCAACACTTTCATGGACCACATCCCTCCTAACATCCACTCTAACTCCCACACCCTTTTAGGACTCTAACATCCTACTGTATAGTTTATATTGATGGAATCAAACAAATTTTGATACAAAGCAAATCTTATAGGGATTGAAGTGTGCTGTGTGCATGACACATCAATTCTTATTCTTATGTCCTTTTCCCCTTATGAATCAAACAAACCGCGATAAAGTCATCAGAGGAAAGTGTAATTTTAATTGGGAGGTCGTTTATCGACGTATAAAGTGTGATGCCCCTAATGTTCCAAATCTTGAAGAGTTTGTCTCAGGTTTGCGACTCCATCAGTTTTGCCTCCAATGGTTGGATCAAATTGACGTATCCAATACACCGGTGGTTATAGTTAGAGACGGTGAAAAGACTATTTTTTACAAACGTTCTTACTTTCATGGTCACCAACCCAATGGGTATGGCACCTAAGAGGCTAAGATCTTCCTCCTTGCAAAAAAGAAGAACTGCACTATGGCCAAGTTTCTTGGAAATAAAAACATGGTAAACAATGTTTATCTTCAAAGACCTATAATTGACCACATGCACAAATTTTTGCCTCTTTGGAAATTAGTCTCCAACACCCACACATCTAACTCCCGGGATCGGTGTGATACTGTTAAAAAGCTTGTGCAATGTAAGGGCATGTAAGATTTTAGCAATGATACATAGGATAACTGTTGAGTTAGAGGAGAAGAGCAATAAGAAAAAGATGTTTGTCTTATCTTAGATAAGAGATGATCTCTTAGCAACAACTGTCTCACCAAAAAAATAATAGAGGTATTTGGTAGCAAAGATATGAATAAGATCATCTTATCTACCATTGTACATGCTCTCATCTCTTGAAAATTAACCCCGGCGAATAGTAATCTGTCCTGAACTTCGTTCCTCCTCATCCTAACAAAATAGCATATAGTTTTCTTTAGGTTTGAGTATGAAATCTCAATGTCGTTTGAGGAAACGGAGACGTGTGCAAACACATGATCATCCACGTACAACCTGAATACCTGATATATCTCCATCTTTGCCTCGGCCGGCACTCCCTCCACCACGAACCGCACGTCCTGACGCCCGGGATAGACGGGTGAAACTCCCGATCAAAGAACGAGCGGATCACATCATGAATCATGGAGCTACATACAACACTACAGGAGTCGACTGACCCGTCTCTAAGGGTGTGTTCGTTTTTGGAACCGGGTGGAATGGAATGGAACGGTTCCATTCCGTGAGCCCGTTCTTGTGTTCTTTTTGGGAATGGAGTGGAATGGGGTGGTTCCAGAAAAGGGAATATTCCCTCAATATGCGGAACCGACCGGTCCGGCCGATTCGGCCGGACGAGGTGGAACGGAACAGTAATCATGGGTGATTTACTCTAATTTAATCAAGTTTAGCAATAATTAACCAAGATTAGAGATAATTAATCAAAATTAGCAATAATTAATTAAGTTTAGTAATAATTAATCTAGATTAGAAAATAATTAATCGAGTTTTATGCCGTTCTCATTCTATTCCATTCCTCCCCATCTTAAAAAAGAACACAAGAATGAAACGGTTCCGTGACAATTTTTTGTTCAAAAAGAACACAAGAATGGAATGGTTGGAATGGTTCCATTTCATTCCACTTGGTTCTAAAAACGAACACACCCTAAGTTTCCTTGTGCCCTAGCCCATACGCACGCACGCACGCCGACGAATCCCGTTGCCCGATTGCCAAAGGAGCGCCGATCTGCCGATCAACGGATCCATCTTCTAGAGGTCATCACGAGCAAGCTAGCTCGTGCCACGTTTTTGTTTCCTGACAGCGAGGTCGCACTGCAGAGAGTGTGGATCACGCTCGAGCTGTGTGGATCATGGACGTGGCTTGCATCTGCTTGGAGCTGTGTGGATCACGCAAAATGGCAGCTGACCTCATGGGCAAACATGTCTGATATCGACCCATCGATCAATCCCAAAGTTTGCCCTTTGCCGTCAATGAGATAAGGGAAGGGATGCGGGTGCTGTCATCGACACCAAATGACGTAGGTTACCTGATTGCCAGGTAATTACAGTATGTGATCCCTGTTAACCTCTAGTTTCGTTCCAGCTAGCTCAGGCACCTGCCTCCTGTGCAGCCAGGCAGGGCACGGCTGCAGAATCACGGCACAGCATCCAGCGGCCGGTTAGTAATAAGAAAGACTATCCAGATTGCAAGAGCAGGTCATCAAGTGCTAATGTAGCAACTCATGGTGATGGCGCAAGCGACTATTTGTGAAGTTCTCATAGGTAGACGGTCAACTAAAGGTGAGAAGCATGGATTTTGGGTACAACCAGCTCTTGTAGGGAGTGGCTCTCTTCATACAAGTATGGTGAGCTTGATACGACCTACGTGGGAGATGAAACGGCCGGCCCGTGTTACTAGAGTAGGTGACATCAAAATCAAGATTTTTCACTGTTGAGAGTGGGTGCTTCGAGAAGTCAGACATGTGCTAGGGCCGAAAAAGAATCTAATTTTGCCTTTCAGTTCTCGATGACGGTGGTGTGGCATTCCGCTTTGATCAGGGTGAATACCATGAGAATCACGGATGATGAGGTGATCGTGATGACGGGAGGTAGGACGGCTTCACATCTTTACAAGTTGCAGTGGAGCACTATTGCAGGTGGAACCATGGTGAGTGAAGTTGCAGGAGTAGCAGTTGTCTTACACGGAGGCGGTGGGTTCCGGGTAGACTTGTCGGGTAGCTCTATGTTAGCCATGAAGAAGACAACCCAAATACAGAGTACATAGAAGTTTCACGCTTAGACAAATTTAACTTGGTGAAGAATATTTGCCAAAGTGGAGTTTGTTGCGTTTTGTGTAGAATATTATGTACGAGTTGGTGGGGTTACATTTTACAAATCCAAATCTAGACGTAAACCAACTCGTTTATAACATTTGACACAAAACAACGGTTACTAGTTAATAAAGCAGAGAATGGATACATCAATCTCGTTGTTTCCTTGTCCAAATTGATGCATGCGGGTTACTAATTCGAAGAAACCTATGTCGATCACGGCACAGTAAATCTAAGCCAGTCCAGCCAGAGCCGTAGCAGATGCAGGATTTATGGAAGACACGCATGGAGCTCAAAGTTTTTGTTTTGTCGGTGGATGATGGATACAGCATGTCAGCATTTGGCACGCGCGCGTGTGCACCATCACTCGTCGGCTAGCGATAGATCGGCCTGATGATGTGCACGCGTGCGTGCTGGCCATGGTAGGTTGGTGGCACGTGCGCCTCATCAGTGCTTGAATCGCCAATCTCACACGTTTGTTCGGTCGCCCAATCGATTGCTAACTGGCCTACGTGTGTGCATGTGGCATGCACGTACTACCGCAAGTTCCACGAGCTATTCAGTTATAGACTTATAGTCATGAGAGATCATGATCCCCAACATTTCCTGATGGCGCCAACATATTGTTTAGGTTATTTGGCATTCAATTAGTTCATTTATGCTCATGTAGTACTCCTCCGTTTTAATTTAGTCCAAAGTCATTTAATTTGAAACGGATGGATTACAAGAAACTCTACCCGTACATAGTGATGAGAAGAAACTATAAAACTAACCATACATCGATGTCACACTGTTTGCCATGACATAAACCTATGTCTTCATCATCATTGTCCGCTCGGTCAAAACCATTCACATCGGTGACTCTGAGCCTAGCTAGTGATAAAGAGGGGCGTTAATACATGACCACTATGTTTTTGATGGTGCTCTTTGAGTTTTGATCTTTAGACTAAAAATTTAGGTTCGACTGTCGTTGGTTGTGCACGGAATGGTTGGCTGATGGTTGTTACCTTGTGGAAGTCATTTGTCTAGAGTTTATTAATCCTCTTTGGGGGTAAAACCACATGCTCTCTCCTAAGGTTAACTGTGCGGAGGTGATGAATTGGACGAGTCAGGCTCGCAAGGCAGTGCAGCAGCGATGTCTACCACCTTCACCGGGCAAGTCGAGATTGTGGTGGAGGCAAATCTCTGGCGGAGACGGGTCTAGTGGGACGATGCTTCTCTACCCTGCTCTGCTATAGTACGAAAAACATAAATTACGAAAAATAGTTAGACAACTTCGCATTTTAAATATGTTGCCAACAAGCGGACGACAATCCCGACCTCTATGCAATCCTAATTATTACTTGTTAGTGTGGGTTTGGAGTGAAGAATATTTGATTTTGTCTGTATACTAATAAAATTAGGTGACGATGTTTTCTTTGGTATATGGCGTCTCAGGATATTCCGCACACGTGGCACTACTTAACAAAATCCACTGGGAGCTAGCTAGCGATGACTATAGCATCACATCAGTATAAAATTAGATAGCCTCGGCCAGCTAACACACCACGTATTAAGAACTAAACTCTGAAATTAATTAACCACTTTCTCCTTGTGGCCGTAGATTGGCTGATGGATCGATTGTATAGTATGTAGCTGTATGCGTACCAACGGCGTCAGAGGTTGCCGAATTAAAGTAGTATACAAATTCTTCGTCCACTGTCATCAACTGTCACCGTAGAGCAAGCCCAATGTTCTACTTTGTAGTTGCAGAGTAATTAACGAAGTCTTCCATGGGTAGCTTGACAGGTACAGTACATACATATGAATTTGATAACTTACTACTCCATTTTTTTACAGCAAAGATGACAAACTAATCAGCCAGGTTTTACCGTACGTGGAAACTACTAGCTGATCACAATCGATTAATTAGGTAGATACCCGTTTTGAAATAGAGAGAACCTCTTTGTCGGCCTAGTTGGAGCTGACATGTACGTACTTGAATATGAGAACAAACTCGATGCGTCCACTGTCGGTCGGTCGGTCACTGCATATATCAATATCACGTAGTACTAATTTGACCTCGATATAAGAGTACTACGATTTGGCAACTTGCAATAAACTTAACTTAACTTAAACCCGAGGTTAGCAAATTCCCAAACTTAACACCGTTAGGGTCGTCAGTTAACGGCCTGATTCCGTCACTGTGCCGCGGAACGGAACGGAACGGAACGGAACGGACTGATTTCAAGCCTCGCGTGGTCGTTAAGCCAAAGGGAACTTGAAAAGTTGATGAGATGTATATATGCCTTCCCTTGGCTTGGCTTGGCTTGGCTTGAGAGTTATCCATCCATCACATGCATCGTCGTCGTCTCTCACTCATGCATCGATGCTTGCCTCATCAGACTCCAACAACAACACCGTTTACATTACATTAATCCAATCGATAGATCCCATTTTGGTCGCTTAAATTATCCGAATCTTGATTGGTCTGTAACCAAAGCTGGCTTTCTTTGTACCACCTTTTCCCGCCGAACGCAGCAAGTTACACGCGACTTCAAGCTTTAGCCGACATGCATGCATGCACACACACGGTTAAACTTTTGAGAATATAGAGAGAGATCGATTCAACCCTTTTGAATTTTGATGGCAACATAGCTATCAAAAGACACCCTGGAAGAAACAATCCAAGAGTCAAGCCTAATCACACCTAACCACCAATACCGTTGTCCGTTGAATTGAGGTAACTAAACTCATCCACTGGGTTGGCCGACGTACCACCATGTAAAACGCCAGAAGTGAGCTCGAATTAACCAGTTAGCCTGGCTCAACAGGCCAACGCTACTCCGTGTAAAAATGTTATCGAAGAACTGACATCGTCAGCATTGGATCACTCGACCTAAATCAAAATATGGTCAATATGAGTCTCGACTCAACACAGCGGTTGATCGCGCATAATCCGCAGACCTGCGATGTGAGTTGTAAATAGTTTACTAGTAGTTAACTGCGACTCCTTATGTTCCAAATTATAAGATGTTTTACATATTTTAATTTATGAACTATATATGAGCACACATAAAACATGTCTATGTACATTCAAATCCAAGTACACCTTGCTGAAAGCACAACCAAAGTGCACCATCGACACAAAACGTAAGCAAATCATATGATCAACCCTTAAACATGATTAGGGAAAACCACTAGTTTCCACTCTAGATCAGCTTTCAAAATATTTATAAACAATTCGTATCTGGGTTGAAAGAGTATGGCAGATACGTGTAGAACGATAGAGACATATGCGGAATATGTTGGATATATTATTGAGCCTCGAGGGCGAGTATATACAGGCGTATAAGGGACCAACTTGGAGTACAAGTCAAGTTAGGGGAGGAATCCTAACTATCCTAAACTACCGTAGTCGTACACGGAATATATCTCTAACACTCCCCCGCAGTCATAGCGAAAGCGTCGTGAACAACAAGAATGACGTGGACGGTCAGACTGGAGATAAACCGAAGTAGACCCAGAAGGCTGACACCCCCCGCAGTCGTGGCGGGAGCGTCGTGGTCGATGTCGCGGCGCGGATGCTTGGACTGTAGAGGAAGCTGACGAGTGCTCAGGCGAGGTGGTAGCCCTTGTGCCGATGTCGATGGAGCCGAGTGACGTGGGGCTGCCTTGCGGGTAGCCCACGATGATGCTACCTGGGCCGCACCAAGGATGGAAAGGCCCACAGAAGGCCCACTCGGGGTACCACGTATCCTAGTCCAACTCGGTTAGGTCTTGTAACCTGCCGTATCTGTACCAACCACCCGAGACCTGGCTACCTATAAAGCCAGGAGGGTTGCCCGTCCTAGAGGACACGCTCATAACCACCACGACAAACCCTAGCGAGATCGCAATCTCGCCATTGTAATCGCTACTCGCATCAATAACCAGACAAGCAGGAGTAGGGTGTTATCCTCCGGGAGCCTGAACCTGGGTAAACCTCGCTTGTCAGCCGTCGTGATCACCTTGCACTCATCTCTCTCCCCATCAATCAACCCGGGGTGTACAACCCTGGGACTTGTCGAGTTAACACCTCGTCAATTGGCGCCGTCTGTGCGAAAGTTCAACAAGTGCTAGGATCATGGTCGCACCGGCTCCATCTGCAATGAAGATCGGCGCATCCGCCATCAGGGAGTCGATCCGATTCGGCTCCTTCGAGTACGTCATCCACTCGCCAGCTCATCAATCGGTGTACGCCGATCTGGACAAAGGTATACACATCACCTTCGGCTCCATATTCTGCTGCATAGATAGTCGTGGCATACTCAGGTCTACGACTACTGCGCTACACGCGACGACGTCACCAAAATCGCCGACCATCGCGCCCGCTGGACCCGCTGAGATCGCATCTGCCGCACCCGCGGAGATCGCGACCGTCGGACCCGTTGAGATCGCATCTACCGCACCCGCGGAGATCGCGACCGCCGAACCCGCGAAGATCGCATCTGTCGCACCCGCAGGGGTCGCGCCAGCTGCACCCGCGAAGAGGACATCTACATCGACAATCTCGACAAAAGCCGCGCGAATCGAGTCTGCTACCCCAACCTCGGTCGTGCGGTCGATCAAGACAAGATCCACCTCCACCGTCGCACCCGCACGGGCGACCAGGGGCCCGCGTCCGACAGCCATGTCGCGCGCACCCTCGTCTTCGTGGAGATCCCAGGTCTACCCCAAGCCAATCGCACTCGCCCCGGCGAGTGTGAGCACAAGGACAAACGCGAAGAGACGCGACAGCGGGTGCGCCGCACGCCATGTTGCGGCAATTTTCGACCCCGAGCAAGAAGCGGACGACAGAAGCAGCAGTGGCAGCACCAACTCTCCAGCTCGAGCCTACCCCAAGCAAGTCTTCATGGCCGACACAGCACCGCATGACGATGAAGACGAACCCGCATATCCGCTGGAGGTGGACATGCCGGACCAGACCAAACTTATCATCACGCGGGACATGGCGATCCAAGCCATGAAGCATGTGGACGAGGGCACGTTCCCGCCACCCAACGCACCTCGAGAAGACCACCTGGCGGTCCAGTACTTGCTACGCAAGGAAGGCGAACGAATTCGCGCCGAAAAAGCCGAACTTCTCAGGCGCAAAAGGGACGCGGATGCGTCGAGTGCCAGGCGAGCCGCCCTCTCCTTCACATCCTCCACAGAGGTGAACCAGGGAGCGCGGGGAACCAGAGCCCGTGTCCCCCACATGGCAGAAGCTGAACGAACAAGGCTCACCCGTAACCTCGACTCGTCCTTCGTCACCGAAGATGAAAACGGGATACCCGTCCCAAAGACGGCGAATGCCGCCCTGATATCAGTCGAAACATACCTCCGGCTCACACAGCCACCGGAGGGAGACGCGCGCTCCCTTCTCCACAAGCAGCAAATTGCCTCCATAAGGGCAATCGAAGAAGCTCTGGCGGCCAAGGGGCCAAGCAACAGAGCGACTCAACCAACGACGTCGGGCATCCCAGCGGCGCAGCGACAAGCAGTCAAGGACCTCCGTGACGTCCTGACACAGAAGACGGTGGACGCGCAGCCGCAAGGAGCGTTCGGCTAGCGTGGCACACGCGAACGACCACGCCGACCGCGACTTCGAGCCGTGTGGCGCAGCATGCTTTAGCTTTAACATCCGCGACACCCGCATGCCTAAAGGCTTCAAGTTGACGGCTGGCACACCAAAATACGATGGGAAGCAAGACCCAAAGCTATGGCTCGAGGACTACCTCATCGCTTGCACCTGTCAAGGTGGAACGTCGACTACAGCAATGCAATACATCCAGCTCATGCTGACAGATTCGGCACGCGGGTGGCTCACAAGCCAACCCAAAGACTCTTTCCGAACATGGGAGGAATTCCAGGATAACTTCATCAAGAGTTTCTCAGGAACATTCGCCAGGCCGACGACCTACATCGAGTTGCAGGCCTGCAAGCAAGGAAAGGATGAGTCGCTCCGCTCTTACATCCAGAGGTGGACACTCCTCCGCAATACCATGGAACCCGTATCAGAGGATCGAGTGATGGACGCCTTCATGCATGGCGTCGCTCGCCGCGACCTCCGGGAGGAATTCGGTAGGCTCCAGCCGAAGACCACAATAGAACTCATGAAGACAGCCAACCAATGGGCCGAAGGAGAGGACTACGTCCGCGAAACTTCTCCCAAAAAGGAAGGCGAAACAAGCAACTGGCGCGAGGCACGTCAGAAGAAGAAGGCACGTTACACCCACGATTCAATCGAATTAGTAGCGGCGGGTTACGAAACCCCCCGTGAGGACAAGCGTGACAGCAGCCGACAGTACGAGCAAAGTCGGCAGCCCAGTTCGAGTAAGTACAACCGTGGCAGCAGCAGCATCGACCACAATGACGGAAGTCAGAAGCGCGAGTGGAAGCGCCCATTGACCCCAGCAGAGGAACTGATGCAACCCTGTAAGCATCACTCGTTCCGCAACCCGGCAACAGGAAAGTGGGGTTCAAACCACCTGTTGAAGGATTGCCGCAAAGCGAGAAAGATCTACCATGCCATGCAACAAATCATCGCCCCGGTGCAGGCCATACAAGCGGCACCACAGCTAGCCATCCAGGCAGCACCCGCAAACAACAATCAAGTGCAGGAGGCAGGAGCGTTCCCCCAGCCGCAGCAGCAGCAACAAGGTCCGTCGGCAGCAGCCGACACGTACCCAGCCGCACGGGGACAGCTGAACATGATCCAGAAGGGACCCCCGTCGAACAGGAGGCAGAAAATCATCACACGCCAAGTACTTCAAGCCATCAACAGCCCGCGCGCGGTACCAGACTACCTGCGCGGGTCGGAGACACCAATCACATTTTCCAGGGCAGATCACCCAGCGGAGGTAGTCCGACCCGGGCACGCCGCACTCGTGATTGAGGCCTTGATCGGCGACTACAGCCTGAAGAAGGTATTCCTGGACGGAGGCAGCGGCATCAACATCATATTCGCCGATACCCTCAGACGAATGAACAGGTCGACAGAGAAATTGCCGGAATCGGAGACCACCTTCCACGGCATAGTACCAGGGCAAGCAATCACGCCCATGGGAACAATCACACTCGACGTCATCCTCGGTACACCCGAGCACTTGAGGAAGGAGTCGATAGACTTTGAGGTCGTCGACTGGAAGTCACAATACCACGCCATCCTCGGACGCCCAAGCTTTGCCAGGTTCATGGCAGTACCCCACTACGCCTACTTGATGATCAAGTTACCCGGGCCGAAAGGAGTGATCACCGTCCGCGGCGACTTCGGGCTCTCCAACAGCTGCGACCGCGAGTTCGCCAAGATCTCCGAGTTCTTCGGCGTCGAGGAGCACTTCAAGGCCATATCAGCCGACAACGACAAGACCATCTTCCCGGCTCGCAAGAAGCCTGCCAAAGACGTTGCGTTCAACACGAATGACGACACTGTCACCCACCAAGTCCATCCGACTGACAGCGGAAAGACGGTCAAGGTCTCATCGAGTCTGACCCCCGCATAGGAAGGCGCGCTCGTCGAGTTCCTGCGTGAGAACTGGAAAATCTTTGCATGGCAACCTTCTGACATGCCAGGGATACCCAGGGAACTCGCCGAGCACTCTCTGAAAGTCCACAAGGATGCAAGACCAGTCAAGCAATCCATGCGACGCTTCTCAGGACCCAAACGAGACGCGATCACCATGGAAGTCGACAGATTACTACACGCCAAGTTCATCCGAGAGATCAAGGACTCGGACTAGGTCGCCAACCCGGTTCTAGTTGAGAAAAAGAAGACGAAGAAACTGCGCATGTGCGTTGACTTCACCGCAGTCAACAAATGCTGCCCCAAGGACCACTTCCCGCTCCCGCGGATAGACCAGATCATCGACTCGACTGCAGGCTGCGAACGCCTATCTTTTCTGGATGCCTACTCAGGTTACCAGCAGATCAGGCTGAAAGTCGAGGACGAAGAGAAGACAGCCTTCATCACACCCGACGGCGTTTTTTGCTACCAGACAATGCCGTTCGGGTTAAAGAACGAGGTGCCACGTACCAGCGGACAATGCAAGCATGCCTCAAGGGGCTAATCGGGCAAATCGTCCAAGTCTATGTCGACGACATCGTCGTCACTACCCGAAAGGAGGATACCCTAGTCGACGACCTCCGCAAGGTCTTCGCCGCACTGGACGTATATCAGATCAAGCTCAATCCAGAGAAGTGCGTGTTCGGCGTACCAGCCGGAGAGCTACTAGGGTACCTTGTATCCGCAAGAGGAATCGAAGCAAACCCCGAGAAGGTGCAGACCATACTCACAATGCCAGCACCAACCAAGCTCAGGGAGGTGCAACGATTAGCTGGCCAAGTCGCAGCTCTCAGCCGGTTCATTAGTAAGTTGGGAGAGAAAGCCTTACCTTTCTATCAACTGATGAAGAAGGCAGACAAGTTCGAGTGGACACAAGAGGCGCAAGACGCGTTCGACCATCTCAAGAAAACACTGACAACTTCTCCAGTCCTCGTGGCACCACTGGAAAATGAGCCGCTGTACCTATACGTCTCAGCAACGAACAGGGTGGTAAGCACGGTGCTCGTAGTCGAACGCGAAGAAGAAGGGCACAGTCACCCGATGCAGAGGCCCGTCTACTACCTCAGCGAAGTACTCACCTTGTCCAAGCAGAACTACCCTCATTACCAGAAGCTGGCATACGGAGTCTTCATGACCTCCAGGAAGGTCGTCCACTACTTCTCCGAGCACCCGATCACGGTGGTAAGCTCCTCTGGACTAGCAGACATTCTCACAAACCAGCGCGCGACAGGACGAGTCGCCAAGTGGGTTGTCGAACTAGGACCATGGGGGCTGAAGTATGCTCACCCGAAGTCCATCAAGGCCCAAGTTCTCCCAGAATTCACCACCGAGTGGATAGAGGCCCAGCTACCAAATGTCCCCGACTTGTCCAACGCATGGACAATGTACTTTGATGGCTCGAAGAAATTCAAGTCAGCCGGGGCAGGAGTCGTGCTCATCTCCCCCAAAGGCGACAAGCTCAAGTATGTCCTACAGATGGACTTCCCGACGCCGTCCAACAACGAAGCCGAGTACGAGGCCCTGATCCACGGCATTAGGATGGCCAAGAACTGCGGCGCCACGCACCTCATGATCTACGGCGACTCCTACCTGGTGGTACAGCAAACCATGAAGTCCTGCGACGCCATCGCTGACAACATGATCGCCTACAGAGACCTCTACAATCAGTGGGAAGGCAACTTCGACGGCTGCGAGCTGCGCCACATTGGCCGTGAAAGCAACGAGGAAGCCGACGTCCTCGCTAACATGGGCTCAGACAGGGTGCCATTCCCACCCGGCGTCTTCCTCGAGTGCATCACGCAGAGATCCATCAAGACTCAGAGTACAGCAAACACTGCAACAACAAAAGGCGATGTCAACCCGCCAAGCCAAGACAAGGTCCCCATGGAAGTCATGCTAGTCGAAGCCACATGGACAGGACCGTACCTGGCATACATACTACATCAGAAGCTGCCAGCCGACCCAGTCGAAGCAAAGCGCATTATCAGACGCTCCAAAAGTTTCACCGTCATCAACGGGGAACTCTACAAAAGAAGCATCTCAGGAATCCTGCAAAGGTGCATAGATCCAGTCGACGGCCAAGCCATCTTACTCGACATCCACGCGGGTATCTGCGGGCATCACGCCAGCAGTCGTGCACTGGTGGCCAAGGCGCTACGCGCCGGGTTCTACTGGCTGACAGCCATGCAGGACGCCGAGGAGCTGGTGAAGAAATGCACAGGGTGCCAAGAATTCGCCAACAAGCCGCACGCGCCAGCGTCAGAACTCAAGACAATACCATTAGCCTGGCCCTTTGCCCAATGGGGTATGGACATGGTGGGCCCGCTGAAGAAATCCTCACCCGGAGGTCACACTCACCTCCTGGTTGCAGTCGATAAGTTCACAAAGTGGATCGAAGCCGTGCCCATTACAAGTTCGACTGCATCCACAGCGGTCAACTTCATCAGGTCAATCATCTTCAGATTTGGGGTACCAAACGGGATCATCACCGACAACGGCTCGAACTTCACAGCCGAAGAATTCAAGGACTTCTGCTCAGAGCAGGGGATCAAGCTCAACTACGCGTCTGTCTCGCACCCGCAGTCCAACGGACAAGTGGAGAAAGCCAACGGCCTCGTCTGCAGCGGCATCAAGAAGCGACTGCGCGTGCCCCTAAGACGCGCAGCGGGCGCATGGGTGGAAGAACTGCCATCGGTCCTCTGGAGTCTGCGAACAACGCCAAATAGATCTACCCAGTACACTCCATTCTTCATGGTGTACGGTGCAGAAGCGGTCCTCCCCTGCGACATCAAGTTCGACGCACCGAGAGTAGTCGCCTACGACGAGTCTGAAGCAGAGGAGGCACTCGAAGACAGCAGAGACACCCTGGATGAAGCGCGCGACATCGCCCTGGCACGATCAGCCGTGTATCAGCAGGACCTGCGCAATTATCACACTCGGAGGCTGCGACCAAGAGCGTTCGCTGCAGGCGACCTGGTTCTTCGACTCAAGCAAAAGAAGGTGCACAAGCTCGCTTCTCCATGGGAGGGCCCGTACATCGTAACAGAAGCAATAGGCAATGGAGCCTACCGCCTAAAGGACTCGAAGAAAGGAGCGGACTGCAGCAACCCGTGGAACGTAGCACAACTCCGCCGGTTCTACGCCTAGTTCACAACTACCATTGTACAAGAAAAATCAGCGCGACAGGTTTCAGACGCACTCTTTCCCTTACCAGGGTACCTGCGGGGACTGGAAGGGTTTTAATGAGGCGGCCTGTTCGCAAGAATCAATAAAGTGATTTGAAGAAATTCTGTCTCCGTTACCTGTCACTCAGAGGAAGCTCAAAAATCCTAGGCCGCCACTCGAACCACTCGGGGGCTGCGCCACACAGGTTGAAATAAAAGCTTAGGGCGCCACCCGAAACACACGGGGGCTGCGCCATACAAGCATGGCGAAAATCCAAGGTCGCCACCCGAACCACTCGGGGGCTGCGCCACACGGGTTGAAATAAAAGCTTAGGCCGCCACCCAGCTTACTCGGGGGCTGTGCCATACAAGCACAAAGTCAAAAATCCTGGGCCGCCACCCGACCGACTCGGGGGCTGCGCCATACAGGTCTAGTTCAAAATCCTAGGGCGCCGCCCGCCACACACGGGGGCCGCGCCACACAGGTCACACTTGTAACCCTAGGCTACCACTCGACTTACTCGGGGGCTACGCCAAACAGGCCTTTTCAGAAAAATCCTCAGCCGCCACTCGAACCCACTCGGGGGCTGCGCTGCACAGGTCAAGTTCCAAATCCTAGGTCACCACCCGACGTACTCGGGGGCTGCGCCAAACAGGTAACACTTGTAATCCTAGGCCGCCACTCGACCTACTCGGGGGCTGCGCCAGACAGGTCTTAGTCAAAATCCTAGGCCACCACTCGAGCGACTCGGGGGCTGCGCCATACAGGTCAAGTTACAAAAATCCTAAGTCGCCAGCTGATAAAATCAGAGACTGCGGCATACAGGTAACACTTGAAAAACCTAGGCCGCTGCCTAGCATACTAGGCGACTGCGCCATACAGGTCGCAGATTAGATCAGGCACTCTCACTTTCGAGTAAAAAGATCAACTCTCATAACTCGAAGGAATTTCAATCTGTTATCATACTTACACAGGCACATTTGCCCCCTATAGCTAACCCTGTACACCAGACGACAGCTACTCTAAACTGCAGGTTCAGCCTTCGGCGCATCAAGGGGCCCTACAAGGCGCTCGCTCAGGTCCTGAACCTGCCGGATAATCCGACGCGCAGCCGCCAAGGTCTCGTCGAAGTCGTCGTCACTCGGCAGGCCTTCAAGCACCCTCTCAAGCGGGAGATGTGTCCGGTGCATCCGGACGTATGCCAACGCCGCGTTCGCACCAGCCACAAGTTGGGCGTCGACGACCTCCTTCAACCCTTCACCATCGCGGAACCTCTCCAGCAAGGCAGACAACCCGTTCGGCTGCGCGTTGTGCGGGAAGTACACACGATCGATGTGCCAAAGTGTCTTCCGGCAGCTCTACAGAAGAAAAGAAGCGCGCCACGTACGATCAAGCATGGTGGTAAGGACGCGCCCCCTCGACCGGTTCACCCAGAACTGTCGAGCTTCGTAGAAGTCGCCGGACGCCTCTCGGGTGACTCGCTCCTCAACGCGAACCCGCTCGGCCTCCCAGTCGGGATTAACATCTGCGCACATAAAAAGCAAGTCAGAACGAGAAGGAAAGCCACAAAGGACGGCAGCCGCCAAAAGGATACATACCTTGCAGCTGCCGACTGATCAGGTCGATTTCCCCAAGCAAAAAATCCTCACGTCGCGAGAACTCCGCCGTGGGATGCGACTGAGAACGATGCAGCAGCCGCTCCGTATTCTTCAGGGTCGCCTCAAGCTCCGCCACCTTGTTCTTCAAACACGTGATTATCCGCTGATCATTTGCACTGCGCGGAGGGGCCGGCGCCGCCCGACGACGGCGAGCACCCGAAGAAGAAGCCGCACCACTCTGCTCGGCCACTGGAGAAGGCGGAGCATCATCGCGCGCAGCACTCTGCCAGGGATACGCAGAGTCAATATAATCATGCGACTGCGAAATACAGATCAACTCAGAAGAAATAAAGCCAGCAAAATCAACATTGAAGACCAAAAGACCCGACAGGGCAATATTCATTACAAGCATGAAGTTCAAAATACAGATCGCGGCGACTGCCGCATTCCTACAACTACGCCTACTCTAAGGCCGCGGACTGCGACCGGGAACGGCCCTTCCGAGCGGCAGCCGCCTCGGTCGCCTTAGCAAGGGCCCTCTCGAAGAGTGCCACAAGCTGCGCAGCCAGCTGCGAGGCGCGCTCCTTCACGCCACTCAGCGACGCGGTCCGGCCATCGGGTTTGCGAGGAAAACCGCTGACGACCTTCTCGAAGTCACCTGGAACTTGGTGGCCTAATAGGAGCTGGAAGGTGAGCTCGGAGCCGCGTACCGTCTGCGACCGAGTGAAGTCGGCGATGGTGGTCGCGTCCTCAAACGGTGCAGCCAGGGCGTCCACGGTCGCCGGCGGCTGGTCACCCGGAAAGATGCTCTGATGCACCACGGCCAGAGCTCCAGTCGACTTCTGCAACGCGGCCGTAGACTTCTTCAGCGCGTCTGCGGCATAGGCACAGACCCGGTCGAGGAAGCCAATAGCGGCCGCCAGGTCAACCGTATCACTCGACGCGTCTTCTGGAGGAGCTCCGCCGCAAGTCTCTGCGCAAAAGTTCAAAGTCAAGACAAGAAAAAGATCAAAGACTCAGTAGGCGCCAAGCCGAAACTTACCCCCAAGAACACCGGCGAGTGAAAGGAGACGACCAACTTGAGTCTTCTCCTGAGCGACCCGCGCTAGCTCCCGCTCTCGAGACTCACGAAGAGCCTTCTCAAGCTCATCAACCCGCCCAGTAGCCTGGTCCAGCGAGGCACGCAGTTGGTCCCTCTCTTTCTCCAGGCGAACATAAGCCGCGGTTGCGTCGAGCTGTTGGCGATAATACGGCTGAAACAAAAGCAAGATGTCAATAAAGTTGTGGGCGACTATACTAGTCACCCACACCTTCGGGGGCTACTCCCATCGGGAGCGCTGATCGCGCACCCGATGAAAAATCAAGAACGCAAGAAAAAGTATGCAAGACTTACGTGGTCCAGGAGTTCAAGGTCTTCCGCAGTCGGAGGAGGCACGCGGCTAGAGGATGCAATACCGGCAGGCCCAGCATGCACCTTCTCCACCACCACTGGCGCCCCCAACCCAGTCGAAGGGGCGGATGTGAGCTCCACGTCCCGAAGGGGGGAGCTAACATCGTCAGAATGATGGCTGCAGCAAAACCAAGAGCACCTGTCGAATCAAAACGTCCAAACTGCAAAGTACAACTCGAAGGACACATTGCAAAGAAACTCACCTGGGGGTGCCGGCGTCGTCGTAGCTCTCCAGGGAAGGCGAAGGCATCCGCGCGAACGAGCGTGGTGCTGCGGAACTGACTGGAGGAACGTTCAGAGGTTCCTCCCAGCCACCCGAAGACCGAGCACCCGGAGACGTCACGATGACCTCCTCCTCAGCAACGTCCACGTCCCGGGCAGGTGACGACGCAGTGGCAGACTCGCCGCGACTCGGAAGCTTCCGCTTCTTCCTCGCGGGTTCCTCCGCCTCATCTTCCTCCTCCACCTCGTCGCGGGGAGAATGCGCGGAGGGAATCTCTTCGTCCTCGTCATCCTCTTCGACAAACCTCGACTCATCGTCGGGTCCGTTCTCAGGGAGGGGAGGAAAGCTGATGAACAGAGCTTGACCCTGAAGCAAGTAGACACAAGCCGAATCAAAAAAGAAAGGTAGACTCAAGTTGAACAAGGACATAAAGAAAACAAGACAAGACTTACCTCAGGAACGGGGTTCGAGGCTCCGTAAGGAGAGATCGGGCACTTGACGTTGCACGTGTCCGCGGCTCGGAGGTTGGTGATGGACCTGACGCTGGCTTCCACCTCCTCGTCATCCAGCGGCATGGCGCTGACGCCTTCGGCGGCCCACATCGTGTGAGGCCGGGCGCTGAGCGGCTGCACCCGAAGACGGAAGAAGGTGGCCATCAAAAAGACGCCACCCGCCTCGCGCCCAAGGGTGTTGGTCAAGTCGCGCAGCAGGCCCAGCAGGGGCCGCACAGCCTCCTTCTCCACGGCGGACAGCGGGTGCGCCCAGGCGCCGGTCTTCCGCAGTCCGCGCCCGCTGTCGAACGCGTCCAGTCCGTCTTGGTTCGACTGGACGTAGAACCATCTCCTGCGCCATCCTTGGACGGAGTCGGACTTCTTCATCTGAAAGTACGCGGTGTCACCGCGTACCTGGATTCCGAAGCCGCCCACGGGGAAGGTCAACCCGCTCTTCCCTACGTTCTTGCGAACGAGGAAGAGCGACTTCCACAACGCCCAGTGGGGCGCGACGCCCAAGAAGCACTCGTAGAGCACGATAAAGCCCGCGATGCTCAAGACGCCATTGGGGGTCAGATCGTGGATCTGAACCCCATAGGCAAACAAGAGACCGCGCACGAAATCGTGCATGGGGAACCCGAAGCCCCGCGGAAGGAAATCCGCGAAGCAAACACGTTCCCCATCGCGGGGAGTGGGGAAGACTTCCTTGCCAGGGACGCGTACCTGGACTTGGTCGGCAGGTGGCAGCAGGCCCTGCGCGCGGAACAGCTCCACGTCGGTCTTCTTCACCGAGGACCTCTGCCAGTCGCCTTCAGGCTTCTTCATCACCCCGGCGTCATCGGCGGCGGCGGAGGATCCAGCGGCGCTCTTCGGCTTGCCCATTGCCAAGGTCGCAAGGTGCGTGGACGGATTGCTCGGAGCTCGGGATGGCGGCGGAAATGGTAGAGCGCAGGAGGAAAGAAATCACGGAGCGATTGGAGAAGATGAAGTCCCAAACGTCAAGACACAGTACTTATGCCTCGAAGATCAGCATCTCAACCGTCCATCGAATAAGGGCTCCGAGCGGGCACATCCAGCCGTCCACGTGTTGCACGGAGAAACCAATCGTCACCACCAACTTCTTCCACTACGCACGAAAACCGAGGCGTCGTCATCGTGCCGCGCAAATTTCGCGCCCACTTCGGAGACGTGAAAACTGTGGACCGTGGTCAGCTCTGACAGCGGGGCCCACCATGTCACGTCCCATCGGGCGCAGAGGCGTGCAACAGATCGTCATCAATGACGTCATCAAGCCAACGGCTCCAAAATCAACTGAAGCAACTCGACAGAGTTGTCCGAGTGGTAAGCTTCACAGCTGAAATCAACAAGGTAGGATCAGCCAATGATCCGAGCACCCGAAGAAACCATTCGAGTGGCAGCGCAGTAAGCTCGAGCAGCCGAATCCATCCACAAGTAAGCCAAAAACAGGCTGAGTAGAAGCAAGCTTCACAAGAAGATGAAGGCAAAGTAATTCGACTGCACAGATTACTCCCATCGGGAGAGGCTGGTTCGACTGAAGAAATTCCTTGGACGGAAAGCTCAAGATCAAGCAATCCAACGGCGCGTCCAGGAGGAAGGAGTCCTTTGTCCGACTCTACGCTTCGACCAAGCACTCGGGGGCTACTGACGTGGGGCTGCCTTGCGGGTAGCCCACGATGATGCTACCTGGGCCGCGCCAAGGATGGAAAGGCCCACAGAAGGCCCACTCGGGGTACCACGTATCCTAGTCCAACTCGGTTAGGTCTTGTAACCTGCCGTATCTGTACCAACCACCCGAGACCTGGCTACCTATAAAGCCAGGAGGGTTGCCCGTCCTAGAGGACACGCTCATAACCACCATGACAAACCCTAGCGAGATCGCAATCTCGCCATTGTAATCGCTACTCGCATCAATAACCAGACAAGCAGGAGTAGGGTGTTATCCTCCGGGAGCCTGAACCTGGGTAAACCTCGCTTGTCAGCCGTCGTGATCACCTTGCACTCATCTCTCTCCCCATTAATCAACCCGGGGTGTACAACCCTAGGACTTGTCGAGTTAACACTCGTCACCGAGAGAGCGAGGCGGTGCCGAGGTCGAGGTAGCCGTTGCAAGGAGATGCCGTGGTCGATGTCGTGGTCGGGGATGCCGGTGTTGACGTAGCCGCACGTGAAGCCGCGAGCGCGGAGAAGGCGTCATGGTAGTGATGACGGAGATGCGTCGAGGGCAGTCGTCGAGGATGTCGATGCCGGAGGCGATGCAGTGCGAGCCGTCGAGGACGAGGTGCGGCCTTAGTTGTGCCAGAACTAGGCGCACGCCGGGGGCGTAGGCATACTACGGTTTTGCCAAAACCGAGTACGCAAGATGAATCGTCGGTGACGCGGTTGAGGCAGTCGTAGGAGTCGATGCCGAAGAAGACGTTGTCGATGCCGATGAAGACGAGGCGCCGATCCGAGCTTGCCAGGCACGGGGACGCGTCGGGGACGAAGGCACACTTTGGTGTTGCCAACACCGAGCATGCGTAGAGCGGGACCAGTACGGTGTCGTGTCGTGTCGGTGATAGACTAGCAGAGAAGGCTCTCGGACGGTTGCGAGGTGCAGAGCAGCGAAGACGGGGAAGAGCCGGTGCAGTCCGCGGTTGTCGGAGTAGACGCGAGGGTGGACGGTGGCGATGACGGTGGCGACGAAGTTGTACTGGACGAGGATGAAGTTGTAGACGGTGAAACCAGCGGCGGCGAAGGCCCTGCAGGTTACATGAGGAGGCGCGGCGGCGGTACACGAACTTGGCGATGAAGAGCCGACAGTTGACGAAGACCACGCGCGGACGGTGGCGACCTGCGCTGTGGGAGTGGCGCGATGGTAGCCGGGGACGTCGGTGCCCGGGGACGGTGAGGTAGATCGCGTGTAGCAACACTACGGTCCGCGGGGACGACGTAGGTGCAGTGCGCGAGTCGGTGCAGCAGCTTGAGGGGACCAAGACGGCAGCGCGCGGCCCGAAGAGGCGGCGCTGGGGCAACCTGTTGCTTGATCGGTGATAGGCGCGTGCTCGGGGACGTGCTTGGCGACGATGTGCGCAAATCGGTTGATCAGCCCGACGGACACGCATGATGCACCATGGCATGGACGACGCACGCAGATCAAAGTTGATGGAAACGTTGCCGGTGAAGTCCCGGACGATGGCGACGAAGACGAACCGGCGAAGGAGACCGCTCGGACGAGAACAACCTGCGACGACGCACGTAGGGGCGCCCCGTGTGCGGCGCATGCGGCCGTGTCAAGCGGTTGATGAAGATGGTCGGTGCAGGTCGATGTTGTTGTCGGAGTAAAGGCGCAGGTTGACGGCGATGGGCGACTCAATCCGATCTAAGATCGGTAAACCAAAAAAGAAAACCGATCAAGAGATCGGAGAAAAGACTTACAGGGCAGCCGATCACAGATCGGCGGGCGAACCCTGCGTACAGGTTGCGCAGACCCCGGCGGAGATCATGGAGATCGACCTCCCCGGGGGCAGCGCGACGGAAGCGTGCCGAATACGACTAGAATGACGCCATGGGAGCGGCGACGCTAGGGTTTGGGAGCGGCGCCCCGAGGGCTAGGCGGCGGCTGCTCTAGGGCAGGATCTAATTAAGCTGATACCATGTAGAACGATAGAGACATATGCGGAATATGTTGGATGTATTATTGAGCCTCGAGTACGAGTATATATAGGCGTACAAGGGACCAACTTGGAGTACAAGTCAAGTTAGGGGAGGAATCCTAACTATGCTAAACTACCGTAGTCGTACACGGAATATATCTTTAACAATACGGATAATATATATTCTTCATTAAGACACTCTCTTTTAGATAATTACCACTGACTAATTATTGTTTGTTTTCATGTAGTGGTAGCATATATGGCCCTGTCAGATGAAGAAGAATATATTGAGGAGATGGACGCGTGCGCATCCAAGGTTGGTAGCTCTACAAAACAGAAGGAGTAGGCCCTGCTTATGCTGATTAATCTATCATGGATGGCACACTAAAAAGGGTTAATCATATCCTAGCTCCGTTTCACTGATTAACAATCTAATTAAACATATAGCGCATGCAGTGAGTGTAGTGTATATGTTACAGGTGAGTTTTTGTTTTGTCGGTTGATGGAGGCATATGAGACGATGGAGGCAAGATGGAAAGCAACCGGTGCAAATGGAAGGTTGGTGGCACACGCGCCATCACTGGAATACTGAATCGCCAAAAATACATCTTCAGTTCTTCACACGTTTGTGCTTTAATTTGTTCCACCGATGGCCAGCTTTGTC
The DNA here is from genome assembly GCA_026929855.1 of Poa annua. Taxonomy (NCBI): domain Eukaryota; kingdom Viridiplantae; phylum Streptophyta; class Magnoliopsida; order Poales; family Poaceae; genus Poa; species Poa annua. Next base: position 3,635,573 of record CM049428.1, on the reverse strand, counting down.
CTGTGAGTGCATGTGGCATGCACACGTACCACCCACAACTTCCACGGGCTAATTGACAGGTTAGTCGTGAGCGACCAGGATCCCCCAACTTTCCCTAAAGGCACTATAGAGTGTTTGGGTTATTTGAAGATGCATTTAATCAGTTACATAATTCTCTTTTCAGTCTTTACCACGTTTAATTCTGAGTTATCTATTATCAACGTGCACACTTGTGAGTAACATACGTCGTATCTTTGCAAGAACTTTGAAATTTACTTAATTAATTCTCACCGTATATATAGCAGGCCAAGCGTTGTATACATGTAGTACTCGTGGAGTAATTAACAAAATCATCTTTGCGTCGTTTGACAGATTGATATACGTAGTTTCTTTACTACTAAATTTTCCATCAAAGTTGACTAAAAGTAGAATGGAAATCTATCTATCAACAGTGCTAGCCTATCGCTTTTAATCAAATCTGGGTGAGTTTTGACAATTGAGAAAACGTTAATTAATTAGGTGTCGATTCCATTTTAAAGGAGGGAGAGGGAATTTCTCAGTGGGTCTAGTTGGATCTGACATGTAAATATCAGAGAATTCTAGATATGTCGATCACACCGCGTATGTCATACACAACGCCAAAAACGTCACATTCCTCGCATGTATTATTCATAATAAATTATAGATTTTGTATAATAGAAGTTTTATTATACTCACTGTGAGTAGTATATAGTGCTAATTTTGACCGTGATTTAAAAATTGAAATGCCATCAATAAGTAACTTCGTTATATTAGCGGTCCGGTTGATGTCACCGGCCGCAACTAATTATAACACCGTTGGGGCCGTCAGCTAACGGCCGGCCGGCTTAAATCCTACGTACCGTTGAGCAAAACGGAACGGTCCCATATGACGATGTCAGGCTCGCTTGGCCGTTAAGGCAAAGGTAGCCTGAAAAGCTGATGCCTTCCCTTGGCTTGGCTTGAGCGTTATCCATCCATCACAATATCACATGCATCGTCGTCGTCTCATCGGATCATCTCATGCATCGATCGATGCTCGCCTCATCAGACTCCAAGGAACACCGGTTACATTACATTAATCATGATCGATCGACCCCATTGGCCGCTAGCTTAAATTATCCGAATCTTGATTGGCTGTAACCAAAGCTTGCCCTTTTCTTCTTGCTAAAAAGACTCCCTTTTGCTGACGAACACTACAGCAAGTTTCACGCAACTTCAACCTTTAGCCGGCATGCATGCACATCTCCAAGGTTAATTTTACTTACGTGCACACACTAGCTAGAGAATATACAGAGATCAATCTAAATTTCTAAAACCCTTTTTGAATTTTGAAGGACAAGTAGCTATCAGCCTATCACAATGCAAGACTCCCCCTGGAAGAAAACCATCCAGAGTCGCGCCTAATCACACCTAACCTTAGTTACTTCAAGCAGTGGGATAAACCAAACCCTCACCAGTTCCGTTGAAATAAGGGAATTAGAATTAACCAGTACTATCGAATAAGGTCGAGATCAGTCTAGCTCTAGGTGCTTCACACGTCGGTACACAAGATTGAGCAGAATCAACCGAGACCTGTGCTGTGAGCCGTGAACCACTGATTAAGCGCACAAATTAGAGCAACCGGAAAGAAATCGGATAAAAGGCAAAATAAAATAAGAGAATAAAGCCACCAGGAGAGTATGCTTTGCTTGCTTACATGAGACACCTGAGAGGGTAGTACGTGCGATAGACGGCTTGCCAGTGTCTGTGCTCCGTCAAGATTGCTTTTTTAGGTGTTATAAAAATATCCGGTCTAAAATGAGTGAGCATATATTAAAAAAAAGTGTCTACATGTGAATTTTTAAATGCTAAAACATTGTATATTAGAAACGGAGGGAGTATATATATATATTAAGTTATTATAATCCAACCGAGTGAGGGAACATAGGAACAGACCAAAAATTGTGGATGCAGACAACCGACCTAACGCTCAAGTAACAGAGCAGTTTCTGGATGCAAACGCCGGCCGACTAGGCACATCAGTTCCGTATGTCTTATCTTTTTCTTGGGCAAAGCTACGCGTGAGTGAATCCTCCACGAAGTACGTACATGGCCTGTCGCTCTAGATGAGCGAGCACCACATGATAGCGGCATAGCAGTCGACTCCATCCAGCTCCCGTGTGTCCTAGCCCATACGCACACGGACCAGCTTCATGGATGGAGCATTCGCGTAACCCACTTGGCAACTTACTATCCTCCATAGATCATGAGCTAGCTAGGTCGCGCCCGCGTGGGTCGTGCACTGCAGAATGTAGAGACGTTTGAATCAGGTAAAATGGTATAGATTTGCTTAAATATGAATGTATCTAGATGTGAAATGATTTAGATATATCTATATTTAAAAATATTAAGAACACTTATTTTTGGATAGAGTGAGTTGCACAACTTGTCGGGGAAAACAATTCAGATATCAACCTGCCGATCGACCACCAGTTTTGTAATGATTATCAGCGTAGGCAGCCCTGTAAGGGCCTCCGTTGCATGGTATATACGGTAGAAAAACGTTTACCGTGGCAATTTTGCAATACATTGGATTGTATGGGTTTATTAAGTCTAGACCGTAATAAATTAAATCTAAAGATTTAGATTACGTTTAAACTTATTAAAAAATAACTAAAAGGGATTTGATAAGTCATCAACAATCTGATTCTTAATGGAAACTAAACCTGATATTCTAAACTCTTGTTTGCAACTCTTTCACGCATTATGATATTCAAATGGGAGGACTCCAACAGTATGTGTCACCCAATATGCCGTTTTTCATATGCTGCCGACAATCTAATAAAAGAGGGGAGAACAATGGCTACCTTAAAGAAGTGGCTTCTCCAATGCACAAACCCGTGGAGATCAATTAATCTATGAAAGATCAGTAGCACTAAATATTAAGACGAAATTGAATCTGCCTGTGGTTCTTTAATATCGATGGGATTAAGTAATCCTAATTATAAACGATGTACTAGAGAGCGGCAAGCTCTATAAACACACTCAAACTTATTATCTCAAATATAGATGATGTACTGGTTTTACTTTAGTTATTACGATTGTGCTATACTACTAGTACGGAGTATTAGATGATGCTGATTTCAACCGGAGATACACTTCTTAACAAATTCTGAACCCTACACTAACCAAGTGAGCAGTCGGCTAAGAGGAGCATATTATGAACCGAGCTCTGAAATTAAGTATTAACAGCTTTGAACTAGCAGTGGCCTTGTGGGTGTGGCCGTGGATTAGCGCTGCTGTGTCGACGTCCTTGCGTCTTTGCGTCGCCTGACAGAAGAAGCAGCTAGATTGGGCTAATTAACTTTTTCTGACTAAGTTGACTAACAAGTGACCAGGTTGGCGTCGGAAGAGTTGCAGCCGAATCTACTAGCTGCTGATCGTTGAACCGTAATCGACTTGTGCGAGTTTTGCAAAGCCAGAAAACGTCAACTAAGTAGGTAGATTCCATTTCAACACATAGAGAATTTCGAATTTCTTGTTCGGCCTAGTTGGAGCTAAGTAACATGTACAGTAATAAATATAAAAACAGGTCAATCGATCACGGCATATCATATATATATATTTTTGACCGACACTACGGCGGGCCAAAGGCCAAACTGAACAACTTTATTTCAAAAGACCATTTATATTGGATCAGAGATACATTTTAGACGTGGTACGAGGAGAAGAAATCGTCACATCCCTCCATCCCATATAATATCAAGAGATTAGAGGTTTTAAAGTACGACTAATTTGAATGTGGTTACAAATTAGAGGTTACAATTACAATATGTAATGGGAAACTATTCTAATCGATAGTCCGATTCATTGGAAGCGTCGGTCGTTGTCTCTTTCGTCGATACCGCTTGCATCGCACGGCTAGCAGGCCTCTGATATCCCAGCCCGGCCCGGTAACACCGCTACAATTTTCCACAAATTTCTCCGACCTGACCTAACTATCGATGTTACCAGTCCGCCCCAGGTGTGGCGGTTACGTTCCAGCCCAGGCGATTGTGAGGCGATCGCATCTGAGATCTTCATCATTGTCCTGGTCTCTGATCCGATCCCCGGCCGCCGGTAATCGTCTTCCAACAATCTGGCAACAGGTCCGTCCCGTGTGTGATCACTCACTTCCTTCACCAAAGTTTTTCTGCTTGGCTTGGCTTTGCTCGTACACTTTGAGTTTAGACCCAGTTTCAGTGGCAAAATTTACAGGCTTGCGTTTTGGGGTTTCTAGAGGAGGGAAGGAGGAGGAAGTGGTGGTACTACATCTTCTCGGCGCTGCTTCCGACCTCCCCTGCTCCATTTGCTCTCCGACCCACGCTACCGAATATCTACTCTTCGTCGAACTGGTCAATTGCACCGCCACAGACCGATCGACGACGCCGCAACATTGTTCGCCGCACGCAAGGAAAAATCTTAGAACATGCATCCCCCCGTTGCCGGATTTATTGTGTTTTTTGTAGAATAAAATAATGAAATATGAGGACCGATTTGATCCTAGGAGTTGCATCCGAAATTCAATCAAGTTTACAAGGACCACAAACTGAAATCGAAGGATTTAGTAAGCATACTATACTTATGTGCTTCCCAAGTTATACTTGTTAGTAATGCTTCCCAAGTTATACTTACGTGCTACCTAAACATGTGCTTCCCAAGTTATACTTGTTAGTAATGCTTCCTTGCTTCCTTACTTTTTAGTTTTTTTTTCACGATTGTTCACACGGAACATTGGATTATGTGCTTCCTCAATCTTATTCATAAACAGCTCAATATACTAGACTCAATGAGAAGTGTGCACAAGACAGAGGTGTATAAGAAACCAAAAACTCTGACAAGTACCCACTGACTTTTGAGGTATAAGGTGGTCGTATACACCGCCCAAATAGTCCATTGACTTTGTCTTTTGAGCACCAGTTCAACAATCTTCTAATCTATCATGCATCTTACAGGTCAGTAATTTTAGCAAGGTAGCATGCATGGCAAAAGCTTTCCAAAATTATGATTTCATGCAGTTTGAATGTTCGAACCCTCCAGAATGCCGCCAACAAAGAACAAAAGGTCGTAAGTCCTCATGATTTTGCTTCTTAGTTTACACTCACTATGCTACATATTTGATTGCGGAGTCTTCATAATTCTCCACATGATACAAGGGGAAGGCAAGATCCTGAAGCCAGGTACGTCCACACCCCCAATGACTTATACCTACCTACCTACGCCCTGATTATGCATAACAATTTTCAATGATTCTTCCTATTCTTACCTATTATTTTTTTCCTTTCAAACCACGTTGCTTGCAGAGGATGATTGAAAACCGCAAGGAAATTACCCGCATGATCCTACATTCTTCCCTGAACAAGGTTGATCCAAGCTGGGTTCTAAATCAGAAGTGAATAGGCGTCACCTACAATGCAAGAAAATAAGAAATACATATTACTTTCTAGTGTTGATTTTGTAGTTAATTTCCATCATTTTTGTACACAACAACTATGAGTTGTACAATCTGTGTTTCCCTGCTTGTTTGAATGACAACTGCTGAGATATTTCTCTAAATATTGATGTTTCGTTCAGTAAACATTCATGCTACCATTACTATTTAAACTTGCTTCGGACTAGAAGCAAAATTATTACATTATCGAAACTCTAATGTTACCTTTGTACCACTACCACACATCACAACTTATGAAATCAAGTGATCTATACTCGACACCAACAAACTGGTGGTGAATCGCTGGTTTAGAAAAAATATCATGCTTCCTTAAATTTCATGCTTCCAAGATGCATCAGATATGCTACATATGTACATACTACTTGCACCCTACATAAAAAATAAGATATGCATAGCTACTCAGTATTCCACCATCCAATCCACATTCGTCTTCCCCCAGGTGTATTTCCATCATGAAGCATCGCATCACACAGGATCCGACACAAGAACTCGGAGATAAGGCAAAAACTGAATCCTCACGCAGTCACAATAAGGCTTAACACACGTCACCAATCTGAACGTAGATTGAAACATGAAGTACGGCTAAATATAAATTGCCACAAAACTGGGATCATCTCATCTGATCTATTGTTTTCTAGGGGCGGATTGTTGAACAACCGAGGGTGCAAATCCGCCCGGTGCACAGCCCGTCGGTGAAGGATGGATGATACATGAAGCACGCCTACGGATTGGATCTGCCTGCGGAGGAAACTCAATATCATGGGTCAGGTGTGCCATTTTTTTCTCAAAACGAAGCACAAGCTGCAGAACTAGGCTAGCTTAGGTCGCCGTATGTAATCCCCGCAAAAAACAAAATACAATATGTAATCGAGTGACAGGCATGTAGGGACGATGGGCCCGCCAGCCTATGGGATATAGCTAGGCTGTTTCCAAGGCCCAATGAAATGAGCACCACTGGCCCATGGAAGTGCCTAGTTGTCTCGTTTATCTTTTGCTTGTCCTTTCAACGTAACTGTCGTTGTTTCTCGCCATTGCACTGATTTTGACCGTCAGCTCGCCGCAGATCAGCAACACGGCGGCGGCGAGCCTATGCCCTGCTTAATGACTTACAAGCCTGAAATGCGACAAGCAAAAAAAAAAAGTTCCCTAGATCGTCAGGGATAGATTTCTCACAGACTCCGTCAGTTGGTCCGAAAAAAAAATAAACATGTGCAGCTATATTGGCTTCTTTAGGACAATGTAAGAAAACAATTTCTGTAAAATTACGACAAAGAAGAGCGCATCCCTCATAAATAATTGCGGTTGGTCCGAAAGAGTTTCCACCATTGGTCATCACACAAATCACGTTCGTACAGTCATAATTTACTTCATGGAGAGCCCTCGCCTCCGCCGTCGAAGCATCAGAGACGAAGGGAATACCGGAGCAACTAGCCACAACAGAACCCTGGTTCATCTCGAATAATTACAACAGTGCTTCGGGCAGCCTTATCAATGCAAAAACTATCATCGACATCAAGCTTTGCAAAGATCTCCCTAGGCCTCCGCCACCCATGCCCGAGAATCTCTGTTCTCCTTTTCACTCTAGAATAATTCAAGGTCAGAGTCATGATTGATTGAGTCGATTTTGTTGGTGACTGGATATTTTGTCCACGTGTCGCCCCTTCACCGTTGCCACTAGACATACCATATCGTTGTACGATCGACATCACGTATCAGGGAGCATTGGCTGCTCTATCCCGCAGAAGCGCCTCAAGAGCTGCAACACCATTAGCTTCCCGGGTACAAACTTTAGAAACGAGTTCATATTTTTGTAGATACCCCTCAAAAATGTGTTTGTATTTTTTTTTGGGTTTAGACTATACGGGTTCGTGTTTAGATTTTCGTAGGGTTACTGATATTATCTAAAAACCGCTCACATTGCGCGCGCGATATTTATTATTTGGACGGATGGAGACAGGAGATAAGACAGTTTCATCCGCGTAAAATAGATTCATCAAGGGAAAACAAAACATGCAACTGGACCCAGTTGGAAAGATTTCAATCAATCCAGGAAAAATGGAGGAGCGTCATCGTTCCTTGTCCTATCATTCCATTCCCCACGGTTGGTGTAATCATCCACAAACGCGTCATCGTCCCGGAGCTACATATATAAAGGCCCTCCCCACTCTTCTATCCTCCTACACCAATTTCCTCGTGTTCTTTGTGTCCCTAATCTAGTAATCTGCAACTGCTGCTGCTCAGGATTCGTTGGATTCGCCTCCTATTTCAGGTATACATCCCTTTTGCTCTGCCCTTCTCTCAAGAATTCAATCCCTTTTCCATTTTAGCTTATCTGATGATTGGCGTCAGCATGTAAGGATTGCTGTATTCCTGTTCTATGTCATCTCCGATGTGAGAATTTCCCTTTCAAGTTCGGTGTCAGCTCTTGGGGATTTGCCGGATGATTGGATTCATCTTCTTCTGCACCAGTTTAGATCTGCGTTCCTCTCATCGGTCTATCATCGTGGTCGCCTGGCTGCTGTCGTGGTCGAGTCTCAGATCCCCCATAGCCATTTTATGTCATCTATCTAACCTATGTTTTCTCTTGCGGTGGAACCTATGGTTAATTATTGATGCTATCGTGTAATTTGAGTTCTTGGCTCCAAGTAGATCTGACGCCCGCCTGCCGCTCCAACTTTCTGGGAGGTCATGATTCTTAGTTAGAGGCTTTAGTATTTACTTGTTCAAAAAGAAGTGACTCGAGATCCGTACTCCTCTGGGTTTCCACTTGGTGCCTACTCTAGCTTCTTGACTCCTGAATATCCATTCATGATTGAATGAGGATTTGCTTACATCCATGATTCAGCGTTGACCCACTTTTTAGGATTTGCTAGCCAACATACTGTGCCCAAGTTAAGATTTGTTTGGCTAGTCTACCTTAAACGTTACTATATTTTTTTAGAGTATTAGATTTCAGTTCATGGTACGAATAGATGTGTGCATCAGTTCTGTCTGTCGGTTTAGTATATTGTGAGGTGAAGAGTAACTTGATTGAGCTGGTTGCTCTGTTTTTTGAGAATCTGTGGAGCTGTTTGCTGAAGGTGGCGTCAGCTTGTTCAACACAGCTCATCCCATTAACAATTTAATCTGTGTCATAAAAGAGTACCTTTTTACATGTCCATTTTGAGCAATAACTATATGATTTCACTTTTTGAGCAATGACTTATATGAAGATCACGACATCATTAACATTTCCATTTTAATTTGAGATTAAAGATCCTCCCACAGGTTGTCATCGAAGTACAGAAAGCTGTGCCATCCATTATCTCACTGGTGTTACTTCGTAATTTGCAGATAGTATCGCATATTAGTATAAGTGCTTCCACAGCTCCTATTTGATGCTAACAAAGTGATATATTAAGATTTTGTATGCTGACTGCAGACAATTGGACTTGCAGAAATGGATGCTACTGCTGGCTAATAGTGATAAAATTTATATGGCCAAAGGTATATACAACTTGCACCTATTTGTTCATGAAACTTTAACTGTGCAGATTTAGCTAATATCTCAGTGTTTCTGTAGATACCAAGGCAATGTGTACGGGAAGCAACGGTTTCTACCTCATCAATAAGGAAACAAGTGCTGATTCCATAAGGGAGAACCATTTAAAAAATTCTCATCGGATGGCATTTGATAAAGCAAAAATAACTAAAACAGGGACATCAAAGTTGAAAAACCTAATCTCGGCATCATTCAAACCCTTGTCACTTACCATTCCAATTGGAGACGGATTCCACGAATCGTTTCATTCGAGCCATTGCTACTTATAGCATATAAGGTCCGTAAGTAAGACAAAGGTTGTCCTTTATATTGGCTAACAAGGGAAGGCATATATTGGGCTGCTTGCCACCACATTTTGCAATGCTGACACTCGTGGGTACACGGGAACAGTTTGTTCAACCAAAGACGTGTCTCCGTGCTACAATGCAGCTCAAAGCTCCAACGAGGCCAAAAAGAGATTGCAAGCAATACTGTGCTTTAATACCTGGCTTGCCAGAAGACCTGGCAAAGATATGTCTTTCCCTTGTTCCTCGAAGTCACTTCCCTGTCATGGGTGGAGTGTCCAAGAGGTGGATGTCATTCCTAGAGAGCAAAGAATTAGTTGTTGTAAGGAAAGAGGTTGGAAAGCTTGAGGAGTGTGTGTACGTCTTGACTGCTGATGCTGGAGCAAAGGGGTCTCACTGGGAGGTTTTGGAGTGCCAAGGGCAAAAGAACATCCCTCTTCCACCTATGCCTGGAGCAACCAAAGCTGGATTTGGTGTCATTGTCCTTGATGGAAAGCTCATTGTTATTGCTGGCTATGCTGCTGATCATGGGAAGAAATGTGTCTCTGATGAGGTTTACCAATACGATCCTTTCCTCAACAGGTATCCTTTGTTAGGATCCTCATATGCATCAGCATAACCGTAAAGTTTCGTTTGATTGAAGTTGATCTTATTAGTCTCACTTAACTTAAAACTCTAAATTTGTTTCCAAGTAATCTGGATAAGAAATAGTAACTCATTGACATATGAGGAGTTCAAATGCTGAATATTAGTTAAGTCCTTAGCACTTTATGAAATTTCGGATTAACCCATTTATCCTCTCATCCTCCAGGTGGACTTCCCTTTCTAAGATGAATGTGGCTCGTTGTGACTTTGCCTGTGCAGAGGTCAATGGGGTGATATATGTTGCTGGTGGATTTGGTCCCAGCGGTGACAGCTTATCTAGCGTAGAAGTTTTTGACCCGGAACAAAATAAATGGATGTTGATCGAGAGCCTTCGCAGGCCAAGATGGGGTTGCTTTGGGTGTAGCTTTGAAGGCAAGATGTACGTGATGGGTGGTCGTTCGAGTTTCACAATCGGTAACTCCCGTTTTGTTGACGTGTACCATACAAAGAACCATGCTTGGAGCGAGGTGAAGAACGGCTGTGTGATGGTCACGGCTCATGCTGCTCTTGGGGACAGGTTGTTCTGCATCGAATGGAAGAATCAGAGGTCACTGGCGATTTTCAACCCAGCAGATCATTCCTGGCAGAAGGTCCCAGTGCCGCTCACCGGTAGTTCAAGCACACGGTTTTCTCTTGGCGTACACGAGGGTAAGTTGCTGCTGTTCCCGTTGGAGGAAGAACCAGGATATCAGACGCTGATGTATGATCCTGCTGCACCAACAGGATATGAATGGTGCAAGTCTATGCTCAAGCCGTCGGGGTTATGTCTGTGCAGCGTGACCATCAAAGCCTGATCCCATGGATTTTGGTGCCTGAAGGATGATACCCTATGTTACTACCTGCTGCTTTCTTTGGTATTTACATTACTAAAATTTATATTCTGCTGGTTCACCGAATAATACGATGCTCGTGATTCAGTTCATTTGATTGCTGAAAGTGATTCTTGCCACAAGACAGTGTACTCTTTTTTCCCTTTTACTGAACTTCTTTATACTGGATCTACTGAACTGTTTGATCATATAACCTTCAGTTCATACTCCCTCCGTTCTGAATTAATTGACTCGTATTTAGTACAAATCGAACTAAATCTGAGTCAATTAATTCAGAACGGAGGGAGTACTTGACATTGTTATGTTGACGCGGCTCTACACCACTCGAAAAGACAAGTTGTGTGGATGGATATGCAGCTGTAGTTGTGTGAATCAACTTTAGCTAGTGGGACTAGTAGCTCCCAATTGTGAAAAAAAATACATTTCAATATTTCAAGAAAAACTCTAAAATAGGTTTGGGTGTACATCCAGATATTTACCGTTGGCACACAATTTTTATTAAAGGGTACATTTATGTGGCCTGTATAAAAGGTAATATTATTTTGTGAAAAGTTATTGGAGCACCGAAAAAATTCTTTTTAAACACACCACAAAAAATGTCTTCTTTCACGAAAGTTTGTGTATGAGTAGATGAAAAACGGATATTTTGACATTCTAATAAACCAAAAATGTATTTTCCGTAATGAGGAGATGCTCCTGTGTACCAAAACACTTGTGTCCCAAAAAACAATGGTCTTCCTTAAGCCGTCGTCCCAAAACACTTGTGTCCCAAAAAATTATTTTTAACCAAAAATGTATTTTCCGTAATGAGGAGATGCTCCTGTGTACCAAAACACTTGCGTCCCAAAAAACAATGGTCTTCCAAAAACAATGCTCCTGTGTACCAAAACACTTCTAATAAAAAACTATGGTCTTCCTTAAATTTATTGAAGTCCACTTCTTTTGAAGATCTCATATAGTCTTTACTCCCGCCGTCGACCGGCCTCCTTCCAAGCATTGAGCCCGCCGTCGTCCTCCTCTAGCCGAAGCCACTCATCAGTCTGGACGATCGCCTCCAATGCCATAGGTTGCGGTGTTTTAGTGTTTTATCTTATACTGATGTCAATGGACTGTTCAAACTATATTTTTCTGAGCAACCGACAAAAATCAAGTTAAAATATAACAAGACTTATTTGTCCTTTGGTTTTTTAGGTTACCAAATACCTGCTCTGTTGTGAATCACAACACCACGTCTTAGGATTTGGTTAAATTCAATCATTGTACAGTTTGATCAAATATGTAGGTGGAAAATATTTAATCTACAAAACCAAATGCATTTAGTATGAAAGTATACTCTACCATTATTCAAATATATCAATTCGATTCTTAATATTTCATTTCATTTGGCAAAAAATAAAATGAATTTCAGAGTAATGAAAACATTAGGGACATGAATTGACTTAATATAGACATTATTTAAAATTCCAATTAAAATGACATTCTAATTCCATTACATCCAAACACATTTGAGTATGAAATATAAAATTAATTTCATGAAAATGATGGGTGTCAAACGAACCCTTTATAGATTTGATATAATTTTACAAAGTCTAACTTTGACCAAATCTAAAGTGCGGCTAACTTAAAATGCGGCTAACTTGAGATAGGAAGGAGTACATAACGTGCCATATAAGGCTCGCTGATTTTCAGTAAAAAATCTCACTTTCCATAAATATATAAATAAATAATGGATCTAAAAAAAAATAAAAAGTAAAATGAAATCGCTGGCCACGTCGCTTGGAAAGTCCAAACCCTAAACCCCACAAGAGCCCAAAATCCCCATTCTCCCCCGCCTCCTTCGTCTCCACCGGCCATGGCGGACCAATAGATGTTTGCCGCCGACCAGCCCGTGGTGGTAGATTATCCACTGTAGCACGCCAGACGAAGCATCGACAAGAGAGCCGGCGGCGGAGAATCCGACTTGACCGAAGCAAAGAGAGGAAAAAAAGGCGGGGAATCGGTTCTGGGCGGCGGCGGGGGGCAAGATGAGCACGGTGGACAAGATGCTGGTGAAGGGGATCCGGAGCTTCGACCCGGAGAACAAGAACGTCATCACCTTCTTCAAGCCGCTCACCCTCATCGTCGGCCCCAACGGCGCCGGCAAAACCGTACGCCCACCTTAATCCAATCCAATCCAATCTACACTAGCTCCTCTGCTTCCATGGCATACTATTTGTGATGTATGCATGCGCCGGCAGATAGATCGATGCGCTGAGTGCTTGCTTGACCGACCCTTTTGTTTTTTTTTTACCTTTTCCGCAGACGATCATCGAGTGCCTGAAGCTGTCGTGCACCGGCGAGCTGCCCCCCAACTCCCGCTCCGGCCACACCTTCGTCCACGACCCCAAGGTGATACACGCGCAGCCCTTGTTCACCTCACCAGTTCAGTATCCGGGGAATGGGGACATGGATATCAGTAGCAGGTGAAACCCAAACAAAAGGGCAGATTAATTTGCTAGTTTGGGAAATGGGGGTGGTGGTACTGTGTCTGTAGCTGAGAGTTTACTGGGTGTTGCTACTCCGGTGGTTTGACTCTGGTCAGGCCAGCAGAGAGCCTCTCTGTCTCTGGTCTGCGGATTCGTTTTTGTGCCCGGTGCTTGCTTGGATTAAAGCTGTGTTAGGGTTGTACTTATTTTATCTGCTCCTTTTCAGTTTTGGTTCTTATTACTTTATATACTCATTGGCTGTGTGGGGTTATTTAGGTGGCAGGTGAAACAGAGACAAAAGGGCAAATTAAGCTGCGCTTCAAGACAGCGGCAGGAAAGGATGTGGTCTGCATCCGCTCTTTCCAGCTTACCCAGAAGGCGTCAAAGATGGAGTTTAAAGCAATCGAGAGCGTCCTCCAGACTATAAATCCGCACACGGGCGAGGTCCTTTCTTTCCCTCTCTTTGGCCTTTAAGTTGCTTCATTCATACGCGTCTTGCAGTTGAGCTATATTAATTCTGCTATTTGAACATATATACGGGCTATGCTTGAATTTCCATGTTTCACCAAACTCAGCACAAAAGGTCATTGAACCGTCAGTTCTATAAAAAATACAATGCCTTGTCATGCCCACTCCGTTACTTGCTCTATTTGTATTGGCATAAGATACTTACATTCGGCTTCTTGCACTAAGGTAACCCCAAAAATAAATGTTGCATGTGCTGCAATTTCTGACTCGACCCCATGGTCAGATACACAGAGGCTCATGAACACCCTGATGATAGTGATCCATGTGAATGTAGACAATGTAATTTTCACACAAGTCATAAATTATAGATGCATTAAACGTAGTCAATATAATTTTCACACAATTCTTGCACACAGAAAATATCAATCCATGTGAATGTAGACAATATAATTTTCACAACTGATTTTTGATTGATGCCAAGTAATTTGTAGTAGGAATACTCAGTTGTATAACTAGAGTACTGCTGAAAAGTTCTTTCAACTCATAGCCTCATTTAAATAGTTGATTTCAGAAGGTTTGCCTCAGCTACAGATGCGCTGATATGGATAGGGAGATTCCAGCCCTAATGGGTGTTTCAAAGGCTATACTGGAGAATGTTATATTTGTGCACCAAGATGAGTCCAATTGGCCGTTGCAGGACCCGTCTACACTTAAGAAAAAGTTTGATGACATCTTTTCTGCTACCCGGTACATCAATGCATTGCTATTTACTTAGTAATGATTAAGAAGCTATGACAACCAATACCATAAATTTCTTATTTGATTGTTGCGATCTGATGTACAGCTATACCAAAGCCCTCGAAGTCATAAAGAAGCTTCACAAGGAGCAAGCACAAGAAATCAAGACTTATAGGTTAAAGCTGGAAAACCTTCAGACTCTTAAAGACCAAGCATACAGGGTAATTTTATCTTTTGTTCATGATACACTGCCACTATATAGAAGTAGAAAATTAGTCTGGTGGTACTGCAAAAAGTGGTATTTAGAAACCTGCCATTGGCAATGGACCAGCTTCGCCAATGACATTACAAATCCAACTCAAAAATCACTGCAGCTGATTGTTTGTTAGAAAGAAGACAATGTAGCAGAGAGAACAAGAAAGTCCACTAAGGGAACAGGGAAAATACAAAATTTCTTAGTAGTTCCTGTTGGTGTCCAAAATAGACTGACCTAATGATAATTGCGTTGTCAATAACTTATGGCATTTGATGCCACTGGTTTACTAATCCGTTTGTGCTTGCAGCTAATTTTCTCTTAAGATTCAGAGAAATTTAATCATGTAGCTATGCTACTGAATTGAGGCCGGGCTGTGAGGGTGTACAACTGCAAACTCTGTAATTCATATATGCCAGCGCAGAAGTTTCTATTCTATCACTTATATTTTCTACTTATTTCCAAGATTTTTTTCTGTTGCCCGTAAATTTCTATTCCGTCTTCATTCTTCTGTTTATATGTTTCCAGTTGCTGTTCCAGATTGTATTATTATAGTATCCCATTTTGTGTTGTTGCCATGGGATTATGTACATAAAGTACATGGAGGTGAATACACAAATAACATCCTGGAAGAGTGATACCCATTTACTTAAACACTCAGGGTGTGTTTGGCAGCAAAGGTTTTTGAAGTATTCCAAAAATACCGCAGTTTCTTAAACTAGCATGGTTTTGACTACTTTAAGGTGTTTGGCTTCAGCAAAATTGTAGTATTATATACTTCAGTATCTACGAAACTGCACTAATTTTGCAGTATATAAAAAGAGGTCTGGACCTCTTTTTCCAAAACTGAAGTATTTGTTGCCTAGGCATGAGAAGACTGCAGTTTTCGATATTTGGTTTTAGTAAACGGTAGGCCACTTCAGTTCTGTTGCCTTTGCTGTAATGTTGTCGTACTTGTTCTTGTTCTAACTTTCTTCCTGGGCCCTATATTTTGAGGCATTTACTTCGGTTGGAAATAGTAGATGAGTACCAGCAACAACATATATCTTTTCTTCTCACACTGGTTATTAAATATACTTACCCGCCACAAATAGGGGCCATCCTAGAATTTGTGCTGTTCAGACGTTTTTAAGTATGATCGTCAACATATAAAATTATAAATGTACCACTCGAATGTTGCATTACATTTTGAAAAGGAAAGAAATTGTCATTGCTAAATTCATCATGAAGTATACACTTCCTTTTTTGTGATCTGTAACACCATGTTATCTTAGAAATCAATGGTTCAAGTAGTACGTTTTATATCGTGCCATTGCACAAATTACTTTAATTTGAATACGACTATTCAGCATGTTATTTTTTTACTAAAGGAACTTTTTGACCTTTAATTTTCTCATTATTGTTGTTTGTCGATATGGTTCCCTTACCTTTTATAGTTTGTTGCCATTCTGCCAACCCTTTTTGGAATTATTGCAATTGCTAGCTCATGTCAGTGTTCACATGCAGCAGCGCACACTTTTACTCTGCTCTGAAATCTATCTGTTCTACACTTTTGCTGGAGAGTTTAGTTTAATTACCCCTATGCTCGCAGCTTCGTGACAGTATTGCACAAGATCAAGAGAAGTCAGATGCCTTGAAAACTCAAATGGAGGACCTGAAAACAAACATCCAGGCTGTTGAAAATAAAATAATTCGTACACAAACAAGTATGGATGAATTGAGGAAGCTTCATGAGCAAATTAGCACCAAGGCAACAGCTAGAAGTACATTATATGACCTTCAGCAACAACAATATCGTGCTCTTTCTGAGGAAAATGAAGGTAAACAACTCCTCATCATCCTAATCAGCGGCGGACAGTTGTTATGACCATCCTGGGCCACGGCCTTGGCTTCACACTGGTAGTAGGCAGTCAGCACAGTCTTTGCCTACACACTGAGCCTAATGGTTCCTTGTCAGTATATTGACTGTTTATCTTGCTTCCTTCAGATACCGACGAGGAATTGAAGGAATGGCAAACAAAGTTTGAAGAAAGAATTACATTAATGGAAACAAAAATCAGTAAACTAGAACGAGAGATGAACGATGAAAAGACAAACAGCTCCTTGCTGTCTGCGACCATGAATGATTTGACACGTGAAATAGGAAAGCTCCAGGCAGAAGCTGAAGTAATGCTGTAAACCTTAATATTTTCATTGGGCTGGCTTTACCATTTGTAAGGAATAGTGGGCATTGTGTGGTACGAGGTTAAATCCAAGTATGTTGTTTTCAGGCTCACATGTCCGTGAAGCACAAACGAGACTCAACCATCAGGAAGATATTTACCAAACATAATCTCGGGACAGTTCCCGATGCTCCGTTTACTGATGATGTTGCCATGAACCTTACAAACAGAACTAAAGCAAGATTATCGAATCTCGAGAACGATTTGCAGGAAAAGAAGGTTACACTACTACATCCTTGTATTTTGGAATTATTTGGAAAAGTAAAAAGTTTCATCTGAACTTGCTCCTGATTTTGTTTGTAATCGTGCTCAATATTAATATTTCTGGGGTGTTATATTGCAAGTGCTCTTCATTTTCTGCCTAGTAATTTGGTAATTTTGTTGCCTACTTTTGTATTGCATCTCAGTTCATCCATGATTATATATATGATATATGTTTGAAAAGTGTTCAAGGAAGGTTGTTGGCCTCTTACCATACTATACTGAAAGCATTTGTTCCAGTATAGACAGTAATAAATATTAATAAGTCAGTGCTGTAGACCTGATTTGTTATGAAATATACCCCTTATGATCAAATTGCTTTTATTGAGCAGAAATCTAATGACACGCAAGTAGAGTTTCTTTGGGGACGATATCTTAGAGTAAATGCTCGCTACTCTGAAGTTGATGGCCAGATACAATCTAAGAAAGCATCTCAGGTTACTAATGGAAAGAACACTGTGCTTGTACACTCTTCTTCTATAACTGGTATATCAGTTACCATTTCTTAAATATATTAAACACTTCCAGGTAGGTGTTTCAAGGCGCATGAAAGATAAAGAGAATGAACGCGATGCTGCCGAAAGGGAGCTTTCAAAGCATAATCTGGCACGTATTGATGAAAGGGAGCGGCATATGGTATTTATTCGACCTAACTATTTTTAATCCATTGCAACTATGCATTGATGTAAGATGTAATTGACTGGTACTCCCTCCGTTCCAAATTAGATGACTTCCATTTGCCAAAAAGAGCATGTATCTAGACATGTACGAGTCTAGATACATGTTCTTTTTGGCAAATGGAAGTCATCTAATTTGGAACGGAGGGAGTATCATTTATTTATTCCCTCTAGTTCACTATGTGTTCTCAGCCCACCTTGCACACAGACCAAGAATGGACTTAATCTAACAAACTTTAAATTAAATAATCTTAGATAACATACTAGAACCAATCAGCGATTCAAGAAGCATTTAAATAGGTGTACAATGTAAAAAAATACAGTGTTTACCCTCTTGATTCAGTCAATATATTGAAGTGGAGTTTCCTGAGGCCCAGAACAGATATCCTGAAACGGAGGGAGTACCAAAAAGATAAAGATAGTTTCTCAGTGTCGGACAGTTTGAAAATTTTAATTTAGATAACTAAGCTCTCCCATCTGGTGATTTCAACAGCAAATCGAAGTTGAGAGGAAGACTCTTGCCCTGGGAGAAAGAGACTATGATTCGATTATAGGTCAGAAGCGCACAGAGATATATACCGTGGATCAGAAGATAAAAGCACTTAACCGAGAGAAGGATAACATAACTAGTGACTCTGGTGACAGAGTAAAACTAGAAATGAAGAAGGATGAGTTAGAAATTTCCAAAAAGAAATGTAAAAAGATGTATGCCCCCTCCCCTCTTTAGTTTTTCTATATTTTATGATTTTGTGGTTATATCCAATACCGTCCAGTGATTTTTTTCCTTCAATTAACATGTTCTATAAAAATGCAGATATGATGAACACAAGGAAAAAATTAGAAAAGTTCTTCAGTGGGTTCCTTCTGAAAAGGATCTCAAGAAGGAGATTACTCAAGCTTTTGGGTTTGTATCAAAGTGCTTTATTGATATGTTTAATCGTCTCTCCCAATGAATTTCAATTTCTAGACCATAATAAGTCCTGTTTCCACTCATGTTCAAAATGAATTGGCCAATGTAAATCTTCAAAATGTGGTTACTGGACCGGTAGTAGTAGTATATCTAAGCAGGTAGTCAGGTACGGTTTGATGCAATGCATGTATTCTGTGTGAACATACATGTTAGTTGTAAACATACACATGGATTCCTATTTCAAGTATTTAGTCTGTTAATGCTGTGTCTAGGCCTCCACACCCAGTTTGTGCTTGAACTAGTAACATGTTATGCTACCCTGATATTGCCAATGCAACAATGGTGCACTCCCAACATGCTCTCAAACTAGTAGAGTATTATGCTTTCATCCTGCCATCACAAAGGCAATAATAATACATGAGGCACTTATATTTTCTGGTGCTTTGTATGCTAATGGCACCACAAAACTTTACTTGACTCAGGTCTAAAGATGCGGATTACAAGGAATGGAACTCAAAATCTCAAGAAGCAGAACAACAGTTGAAATTTGCACGAATGAAAGTTGATGCTGCTAAAAGCCGATTGTCAAAGTTTCAAAAAGAATTGGATGGTAAGTTTAGATATGGCCACTCCACACTTGCTTATTTTGTACTACCAACTTGGTGATTCTTTATTTGACATAATTTGGCATGTAAAAACTCCATTATGTTTGAAATTGGTAAAATCTGAATCTGAAACGTGCACACTACGGCTCCTTGCTGTTAAGGATTTATTATCTTGCTGAGATGCTATCTGAAAAGATGAAAGATTAAATGTGAACTAAGTAGAGAGTATGCAAGTCACCTGTGTTACATTGATATGCACGAAAAATCTGAGCAAAAACTTCTATATGGTTTAGTTATGTAGTCCATCAATACTGAGCTGTTGTATGGACACATATTGAATGCCACTCATAAATTTAATCTTTTCGTGTAGTCAAAGGAAAGCATCTGAACTCGAAACTTCAATCCGTTGCTAAGGTTTCTGTTGACATCAACACGTATCCCAAGATCCTGAAGGATGCCATGGACGATAGAGATAAACACAGAAAGTAGGTATCAATAATTGTTGCTATTTCTGTAAGCCACATGCCGATGCCCAAATTCAGTGCTTTCTGTCTGTATGCAGTCAGTACAATCTTGCAAAGGGAATGCGAATAATGTATGAACCTTATGAAAAAATTGCCCGTGATACTCACAAGTGCCCTTGTTGTGATCGCGGTTTCACACCTGATGAAGAGGACTGGTTTGTAAAGAAGGTGGGTGATCTAGTAATAAATAACATGCTACCTTTTACGTTTAATTACAGTTGCTTTGTGCATATGATGAACATCTATTGTTTATTCAATGTTGCATCTTTCAGCAAAGGACAACAGGTTCAAGTTCCGCAGAGCACATGAAAGTGCTGGAAATGGTGAAATCAGACGCTGAAGACTTTTTCAAGCGATTGGATGATCTCCGTGTAATTTATGATGAATATATGAAGCTGGGGAAAGAGACTATACCTTTAGCAGAGAAAGATTTGAAGCAACTTGAGGCGGATGCAAGTGAGAAGGAGCAAGCATGTGAAGATGTTAGTCATCTGTTATTGACACCACTTTATTTTAATTAAACTCATACACAAAATAAGAATAGCAGACAGTAGAACATAATGCCTTAAATGACAAGCATTTTTCTCCCAAATTACTTCCTAACTGGAATATTTCTTAGCTCCACTATGGTTCCTGATAATGAGTCCGCATTCCTGAGGCCCAATCCTAGTGATATTTTCTTTCATGTCAAGTGCCAACTTATAGTAAATCAATCTATAAAATTGGTGTACAAGTATGTAACTTGCTACTGGAGAAGATATTATGCTTTGAGACTGGGTTATGATATGTTTCATCCTCTTCAGAGGGTTAGTAAATTATTGTTATTATTATTATTTTGTTCGCACATCTCCTAGGTCACACCACATGTTAGATAGGAGCACTGTCACTTTGTAAATTTTACTTGAACCTTTTGCAAACACAGTTCGGGTGAGGAGATCATACCTTATTTACCTACACAGCAGTAGAGGTGCCATTTCCATAACCATGTTTTATAATTACTTTTCTATTTTGCTCTGACTTGTATTATTGATGCATTGCAGATTGCCAGCGTTCTTGCCCAATATACAATGGAAAGGGATAATGTGGAAGTCTTGTTACATCCAAGCCGTACTATCGACAGTCATGTGCAAGCAATACAGGACTTAGAACCAGAAGTCCAAGACCTTGAATATAAGCTTGATTCTCGTGGCCAAGGTGTTAGATCTCTGGAGGAAATTCAGCTGGAGCTGAACTCTGTGATGAGGGCAAGGTATTAATTTTCAACGTGGAACAAACTTGCTTATAACTCAATCTGTACGATATGAGACCAACTAAATTCACTAAGGTTTTGTATGCACAATTATGAGGCAAAATGTAGCAAATCTTCTTCAGCCTGTAAATGTAGGATATGAGACCAACTAAATTCACTAAGATAATTGTTTCTTTTGTTGGTCCTGTGAAAAGATACCAGCGCTTACCTTGCCCTCATATCTGAAAAGATTTCCAGGTTTGCCAGTGAAGGAAGAAATTACTTTTCTGACACATTTTTGCATGGATCCTCATTTACCCTGATTAATCTGTTTGTATAGCTTATAAATTGAGTTTGGTGAAGGGTGTATGCTGCATTATTATAGTGACTGCTTGTTTCTATAAGATAATCCCTGTTTCATATTCGTACGGGAAGATCCATATTTGGCCTGTTACCTATACAAAGAAGCACATAGAGACAGGATTATAGGATGTTTAAATGTTTCAGCTTCCATATTCTGTAACTTTTTGTGCATACAAAAGCCAAGTATTCAGTGTATCACCCTTGAAGCAATTAAATCATATTCTTCTTCTTATTTTTAACATAACTTACGCTTGTAAGCTCAAATGTGTTGGTTATCGACATCTGCTTGGCAGGGACACATTGATTACTGAAGTGGATGATCTCAGGGATCAACAAAAAATACTTACTGAGGATCTCTCAAATGCTCAGATGCGGTGGCATGCTCTTAGGGAAGAAAAAGTAAGTGCTTCAAATATAGTGGATAAGTTCAGAAAGGCTGAAGAAGATTTGCTACATTTTGCCGAGGAAAAAGAGCAGCTGATTCTAGATCAGAAGGTACTTCACCTCCATTTCTCTGCAATACTGGGCAGTTAACATTTTCTTCGCGAAACACGGTTCCTCAAGTCTCTGTGTTATTGAAATGTATGCCCTATTTGTGTCTCGTTCCATGTCATATTTTCATTCCGTATCATATTTTCATGTAGTTGGCGGGAGAGATATCTTATTTTATTTGAGGTGAGTAACTTTTCTTATCTTAGCAAGTGACTGAGAGGCGCCATTAAGCTCTATGCGGACTCCTAGAGCATCTGGTTGTTACATATGCGTTTTGGGGTCTGACCTACAGAGCAGGCTCCAGGCCTGCACGTGTAACCACCTCGTCATAGAAACCGCGTGCCATGGCATCACCAAGTTGCTAGGCGTCCTTGTCCCAAGCTATCTCTAGTTTCGTACTGTGTGGTGATTTTCTGTAATATTTGTGGTTGATTTGGTATCATATCAGATTAGTTTATTGGTTCCCTTATCTCTTGGCCAAAGTTGTTAGAAAAGCTCTCTATAAAATGAGGAGACTCCAGCATTATGACCACCTAGGACTGTTGCCCCAACTCGGAGTTCCTCAGTGCATAGCCTGGGAGGAACCCCATTGTGCTCATGTGGACGAGCCTCACTACCCCTTGTCGCAAACCTTAAACCATGCGTCCACCGCCATTCTTGCTTGTCTTACAGTCGATCTCGTTACACATGTCAACTGGAAAAACTTGTATAAACAACGACAGTGGTTTACATGTGCCATTTGCAATAAATGTATGTGATACAGTAATGTGTGAAGTTGTAAACCATTAGTACATATGGAACTGAAAGTGCTTGCCATTATGTACTCTGCCAGTTAACCGTCTACTTAGGCCACCAACTAGTTTGATAAGTTTACTTGATTGTTTTATGGAGCTATGGTTCACTTGGCCAAATTTGGAAAGTACTGGGTGCATGCACGTTATACTTGTGACATACGGTCTAGATTTTGACCCTGAAGGTGTGGCATAATTATTGTTTTTGTTGTACTCCTGCATCGTGTTGTGTATCAGTGACAGTAACTCTTGCGCTTGTGCCCAGTAATATAATACATGCTATTTTTTTCATGGATACAGCATTTGGAAGAGGCTCTTGCTCCATTGTCCAAAGAGAAAGACAGCTTGTTGCAAGAGCATAAAGCTTTGAAGGATAGGTTTGATCAGGAGTATCATCATCTTGTAGACAGAAAAAGGGGATTTCAGCAAGAAATTGATGCAATCGGAACTCTCAACCAACGAATAAAAGAGTATATATTTTTTCACTCCTGTTCGTTCGATTTGCCCCAAAAATATACGCTGAACTTTTACTACTTACTTACTTTGCCCCAAAGAAATTTCACTTTTACTACTTACTTTGCCCCAAAAATATCCTCTTAGGTACCTGGATTCAAAGAAAGCAGAGAAGCTTAATGAACTGCAGGAAAAGCATACGCTGAACTCGTCGAAGTTACAAAATTACGAGGCAAGAAAGCAAGACATATTGGCTGAGCTAGACAGGAGCAAAGAAGTATTACGGACCCAAGATCAGTTGAAAAGAAACATTGATGACAACCTGAACTACAGGAAAACGAAGGGTGACGTGGATCGGCTTACTCATGATATCGAATTACTTGAAGATAATGTGATTTCCATTGGCAGCATGTCGACTATAGAAGCTGAACTTAAGCGTCATGCTCAAGAAAAAGAGAGGCTTCTTTCAGAGGTATTGTGTTTATTTCATTCAAATGATTGATACAGTTGCATAAGATGCCTTTCTCTTCTTATACTTCGTAAGGGCATCATGAACATGCATTTGGTCAAATAATACATAATTTTTTTAAAGAGTAAAATGCATGGCCATACTTCAGTTTTCAGAGTTGTGTCACCTAGGTGTTGGTACTATGAAAATGCATGTTTCAGTCCCTATGATAGATTAGCATGTCATCAGAGTCCTGGCCCCTGTAGGGATGGTTAGGGCCCAGACTGGCCGAGCAAGGTGTATGATTGCTTTCCTAATGCACAAATGGATGAAAATGGACCTTTTCATAGTAAGGACCAAAGTGATAACTCTGAAAGTTAAAGTACAGACCATAATTTTACGCTATTTCTTAGTATGAGACTATAATTTATGGCTGACGACCATGATATTTGATTTCGTGTCAATCCTTGCAGTATAATAGGTGCCAGGGAACAATTTCTGTTTATCAAAGTAATATTTCAAAGCACAAGCTTGAGCTTAAACAGACGCAGTACAAGGATATTGAGAAGAGATATTTTAATCAACTTCTCCAACTTAAGGTAGATGTCATGCTCTTCGAGGTTCAGTTTCTACGATTTTGTGATCATATTACTTGATAAAGTAACTGATGTGGTCGCAGACAACCGAGATGGCAAATAAGGACTTGGACCGATACTATGCTGCTTTGGACAAGTGAGTACCCTTGCGCTGTCATTTCTTGCCATTGTGTTTAAGAATTTTCTAGTTACCTCAAGAGATTGTACTGACTTCGTGAACATTGTACTCTTCACTGCGTCAAGTAATATTTTGTTCTTTGCCTTAGATAGACTTACTTTCCTTCAATGTAGAAGAGTAACAGGCTGAAAACCTGACCTTTTTCTTCATACCATGTCATATTTTCTGTCAGATAATCAAGTCCTGTCAGTGGTCCATGTCAATTTTGTGCATTTCAAACACCTTATTAACTTTTAAAACATTGTGATTTGAATATTTTCATGCAAATTGTGCTCCTGTCATAATGTTCAAGTTTCAGTAAGCATGAAATTCACACATAGTTTCTGTTATTACAGTTGTGACTATTGGCCTGTTTTGTATAGAAGTATGTGTGACTAAGGCTGCGTTAGGCTCCGCTTCTCTAACCCACTTCCTAGGAAAAAAAGGTTAAAAGCTAATCAAACGAGTTATTTTCACCACTGATGTTGCATACGTGATCTGCTTTCTGTAGTGTTTTTACACAGCAGATCTACCCCTGCTTCTACCGCATCGGATTCTAACTTTTGCTAGAAATTACCCACTGCCACTGGTCAAGTTGTACCGTTTCGTTTCTTTTTCTTCTCCCGAACAAACATGCAACCTTGTTTTTCTCCTCCCTGCTCACATCGAACGATGAAGGAAAGAAAACAGCGTTTGGTTTGTGTCGTCCCCACCAGTCAGTCTGGCCACCCCACGGCGCTCGTCACATGTTTGACCCTGCTCCTCTGCTTTTCCGCCTCCACATCTTGTTCTCCGCCCTGAGACAGTGTAGCGCCTCACCCGCCCCAAATTAATTGTGTTACCCACCACTGGCCGGATTGAGTGCCGTGCTGCCTCTCAGCACCTGCATCACCTCCTCACCACGCCTCCAAGCGCCTAACATCTCTTTGTCTCACATCAAGACTACTATTCACCTTGGGGATCCTGTTAGAACACTGGGACTGTTTTCCCAACAAGGTACATATTCTTGATAGGCAGAAGCTGAGGTTGGTGGGTGCAAACCCATGTTGGCGTTTCGTGCAGTCTCATTGCCATTGCTGGGCATGCGCCATCCCCAGTCCCAGTTCCTAATGGAGAAGGATCTGGTGTGGCACTTCAAAACAAAAAATCTGATGTGAGATGACTACTGACTTTTATGCCATCGGAAGGGATTTAAATTTCTGACGATTTTGAGTTGGTTCCTATGAAGTCAGTGATTTCCATGTGCAGTTCTAATTTCGTGCAGTTCTATGTAGTTCTCTGTATTGTTTCGGCACCCCAAAAACTTTACACTCGAGCTAATTGTTATTTAACATCAGTTTCGTCAGTTAATTATTGCTTACCATCATTCTCTCTGTCGATCTGGTGTTCTTATCAGTTCTTGACACTTTCAGTTTCGTCAAACAACGAGCGCAAATGAAAAAAAAAAGTATAATGAGTTCTTGGGCCCAAATCAATAGGGCCAAGCTAGGTTGGGCCGTCGCAGTCTGGCTATTACGCATCGTCGCATCGTCTCACGCAGGCCGTGCTACGCCGCGCTCGTGTCAGCGTCCGCAGACCGTCGCCGCCGTAGTTTGCATGCATGCGCGTGCGCCATGCAGCCCCTTTTTTCTTGGGGTATGTGCGCGCCATCTAGCTACGGAAGAAATTTTAACAAATCAAATGTTATCTGCCCCAAGTAGAATTAATGCAAAGAGGGGCAGACTTTGGTCCGTTGTGCCCCTTGCTTTCTCTGCTGGACAACTAGTTAACACATAGGGTTTCAGCAGGTTTCAGCAGATGTGCGTGAAACTTTGGACTTGCTTTCACCTTTTTGCATTAATGCACGCATGCAGGGTCACGTCGCATCATATCCCAACTATTTTTGCAGTCACTGCATTGACCGCAACGCAGTTGCGACTGCCAAAGTGCGGGCGCACGTACTACTAAGCCTAATACTACACTTTCACACAGTTGCGCCCGTCCTTCTTCATCTACCCCATTTAATTCACACTCCTCATTGGTTCTTTAAATAGTGACAAGCCATCTTCCCTTCTTTTCATCCCTCTCCAACCCCTTTGCCTCCTCCTACCTCTACCACCATGTCGACCTACTCTTTCCCTTCTAGCCCTGAGTCCGTCAGCAACGAGGACAACCACCCAGCTCTCGCCCGTGTTGGGAGGCATCGGAGAAGCCGGTCAGCGACGATGAGAAACCTCTGAAGCGACCTCGTCGCGGTTGGGGTTGTGGAAGAAGTGGCCCGTGGCCCATAGCTGGTGACGATGCTTCGAAGGTTTCTCGTCGTTGCAGACCAACTTCTCCGACGCCTCCCACCACGGACAAGGGGCTGAGTGGTTGTCCTCGCCGCTGATGGACTCGGGGCTGGAAGGGAGAGAGTAGGTCGACATGGTGGCTGGAGAGGGATGAGAAGGGAAGATGACTTGGCATTATTTAAAGACCCGATGAGGAGTGTGAATTAAATGGGATAGATGAAGAAGCAACATGTGTAACTATGTGAAAGCATATGATTAGGCTTAGTAGTACGTGCTCGCCTGCGCGTAGGCAGTTGCAACAGCGTTGCGATCAATGCGGTGACTGTAAAAATAGCTGGGCTAGGATGCGACGTGACCCTGCATGCGTGCATTAACGCAAAGAGGTGAAAGCAAGTCCAAAGTCTTATGCACACGCCTGCAGAAACACTCTGCGTTAACTAGCTGTCCACGGAGACCGACCGAGGAAGCAAGAGGCACAACGGACCAAAGTCTACACTCGGGGCAGGTAACATTTGGTTTGTTAAAATTTCTTCCGTAGCTGCATGGCGTGCACGTACCCAAAGAGAGGGGTTGCATGGCGCTACGGCCTGCAGACACTGAGATGAGCATGCGACGATGCGTAATAGCTAGACTACGACGCAGAATTAACTGGCCCAACCTCGCTTGGCCCTATCGATTTGTGCCCAAGAACTCATTATACTTTTTTTTCATTTGTGCTCGTTGTCTGACGAAACTGAAAATGTCAAAAACTGATAGGAACACCAGATCGACAGAGAATGATGGTAAGCAATAATTAACTGACGAAACTGATGTTAAATAACAATTCTGAAATGCATCCGGCCTCAGAGTGAATATCAGCAAGAGCTCGGCCTCTCTGCTGCACTGTGACCCGGACGTGGTACTGCCCATCATCGCCAGCCTTGGCTGCCCAATTGCAGAGCTCCCATCACTTACTTAGGCATACCGCTCACCGCTACGCCACCCCACTGCTGCAAAATTACAGCCTATGGGGGATGGCACTGCAGCTAGACTGCCAACGTGGAAAGCAGGACTGGTGGACAAGACTAGGCATCTCGCCATGGTGAAACCCATCCTAGGCGTATTCCCCGCACATCAGCTCCTGGCCTTTGTGCCACAGAAGAAGACCCATCCCAGATTGAGAAGATCGAGCGTGGCTTCCTGTAGGCCAGGCGCACAGCTGCCAATGGCGTGCACAGCCATGTCAACTGGCGGTGAGTATGTCGCTCAATCTCCCTTGGCGGCCTCGGCGTCCAAGACCTGGATTATGCTGCACATAAGATATCTGTGGTTCTCGTGTATCGACACCAATCGAGCCTGGAAGGGCCTGGACCTGCAGTTATCTGCAGAGGAACACACGCTGTTCTTTGCCTTCACCTACATGATGATTGGGGACGGCGTGACTGCAAAGTTCTAGACTGACAGGTGGATCAGCGGCCGTGCCATCAGCGAGACCGCGTCGTTGCTCTACGAATGCATCCCAAATGACGCCGCAAATCCAGGACCGCCACGGCAGGGCAATAGTTGGGCACGTGACATC
The DNA here is from genome assembly GCA_026929855.1 of Poa annua. Taxonomy (NCBI): domain Eukaryota; kingdom Viridiplantae; phylum Streptophyta; class Magnoliopsida; order Poales; family Poaceae; genus Poa; species Poa annua. Next base: position 3,607,324 of record CM049428.1, on the reverse strand, counting down.
CACGGTGTACTGGGATTTGACGAAATCAGGCAATATCTGCAGATTTGGCGGTTGATCGAGCACACACACCTCACGGAGGCACCGGATCAGCTGATTTGGAAGTGTATTCAGCCAATGGGCTGATTTGGAAGTGTACTCAGTTAATGGAGCTCAGCCAAATCCTGCTACGCCGTGACTTTCCATGGTTCGATAACTAGCTCCTCGTGGAAACTGATCTGGAAGAATTGGGCACCCCCTCGCCTCAAATTCTTCCACTAGCTCGCCAACCAGGACCAGTGCTGGACCGTGGACAGGCTTGCACACTGCGGCTTGCAACAGCCTCCTCGCTGCCCGCAATGTGATGAGGCACTGGAAACCATGCACCACCTGATGTTGGAGTGCCCCTTTGCTCGCGAGACATGTTATGCAGTGGTGGATCCAACCATCCCTATGCCCGGGCAAGCGCCCGGGCTTCCGGCCGGCCGGCAAGGCTAGTCACACTGTTTATTAAAGCTAAAGTTAGCATAATTAGTCTGTAAACTTCTTGGGTCTGCCTATGATGGCATGAGTTCTGGGCATGGCTCAGGTTCACGCTCCCTGCACCCAAATAGGAGAATTTGCTGATGGATTGGTGGCTACGCACAAAACAGGGTATGTCGCAGAAATTGCAGAAAGGCGTGGGTTCCACCACCCTCCTGACGCCATGGATGGTATGGAAACACCACAATGACTGCGTATTTGAAAGTGCCCAGACCTCTGATCCGCAACCTCGTCAACAAGATCAAGGATGGTCTAGAGCAGGCGCCCACAGGCTCCGGTTCCTCTCGCTGCCCACCTGGGACGTACACTGATTGTAAGAGGCTGTAACCAAACTATCTTTTCAATGAAATGAAACACAAAGAATCGTCTGTATTTTCTCGAAAAAAGTTTGAGACACAGATAGAAGCTGTATCCATGCGACATGGTATCAGTTGATGTTGTGCGTAAATTGGTTGGTCCATAAACTTATTATGGCTCCATTGTTGACCACATGACCTACCCCTAGAAGTCACCAGACACTACCAGTATGTCAGTAAGGGCCAACAAAAGCTCAAAGTTTTACCCTCTTATTTCAAAATATTAGGCCTTAATTTTTCTGATAGATTAAGAAAATCTGAAACCATGATAAAACGGCAAAGCAGTCATATCTACTCCTGTCCTCTCCTGATAAGCAAGGTGATTAATCACAAAATACCAGGGTTTCTAAAACTGGACTTGCTCTTGATTCTTGTGTGTGCGTGTGTGAATGGATGGATGAGATGTGCCAATTTGACTTGGGTCTTAAAACTACACCTTTTCATGTTATTGTGTCAGAAAGCCACGCTTTGTAAGAACTGTGAGTCCTTCAACAGCCAATGAGAGAATTCTGGGGCCTGATTTTCTTAAATTGGGGCAACTGACCTAAAATGTGCTGGTTTCGTGGCATATGAGTGTTGTGTTATTGTGAAGCTACTATTTCGGTAGTGGTTGTTAATAGTTTGGCAAACAAGGGAAGTTCTAAAAAACTTTCATATTAAACGTTTTTTACAATAGAATGCTTTCCTTCCGCTAGTACAGTGTCTAGTTCTTCATATTAAACGTTCTTTACAATGGGACACTTGTATTTCTGTAGGGCTCTTATGCGGTTCCATACCATGAAAATGGAGGAGATCAATAAAATAATAAAGGAATTATGGCAGCAGACTTACAGAGGCCAAGATATAGATTGCATAAGCATCAATTCTGATTCTGAGGGTGCTGGCACTCGATCATATAGTTATCGTGTAAGTTTAAACTAGCTACATGTTTACTGACTTGCTTGGACTGCTGATAGATTTAACTGTTTGAATTATCCTTTAGGTTCTCATGCAAAACGGTGGTGCTGAGTTGGAAATGCGAGGACGATGCAGTGCTGGTCAGAAGGTAAACTCTATTGGATTTATTAGTGTCGGTTTAAACTTCAGCTGCTGTAACATTTCCTCTGCACTCTTGTTGAAACCAATACAATCTGTTCGGTTATAGTGCTAGCATGATTTTTTGAATTCGATAGGCATGCAGAATCATGTCTCAAATATCTCCACTGTTATTCAGGTGCTTGCTTCTCTTATAATCAGACTAGCACTGGCAGAAACATTTTGTCTGAATTGTGGTATATTAGCTTTGGATGAACCAACCACCAATCTGGATGGACCTAATGCAGAGAGCCTAGCTGCTGCCCTATTGAGGTACAGTTTAACATGGCAGTCTCATTACCATTTGTAGCTCCTACCAGTAACTTTTTCTTGAGCCCTAATCCTGAATCCATCTTTGTGTGTGCACCGTAGAATAATGGAAAGCAGGAAAGGCCAGGAGAATTTCCAGCTGATTATAATCACTCATGACGAGAGGTTTGCTCAGCTTATCGGTCAGAGGCAGCTTGCCGAGAAGTATTACCGAATCTCCAAGGATGAACAGTAAGGGCATGCTATGTTTTTCTTGAATACGTGTCATGCATGCAGTGTGTGCACTTCCGCGCATACAGTCCTCTTTGATTTAAATGCTTTTGTTGGAACTTTTTGTCCTATTGTATGCAAATTGTGAACCACTTATTTTTTACAGAAGCCAGATGTCTTAAAACCTTTCTGTGAGGGTGGCTTAATTTATAGAGTTGTATCCCATAAGAAATTTTTTCTAACGGTTCCACTGAATTACATTTCATAGGACAATCTTTGTTAAGTCACCTTTTGGCAATCAAACAAACTTGAGTTGTGTCATTGTGCGTGATATTGGAAGTCTATGTTTTTCCTATTCTTGCACTTTTTTTGCATTTGAGGATAGAACTAGAAGATGGAGACAGTACAATCTTACAACTTTTACCAATTCTTTCAGACAACACAGCAAAATTGAAGCCCAAGAGATATTTGATTGATGGATGATGGTTCCGTGGAACATATATGGTGCCTTCATCGCTAAACTTGTTATCTGCCAAGTGGTTGAGGTTCATATCATTGGCAGTAATGGAGAGAAATGGCTATCAGTCTGATATATGTATAGTAGGTTCCTTAATTTTAGAGTAGTAGTTTGGTTTCCGTCAATCTAGAATTTAATTGGCCGCTTATTATTGTATATAATCTGGGACGGTACTGTACCTCGGCTTACTGAAACTGCGATAGTGATGATTAAGTTATGAGCCTACGCTCTCTTTTGCTAAATTGTACACGCATTTTAACTGGTTCCAAGCTATTGCCAGCTCGATCGATTGTAGCTTTTTGTGTACCTGTCAGAGGTGTTATAGGATAATTTTTGCACCGTAATTCATTGTGAAAACCGTTGAAAGGATCCATATCCGGTTTGAAGAAATAAAATGGATAAGTATATCAAATTCTGAACTTGACATCTAAATAAGGTATGGCATATGGTATGTCAAGTAGATTTGAATATGAATTATCTGAATATTTAATACTCCGATCACTTAATTTGAATAATCTGATTTTCTACCCTAAATTATATATTAAATAGGATAAATAGCATAATTTGTCTTTAGTGAGTTTCCAAATTCATCCATCACTCATATAATTACAATCATAGTGTAGACTAAAGAGTACAGTTTGTTGTGATCATAAATATCTGATTTTTTTTTGTTTCCGTCCTCCTAATCCATGATCTCAAAATATCAAGCTTCTAAACAAACATTAGCTGTTCCCCTTCAATTCGAATGAAAAAAATTGTGATAAAGGATCTGTTTACATCCCTATCCCAAAGAAATCCTCTTTTCGTTGCTTTACAGAGACAACTTTATTACTACCTCTCGCTCCATGATATATAGTTAAGCCTATAAAAAAGGCTTATATCATGGAACAGATGCAAAATATTAAAATTAGGTAAGTTCCCCACTATCAATATGCAACTTTCGTGAGAAAATGGTGTAGTTGATCATAAAGTTGTTGTTTGATCGGTAGAAATAGATGTACTTAGCTTTCTCATGGGCTAATTTCCATGAATGTCTAAGTAATATTATAAAGACTAGTATTTTTTTAATAAAAAGTTTGTCCCACACTTTATAGTTTTCGTGCATGTCTCCTACATCACCGAAACAACACGCAATATTCAAGTCATCGTTGGTCAAAATAGGTTGGCATTCATTAACAAGTAAAAAATGATAATTTACCGTCCAACCTTTTCTTAAGCATTTGACTCGTGTCTATGCAGTTGATCTTGCACCGGAGTTAGTTCTACTATTTTAGGATCTAGTTCTAGATTTGACATCAACTACTCCATTTGGTAAAAGTCCCTCTAATTACCCATTTAGAACATTTCTGAAGATTACTCCAATCCAGTGAAACTTGTTTGAGGGTTACCCCTTTCAAACATTTAGCATGTTTTGCCTTGTGGGCCTTCGGTCTACAAATCTCCTCCCACCAAACCATATGGTACTTACGCTTGGTGGGTGGCGCTAGTAAGCTAGAAACGAGTCATATGTGTTTTTGAAACCAACGTGGGTGTCGCTAGTAAGCTAGAAAAGTCCGTAATGAAGGTGGGGAGATAGGCAAAATAGGAGCATGCCAAAGTTAGGCACGTTATCAAGATCATCCCCTCCTTTGCCAAGGCTCGTTCCAATGCACGACTTCCACTAGAGGTTCCCAGACTGACATGGTGAGTCTACAATCAGCAATAGGAAGCTTATACAGGTGAAAGGGAAGGAGCCATCTTTACTGTTACAGAGATTAACCACCCTACCCTAATCTACTCTTGTTGCATGGTCCCATTGCTATTGCTTCGCTTTCGAAAAATATGAGTTTAAACCTTAAAGGACCTCAATACAGAGAAGAAGAAATTTGAGATTAATATGCTATAAGTCAGAGTTTTGTAACAAGATGATCGTATCATGTGCATATTGAACGTGGGGCACTCCCTCCCCCTCTGGCACACGACCTATAGCAACTCCTCTGCCACATCACCACCATGCTGGCCAACCCATAGCCTCGCGTGCCAGCGTGGTGGTGATGTGGCAATCATATCATCTTTGCTATTGGCGCAGTTAAAAAAGGGACTTATTCTCAAAGATGATATCAAAAGAGATGGCTTCCACCACGGGGACCTAGCCCATAGACTCACTAGCCTCCTCTTGACGCCGCACAAGAATAATATGAGACAAGATCTCACCGGTAAGATACCATTCGCCATGCAACGTAGCAAACCCTAAAAACTAGGCCTGCTGAATTCTACAGAGGAGACCTGGCCTCCCCTCCCCCAACATCTTTGGCTAGCGAGGCCGCTGGAAAGGTGTGTGTGGGGGACTGGTTTGCGGTGCTCAACTCTCAACTGAAATGAGAGGAGGGAGATGAGAGAGAAGAGAAAGGGATAGTCGGATACTTTAGCAGGCTATTCATGGACATGCCTGCAAACATTCCTTCATTATCATTATCAATATGATCCTTAATCCTGATACCTGCACTAAAAATCTGTGTAACTTTCTCAGAATCAGAAACTGTGACGTCTTGTGACCCGTAGTGACCAGCTCCAGCTATGGACAGCGCTGGCAGATATGGACTGGACTCATGGTGTGTAGACTAGTTTCAGTGTGCCCGTACACCTTATCGAGGACGAGGGACGACTTTGACGATGTTTCTGTTGAAGAATGACTTTGACTTCTATTGTAGCTGAGACTACTACAGTTCTCCAGCACTATAAAACAATGTGATACTTGGATATGCGCCAGAACCCACGGCCTAAACTAAACGCCAGGCTTGCAAACATTGTTAGTGTTCTAATCAACCGAGAAGTATCACGCGAGCAGCATCATGATACGCGGCTCCTCCTCTTCCTCGTCGCGCACTCCGGCGCTCATGGTCGTGGCTGTCCTCCTCATCAGCTGCTCCCCGCCATTCTCGGCCGCCCTCCAAGGTAAACTCCATCATCTACTGATCATGTCATGCATCTCCAAGCTTGATAGCTAACTTGTACACTGGCCATGGCATACAGATTACAGAGTAGCATAGCACCAGGTGGTCAATTATCGTTGTTTGAGCGGCCGTATAAATGTAAGATGTAACCATGTATACGTTCTTCATGTTTCATGTTTGATTTTGCGGTGCAGCTGGTCCGGAGGGAAACCATGGAGGATGGAAGCCACCGCCGCCGCGGGGCGGGGGGCCGGTCCACTCGTGGTGTCCTGGGTGCGGCCGCGTCATCGTTCCTCTGACGCCGGCGCCACCACCGCCGCCGCCGCCGACGGCATACCAAGCCCGTGCAGATCAGCAGGGACGCGGACGCCGTCTCTTAGCCATGGAATGAAGAGACCGCTGCGATGCTGAACCAGTACGACGCTGGACGCTGGTGTGTGTTGCACTGCTTGCTTGCTTGGCTTAATGTCGGGTGCTATTAAGGGACTGACGAAATGGTTTTAGCCGTCACTTGTACTACTCCAGTGCTTATTGTGTTTTTTTCTTTTAGTGCGATGCTTATTGTCGACACTACTCCTTCGTACGCAATTAAGATGCGCAGGGCATTCAGATCATGCGGTAGTTAGGACTTAGGACATTAGTTTGGTCGGTATAATCTCCCTATTTTTCGTGTGAATTTCAACGAGATCGATCAAGATCACACGGCCGGCCGGCGACGTGGTTTCTCTACGCACCCATTCTCACGATTCCCAGATGCTCTGCTTCCATCGCCCTCTCTCCATAGCTCAAGTCCCAAACCAAAACACCCTCGATCGAGGCCTCGACGCCATTTTTTTCAGAAGAGAGCACTTGCTCATCGAAACGACGGCACAGACTACAGTACTCCCTCCGTCCTCGCAGTAATTAGTACCCGGGAAGTCCAACAATTTGGGACTAATTAAGTGGGTTTCCGAGGTGTGGTAATCAACATCGCATGCATGGCAGTTACTACTGCTCTAGTAAAAGCTGCAGGGAAGAGAAGCTGCGGCATGGTTGAGATTCACTGCCTAATTAGCATACGAAACTGTGCCTAAGAGAAGTGAAGTTACAGGACAAACTGGTTTTGGGATTATGCCATATACACCAGGACGGAGCTGGTGCTCTGGCTGGCTTGCTGCAGGTCCAGTATCGTCAAGTCCAGCAGCTGGCAGAGCGAGGACGCTGCAAGGTTACTGTGCCAAGGGAACGCTCGCATGCAGTGCACCGTCCGCGTGAAAATACACATTTTTAACCTTTTTTGACAAACTTTAACAAAAATAACCCTTATTTATAACTATTTTCATAAGTAATACTTTTTAGTAGCGTCCAACACCAATGGATCAAGAGACTTAAATGATCGATGCACATATCTTATTCATCCATCAGGAAAGCTGACAGATTTAGTTGCAGGCGGTGCCTATCTTGACCTTGTTATGATGCTCAAGCATCGACCACCTAAAACCTACTTTGAGGCCTACATCGTCGCCACCTTCCATGTCAAAATTCTCTTCACTTGTCCACTCGCATGGTTCAACTATGATTTCATCCGCTGCATCACATGTACGGTACAACAATAAGCTGCTCCGGACGGTGATTGGTGGTGTCCACGAGCAAAACTTGCAACCAATCAATCTGATGCGATCATATCGGCAGTGACGGATCTAGGATTTTACCAATGAGTATGCCGCACCGAAAAATTCGACATACATTTTGATTAATCCTATTTACAACATATAAAATCAGTGGCGGAGCTTCAACAGAATTCTTGGACGGGCCAGACTTTAGCATAACAAGGTTTTTCTTTAAAGTCGCTAAGCCCAACAAGAAGTAGAAAGAATGGGCCAAATCTTGGGCGGGGCACGGCGTAGTTTGGCTTTAAGGAGCTCCACCGCTGTATAAAATTTACATTGTACTATGGTACATACAAGCAATGAATAAAGTAATTAAATAATAACAAACGACAGTATGTAGCCATAAGTTTGACAAAACTATAACGATAAAATCATATTTCATACATGACTGCATGCGGATGCAGCGTACCGGCCTTTGTTGTCGCCCCTCGTGGTTATGAAATCTAGACAGCCAGTGAAACATGAGCTTGGTACTTCGCTATGTAATCGACGCGGACGGTGAACGACGAACTGGGATCAGGTTCCGCCTTTGTGGTGTGCGGAGTGACCAGCGTCCAGATCCTGTTGTCTAATCAGCGATCGCTCGAGGACGTGTCTGCTATGAGCGACCTGCCAACCATGTCTCAGAATTTAGATCGATTCGCCCTACTGCCTCCTGCTTGGCTTGCTTATCGCTGCTGCCTGTTTCTTCTCTCTATAGATCGTCGCTTTGATTCGCTTGCTACGCTTGGTCGGCGCTGCTTATTTTTGTCTACTTCTAAACAGGATTAGTACGTATCGGGGCTGGGCTGCAGGGTTTGCCGTCAAGCATACCCTGTAGGTCCGCCACGGTTCTGCGGCATGGTGACCCGGTTATAAGAGAGAGTCCCCTCCATCTTTCAGTACAGATGAAATGTGCTTTCTTCTTATAGTAGGGTTGTGTGTACGGTCATGGGTTAGAAAACGTATGTGAGTGTGTGGAGCTGGGGCCGGGACGTGCGTAGATGGTGCCACATAGTCACACATAATTCGGTCAAGAGCTCAAACGTTTTTTTTTCCTGGAAAACTTAACTACAACCCAATTATACGGGACTAGGTGGTGGCATTAACACGTCCATTTACATCCTATGCCTCTGTCCACGCTTGGATACAAACGGTGTGCCTGGGACGACTTTCACCACTGGAGACTAGGTCCGGTGTGCCCACGCACCGAGCCCAAGGGATGACTTTGACCACCGGAGTCCAGACCAGCCGCGTCTTCTTCTACTCGTAATCTCGTATAAAACACTCTGACAAACGGCATTGTTAAATATTCGGATATGTGCTTGAACCCAAGGCCAGGGCCTAAACAGAAGGTTGGCTAATCGTTGCTTCACCTCACACCGACTCTGATGCCATATATAATCGGAGGATTATCACACACAAGATATCATCTGTAGTACTGGACGATCATGGTGCATCGCCCCTCTCCTCTCGCGCTTCTAGTCCTGGCTGTTCTAATCATCTGCTGTTCCCTGCCATGCTCCACAGCCCAAGGTAACTACTACTCCATTCTCCAAAGCATACGTGGGTATAGAGATCGACCCTACACAAGGGTGAATCTAGAATCCAACTAAACCCTGGGCCAAATTTAAATTTTAGTCTTGTAATTAGGCTTGGTGTTATATCACATCGACCGTTTCACCAATATATATATAAGTTAAAAGAAGATTTGTGCCACGAGCCATAGCCCCGGCCCGTTGCCTGTTGCCTGGGTGTAGACCCGTAACCCGTTCCTGACACTATACATGCTTTGCAGAGAGAGGAGACCGTCCGCCACTGAAACCTCCGGCACCGAAGGCCGGGACGCCGGCGCACTCGCGGGGTCTTCTACCGCCGCCTCCACCGGCGCCCACCGCAGCATTGCAAGACCCTCCAGAACGGCAGGGACGCGGACGCCGTCTCTTAGCCATGAGATGAGAAGACCAATCAATTCGGCGGTATTGAGCCGGAAGGACGCTGGTTGGTGCCTTGCGCTTGGCGCTGCTTGAATTCTCATGCTTAACGTTGACACTAGTGTGTATGCCGTATTGGGTATCATCCTTCTCCTTTAGTACTATGTCATAGTACGTGATAAATTTGTACAGAACACTTTGGGTAAGGCTATTGATTTTGTTTGTAAATGCATAAACTTCATGGGAAAATGATGTACATAACACTTCTGGTAAGGATATTGATTTTGTTTCTATATACATAAACTTCATGGGATTTTTTCAAACGCAATAAAGATGTATGAAACACTTAGGGCTCCTTAAATTTGTATGATTTTCAATGTATTTGTGTATGATTGAAATTCTATGGGAAATTTTCCCACATAAGCCATTTGATTCATAGTTTTATGTCCCTTCCATGCGAATCTTTCCTACATAAGCCGTTTGATCCAAGCGTCATATCCTTCCATATGAATTTTGTAGTGCAAATATAACATGAGATCTAACATAATGAAAATTATCTTAACCATAATTAAAGGAACTTTTCTTCACATAGTATTAAATTAGACATTCCATGTCAATCGTATAGGTTTCCTATTTCTATAATTTTCCTTTCATACGAATCAAAGAAGCCCTTAAACATAAATGTTAGTATATTGATCATGTTTCTAATACATATATAAACTTACTTTGCTTATACTAGATTATAAGAGCGTCTTCACAACCCCACGGACAACCACAAAAAATGTGTGTGGACACCCAACATAAGTAATCTACTTCACGTGACATTAGCTTTTCTATCACTATGTTTTGAAAACCATGCAATCCAAAGAAGGCAGAAATTTTCACAAGTTGATAGGATATTCCTATTCATTGATCAAAGGAAATAACACCTATTGCCAGCCGCGTGCGTCGTACAAAGGTCGTACGCGTGACAGGGAATGGACTCAAGACTTTGTTCTGTGTGAAACGAGCGACAAATTTGACCATATTTGTTTTGAATAATGACTTTGACCACTGATTATATTGGAGCTTGTATTTGCTGAGACGGGCCAATGACAAGGTTCCTCCAGTCCTATAAACTAAACAAGGCGAAGCCTAAACGTTGTTGCTCTAATTAAAGGAGGTGCATCACATTGCAAAGAAGAGATTCAATGGTGCGCCGCTCCTCCTGCTCGTCTTCTTCGGCGCGCACTCTGACGCCCCTCGCCCTGGCTGTCCTTCTCATCTGCAGCTCCATGCCATGCTCGGCGGCCTTCGGAGGTACTGTAACTATCATCAGCGCATGCTACACTAGTTGTACCATGTACCACGCATGTCCAACTAAAGATAGGTAGTGTACTTACATATCGTGGGGCTTCACGTTTGGGATTGTGATGCAGCAGTTTCCTACGGAAAGCATGGGGGATGGAAGCCACCGTCGCCGATGGGCAGGCGGTCGGTCAGCTGGTGGTGTCCAGGGTGCGGGGACCGTGTCGTCGATCCTCTACCACCGCCGCCACCGCAAGTCCCTGCAGATCGGCCTGGACGATGAGAAGAACGATGCGGTGGTGAGCCGATCGACGCCGGCCGGTGTGTTGCGCTAGCTGCTTGGCTAGATCAGAAGGAACTGAACAGATAATGGTCGCCGCCTACAAGTCTCTCCTTATCTGTATGATCTAACATTCTAACTACATACTGTTGACGCTATGTACTCCTATGTACACGTTTTGGGCATCATCTTACTCGTCTATACGGTTTTACCATACTACTGTAGTACGCAATAATAAAGATATGCTGAAGTGAAAGAAAACGTTCAGCGAACAATGTAAAACAAGGGTCCTCGCAAAACAAAACAAAAAAGTAAAACAAGGGAGAACTATGTACATCCAAACAAACAAATCTCATTGAACAATGACCCACGACATTTGTCTAAACTTTCCAGTAGTATGCTTAGCAACGAACTCACACAAGGTAAATCTAGGAGGAACTGAAGCTAAGGAAGGAGCGGCTGGGAATCATTGGAATGCATAGCATATGAAAGCCGTAGAACGGCCGAGATCGACCAAGATCCGACGGGCTTTCTCTACGCACGCATTCCCATGACTCCTAGGGGCTCGGCCTCCTCAGCTACCACTCCACGGATGAACTCAGACCTAACACTCAGTTCCATTTCTTTAGCGAGCTGGGCTGGACGGCTGGTTGCTTCATGTGGCAAAGACTTCTATGCCATTTTATAGGCAGCCTAGCTAGCTGGGGGAGAAGACGAGACGAGCTGAAGCTTGTTGGTGGGTGCAATGAATTTCTATGGAGCAAGATTGCTTCCGTCCGACGATTCATCGTCCGATAGCTGTCCGACGATTGCTTAGCCAGCCAGCTAGCACTCCCTCCTCTCTTCTTTACGTATTTCCCCCCTAATCTAGCTTTCCGTATATGGCTCACATCAAACATGTATGCTATAAGCTTTAAAAAAACATGTATGCTAGTTTTCTCTGCCGAGAAAACATATATGCAAGCTAATAATACATGACCTATATTTCTATATACACGGTAGAAGTAAGTTATGATCGAAGTTTAAATTAATCTATTTTAGGCCGTCGTAATATTATTTGTGAGATTAAACTAGTCTAGACCGAGTTTGTTTGTTATTTAATTAGATTAATCTACTCTGGATCGATATTTAAATATTCTTATTTTCATTTTTAGTTTATGTGTTATTAAAAAAATGTTTTCGATATTTCTTTGGCTCCTACTCTATTTTTCATGTGGATATATTGACGGACACATTTTAGTCAAACTAAATTGGCCGGAAAAAAGCTAAATTAGCAACAAATAAAGGGTACAAAAAAAATGAATCCGGCAATCGGCTACACCGGTTGTAGGGAATTTGGAAATGTGAATTATAAACCTAGATTGAGGGAGTAAGTTTTTTTAGCCAAACTCTTCTCATCAGAGAACCCACATGGGCAACAATTTATATCATTTCCTTAATTTTGTATGATCACTTTTTCCTATAGTACAATTATCTTGATTAAATAAGTACTTATTTGGCACGACATATGATTGAAATTATGAATCAAATATAAATAGACGAATTGTATAAGGTTCAACAATTCATGACATTCCAATCCTTTATTTTTCACCCAAATGTTTGTGTACTCCTAGAATCCACATGGGCAACAGTTTTTCCGGTTTTGTCAAACTTTTATTGATGTTTGTTCCCTATACTCCCTTCGTTTTTAAATACAAGGCCACTTTTAAAAAATACATTTTCTGCATATACAAGGCCACATGCTCATACACCTTCCTAGGGTGAGAGGTGTCAGCAATACCGTCATCTGTTGCGAATCTTTTTTGTACAAATCTGTTGCGAATCAAACTTCAGAACACACAGAAAACACAAGCAATCACTTACTCAGTTTATTTCACTGCTCGAAATTTTAGCATTTGCTGTATGACTCCAAAACATAGACATGGCAATATTCGTGCATGCCTAGTGCTCTCTAGCAACTTTTTGAAATTTTCAAGTTGAAAATTTTGACCCATTAACCTAGTCCAATCCTAAGAATTTAATCAATATCACATCAGATTCTTCTGAGCAAGTAAAACCCCAGCTGTGGTGCATAGGACGATAGACACAAAGCCATCCCTCGACATCATGCGCTCCTTCCATGTCAAGGGACCAGCCACCTGCTTCAACACCTCCTGGAACTGTTGTTTTGTGTCATCCAGTGAGCCAGAATTGTCGATTACTATGTCAGCTTCAGACTTCTTCCAGTCCAGTGCAAGCTGTGCATTGATCCTGTTCTGAGCTTGTTCCTCGCTGCATCCGTCTCTTGAAATGAGCCTCTCGATCTGTGTTTTGGGATCAACCCAGACAACAATCACTGGGTCTGTCCATCGGTCCATCTTTGTCTCAAACAGGAGCGGAATGTCGACAATGATAACAGTGCTCCCGTTCATCCACAGTTTTAGTATCTCCCAAAATATACCAAATGAAATATTTGGGGCCAGAAGACTGAAAGAAGCCACAATTAGGGAACCAAAATGTTAGCCAGGATCAATGCATAATAATGACAAACAAGAACCCTTGTTATCTCAAGGACTACACATGCCATGGGAAAGTATAAGCACACAACAAAGTATAAATAAGTATCATGTTGTTATACTAACATTGTTCTACAGATTTATTTTATAAATAACATAACTTGTATTGTTAAGGGTAAACCTTATCACGTTTCATCATCAGTGTATGTAAGTATGTAACATAGCTCAATTTGTGCAGACAGTTAATGTGAACGACATTTTTCTACAAACCAGAACAAGACTACAAATAGTAAAATGAATTGTTTTACTAAAGCGGTAATGATGTACAAATTTCCATGTAAATCAACTTAATCACAAAATCGACTACAAATAGTAAAATGAAAGGAAATAGGATGAAATATTTATGTTAGTACAAGTTGTACCTGTTTAGAAGTTTGCGTTTCACTGGGTCAGAGAACACAATCTGACCTAATTGAGCTCTGTCAATTTCTCCATTTTCCAACAAAATGTCATTACCAAAAGCTTTCACAATCTTCTTCCAACCTCCAGTACCTTTCTGCACTACATTCTGTAAATACATGTATATATAAATATAATCAGCATACAAAAACAAGAAATTCACTCGTCACAGCATCTGGGAAGATCAGAGAACACATAACAAGTATAAAAAGTGATAACCCCGCTTTGCAGTGTGAAGCTCAAGAAATACTTACTAAATCTTGAAAGCAAAAGTTCCAAATATGCCCGACTGGTCGAAAGAACCAAATATAACATGATTAATCTCACATCATACTAGGATGGTTGACCTTGGGAAGTCCTCGTGAAAGGGCTTCATATCTAGCCTACGCCAACTTGTTTGGGACAAAAGGCTTAGTTAAGGTAAGGTTGGTGTTGTTGATTTTGCCATCCTGTAGACATCCATAATAAGTTGATCACAACAATGCATACATATAATTACCTCACACCATGTTTGGTCAATTCACGGTGGCTTCCAATGCAGGCAATACCTTAAACGCCGTATTTTATAAACTGGCAGTATTTACAGTCATAAATCCCCATGAAGACCCCAAGCATGACATAATCAATCCAGCGCCATACCAGTCATTATGCTTATATCGTTTCATTTATTTTGGTTGTAGAATCCCAGCTATGGTAAGAGATCCATGATAACAGATCAGTTTTCCGATTAGACATAGAATGGTGACTTTTGATCTCAACCGAGGCCAATCTACTCAATGGGATTGAGCATGGGATTGGGAATTTAAGACCTTAACTTCCACTGCAACACCAGCTGTATTTCTGGTTCTCTAAACGTCATTGCCTGAATGTTGGCTTGTTAGTTTGTTTGCCTTTCATTTTTCCATTCTGATCCTAGCTACTTTTTACCCATACATCGACACAATGAGAAGACATATTTTCTCGACAGCTATAATTTTAGGCTACAGCATGCACATGTTACATTTAGTGAAGTCAAGATTATGTTCTGAATTTCCATCACATAACTCACACTGAATAACAAAGAACACATTCCTTAACCACGCACAACATAACTCCCAGTACCCTACCAGGTTACTGTGAGTCCCTGAGTATTAGTAGGCATCGAAAAACTCCGATGTGAGACCCAGTATATGATGCCCTCTGCCCCTCACATAAAGCTAAGCTAAGCAGTTTGTTATGTGTTGTAAAACTCTGTTACAAGGTTAATACCAAGTGTTGCCTTCAGTATCAGGAGAAGAGAACAGGTACTATCAACGCAAAAAATGGAAACTGTCTCTACTGAGCACGGTCCGGAAGATGGTTATGTTGGCATAAGCTAAAAGTCGTGCCAGTTAACACCTTCAGTTAGTTTGGAATAACGCATGTTCGTCTGTGAACAAGGCTGTAGCAATGTTCTGCATGTGCAGTAGGCATGTTGCCCTTTTAACTATTGATTCAGTTAGCATAGATTGAACTGCAGGACGTGGTCATGGGATGACACGACGGAATCGGATCACAGCTTGTTTCCAGGACATGGATAGGCACGTTACTTGTTTGAAATCCCTTTACAATTTAAGTTAAGGATGAGCAGAAAGGCTGCGACGTTAGCAACACAAGAACTCCTCTCTTTGATCGAAATTCTCTGAACTACACTCTGCTTTTCACGTGTTGTCGTTCAGTTTCAGATCTTGGCTACGACATGTTACATTACACTATTTCCACACTGCCATAGTTAGAAAATCAAGTACTGTAGTAAAACATTAACATTGCTTGCAAAAGGCAGAGCAATTATCTAAAGGACAGATAATTAAAACCAAGGCTTTGCACGACAACTGCGGATGCTTACTCGAGCTACGATGTCCGCGTCGACGACGGGGACGCCGGCGGACTTGAAGAGGCTGGACACGGTGCTCTTCCCCGAGGCGATCCCGCCCGTCAAGCCGACCAGCCTCATCTGAAATTTTGTTTGCACGAGACGATTTAGAGCGCGTGGAGATCAGCCCATGTGTACTTCTGCCTGTCTCACATTGGGGATTAAAAAAAAAGAAATCTCAATCTGATAACACGTAGGTACAGGGGACGCGAAATTCACACGGAGTTGAGCAAACAAGTACTCGGCCGTGGCGCTATACGAGGGTAGGGCGGCGAATCGAATGGGGAAATTCGCCGGCTGCGAGTGCCCTTGTCGAGTATAATTATCGGGTGGAAGAGTGGGTGCGATACCTTGCGATCTCGAGGGGGATGATCGCAGCACGTCTCCTCCTCGTCGCACCGCCGCTACACTGCAACTGCAAGCCTCTTCGTCGCCGGTCCGCCGCCGCCGCCGTCAGGTGTGGTGAGTCGGTAGCGAGTCAAACAGATATAGCTGAATTTCGACGAGGACTGGACTGTTAAAAGGGCCTCTTTTTTGTACTTGCGAATTAAAAGGGCCGATCTGTGTGTTGTTGGGCCTTCTAGGCTTGTTGCTTGTACTCCCTAACTTCCATGTTCGGAATGCCATTGACTAGGTTACACACGATTATGCCATTGACAAGTGGGATCTTCAAACGATGATCAGAAATGTTACGACAAAATCCAAAATATGTACCAAGACCCATGACATATTTAATCTTTCGACAATTGTGATATATTAATTATTTTGTGTAAACATACTCATATTGTATGGGTTTAATATCCTTTATTTCCATAATTTATTTTTTAAAAGAAATTGTCGCTGCTGCAACGCGCGGGGTGTGTTTCTAGTTGTTAAGACAATGGAATGACTGTCTTTCCGGTTTCAGCAGATAAAATCCGTGCATGGTCAGCATGATGTCATCCTTGATCACGGTCAGGAGGGATTGTAGTAACTCCAGGGCTAAGGTGTAACATGTATGGCGATGTACCTACACGGTAGCTCCGGATTATTATGTATAGTCAGTAGAGATGGAGAAGACTTATGCATAGACTAATTGTAAGGCCGGCCGATTCTTGGTTACACACGAGGAAAAAATCTATGGTAATATGAACTTATTGTGATAAGCAAGCGCATGTGATTTGACGGTTGAACAAAAACGCACCCAATAACGGAGATTATAAACGACCAAAGAAGCCCAGTCCTGATGACCCGCACGTGTGGTTTTCCAACAATACAAACTACAATCCCATTACCGGTTAGTATAGACTGTTGTTTCATAGCGATGCAATGTTAACTACTCCCTCTGTACCGGAAACACCGTCGTTAGGTTAGGCAGAGTATTTGTATAGGAGTAGCAGTTTCCTCTCGACACATTTTCCGGGTCGGAGTGAGTATTAAACTTGGGAGGAGGCGTGTCCTTACTGACAAAAATAACTTATATTGCATGTACTTATGATGATCACATCAACAGGTCACTGACATCTAGCTAGCTCATATCGAGATCGTGCGAAAATATTTGTATAGGGCTAGTTTCAGATCAGACTTATAGAAGCGAGCCAGCCAGAGCAACAAAGAGGAGGGAGCAGCAGGAGGTAGACCGGTTGAGTAAGGTGGAAAAAAGGAACGAGCTGCTCTTTGTGATGTATACGAAGATGTAGGAGAAATTTTCAAGTCATCCAGAGGGCGATCAGATTTAGATAGATCCTGCAGCTGATAGCCCATCTAACCGGAGGAGCAGTGTGGCTTCCACGGGGTTGCATGACGATGATGGAGAAGTCGATGCGTCACCAATGGATTGTTACCCCGCGAATAATATCGAAAGATAAGACTGATTGTGAGTAGCACCAGCCAATGAAGAACATATCCGTGAAGGTGGCCATCGGCTTTGCATTAAAAGTTGATACTGAAGTGTGTTGGCATTGCCGCGAGGTTCCACCTAGGTATGCTCGTGTTGGGGTGGAGGAAATTGTACCTGGATGCGAGACATTGGAGATTGACCACCCTGGCGCTGAAGGGGAGGCGACCCTGGCATGAAATTATTTTATGAAAAAAGAAATACATCATATTTTCAGTCTCGACGTAGAGGTCACGGTCTCTCTCACCCCCACCACCTCCAAGTCCATTGAACTTTGATACGGACGACGACGACACCTACGACTCCACCTCGATCTTCGCCGCCGCGTCAACAGCCTGAACCTTCGCCGCCTGAATCTTCGCTTCCACCCAATAAGTACAAGACTGGAAAGCAGAAGATCAGCCAGGTCAAGTGGGGTAACTTGACTAAGTGCCCGCCTCCGTCTACTAAGGCGAAATTATCGCCGCTTCCAAAAGTTCCCAAGAGTCCTCCCAGGTTTTCTTACCATAAGACCCCCTTGGAAATCGTGCTAGACGTACCAATTGATCCGAAAACAAGAGAGTACTTTAGGAAAATCGTTTTCAACCACCACAATCTGTTTTATACTTATTATGGGACTATGATCATGTTATTGACAAGGCATATAATGAGTGGCTGGAGGAAAGAAAGCAGAAGAGACGTGACGTTGCTCCGCTGAAGTTTGCATCCAAGATTGTGATACCAGAAGGGTATGATATTCCTGACATGACCTACAAAGAAATGATGGATTTGATAGAGGCCGACATGGATCCCGAGGCATTGCAATATCGTTTTGGGAAGGATCTGGTCACGAAGGAGGATTGGGCCAACCTACCTACAAGAATGCGAGCATTACATAAATGTTACAAGGATGACTCAGCAGACGAGGATGAGATACTGTCTGTACAAGTTAGATATGAGCATTACTTCATGGGAGAACAGACTATCCATATTGACTTTGACAAACTCTTTCAGTTATTCAACCAGAAGGCGCTCGACAAATCTATCGTCAGCTGCTAATCTCGTATTATTTTTCCTATAATATAATTGTCCTCACGACATTCTTTTGTATGCTACTATGCAGAATGAAAATTCTCGAGTGTAGGAGGAAAGGGATTTATCAAGTTGGGTTCGTTGACCCAGACCGAGTTCATATGCATACCTTAAAAATGCACCCGGTGAAAATAGAGAAGAAATTGCTCAATTTTTTGGAGAAACAACATTTTAAGAAGAGCATGTTGTTTCCGTATAACTTTAGTTAGAGTGTTACACGTTCATTTTTCCTTGTGTTCGTTAAGTTGATGAGTTAGCTAAGACTTAATATTTACTGAATTCTCTATGCGTTGATGTGTGTAGCCACCACTGGATTCTCTTCAATATTGAAATTGACTTGGGAAAAGTTCAGATTGAGGACTCATTGCATCGACCCATGACGGAGTACTGAAACATTATTGAAATGCTCCAGAGGTACTATATTGGCATCTTTTCTTCATTTCCTGAGTTCCAGATATGAATATATTATTTATTCATTTTCTTTACCGGGGCAGGGTATGAAAGCGGTTCATAAAACATGCCAGAGAAAGCCAATTTAAAACAAAGCTGACCTTTCAGCAAATCGATCGTAAGTAGAGTACTCTGTTTAGTTCTAGTTTCAATATCAGATTGTCATGCTTGATTATTACTTGATGAACTCTATTTACGTAAAGTGCGAGAGACAGCCACCGGCGACAAATCTATGTGGATATTACGTTTGCGAGTATATGCGCATATATGTTAATGAGCGGCTGGATATGGTGCTACGGAAAACATTTACATGTCAATTCACAATTTAACTCTTGGATGTATTTATATTGACCGTCTTCTCTTAATATATCCATCAAATGAATCAGCGCGAGCATCTCACTGCATATCAACGCTTTAGAGGAATTCAAAAGGAAATTTATAATTTCTGCTTGACGAGGTCATACTCCCAACAGGAGAATACAATATAAAACGTAAATATTGATTTTGATATAATGATCATGTTGGGACGACACTTATGTATATGATACATGTTTAACTTGATACGAGTCTTGTTGTATATATATGTAGCATATGGATCAATTCTCGTTAGACACTTCATATAATATATGCATCGATATGTGTAATTGTAGCGTACAAACAATAGTTTAAATCATAAATGAAACGGAAAACAGAAAACAAAATTAAAAATGCTAAAACCTAAAACCCTCGAACTTATTTGTCCCGGTTTGTTAAACCGGGACAAAAGTTCATCGCTGAGCAGCTCGCCTGCGCGTCCACGTGGATACCTATTTGTTCTGGTTGCAGAACATACCGCGACTAAAAGTTAGAGCCTTTAGTCCCGATTTCGTAGTCCCGGTTGGTAAACCGGAACTAAAGCCCTTTTCCAACCGGAATTGTTAGCATGTTTTCTACTAGTGGTAGCAACACATGTGCATTTAACTAATCAAGACTAATACCACCAATGTGGATATATGAACAATGTACTTTCCTATATGCAGCGGCGAACCTGTGATGGATTTTGTTAAGACATAAAATTGATTTAAGCTCAGTCTAGATTATCTTGATGAGCTTGTTCAGATCAAAGATAAATATGGTAAGGATTCTTGTTGTCTGTTTCTGACAGTTACATGTAATTACTCCAAAACATCACGAAGCAGAATATAGAATAATAGAAGACATGGTCAAGGGCAAGCTCCCATATTTGTTGACCAAGTTAAGTGTAAGGTGAGGGGTGAGGGAGTCAAACAGAAAACTGAATTTCAACGAGGAAGGAGGATAAAACTTTTTTTTTTGAATTTAGGAAGGAGGATAAAACTTGAGTCTTAGCTTAAACGAGAGTAAAAAACTTGGCTTGTCGTTCAAGAAAAAAAACTAGCTGGCCATCGGCCTGGCCCAGCACGACACAACACATCTTCTCCCGTGAAATAGACGGTGAGAAAAACTAAACATGACATATTACTTTTGCAACATTTCTCATTTATTTCATGCTGAAAACATTTCAATTATCCCTCTCTCTCTAAGGAAGCTACTGATTTCTTTGGGTCCGTCTATTCGTTCGAGGTATGGGTTACACGATGAGTTACCCCTATTAAGAAACAAAAAACAATAATAGTAATAATAATAATACAAAATTAAAAGGGAAGGAAAAAATGTTTTCTAGGAAAATGTAAAAAAGAACTACAAAGTAAAAAGGGGTAGGACCTTTTAGCGAAGGTTGAAAAGCTTCACATATTTGACACATACTTCTTCAGAGCTTTTTTTAAATTGCGGCCACCTCTCCACCCGCCCCCGACTGCCTCTCCAATAGTCGAACGACCCAAGAATCTCTCCCAGCGGCGCCCTCCTCCTCCCAACCGGCATCATTCTCCCGCTCGTCCCTCCTAGTGACTCAAGCAACAATCAAGCACAAATTGTGATCTATTTTTTATTCGACAGTTCAAGCATGAGAATGACGACAACTAATTGCAGCAATACTTGCGAGTCTCTAATCTATTTGGTAAGCTATATGACATAGTAAATATTAGGGACAAGGTACCCAACAATCCCTAACAACGCTTGTTTCAACTATTGCGGTAGTGCCAAATGTGAACTCTGAACTGATTTTTTTCATGTTAGCAATTCGCCTAAACTATGTCTATCAGAGAAATGAACAGTATGTGTAAAACTGCAGTAAAGTGAATGTATTGGCTTTGGACGTCAAAAGTTCAAGGTTAGATTTTTCTTGTTAAATATGATCTATATAAATTTTATTATTATATTTGTTATCATAATTTATTTATTTATTTTTAACTTATTTTCTACTAATAACGAGCATACCTAAAATTTCAAGGATTTACTTAGTGCGCATATAAAATTCTACTAAAACATTGGGTCTGAAACGGAGATTGTTTTGCCGCTTGGCATGGAAGACTACCTGGGTTAAAATCAGGGGCGGAGCTGGACTAAAGTTGAACCTGGTGCATTTTAGTCACCATTGTGCATTTTATCAGGATTAAGATGGTGCACAGACTGTTTTTAAGCTAACTCCTTAAGTAAATTGTGAAGTACCCTGATTCCTGTACATCACCCTAGAGCCATGCAGCTCCGCCCCCTGGTTAAAATCAATATGGTCTGCTATGTATTTCTGGAACAAAAGGATGAAGAGTGACACACATGTTGCTTGATGGATTCACCCAACTTTTCTGTTTGACGTGTTCCGGTTTCTTGTTCATTTGTTTTGAATGGGGTCGTGGTTGCGATCTGAAGAGTTTATTTGACGGGTCTTGGCGGTCGAGAAGTTGCATGCTCTGAGAATATTTTACATGTGTTTTTGTGAAGAATTTTGTGTGCGCTTTTTTGTAGTTAAATGGACAATTTACTTCTCCTTAATTATTACATCGGGGTTAAAGATTTTGTGCCGGTTCAGAAAATAATATCCACCACGTTAACGTTGTGTTGGACATCATGGGCCATGAAAGATAGGCCTGTGCTAGGGTGCAACTTGGGCCAAATTGAAAATGTACAGATATCATCTCTTGTGGTTGAACTTACTCATTGTAGTGCCTTGTCGGTTATGGATTTCTTTCACTATACTCATATCTTTTTTTTAATGTGACGCCATACATGTTCTCCGTTTTCTAATGGTGTCCTCTGTTAAACATTGAGCTCACAAGGATCAGAACGTGCATGTCCACCGTCCAACCCACATGCACGGATACTCCCAAGTAATTCATGATTGCACAACATGCCTTGCTTAATGTTAACTGTTTAACCCCTATCCATTGTTTTTTTTGGTTAACTGTGTCCTAATAAAGAAGGAAGAAGAAGACTCTAGACTTCCCTATGCATGTAGAAGTCATGAAAAATTATTTGGACACCGTTAACCAAAAACAAAAGTATTAGACAGGGGTTGGACAGTTGGCATTAAGCAATGCATGGTATGCAATCATGCATGGTGTACATTAATGGCCTCAATAAAGAAGCAGCCTCTAGACTTGGGCAGGGGTCCTGAAAAATTATTTGAGGACTCTGTAGAAGTCCTGAAAAGTTATTTGAATACAGTTAAACAAAAACAAAAGTTGGACAGGGGTTGGATAGTTGGCATTAAGCAATGCAGGGTATACAATCATGCATAGTGTACATTAATGGCCTCATTAAAGAACAAGACTCTAGACTTGGACAGGGGTCCTGAAAAATTATTTGACGACTATGTAGAAGTCCTGAAAAATTATTTGGACACCATTAACCAAAAACAAAAAAAATTAGACAGGGGTTAAACAGTTAACATTAGAGAGAATTCCTTATATGACTCTTTCTTATAATTGTGTTCCCTATTGGGCCCTAACAAAGTTCTTCTTCCTTATTTGACACCTAAATTTCTTTTCTTTCCTTATAAAATATGGTTACATGTGGTTGGCAGCTTTTAGAAATTATTGAGTTGGCCCTAACAAAGTTCTTCTTCCTTATTTGACACCTAAATTTCTTTTCTTTCCTTATAAAATATGGTTACATGTGGTTGGCAGCTTTTAGAAATTATTGAGTTGGCCCTAACAAAGTTCTTCTTCCTTATTTGACACCTAAATTTCTTTTCTTTCCTTATAAAATATGGTTACATGTGGTTGGCAGCTTTTAGAAATTATTGAGTTGGCCCTAACAAAGTTCTTCTTCCTTATTTGACACCTAAATTTCTTTTCTTTCCTTATAAAATATGGTTACATGTGGTTGGCAGCTTTTAGAAATTATTGAGTTGGCCCTAACAAAGTTCTTCTTCCTTATTTGACACCTAAATTTCTTTTCTTTCCTTATAAAATATGGTTCCATCGTCCTCAAATAATTTTTCAGGACTTCTACATAGTCCTCAAATAATTTTTCAGGACCCCTGTCCAAGTCTAGAGGCTGCTTCTTTATTGAGGCCCTTAATGTACACCATGCATGATTGCATACCATGCATTGCTTAATGCCAACTATCAAACCCCTGTCCAATTTTTTTATTTTTGGTTAACTGTATTCAAATAATTTTTCAGGACTTTTACAGAGTCCTCAAATAATTTTTCAGGACCCCTGTCCAAGTCTAGATGCTGCTTCTTTATTGAGGCCATTAATGTACACCATGCATGATTTCATACCATGCATTGCTTAATGCCAACTGTCCAATACTTTTGTTTTTGGTTAACGGTGTCCAAATAATTTTTCAAGACTTCTATAGGCATAGGGAAGTCTAGAGTCTTCTCATTCCTTCTTTATGAGGACATTAATGTCCCACTTCCTCACATGTGCTCTTGAGTTTTCTCCTTCCTTCTTTATTGAGGATATTAATGTCCCACTTCCTCCTGACGACCATATGAGTCTTCTCCTTCCTTCTTTATTGAGGACACTAATGTCCCACTTCCTCACATGGGCTTTGGATCTGGATCATTAGTGTTCCATCACGCTTGTAAGATTAAAGAAACAAAATCTACTGCCACCACAACTGACAGACAACATGTTCATGTCATATACTCAAATGGCCATCACAACTGGCAGACAACATGTTCATGTCAACAATATTTTGATGACGACATTTTAGGATCCCCAGGCGTTCAATGGAAAAGGGTCCAAAGTGAAGCAGTTGAATTTCTAGATGCATACTGCATTTTGCTTGTGTATGTGGAAGATGCCCGGAAAGGACCTCAGCCTCCGTCCAAATAAGTTTGGTATAGTACGACTTATAAATAGTGTAGTCTATAGCCCTCTTCTTTATTGACAATTAACACATGTGGTCTTTCAGATGCCCGGCAAGGAGTTCAGACTCCAATGATGGATCATAGCCTACTGGAGTTTCATATGGTCGTCACAACTGGCAAAGAGCCTCTTAATCTAAACAATATTTGAAAGCCGACATTTCAGGATCCACAAGTGTTTGTTAATTGGAAAGGGATCCTAGCTAAAACCGCAGCTCCTTGACTATTGGCCGTTGAAGTGTTTCAGTCCAACATCTTGAGATCTCAACGTGTTAAACAGTCAAAGACACAACTTTCTGTACAACCTGGGCCAGACTAGTATCCGATGACAATTTGTTGGCCGATTGAATTTCTGTACAACGCGCGGTATGGTGCCTAGAAATTCAGATTGGGGATCATCTTTAATTTTCTTCCTGTCGCCATGTTTTCCATTGTTGTAGCATGCTTGACACTGAAATACACGCTCTCATGGATTGCATGAGTATAGGTGTGTAATGCCTCTCCCATTGTCAAACAATTGGTTCCCACGATCTGCTGACGGAGTAGTGAACGGACGAATCAACGCTAGGAAGGAGTAATTAGCTAGTTTCTGCATGCGTGCGGAAGAGGTTCTGCGCGAGGAATGGAATATGTTCACACATGGAAGACCCCATGCATGCAGTAACAAGTGAGAGAAAAGTGGAATATGTTCACACAGCAAAACTGGAGTGTTCATGCCGCAGCGTTTCCTCATCAGTTTGTTCCACGGGAATAGGAAATAAGTAATTTTGGGAGGGGGGGAGTAATTTGCCTAATTAATTAATGCTTTGTGGCCTTTTTTTATAGTTTGATTTTGAACAAATAGATTTTGGTGAGGAGCGTTAGAGCAAGTCCAGCAGTTTCACTAAAATGTCTCCCCTATATGTCCATGTAGGGGACTATCCTTAAAAAAAATCTTTCATAAAACTTATGTAACTACAACAGTTTCCCTAAAATATCTCCCCTATTTAATATTTTAAGAATATTGTATAACTAACATTTAAAATCCAATGGCTACCTGCAATTGCCAACTTGTCGCTGGATAGGAGTCTTCCACCTCCCCTACTTGTAGGGGAGACGAGCGAGCAGAACCGGGGGCGCCTATAAATTGGGGAAGCGTTGAACTGCTGGGCGGTTGTTTTTGTGTTTTTCCCCCTAAAAAACGTATATGGGAGTGTTTAAGGGAACTCCTGGACTTGCTCTTATACACCTAAACAGAGGGAGTATGATCACCTAGTGAGCGAGATCAAGAAGCTCATGGAAGCAAGGGAGTTTATTCCACTTAAAATTGCTCGGTCCCAAAGTTGGATTGTGGATTAATTGTCTTGCTAACTATAGTGGCACTGAAGGTAGTACAGCTAGCCCCTTCAATTCCTTTCTTCTGTTAGAAGATTGTAACCCTATGATTATTAAAGAAAACTCACACATTCCCCCTAAAAAAAGATAAATATTGTTATATGTAACACATATACTCAAATAGTATTAGAACTGTAGGATAAATACAGTTACTTATTTGATAAAAACAGAATTACACAGTGAAAACAAAAAAGGAACAGAAGCACACATAAGAAAAGCCTAAGCCAAAAATAAATGAGAAGATCAAATATAACACTGTATGCATCATCCTATCCAGACACAAGCCCTCCTTGGAAATCAGTTATACGCAGAGTCTTCTTGGTGGCCTTAGAATAGAGGGGTGCGTCGTCAAACGCGCCAGCACTTGGTGCCGTCGCCGGAGAAGATCGCGGGTGTGTGGTTGCTTGGCGGCGGGAACCAGAGCCAACAATCGTACTGGTAGAAGAAGACGTCCTTGACGGATAACACCTTGTACATGAGCGTTAGGGAAACGGTGACCTTGAGGTGCAGCGTCCCCTCCGCGCGCTCCTTCTGTAGCTCCGCCGCGACACTGGAGTCCACGGTCACCACGCCATTGAACTCTGGGTGCAAAACCTGCATGCATGCACTCCATCAGCTTTAATTTCACAGTCATGTCGATCAGGATTCAGGACTCAGGAATGGGGTAGTGTGGGGTACGTACGGTAGTGTTCTTGGGTCCCTGGATAAAGCCTGGGAGCACGTCGTCGCTGGGGCCGAGCCTGATGTCGTTGTAGAACACGGATGCGGCGACGTCGAGGTAGCGGATTGCGAGGCGGTGCGAGTTCTGGAAGCTGAGGTCGACGGCTAGGCCGTACCGGAGTGCCGGTGTCGTACTGGAAGCGTTGGTGAGGTCGAAGGCGGCGAGGACGGCTGAGTCCGTGTGTGGGTGGAAGCGATCGGGGCGATAGATGAGCCAATAGATGAGGAAGGTGGCGCTAAGCGGCGTCCATGCCTGCGCGCACCCCCATGCGCATCCGAAGCAAGAAGTCAAGAGTTTGAAGAAACCCTTCAACCCAGCCATGACAGCACTCAGGTGTGGTGATCTATTTGCTAGCTAGTCTGCTATCCCGGCCGAACATGGATGGAGAAGAGCTGGCTTACCATCAGCAGGCGTGGATGATATTGATATAGGAATGGAGATCTGGGCGGGGCCGCGATTACATATATGGACTAATGGGCAAGTCCATTTGTTTATGCATTGCTGAGGTGTTATGGACCTTGATCGCTGGCATCATCGATGGAGATGATCTATATATAGACTCTACCACAACCCTCTCCATGAAAACCCGCCCTGTAGTCATAATGACGAACACGGAGAACACTTTGAGTCCGAGTGAAGAACCCCAAATAGGACTCGCCCATGAGATCCCCATTAGTCCGAGTAGTGATCAAGAACCCAAAATAGGACTCGCCCATGCGATCTCCATTAGTCCGAGTGAAGAACCCCAAACAGGACTCGACGATGAGAGCCCGAGTGAAGAGCCCCAACTAGGAGTTGCCGATGCGCTCTCCATGAGTCCGAGTGAAGAACCCCAAATAGGAGTCGCCCATGCGCTCTCCATGACTCCGAGAGTGAAGAACCCCAAGAAAAGACTCGCCCATGCGTTCTCCATGAGTACGAGTGAAGAACCTGAAATAGGACTCGCCGATGCGCTCTCCATATATCAGAACTGCTCCACTATGTATGTGTAGAAATACAGATATTCTTCACACATGCATTTTTTTTAACTTTGTTTTATTGGTGACCATTTTCTTGATGTGCAGGGGGGGTCAGCTGTGGCTCGCATTGAAGGATGCAGTAGGGTGGAAAGGCAAGATAGTCTTGTTCACCTGCAAGACGATCCTCAACTACGCGGAGACCGCGTTCGGCTTGTTCATCCTGTATCTCATCTACTTCCGCCCATACGTTATCAGGCCACACATCGACACCGCAGCCCTCGCCGCCTTCGACCTCGGCCCCGGCAACGACACGCTCCGCTACGACCTGGCCCTCAACGTCACCTTCTGGAACGACCACCGCATCTGGGCCATCCGCTACAACCACTTCACCGCCCGGCTCTTCTTCAACGGCACCCAGATCAGCCCGCCGGACGACACCTACCCCAAGTTCAAGAGCAGGACGCGCCGCCACCGCACCCTACACCCGCTGATGCGCGGCCGTGCCAGCAAAGTTAGCGCCGACACGGCGGAGGAGTTCTCCTTGCAGCGAGCGCGGGGGTGGTACGCCCTCGAGGTCAGGCTCCGGGCCAAGCTGACTTATGTCATATGGCCCACATACCACCACTACTACTACGAGTACGACTGCTGGATGAAATTCCCCTCCATCGCCACCGCCGCCGCCAAGCCGGCGATCGACGATACCGCCACCTGCAGCAAGGGCAAGCGCTTTGGCCTGTCCTAATTAGTTTACTTTGCTTTACCGTCATCATCTGTTGTGTTTGCTTTCAACTCTTTGCTGGTTCTGTCCATCGGCGATGCATTGCGGTTCAAAGGGTGGAATTAATATATGGGACATATCGAGTGCTTTCTTTGGTTTCAGCGCTCAGCTTGACTAGCCAGCTACTGCTTTCTTTAGTCAGTCAATTCGTTCAAGGAATGGGTTACACGATGAATTTATCCCCTATTAATTAAGAAACAAAAAGTAATAAGAATTACATGAAAATCAAAAGGGAAGTAAATAAATGAATGGCTTTCCTAGGAAGATAGGAAAATGTAAAACAAAATCACAAAGAAGAAAAATGATAGGACCTTATATCGAAACCTTTGAAAGCAACTTCTTTGCTATATTAACATAAATACAGATCCTGACAAACATGAGATATGATTTAGTATAATTTTGCTTCTCCATATAAAGTGGTTTACATATAGTACTTCCATTCATTCCTATATATATTATTGGATGACGAGTTGGAGCCCAAGACGAGGGAACCATACGCTCATATGGAAACTTTACGAACATCTAATTTTCTTCCCTTTTTTTCCGGATGAAAGCTGAAAATAAATAAGCCAAGGCTGCCTTTGAACACTTTGGAGCAATTTTCCCTGATCGGAGCTGAAAGATGAATAGCCATTCATTTATGAAATGACCTCAAGACTATCTCATTTCGCTTATCTTATATCTATTCCTTGGAAGAGCAATGTCAAAGGAGTAAACGTGACTCGCGAAAAATGTTCAGTGTCAACTGTTTTAATTACTGGTATTGTGTGTGTTCTAGTCTTCAGTCTTGCCAAATTTATCGTTACACTAGTATGGTTTATTTACTTCTCCCGTAAGGACTAGTATGGTTTTATCCAAGTTTGTCCGAGAGCAGGCCCAACAGGCCCAACAAGTTAATTCTCTGAAAAATAATTGACGCACAATTCTTAGGAGCCCGGCGTTACGGAGTAGATCAGTAGATGTCTCCACACTCAGCGCATGCCACCACCGTTGAGGCTGGACAATGGAGGTTGCGTCGGCCGGCTCATGCTCTCTTCAACTACAGTCTACTGCACCAGAACATGACGGCCACGTGAGGGAATCGACTACTTCTCAGCAACGATGACTACACTTCGGTGAGATGCAGGCCTACCGAAACAAATCTCCAAGAAAACGTACATTCAACAAGCTAATTAAGCTACTATCTAGCTGCATTCATTTGCAAGCTAGCATCCCAGCGACTGAGCGCCGTTGTTGCTAACAGGGTGCGCGCTTTGTGCATGAGCGCGACTCTCTTGGGCCGGGCCTGCCTACGGACTTTTTTTTCTCTACCAATTTTGCACCGCATGTCGGTAGTATGAATCATACTACAGGGCGGAGCTACAGTGTACGGCCGGGGTCAGTTGACACCGACGACCTCGGCCCAAACCCTTGTACATGTAGGCCCTTTTGAAAAATGACCCCGGTGAAAAATTAAATTGACCCCAGCCCATGAGCAATCTGGCAACAAGGCTTCATGCGTGGAGACAAAAAAGAAATAAGACTTCATGCGTGTACTACTTTTGATAGGGCCAAAAAGGGAATAACTAGGTGCTAGCAGGCCACAGCCCGCCTGATCAATCTGTTCGATATTTTCCCTGAAGCTGGCGGCTGTACCTCATCGTTTTGATCGATACACACGTCCATCTTTCTAGTTTCCACGAAACGTCGCCGGACGCACCATTGCCGCCACCAGGCCGGATCGGCGCTCCTCTCCCATTGACGGGAATCGAATCTGCTACGATTCCAACTCCTAACTGTAAGAGCGACTAAACCCGATCGCTTCCATACCTTTGGTAAAGATTTAATACGCGAAATCCTTAATCCGATAGTACTGTCTTAGGGTTTCTAATATTTGTTAATTTTTTAAATTGTTTGAAGGTTTCGGTGGGTGATCTACTTATCACCTGGATTGTATTTGCACTATCATCATTGCAGTATTGCTCCCCCATCGCAATGTCAGGTAAGATGTTAATAATTTTGATACAGTACATGTAGTCAAACTGTTAGTCTGTTACTAAATATTAATTTTACATGTATTTCTTCCCTAACGGTCTCTTGCTTTTTAGCAGGTAGTAAAAATACATTGGAGCGTTTCTGGAATCTGAAAAGAAAATCACCACCACCCAATACTGGTGATCATGATTGTGATGAAGGTCCATCTAATATTGCACGTGCTACTCGTCCACGCCCTTTGCCCGTGCGTCCAACTCCAAGAGTGGTAGATGTAACTGAAATTCTTTAGGACCCTGCCGATAGGTGCAGAATATCAGCTTATGTAGGACCAAAGCTACAAGATGACATGAGGCGGAAATATTTAACAAGAGGTCCGTATAGACCACAACCGGGTTTCAAGTATCCACAGAAGATGATAGCGGGTGGCTTGCGCCGGTTTAGTATAAAATGGTATAAAAAGTATGACTGGATAGAGTACAGTGAGAAGAAGGATGTTGTGTTATGCTTATATTGCTACTTATTCAGAGATTCTATTGAAGGCCAAGGGGGAAATGATGCATTTTTAGTCGATGGTTGGAATACTTGGAACAAGTCTGACAGACTAAAAGATCATGTGGGTAAATCTCCTAATAGCTTTCATAATACAACTGTCAAAAGGTGTAATAATTTGCTGAAACATGACCAGTCAGTTGTTGTTGCACTGGACAAACAAAGCAAAGTCACTCAAGAGGAGTATATGATACGTTTGAATAATTCCATAAGTGTTGTTCGATACTTGTTGCATCAAGGTTTAGCATTCCATGGCCATGATGAGTCAAAAGAGTCCAAGAACAAAGGGAATTTTAGAGAGTTGAAAATTGTTTTGGCTGAGCCAAAATGAGAACACAAAGAGGATTGTGCTTGTCGATGCTCCAATAAATAATCAAATGGTAGCTCCAGAAATTCAAAGGGACATTGCTGAATGTTATGCCGAGGTAATAAATTATTTCTTTTGTCATTTACTTTATGTTCTTATTAACATGTACATATGGCGTGAGTTCCTAGTTATGAAGCTGATTTCTGTTTTGTTTTGTGCAGATCATAGTCAAATCTATTGTCGATGAAATTGGTGGTGGTGTGTTCTGTTTGTTGGTTGATGAGTCCGCTTATGTTTCTGACAAAGAACATATGGCTGTAGTTTTGCGGTATGTCGACAAGTTTGGAGCAATTAAAGAAAGACTTATTGGTGTTGTTCATGTGAAGGAGACATCTGCTTCATGTCTCAAATCCAATATTGACCACTTATTTCATAAGTATGGACTAAGCATGAAAAAAGTTCGAGGCCAAGGTTATGATGGTGCTAGCAACATGCGAGGCGAGTTCAATGGTCTACGAGCTTTGATCATGAGGGAGAATAGCTCAGCATATTATGTTCACTGCTTTGCTCACCAGGTTCAACTAGTCATTGTGGCAGTAGCTAAAAAGAATGATGATGCTAGCGACTTTTTTGACATGATATCTCTTCTTATTAATGTGGCCGGAGCCTCTTGTAAGCGTAAAGATATGATTAGAGAGAGCCAACAAGAGAGAGTGAAGAAAGCAATTGGATGTGGGCAACTTAGCACCGGCACAGGATTAAATAAAGAGCAATCGCTTCAAAGAGCAGGAGACACTCGCTGGGGTTCTCACTATAGAACTCTTTCGAGTATAAATAACTTGTTCCCTGATATTATTGATGTGCTCAAATATGTTGAAAAAGATGGACCAAATGATGGAAAGAAACGTGGTCTCTTAGATTATGTCAAAGATTTTGACTTTGTGTTTCATCTACACTTGATGTTGCTTATCTTAGGACATGCAAATGCCTTATCTCTATCATTACAGAGGAAAGATAAGGACATCTTGGAGGCTATGCAAGAGGTGAAGTTGATAAAGAAAAGATTTCAGCAAATCAGAGATAATGGTTGGGACTCTTTACTGGAAAAAACTCACTCATTTTGCGAAGAGCATAATATTACGAAGTTGGATATGGAAGAACAATATATATGCCGGCATAAACCAAGGGCGAAGACCAACCGCACTAACTATGAGCACTGCAAATATGATTGCTTGAACCCTGTTATTGATTTGCAGCTTGGAGAGTTTAATGATCGTTTTACTGAGATAAATTCAACTCTTCTTACCCAAATGGCTGCATTTAGTCCCAAGGATTCATTTGGTGCTTTCAAAGTTGAGACCTTAGTGGATTTGGCTAAGTCATATCCGGATGATTTCAGTTCCATTCAACTGAAGGATCTTGCACAGGAGCTTACATTTTACATTGATAATGTGCGAGCGGATGAAAGATTTGCGAATCTGAAAACTATCTCCACACTTGCTAAGTTGATGGTTAGTACAAAAAAGCACATGGCATTTCCTTTGGTATATGAACTCCTCAAGCTAGTTTTAGTTCTGCCAGTTGCCACTGCATCCGTTGAGAGGTGTTTTTCAGCAATGAAGATAGTGAAGACAGTGCTACGTAGTCGCATTGGTGATGATTTCATGAATCACTGTGTCATTTGCTTCTTGGAGCAAAGACTTTTATATTCGACTCCTCGTAAAGATGTGATAGATCGATTTCTCATGATGGGAGACCGTAGAGGCCAAAAAAGATAGAGGTACCTATTTTGTAATGAATTTATTTTCGTATGATATTAAGGGTTATTGTTTCTTATTTATGTGAGTTTGCTAAATATACATTATAGATGTGTTAAATAATACCAGCTGCACGTGTAGCCGTGCTAGCAATATATATAAAAATGGGGTATGTTTTATAGACGCACATTTTGTCTGCTTATACTTGTTGACCCCGGCGACCATTTTTCCTGGCTTCGCCCCTGATTACTACTCACCTTTTTTACACTAGTATGAATTGTTAGGGGCCGTTAGATGCATGGAAATAAATGGCTGTAATTCAATTGGGGGTACCGCAAAAGGCCTCTAAATAAATGAAAGGCTTTCCTAGGAAGATAGGAAA
Source organism: Poa annua (assembly GCA_026929855.1). Lineage (NCBI taxonomy): Eukaryota > Viridiplantae > Streptophyta > Magnoliopsida > Poales > Poaceae > Poa > Poa annua. The sequence goes on along the minus strand of CM049428.1, from coordinate 3,574,054 downwards.
ATGTAAAACATAATCATAAAGAAAAAATGATAGGACCTTTTATCGAAACCTTTGAAAGCAACTTCTTTGCTATATTAACATAAATACAGATCCTGACAAACATGAGATATGATTTAGTATAATTTTGCTTGTCCATATAAAGGGGTTTACATATAGTACTTCCAATCATTCCTATATTATTGGATGACGAGTTGGAGCCCAAGCTGAGGGAACCGTACGCTCATATGGAAACTTTACGAACATCTAATTTTCTTCCCTTTTTTGTGGGATGAAAACTGACCAACAATAAGCCAAGGCCGCCTTTGAACTCGTTGGAGCAATTTTCACCGGTCAGAGCTGAAAGAGGAATATCCATTCATTTAGAAATGACCTCAAGACTATCTCATATACCATTATCATTTCATGGAAGAGCCATGTTTTTTCTGGAGCGATCAACCGGGGGCCCAAAGGGCCAGCCTGAACCATTTTCAATAAAACATAAAGGGCAGAAACAAGCGGTTGCAACTTAGAACTAAAAACCTAGCTAAAAAACTAAAAACTGAAGCAAAACAAGAGAAAAGAGGGGTAGGTGAAATATGAGCTGTCTAAAAATGCTCATACTTAGACCTAAAAATAGGGGGGGAAAACATGCATCCCGAAAGAAGAATAAATAGTGGCCAACAATGGCCTTTTTAAAACTGAAACTTAGATTGCGGCAAGGTGGCGGAACATTGTAGCCCAGTCACTGAGAAGCGACTTTGAGCTCGGCTGAGTACATCTGCTGGTCCAAAGAATCAGATCCTACGCGCATCTCCGGAAGAGCAATTTAAAAGCAGTAAACGTGACCCTCAAAAAATGTTCAGTGTCAACTGTTTTAAAACTGTTATTGTGTGTCTTCCGGTCTTCAGTCTTGCCACACCTGCCACTAGTGGAAAAAGAGGCTCTAGTCCCGGTTCCAGAGGGCCTATAGTCCCGGTGTAGCAACCGGGACTATCAGGCCGGGACTAGAGCCCCCCCACCCTTTGGTCTCGGTTCAATACGAACCGGGACCGCACCCCCCCACACCAATTAGAGCTCCGTACGTGGAGGTGGCAGGGCGCGCGGGGGCGAACCCTTTAGTCCCGGTTCGTGTTACGAACCGGGACTAGGGTTTTGTTTTATTTTTTACATTTCAGGGTTTTGTTTTTTTTATTTCAGGGTTTTGCTTTTTTTTTATTTCTGGGTAGGGGTTTCGGATGGTACCACGTCGATGCGTCGGGGTAGGGGTTTCGGATGGTACCACGTCGATGCGTCGGGGTAGGGGTTTCGGATGGTACCACGTCGATGCGTCGGGTAGGGGTTTCGGATGCTACGACTTCGATGCGCGAAAAACACGTATAAATTATTATACAAAGCTACATGAATGCATCATGCATATATACAATTACATGAAAATCATGTGTTGATAACACATACACAATTAAGTACGCCTGGTACATGAAGATCAGGTTTCCCGGTTCCAGATACTTAGAAGTATTTTGTTACATGGAGATCACTATATTTTACATGTCTGCACTAGTCAAAATAGTGGTACTCTCCGGTCTCCGGTATGACATGGGCGAGGTAAAATTCTGTCAACTCCTCTGCAAGTGCCCTGAAACGGGTCTTTATTGGTAACTCGTTGCGCTTTCTTGCCAACTGTACAAAAATGACATCACAATGAATACATGAGATATGAAATGAATAAAACTCATCACGATTGATGGTACAAAAATAATGTTGTGACTAGAGCTTTACGTACTTCGATACTTCTTTTGCTCTTCAAACTCTCGTTGACCACAGTGTGCATGTACTCGCAAACGTAGCATCCACATAGATCAGTCCCTATTGGTTGTTTAAGGCAAGTCTGTATAAAAATAGAATTTAATCAAATAATAATAAAGTATGATAATGGTGCATGGGCCTAGTTATAGTACTACTTACATCGTTACTACGCCAACGCAGTTTCTCTGGCCATCCACTGTTCGGATGTTCCGCGAGGAACATTTTCCAAACACTGCATGACAAGAAAATGAATGAATGAGTCATAAATTCTTTGATATTAGGAAATGAACGAAAGGGGCGATAAGAAAAGAAAGTACCTTGCCACCAAATCAAAACAGGTCTTGTATTGTTTAGGGCATCTTCTTAACGAGTCAAGGACAACAATTTCTCCTTTCCGTAAGTCAATAACGATAAGAATGTAGTGGGAGCTACGCATGTTTATAAATAGTCATGCATAACTCATCAATTAAACTTAACATCGGGTGAGAAAAATAGAATGTGTAATAAGCAGTAACACTCACTTAAAGTTGTAAGACCATAATATATATTTTTTGTAAGCTTGTCGCTTGAAAAATATTAGCAAATTCCCCGGTGTATCCTTGTTAAGTATTGAATCAATTATGTTATCTTCATGCATTATAAAGGGGTCAATGAACCCAATGTGGTTGATTTTCCGCTTCTTGCATTCGAGCATCTTCATTCTGCGTAATGAAGCACACAAATATTATAGAGAGGATTATCACAGACAATGAATGAGTAGAGCTAATTAAAACATTAAATTACAGGAATAGATCACTTACAGACAATAGGAACTCATGATAGCTTTGTCGAGGGCCCGGAGATTGTATAACTGAAATATTTCGGCGAAGTAAAGGACAACGAGTATTCTTGGAAATAATGCTCTTCCTTAACTGCCATCATGAGAGCGTCTTTATTCGTCTCCTTTGCGATATTCTTGTACCAGGCTTGAAATTGACGCATTCTTGTGGGTAAGTCGCTGTCGACAAAATCTTCCCCGCGAACATAAGTACGAACGACATCCGCGAAGGGGATATCATCTCCCGAATATACCAGCTCCCGCACATTGATGTTTTTGAGAACTCTGTCATCAAGTACCTTGAACGGGGGGGGGGGGGGGGGGGGGGCGACTGTGTGTCTTGTTCTCCGAGTTGGGCAATTTGTTTCCCTTTTTTCGACCGATCATCCATCTCTTCGTCATATGACTTACCAATGTTGCGATCATAGTCTGTTGGCGGCGATGGTGGGGGTTGTATAGGGCATCGATGCAACGGTCAATTATCTCCTGAGGAATTCCGGCAGTAAATTTTGCAGGAGGCAATTGTTTCGCTAACGCTTTCTGTTTCTCGCCAGCAAGCCAGGCATCCATATGTTCTTTGCAGGCGATATCGTTTTCCTCGACGGTTCTCTCCCAAGGTAACTTTGGAGTAGGCGACGGTGTTTTCTGCTTTCTAGGTTTCTTCCTAACGGGAGAACCAGACTGGCGCCTACTCGAGAGCGACTTAACATTCTGGCGGACTGGCACAGACTGCGATGGCCTCGCGCTAGGAACCCTCTCGGGGGGCGGTTGGCTTTGCTGTTGAGCTGGAGATGGACTCGGGCTGGGGTCCCTATCGGGGAGGTGTGGGCTTTGCTGATGGGGTGGAGATGGACTCCGTCTTTATCCCTCTTGAGGAAGAGTGGACTTTGCTGGTGAGCTGGACTCCTAGAACGAGGAGTGGACTTTGCTTGTTCTGAAAGGACGATGTATTTCTTGGGCCATAGGGCGAAGGCATGCTTGACGTCTGCCAACGTTTTCTCCTCGTCACCTCCAGGTAACTCAAGTTCCAAGGTTTCAAATCCCGGCATAATTTCATCCACCCCGACACGAGCGTAGCCATCTGGAATTTGACCACAATGGTAGAGTTCTCCAGGTTGAATTACTAAAGCTTGCCCCACCGCCACCTTCAAAGTTATGTTTCTCATTGCTATATGTAGCTCACAACCTGTAGGCTCTGTGATGTCATCCACTGGGTAGGCACCAACATCGACCTGACACGTGGAACCAACGCTGATTCTACGCTGAGATGGGGCGGCATCTGCTTCATGGTCTAATTGGTGCCGCTATAATTCCGTTCTTTGCTCCTTCAATGCTTTTATTTCCGCCCGTTGCTCCTTCATTTCACGTTCCAATTGTAATATCCGGCCGGCCTCCTTCTTCTTACTTCTGCTACGGCTTCTATAAGTGTGAGCGGATTCCGGCCACGCAGTCTTAAACGTAGCACCGCCAGGAAAGACTCGAGCTCGTCCAACATGTTCAGGATTCCCCAGGGCTCGTGTCAGCTCGTCATCCTCTCTATCGGGTTTGAACACACCATTGCGAACATCATTAATTGCTTTTTCAAGCTTCTCTTTGATTATGTCAACGAGAACCTTCCATTTTCCCCTTCCAACAATCTCTCCGGTTTTAGGGTCCAACATTGCCCCATGCGCGAACAGCCAGAATTTTGACCTCTCGGGCCAGTCAAGTGTCTTTGGACGGACCCCCGATCGAAGCAGTTTTTCTTCATAGGCTAACCACTTAGGAATGGCGCTCTTGTAGCCACCTATCCCCAATGTATGGTGGTGTACCTTCAGCCCAACATTCAATTTATTTATCTCCGATCGGGCCACAGCCATAGGTGATTTCCTATACGCCTTAAACGCCGCCCATTCAGATTCTAACTTCTTCCCTTGTGCTCCACTGAAATCTGGATCTTCTTTTGTTTCTTCATATTGATTCCATAACTTTTTCTTCCAGTTCCGAAATTGTTCCGCCATCTTAATAAGAGTCCACTTCTTGAGGTTGTCCTTCTTCACTTTAGAGAGATCTGGCGGGAGGGTGAAATGTGACAACAGCGTGTTATAGATCAAATCCTTAAGAACTTGGTGGACATAACATGGGTCCTCCACATCTGCGGCCGCCGGCTTATTCCATTCGCGTATGCTGATTGGGATCATGTCCCTAACAATAACTCCAGCTTGACTTATAAATTTGCTGCGGTTCTGTTTTGGTTCGAGCGGTTCGCCGGAATCAGCAATTTTCTCAATCGTTAACTTTGGATCCTCGCTCGTCATTCTTTTTGCCTTGCCTCGAGGAGCACATGGTGGCTGCTTTTTCACAGATTTGCTTGATCCGGATGGCTAAAAGAAAAATGAGTCGTTAATAAATACAACACAAATCAATTAATGCATGTAGTTAACAACAACATATCGTCATATTTATTATAAATACATATACACCTCTCCGCCGGAGTTTGTTATCACCACATCTCGTGACTCTATTCCATCACCAAAGTCATTCAAAAATTGTTCGAAATCATAATCATCTACATCTCCTCCAGCTCGGGCATCATTAAAAATAAGTTGTTCCATTTAGTCTTCCATCTCTTCGTCTCGTTGAAATTGTGCTTCTTCTATCTGCTCGTCTCGCAAGTGCTCCATAGCTCAAATGTACCTGCAATCAATAAAATTTGCAATCAAGTTTAGATTTATTCTAAAAAGATACAAGTATGCAATCCTATAAATTACACGAATATGAATATTGGGTTAAATGATTGTTTAAAATATTCTATAAATTACAATGTACCTGTTTACTACTCAAGCATGTCAAACTAATGCACCCAAGTATAACTCTCATAAATAAAGCTGGGAGGAAGCAGCTGATACAACTGGGTCATATATATATATATATATATATATATATATATATATATATATATATATATATATATATATATGATATATTCATACTACCCTCGGGTGTAGTTACCCCCTAAGTATTTAGCCTCCACGTGTCCCGAAGAGTTGTTAGGAATCCAGGCTGCTATTTACGATCGCTCCCGTGGGCAGCACTAATGGGTTAGCGGGTTAGCTTATTCGGTCATTAACTCAACTTTTTTGTTGCGGTCAACAAATTTTCAAATTTGAACGATCACGTCCTTATCTCATCTGCCGAACCAGAGGATTGTGGTTGTTAGTTACCAACAGACTACTTGCTTTTCAGATGGTTATTCTTGATCGATCGCGGCCGATAGGATAGAGTCGTGTCACGCACTGCTCCTTCTTTTCTTTCGTGCACCTGACCTGATCGCTAGCTACTAACTCGTTACTCAATGTGTTCAACGGAAGATGAGCCATAAGAATTTCTAAATCACTTATCCGATCAGCATACTAAAGCAGGATGAATAAATTAGGCCTAGATTATACTTCATATTTTAGCAGCACGTAGCACAAGCTATCTGTGTACTCATGTTTTTCGGTGCCTCATACTACCGGGAATTATTTGTTAATCATGTTTATTATTGTTGCATACGACATACTCCATACCTTATTTTCGCAAGTACAATACATATTATAATATGACGACCATACTCCTTAGTCCTTACCTCATGTGACATACTCCTACCAATTGTACGACATGCAAAATCCTACAAATGCGACATACTCCATAATACATACTACCTGCTCAATTATACATACTCCATAATGTCGCATCAGGTATGGAGTATGGATGTATCACATATTAAGATGGTCATATGTATAGTTCAGCAAGGTGGTAGTATGATTACTTATAGAATGTTGTATGTACGATGGTGTATGTTTCCTTGTATGGATTATTATGGTCCTAATACATAAAATAGATGGTAGTATGTCCCATCAGGTGGAGTATGTTTGAAGATTAGGAAAACCAGTATACATTGTTTTAACTCGGATAATCAGACTGGAAGCTATTTAGTAAATCAGTTAATTTATCAACTTTAAAAACTTAATTTATCAGGGGCCTTAAAATGATGGTATGTCCAACTGTTCAAATAATTACCATGTTTTTTTTGTGACAATGGATGTAAAGTGGGGCATTTAATCCTGTTCCCACAAAACAAATTGAAGGAGACATACCCGCATGCTACAAGCCACATACTAGCAGTTAAATTTCAGAACTCAAATTTACATATGTACTTTTATACATGACAATGTTTTCATAAAAGGAAGATCAAATCCAACGACTTTCTTCTCGAATACAAAATTACATCGAGCCAAGAACACAAATTCTATTTAAAAGAAAAAATAATTCAGACTGTGGCTTTTAACATTGCCGACTATAAATACCAAATATCCTAGAGTGAACAAAAAATATAATGCCGAATTCTTTCATTTTCTATGAATCTGATGTCAACAGGTCGTCCTAACGTTGTGGCCAGGAAGGCTAAATCACACCATTGCAAGAAGCAAGTATTCTTCCATCCATCCCATGATGAAGTGACGAAATTAATCTACAATGATAGTTATTGCGTGATCGATGTGAGCTCATCAATCCCTCTCAACTACATCCATCGTTCTAACGTAGTGCCTGCAAACCAAAAAAAACTAGTAAGAGATTTGCAATGAAAAACACGATCTGATACTACTAGGTACTGATCAGATTAGATTAGATGGATATATAGTACTTACACAAGAGAAATCATGATGTGTATACGTAGCACCTTCCTTGGCCGGCTGATCAGATCCGTCTCTCCACACTTCCATGGTTAGCACAATCCTTGGCTAGATGCATCAAGTCTCTTCATGTCCATCACGATCACTCCATAATTCTAGAATAGAAAATTGGAGCTGTTTGTTTCTAGTTTGAAACAAGAGCCTCGGTGCGTATTATATAGGCAGCGTGGCGTCGTACCTGCCTCCCAAATAATCAGCTTCCTAGTTTATCCAAAGAAAAGCTTTTCTCTAATCGGTAATTAACCAGGACATGGGTTAACGGGTTTGGTTTGGAGATCACGTACGTTTGTGCACCCAAAAACAGGAGATGGTACGGCAGTGGACACGTGGAGGCAAAATAAGTAGGGGGTAACTATACCCGAGGGTAGAAACCATTTGCATATCTAACACACAAAAGGTATAAGATTTAATTTCAGACCTCGGCTAACTCACATCACAGTTCAAACAAATATCTGCAACCCAAATTCCATACACATAATGAAGGCAATATCTCATCTTCAGACCTCAAGTTCTCCAACAACTAAAATAGATTTAAATTCCATCAGCTTTATATACATGTTGTAGACATATCGAGGAATCTAGAATTCAATCTCATATTTTTTTAACAAAATAGCATAATGTTAACTACAAATAGTTCGGATTTTCTTTACCACTGGATCATATAGACATGTCTTTTACACCTGAAATCGAGGCTACACCTACCATATTTCTTCTCATCTATTGTTTCTTTACATTGGTTGCTGGTTCGTACATGATTAAGAACATATATATTTCCAGCATCCCCCATATATATCTACAGCATGATTAAGAAATCAAACACACATGATTAAGAAATCAAACTAACTACCTCGGCAACGACGAGGAGGAGCGGCACAGCCTCGGCAAGGAGGAGGAGGTGGGAAGCACGGCCTCGGCAAGGAGGAGGAGGTGGGCAGCACGAACTCCGAGCGAGGAGGAGGTCGGGCGGCGCGGACCGGCGAGCAGCACCTCGGGCGCGAGGAGGAGGAGGAGGTCGGGCGGGCAGCACCTCGGGCGCGAGGAGTAGGAGGTCGGGCGGCGTAACACCTCGGGCGCGTGGAGGAGGAGGTGGGCAGCACGGCGAGCGCGGACGGCGGCGCGGACGAGGAGGAGGTCGGGCGGCGCGGACGGCGAGCAGCACCTCCGGCGCGAGGAGGAGGAGGTCGGGCGGGCGGTGCGGACCGACGAGCAGCACCTCGGGCGGGCAGAGGCGCGAGGAGGAGGAGGTCGGGCAGGCGGCACAGACCGGCGAGCAGCACCTCGGGCGGGCAGAGGCGCGAGGAGGAGGAGGTCAGGCTGCGCAGCTTCAGAGCGACGAGAAGGAGGTCGGGCGGCGCGGACGGCGAGCAGCACGCGCGGCGGAGAGGAAAGGGCGGCGGCGCCGGAGATAGCTAGGGTTTCAGAATGGAAATTTTGGGGAAGAATGGAGAAAAAATTGGCCGCGACACACTAAGTGTCGCGGGAAGGACCTTTAGTCACGGTTCCAGCCCCGAACCGCGACCCAGGTTGGTAACACCAACCGCGACTAAAGTCTTTTTTTTTCTTTGTTTTTTTTTCTTTTTACTGGTTTTTGTTTTTGTTTTCTTTTATTTACTTTGGTTTACTTATTTTTTGAATTGTTTTGTTTCTAGTTTATTTTTCTGTTTTGTTTTATATTCTTTCATTTTCCATTTTTTGATTTATTTTTGTTTGGTATCTAGTTTTCATAAATATCATTTTCCATTTTTTAAGTGCAAAAAATGAGGTTTTTCGTGAAGTAAGTACATAAAATATGATTCCAAATGGCACCCAACTATTTTTCACTAGGAGTGGTGCAGATATGATGGATGATCACCAAGTTTGAGTTTTTTCTTAGAATTATAGCTAATTTTCCCTATTTAATTGAGTTTATGTTGATTTAATGAAATTAATTCAAATTTAAACTACAACTATTTGATAGTTTGGTCTGAAACTTTTGGAAAAATCATTTTAAGGTACACAACTAGTGGTTATATCACAGAAACATTGATAGTTTTAGAAAATATCACCTCTTCCGATGATTAGTCGTAGCGACCGTTTTGATCGTTTTTAAGAAAAAATGTAATAAAGTGATAAACGCCTCAAAAAATCAAATCCTTTGGCATGGGCTCCTTATATGTGTACTAGTTGCTATGAAAAATGATAAACTTGATTTTTGCCAACATTTGCCAAAAAAGTATTCACAAAAAGATCTATCATGTATGAACATCTAGAAGTTTCAAGCCAAATGACCAAGTTATGGTCATTTCAACGACATAGTTTGTGATAAAGATCTCATACTCCACACATAGGTGCATATTGGTATATTAAACAACCTTGCCAAAGGTTTTCTTCAAAATATTTTCATAAATATCATTTTCCTTTTTTAAGTGCAAAAAATAAGGTTTTTTGTGAAGTAAGTACATAAAATATGATGCCAAATGGCACCCAACTATTTTTCACTAAGAGTGGTGCACACATGATGGATGATCCCCAAGTTTGAGTTTTTTCTTAGAATTCCTAGTTAATTGAGTTTATGTTGATTTATCGAAAGTAATTCAAATTTGAACTACAACTATTTGATAGTTTGGTCTGAAACTTTTGGAAAAATCATTTTAAGATACACAACTAGTGGTTATATCACAGAAACATTGATAGTTCTAGAAAATATCACCTCTTCCGATGATTAGTCGTAGCGACCGTTTTGATCGTTTTTAAGAAAAAATGTAATAAAGTGATAAACACCTCAAAAAATCAAATCCTTTGGCATGGGCTCCTTATATGTGTACTAGTTGCTATGAAAAATGATAAACTTGATTTTTGCCAACATTTGCAAAAAAAGTATTCACAAAAAGGTCTATCATGTATGAACATCTAGAAGTTTCAAGTCAAATGACCAAGTTATGGTCATTTCAACCCAAGCTAAATGACCGTGGCAAGACATCTCTGATGATCTACAACCGTCCGACAAAACATCTCTGATGATCTGCAACCGTTTGGAACGGTCGCAGATCATCAGAGACGTTTTGCCGCTGGTTGCCCAAAGATGCCTCTGCCGAGGGGAGGGTTCACCTTCAGCCTTCACTGAGTGCTCTATGCTACCCGTGTGCTGCCAAAATAAACTACAATGAGTAGACACTGAGTGCTGAGCATGTCCGGGAGGGGGGCTATATATAAGGTACGTGTGCTTCTTTAGTCCCGGTTGGTAACGAAGTGGTCGTGATACTGCTGATCCAACAACTCATAATCTCTCAAAAGAAACACACCTCAGATCCAACGTCTCAGAAGCGCTAGAAAGAAACACACGATCTATGTGTTTCTTTAGTCTCGGTTGGGAACACCAACCGGGACTAAAGAAGCACATGGATCGTGTGTTTCTTTAAAGCACTTGTGAGCCGTTGGATGAAGATGTGTTTCTTGTGAGAGATTCTGAGCTGTTGGATGGGAACTATCATGACCAGTTCGTGAGTCACATGACCCTATATATAGCCCCCTCTTGAACATGTTCGGCAGTCATTGTCTCCTCATTCTACTTCATCGACAGAATACAAAGCATTTGGATTCCCTGCATACGCCCAACGGTGCATTTCATATGCAGGCACTCACGAGTCACCGTTGGGCTGTATGCAGGTGAAATCGTGTGTTTTGTTCCATGCATCTACACAATACTTCAGTTCACTTGTTCTTCTGATACAAAGCATTCGGATATTACACATCAATAATAATATCCCTATCTAGTGTTTACTTGTTCTTCTGATTGCGCCGTAACCATGGACAATCTTCTTCATTTAACTTGATACTTGGATCAGTGTTGACTTTGAAGGGCGGAATGTCATGAAACTTATCGTAATCTTCTGACATGTCTGTCTTGTCCTCCACTCCCACAATGACTCTTTTCCCTGAAAGAACTATGTGGCGCTTTGGCTAACCGTACGATGTACTCGCTTGCTTATCTTTTCTTTTTTTCGGTAGGGTAGACATGTCTTCCACATAGAAAACCTGAGCAACTTCACTGGCTAGGACGAATGGTTCGTTCTCGTACGAAAGATTGTTGAGATCCACTGTAGTCATTCCGTATCGTGGGTCTACCTCTACCCCGCCTCGTAGGTTGAACCATTTGCACTTGAACAAAGGGACCTTAAAAGTAGGTCCATAGTCAAGTTCCCATATCTCCTCTATGTAACCATAATATGTGTCCTTTGTCCCGTTGCAGTTTGTTGCATCAAAGCGTACTCCACTGTTTTGGTTGGTGCTCTTTTTATCTTGGTTGGCTGTGTAAAATATATTTCCATTTATCTCGTACCCTTAAAAAGTCAATATAGTTGAAGCTGGTGATGTGGCCAACAAGTATAGCTGTTCTTCAACATTGTGTCATTAATGAGACGTCTTTTTAACCAACTGCTGAAAGTCTTCATGTGTTCTCCATCACTACAATCTTCAGATTTCTCCGGGTATTTGGAGCGTAAAACATTCTTGTGTTCCTCGACATACGGACCCACCAAACTGGAATTATGTAGAACGGTGTCGTGTGCTTGAGTGAAAGAATCCCCGTCTTGCCATATTGTTGCTTTCTTTCCTAGGGTGCCTTTTCCATGCAGTCTCCCCTCATGATGTGATTCAGGAACACCGATCGGCTTCAGATCAGGAATAAAATCTACACAAAACTCAATGACCTCCTCTGTTCCATAACCCTTGACGATGCTTTCTTCTGGCCTAGCCCGGTTATGCACATATTTTTTTAAGACTCCCATGAACCTCTCAAAGGGGAACATGTTGTGTAGAAATACAGGACCGAGAACAGAAATCTCTTCGACTAGGTGGACTACAAGGTGCGTCATAATATTGAAGAAGGTTGGTGGGAACACCAACTCGAAGCTGGCAAGACATTGGACCACATCCTTCTCTAAATTTTTTGGAGTTAGTGGATTGATGACCTTCTGAGAAATTGCATTGAGAAATGCACATAGCTTCACAATGGGTTCTCGAACATTTTCCGGTAGAAGCCCTCTCAATGCAACCGGAAGTAATTGTGCATAATCACGTGACAGTCATGAGACTTTAGATTATGTAATTTTTGCTCTGCCATGTTTATTATTCCTTTTATATTTGATGAGAAGCCAGATGGAACCTTCATACTGCGAAGGCACTCAAAAAATATTTTCTTCTCTTCTTTAGTAAGAGCGTAGCTTGCAGGACCTGGCTGATTCTCTGAATGAGTATCGTCTCGATGCATCTCTTCGCTCATACGTTGATGGGTCTGCCTTCCTTTCGGTGTACCTTTTTTTGACTTCCCTTTTTTTGACTTCCCATCTTTTGACTTCCCATACACGCCCAAGAAGTTTAGCAAGTTGCAGCAAATGTTCTTTGTCACGTGCATCACGTCGATTGCAGAGTGAATCTCTAGCATTATCCAATATGGCAGCTCCCAAAATATAGATTTCTTCTTCCACATGGGTACGTGGTTGTTTGCGCCATTCGGAACAGTGAGTCCGCCAGGACCCTTTCCAAAGATTACATTTAAATCCTTGACCATATCATGTATAGCAGAACTAGAAGGGCGGGTAGGCCTCGGCCGATGATCTGCCTCACATTTGTAATGCTTGCCTTTCTTCCTTAACGGATGCTTGTGTACAAGAAACCGACGATGACCCAGGTACACATTCTTGTTACCTAAATGTATACTATCAGTCTCAGCTAAACAGTGCGTGCATGCATTGTATCCCTTGTTTGACTGTCCTGAAATGTTGCCTAGAGTAGGCCAATCATTGATGGTTACAAAAAGCAAAGCTCGTAGATCAAATTCCTCCAGTTTGTGCTCATCCCACACACGTACACCTTCTTCACGCCACAACTGCAAAAGTTCTTCAACTAATGGCCTGAGGTACACATCAATGTCGTTGCCAGGTTGCTTCGGGCCTTGAATGAGCACTGGAATCATAATGTACTTCCGCTTCATGCACAGCCAAGGAGGAAGGTTATAGATACATAGAGTCACGGGCCAAGTGCTGTGACTGGAGCTCTGCTCTCCAAAAGGATTAAAGCCATATGTACTTAGACAAAATTTTAAGTTCCTTGCGTCATCTGAAAATGTCGGGAACTCTCTGTCAATTTTTCTCCACTGGGACCCATCCGCGGGGTGTCCCAACATCAAGTCTTTTTTACGATCTTCTTTGTGCCAACGCAACAACTTGGCATGCTCTCTATTGCTGAACAAACGTTTCAACCGTGGTATTATAGGAGCATACCACATCACCTTTGCAGGAATCCTCTTCCTGGGGCGCGGCCCGCCCTCAACATCACCAGGGTCATCTCGCCCGATCTTATACCGCAAAGCACCGCATACAGGACATGCATTCAATTTTTCGTGCTCACCGCGGTAGAGGATGCAGTCATTAATGCAAGCGTGTATCTTATGCACCTCTAATCCTAGAGGGCATACCACCTTCTTTGCTTCATACGTACTAGACGGCAATTCGTTATCCTTTGAAAGCATCTTCTTAACTATTTTTAACAAATTTTTAAATCCCTTGTCAGAAGTACCATTCTCTACCTTCCATTGCAGCAATTCAAGTGTGGTACCTAGCTTTTTCTGGTCATTTTGACAAGTTGGATACAACAATTTGGCGTGATCAGCTAACATACGCTCCAACTTCAACCTTTCGTTTTCACTTCCACAGTCCATTTGTGCATCACGAATGGCCCGACGAAGATCATCGTCGGGCTCATCAATGATGGGATCTTCTTCACTTTCGTCTTCTCCCATTGTAGTATCACTGAACCAAGGATACTTGTCATTATCCTCCTCTTCTTCATTTTCTTCCATGATAACCCCTGTTTCTCCGTGCTTGGTCCAACAATAATAACCAGGCATAAAACCATTATGCAAGAGGTGTGAGTGAATGACTTTTGAGGTAGAGTGATCACTCATATTCTTGCGGGCGCTACATGGACAACGAATAAAACCGTTCTTCGGCTTGTTTGACTCAGCCACATGGAGAAAATTATGCATGCCATCAATGAACTCAGGACAACATCGGTCACCGTACATCCATTGTCGGTTCATCTGTATTACATAAAAGTATATCGAACCCCATTATTACACTACTGTCATAAATAATATGTAAGAGCAAATTAATTAATACAATGTCATCCATTAAAATAAGAGTAGAGTAGTGACAACTGGTAATACATAGTTCTCATAAAACATACATTAACTGAAACAAATATAAAAATTATCTAAAGAATTTAAATCCAACAACAAATGCGATCAAAATCGCAACTAATGTAAATACTGAACCCACAACATAATGATACCAAGCCTCCCGATTAATGGCATATTTTCTAATCCTTTTTATCTTCAAGCGCATTGCATCCATCTTGATCTCGTTACCATCGACCACGTCGGCAAGTTTGAGCTCTAATTTCATCTTATCTTCTAAGCATTGAAGATAAAGATCTTCACTTCTTTTCAATTTTGCTTTCAAATCATTGTTTTCTTTATCCAAAAACTCGACAATAGGGTCAGGTTCAATTTATGGTTCAACTACCTCCTAGATAAAAATAATTCTATGTCAAGTTGGTCGCCATAATTGCCAGAAACATAGAATGAAATAAATAGTTTTAAAAATATACCACATCCGAATCATAAACCGGACGAGGACCGGCGGGGACGGATATGAGAACCATGACTCTATACATATAATACAAGTTAGAAAATTATACAAGTAATAACTATGCATCTAAAACAATAATGCTATGTTTTTAAAAATCAAATAAAATAAAAGATAGAGGCTCACCGAGGTGGTGCCGGTGACGGGACAGCGCGGGCGATCGACGTCGATAAGGCTCCTCACGACACTAAAACACATAAATCGTTATTTAGTTTGAGCATAAATTGCACATATGAAACAAATAAAATCCTAACTTAGTCATTTCATCAAACACCTTGTTTGCACAAAAAATTTGAAATGGGCAAAATGAGCTAAATAAGCAATGCCGGAAAGAGGATGAAGAGGCTAACCGTGGGGTGCCTTCAATCTTGCCAAATGGTGTAAAATATTATGGATTATTTAGTCTTGGGGAGAGGAAATGGAGAAGAAATGGAGAGGAAATGGTTTTGAGCTCGGGCTCGGTGGAAAAAATGGAGTGAGCAGGGGTGGAAGAAGCTGATAAAGTGAGTATCTTTAGTCCCGGTTCGTGTTAGGAACCGGAACTAAAGGGTTCTGGCGCTGGGACCCGCCTCTGCTGCCGCATGCGGTGGACCTTTAGTCCCGGTTCCTAACACGAACCGGGACTAAAGGTCCCTCGCAAAATCGCGGCGCGGGGTTGCACCCCTTTAGTCTCGGTCCAAATTTAATTTGGGACTAATGGGGTGAACCTAAGCCCCGATTTCCACTAGTGTGCATGTGCCGATTAATTGGAAAGATGAAGTATAACTTGATACTCGGCAACAACGGACCTGAGCTATGCCCAATGTCACAGCGAGACCCTTAATAGTAAGCGTCGACTACGGTTACAAGGCACGTAGGAACATGCAACACATCTAACTCAGCTATCTTGGTTGTGATGTCAAACAGATAACTGAATTTCGACGAGGAAGGCTTGAAAACGAAGACTGGACCGTTAAAAGGGCTTCTTTTTTGTACTTGCGAGTTAAAAGGGCCGATCCGTGTGTTGTTGGGCCTTCTAGGCTGGTACTCCCTACCTACATGTTCATAATTTTTTATCACTAGTATCAAGGCCGTCTTGGAT
Organism: Poa annua; assembly: GCA_026929855.1. Taxonomy (NCBI): domain Eukaryota; kingdom Viridiplantae; phylum Streptophyta; class Magnoliopsida; order Poales; family Poaceae; genus Poa; species Poa annua. The sequence continues at coordinate 3,557,974 of CM049428.1, read as the reverse complement.
GAGGTGCGTACTGAAATAAATGGAAATCCTTATAAAAAGGTTTCTCCTGGCCGCTCCGCTTTTGACACGTGTCACAATTTCGTTCGCTTTCAATTTTCACCTATCCTACACGCGTGACAAGTGGCGGCTTACTGATAGTGATACGTGCATTTTTTTAAGATTCTTTTTTTAATGAAATATCTTGAGAACGGTTTATCCGAATTACAAACCGTTTTCACTTTTAAACTACTCGCGTCGAGATCTTCACCATTGTTGGTAGTTTTTGATGAGCTTTTTTTTGTACTTCGGTTTATGTATACTTTGTACAATCTGATATGTGTAGTTGTACATCCAATTGAATCTGAGTGTAAATTGTATGTACAACCTGATCTGTACAATATGTTATGTATAGTTGTACGTTCAACCCAGTTCTGTACAACCTAATCTGTATAGTTGAACGACCTGATCCGTACAACATGCTTTATGTAGTTTTATGTACAACCATATCTGTGTAGTTGTACTAGTTAAGTTTATGTTATGATGTTGTGTAGTGTTTGTACAACTAAGTATATATAGTTGTTTGATAAAGTATGTGTATTTGTACGAGAGAATATACAAATGGTTGTACATGTCACAGGGGCGTCGTACAACGTCCCGAAGGATTTCATACAAACACATCACGGGTGCTTGTACCGATCGATCTGCAATCCCGTGTTTATTCCAAGATGCAAGCTAGTAGCTGCTAGCGATCAATCACGTTGGGCTACGTACAAACTAGTCTAGCCCACGGCTTCGTATAGACGCGCGGCTACCGATCAATATGCGGAAGAACGATTAGCTTCTGATCAGCCACGTGGTGGGACGAGGAGCGACGCGTGCGACGTTGGTAACCTTCTCGAAGGAAAACCTTTTCCTAATCGCACCTGAAATAAATCATTAGTATCAGGGCCATCTAAGATGAGGGTCTACCAATGACAACAAATGTGAGAACTGAAATAAATCGTTAATATGTATTTTTGTTAATATCTACCTTCATACATTCAAAAGAGAACAAGATGCATCTTCCCGATTACTCAAATCATTTGAATCTCAAACGTCTTGTTGCAGGTCTTAAAAAGCTTACAAATTCATAATCCATTATTCATTTGGTGGGTCAGATGCAAAGACTTATCCAATCTTGTGGATCATCTCGCTCTTGTGTTCGAAGCGAAAGGGTATATATTTTGTCTGCTATTACTTTGATATATAAGCATGCTAGCTACCTACTAGTACTACTAATTGTTGCTGACCATTTTGTCTACTATTATTTTTCTGATATAAGGATGTAGTGCTGATTCTAGAAATGGCGCGTACGTAGAAACACTTGTGCTTGGCGTCAGCTACGAAGCCTCTTTTGGAAAGGAAGCCGACCTGTCAATAACTCCGATTGAAATGCTAGCTATATGGTTCACACAATATTTCATTCAATGTTAAACTAGTTCCCGAAAATGCCGTTGACTTTCCTTTTGCTCTCGATCTATCTTCCCTATCAGTTTCATACTTGTCTTCATGGATTATGGTAATAGTTTACCATAAGAGCAAGGGAAGCGTTTCCTACTCGGTCTTACTTATTACTACTGGTGTGGTGTGGGTGTGGACACGCGGGTGTCCCGCAGTAACTTTAGCGCTAATGTGATTTTCCTGGCGTGAGCACTTCCCGCCAGTAACGTTCGATTCGATACACTGGTGATAACGAGTTTCCTATATAGTGGTGTGGAGAAAAATCATGTGTTTGGAGCAGCGATCGACAAAGCATTGGTTGAGTAAAGAAACAATAGAGAGACATGGGGGGCAACAAAGGAGTGGTAGGTGTTCGATCGATCCTCTAGTTAAGTGGGGTACTTTACATTTTACTGAGTGAACAAGTTAGGGTTACAACCTACAACGCACATGCCAAACACTTTATTTTACACTGCGCGGCAGCTTCGCTTGACCTGTTCAAGAATCCGACTAGCATCGACATAGAATAGAGATCTCCATATAATATTAAGTACTCCATCCGTTTAGGTTTATAAGTCCTCTACGTATCCCTAGATTGTAAATTTGAGCAACATAATATGATATATATATTATAAAAAATATATTACTACAAAATTCAGACTTCATATTTTCTAATGGTATAATTTTTGTATTATAAACTTTAAATTATATTGGTTAAATTAACAACCTAGGGATACGTAGAGAACTTATAAACCTAAACGGAGGGAGTAGTTTGCAGCGTCTCCCTACCAATATTCTGGGAGGCAACAACGACGACTTTGCCCACTTGACTTGAAGCCTGATCCCCTGCTAGCTAGCCTCCTTCACTTCGGGAGCTATCCCAAACAGATAATCAATGCGTGCACGCAGCTGTCTTCGCTGTTAGCACTGCCAGTACTGTACTGTACTTAGGAGTTAGGACTATCCCCGACAGATCGAATTATTTCTTCAGAAGCTGAGTCATGAAGCGATCTCCTCCTTCTTCTAGCTCGCTCGCACGCGCCGTAGCGATGCTGGCAATCGTATGCTGCTCCCTGCCATGCACTGCCCTAAAAGGTAACCACGTACGACTCAACGAATGCTAGTGACCTAGTGTAGTGTGTATTGTTTTTTGACGTTGATGCTAGATAGCGTTGGTTGTGCGTACGAGCGGTCTAGCTTACACATTTCCGGTGCCATCAATGTATGTATGTGTAGCTTACGACGAGGCTCAAGACCCGAACGGAGTCCGTGTAGGATGGAAGCTTCCGCCACCTGGGGGTAAGCCGCCGGTCACCATGAGCTTTCCGAACCGCGGCTACGACGGCGCCGATCTGTCGCCGCCGCCGGCTGCTGCCACGGCGGCACTCACGCCACGCTGCAAGAACCTGCAGGTGCCCAGGAACTGAGTGCTGACACGATTTATTACTTTGTAAGAGGATTGTATGCAATGAAACTATCGGAGTCGATGAGCCGATCCATAGTATAGTGAGTTTGTGAAACTAGCTTCTGTTGTTCATGTAGGACTGTTCTATTTTTTGAAACGGAGGACAACACCCTGGCCTCTGAATCAATCGATGCATTTGGCTTTTAATTTATTTTGTTACAATGTGTGATTGCTGTTTGTTTGAGCCTCTGTGCTGCTGCTGGTTCTGATTTACTGATAAAAAATTGTCAGTGTCAACTGTTTCAATTACTGTTCTTGTGATTGTTCCAAACTTCAGTACGTCTTGCCAAATTTCTCGTAACACCTACCTGCGCCGATTAATTGGAACGAGGAAGTATAACCTGATACTCGGACAACGACGGACCCGAAGTCCAGAGCTATGCGGCGGTTATGCACAACGTCACAACGAGCGCCTTAAGTAAGCGTCGACTACGGGTACAAGTCACATAGGAAGCTGAAATTCAGTTGTCCTTGGTTGTGATGTAAATGCGCGTGTGCTCAAACCAACAAACGAGAAAACAACATAGGGTGTATGCGCGTGTCCTTGGTTGCAATTGGATTGGGAGGATGAGAGGAGGGATCCGTGTAGGAGGATGAAGATATGGGGAGGAAGAAAGGGATCAAGTTAGCTGGTGGGGTGTCTCTTTCCCTAATGCAGTGGAAGTGTGGAACTAATAGTCAAGTTTGGGAAGAAATGTTGCAATCTGATCACATTTCTAATTACAGCGAGCGTTTTGTATGATATCTCCCTTGACATGCATCATGCATGGTTGAACACGGAGGTCAATTTTCTAAGCAGTTTTTTTCCGGGAAAGTTAGACCTGCTAACATGATCAGTTGTGGAGCTGACGCCGACGATGGCGACCCCTACGGGGACTGTGGACTGAGGTGATAGTGTTAGACTTTGACCGTAAAGACTTGTTTCTGAAGGCACTGTGCGACTATAAGGCCTGTGTGCCATCTCGGTGGAGATCACGCAAGCCGGGGACGCAAAACCACCCGACTAACTGACCGACCACACAAACACGAGGCCTAGGCAACGAGTGTGATCAAGATAACTGATCGAGAAACTGGGCAGGGTCACCATGCGCTCCTCGATAGTGGCTCTGCTGGCTATCACCATGGCCGTCGTCATGTGCTGTTCGTCGGCGGTGGTTCAAGGTATGTTCTTTCTAGCAGTCCTATTCCCGCGTCGTCCCTATGTTTGACTGTTGGCGAGATGGTTGATAGGTACCCCCTCCACGGACGGAGACCATGGCGGTTGGACTCCTCCGTCACCACAGCCCGGGCAGGTACACAAGAATTGCCCGGGCCCGGAGCCGGAGTGCAACCGCCCGAGTGCTCCGCCGTCAACGCTTACGCCGTCGACGCATGTGGCAGCGGATATGTCGTCACATGCGCCGCACCGGAAGACCATGCGGGTTTGGTTTAGGAGTCCGTATTAGACTAGATTTACTTTCGTGTTCCCCAAGTCAGATGTACTATATTTGTAGCCTTTGGCCCCCTGGTAATACAAGTTGCATATTTCTAACATGGTATCAGAACATAGGTTTAGGGTTTTTTTTTGCACGTTGCAACTCGTGCTGATCCAATCTCTGTACGCGTTGCCGTTTGTAGCGCACGCTGCCACAGCTGCTGTCCGGCCGGCCAGTCGTTGGTGCTTCTTCCAACTTGTGCAGTTGTTCCTGTTCCTGTAGTCGTCTGTTTCTGTGTCCTGATCCATCTTACTCCTCTTTCACGATGGATCTCCCGGCGCCTGCTCCCCGATTCCAGATTGGATCTCCTCATCTATCCTGCTCGCGTATGCTCGCTCCTGCCAGGAAGCTGATCGTTCGTCCAACCTCCCTGTTTGCTCTCCACCAGATGATCTTCGATTTGTCCATCTGGCCCGCATCTCCCTCATCTACCTGTTGGTCCATCCATCCTCCAATCCCGCGCATGGTGGTGTGCCATTAGTTTGTCCTCCCTCCATTATTATTTGATCGATACTTCACGAGTCTCCTTTTCCAGTTCTTAATCCAATGGTGAGTCAAAAAAAAAACGTCAACGGTATCGTCTGTCTTCTCTTATGTTTTTCCGCTGCGTTCACCAAAATCGTTTCTTTTCATGTTTCGTGTCATGAGAGTCCGCTATACCTTTTTATGTCAGCCTCCTTCCTCTTGGTCCTGGTCCTTCTATAGGATTTTTGTGGCCTCATCTTCCTCTTGGTCCTGATCCTACTATTGGATTTTTTTGGCCTCCTCTTTTCGGTCCTGTTTGTGGCCTCCACTCCTCGGTTCTGGTCTTTTTTTATAGGATTTTTGTGGCCTCATTTTCTCGGTCCTGGTCCTCTAGGATTTTTGTGGCCTCGTTTCGCATTGTCATTGATCTACGCACATTCTTTTGTCGTGAGCTTCTTTCGCCATCGTTTGCTTGTGCTATGATCGTTTGTGACATGCTCTTCTCTTGATCGATTTTTGGTCTCTGTCGGTCTTCTTCTTCGATCGACGCTATCCACTTTGGCTTGACTTTCACAGGTTATTGAAGACTCTTCATGCGATGACGATACTCTCAAGACGCGGATTTTGGATTATCTTTTGTTTTCTAGTTTACACTTCTTCAAATGCAATGCTATTGCATATGCTTTGCATTTGAGGGGGGGTGTTAAGCAGTATTAGTATTGGTCTAGGAGTCCGTATTAGACTAGATTTACTTTCGTGTTCCCAAGTCAGATATACTATATATTGTGGCCTTTGGCCCCCTGGTAATACAAGTTGCATATTCCTAACAGTACCGACGTCCCATAAAAGTGATAATTAATACCACGACCGTTGAGGCCTCTCCTTCTGAGTTATGTTGATAACTTGTAGTAATTGGCGGCGACGCATGGTTTTATAGGTAAATTCTCTCTTTGTATGGAGGACAACTCTCCTAGAATCGACCACTCGTGTTTGTGCAATCGACGATACTGATGTACTACTGTGTGGAATACTACTCTCTCCTAGTCCAATCGTTAATTCGTTATACACAGTGTATGTTTTTTGGTTGTTATATATGTTGTATATATTCGGATCAAAAGTAGTGGACACATTTAAACATCTTATATCGTAGATTGAAAGACACATTTAAACATCTTATATCGTAGATTGAAGGGGGTATTTCTTACTGCAAATGATTTGGATCTGTACCGTTCATATCCATACCTGCACGCACCCCCATGCGCATCCGAAGCAAGAAGTCAAACATTTGATAGAACCCTTGCACCCTTGTGGAAGGCACTCCCAAGCACCGAGTCCAGATAACAACCCTTTGTACTGTGGGTACATTGTTGTTGCTTGTGCTGTCATCCATTTGCGATCTATTTGCTAGTCTGAGTATGCTCGCTGCTATCCCTGACCTGGTGTAGTGTACTGCTAGTGTGGAGGACATGGATGTGGTGGAGAAGAGGCTTTCCATCCACATGCGTACGTGTGGATATAGGAATGTGTCGATCTGGCCCAGGATTACATATAGACACTAGTGGGGAAGTCCATTTCACTCGTGAGGCTGGTATGGAACTTGATCGTTGACATCATCGGTCGAGATCTATATATAGACTGTACCAAGCCTCCTTTCGATGGAAAAAGATAAATCTGGACGCTCTGAATGATTTTGTACGAGACATTTTTTTATCTTTTTTTTGTGCAGGTCAATTTGTTTTCTCTATGTCACTTTAATGAAAAATGTTTTAATTACATAATAGGTGCATGTGCACCTACTACCCAACACGTCGCCTCCCTTTCATAATGAATTTGATGACTCTGGTGTACTCATCTTAACGTAGCCCACGTAGCCCTGGTGCATGTGTACCAAATAGGACTACCTAGCTCCGCCCCGCATCCGTATACATATGAATACGGAATGATGTTAAAACATCTTATATTTCGTAACGAGCGAGTACATGTATGTAATGTTAGGCGAGTTGTTTTACAAGATTTTAGAGGTTTAGAACATTAAATGGAGCAAGCCTGCTTTCAAATTTATCAAAATAAAATGCACAACATATCTACTCAGAAAGCGACAGACCACTTTCATGAAAAAAAATGTAATCTCACCAGGGTTCATACCTACATATCTTAGTCACGAATTTGCATACAAGTTTCAGGAATTTTTGTGGGATGTCGGTATGTGCGTATGTGAGAGCGTCTGCGTCTGTACCGTGTTTCTCAGAAAAAAATTCTTAATCACGAATCTGCAATTAAGTTTCTGGAATTCAAGATACAAGAGTAGCAAGAGGGTGGTGAAAAGACAAAGGGAAAATGAAAAGTTTGTGAATGTGTAGGAGTCATGGTGCTCGCTGACAACTTTCCAACAATACATAATACAGAGGGAGTGACATGCATATTTACTGATTCATGTAGTGTATGACCGTTTGGCAAAAAACCACACTTTCCTGAGGAAAAGTTACAATGTTGGCAAATCGCACTCAGGCCACTACTCGCAAAAGGGATGTATGTGCTTACTATGAAAGAACAATGGTTGACGGTTGACGGTTGGTTGACGGTTGAACTAAGCACATACTTCGTTGACCCTCTGAGCACCTATGTACTTAATATATGGCCAAGAAGACATCTTGATATCAAAACCTTGAGTGCACGAGAGAGGTCGAGTGAGTAACTGATAGACATAGTCTAGAAGCTAGACAGGGACCATGAGGCGTTCATCTCCCCTCGCGCGAGCCGTGGCAGTGCTGCTGGCTCTGCTCATTTGCTGTTCGTTTGCATGCTCGCCGGCGGCGGCAGCCCAAGGTAAGCTTCCAGTCTAGTCGATCTATTACTCGAGCACCGTTTTGATCCTGCTCGATCTCTTCCTATATATATCATGAAAAATAGAGAGCAGTAATTGGTATTACGTACTACGACATGCAGTTGGTCTGGACGGGATGCGTGAGGGGCAGATTCCTCCGTCACCCTTGGCCGCCAAGTCGGTAAACCATGGATGAAGAAGACAAAGGCACCGGAAGAGACCCTGGAGGTGGTGGTGGCTGTGAACGTCGACCGTTTCTTATGAATCACCTCCGAGACGACATACACGCATGTAATACATACTGTCGCAACTCGCAAGTATATATTTGAATAAAGGATCAGTGTACGTACGACTGCACGCACCTTCCTCCAAATTGTTTTAAACACGGTTTGGATCGGGCTGTAACTCTACGCCAACAGATGGTTTTACAGCGCCACTATCCGCTCCTTTTACCCACGAAGACACTGTCTCCTCAATTGGCTCCATACTCAAACGAAGGCGATCCAAAAGCGATCTAGGCCTTCTCCTTCACTCTAGTCAGCGAAGCTGCCGGTCGCCTCCGGTGGCCTTTGGGGTCTCGAATATGTGGCGGACCGAAGCCACTTGTCAGAGGGAAGGTTTTCGTTCCTTTTTTTAGGGTTTCCAGTGTCTTTTGGAGAATGGTGAGGCGGTGGGGACATTCCAAAGTCTCAACACTACGGGAGTGGCAGACCAGCCCGACGATTATTATAACGCCGACGGCCTCATAATATGACACCGACGGCTGGAATAATACCGTCGGCGTTAAAGTGCCGTCGGCGTCCTACAGTGAGCCCGACGGTCACCGTCGGCGTAGTAACACCGTCGGAGTACTGGCCCCGTGTGGACGTCCGGGCGCAGCGAGCTAACAGTGCCGTAACCACCCACTCTGACACCGACGGCAACATCGTCGGGCTCAAAACTGTTTTTTCCACTTTTTCTTAAATTATTAGATTACAATCGAAAATGTTATTTGTAGGGGTACTAAAACAGAATAAATAACATAAGAACTAATTTGTACAAATATTGTGATCAAATGTGGCCATAATGCGGCGGGATTATCCGGTCTTTTGTACACATATGCGGGTATCTCCGGTGTTTTGTTGTGGCGGGTTCCAGAACTTAGAGGTGAAAACCCCCGTTTCGGGTGTCGGGCATGGAACCGTGCGACGGAACACATGAAATGTTAGTTTTTTATGTTCCAATATACCAACCTAACACATCCAAGCAAAAAAATCCATGCGTCTACCCCCTCCCGACGCCGTTTAGAGGGGTAGATCGACGGGTCAGACTTTTCTCCAGCGGGAGTAGGGTTTCGCCGTAGAGTGGGTCCAGAGGGTCAATACCCCATCAAAACTTTCATAGACCCCTAATATATGTATACTAGTGTGTTGGTAGTTTTTGGGAACCAAGATACATCTCCGAGGTGCGACCCGCTTCACTGACCCCTCTTTCTCCGTAGTAAGTTCTTGCACTTAGAGGTGAAAACCCCCGTTTCGGGTGTCGGGCATGGAACCGTGCGAAGGAACACATGAAATGTTAGTTTTTTATGGTCCAATATACCAACCTAACACATCCAAGCAAAAAAATCCATGCGTCTACCCCCTCCTGACGCCGTTTAGAGGGGTAGATCGACGGGTCAGACTTTTCTCCAGCGGGAGTAGGGTTTCGCCGTAGAGTGGGTCCGGAGTGTCAAGACCCCATCAAACCTTGCATAGACCCCTAACATATGTATACTAGTGTGTTGGTAGTTTGTGGAAACCAAGATACATCTCCGAGGTGCGACCCGCTTCACTGACCCCTCTTTCTCCGTGGTAAGTTCTTGCACTTAGAGGTGAAAACCCCCGTTTCAGGTGTCGGGCATGGAACCGTGCGACGGAACACATGAAATGTTTGTTTTTTATGGTCCAATATACCAACCTAACACATCCAAGCAAAAAAATTCATGCGTCTACCCCCTCCCGACGCCGTTTAGAGGGGTAGATCGACGGGTTCAGACTTTTCTCCAGCGGGAGTAGGGTTTCGCCGTAGAGTGGGTCCGGAGTGTCAATACCCAATCAAAACTTGCATAGACCCCTAACATATGTATACTAGTGTGTTGGTAGGTTTTGGGAACCAAGATACATCTCCGAGGTGCGACCCGCTTCACTGACCCCTCTTTCTCCGTGGTAAGTTCTTGCACTTAGAGGTGAAAACCCCCGTTTCGGGTGTCGGGCATGGAACCGTGCGACGGAACACATGAAATGTTTGTTTTTTATGGTACAATATACCAACCTAACACATCCAAGCAAAAAAATCCATGCGTCTACCCCCTCCCGACGCCGTTTAGAGGGGTAGATCGACGTGTTCAGACTTTTCTCCAGCGGGAGTAGGGTTTCGCCGTAGAGTGGGTCCGGAGTGTCAATACCCCATCAAAACTTGCATAGACCCCTAACATATGTATACTAGTGTGTTGGTAGTTTGTGGGAACCAAGATACATCTCCGAGTTGCGACCCGCTTCACTGACCCCTCTTTCTCCGTGGTAAGTTCTTGCACTTAGAGGTGAAAACCCCCGTTTCGGGTGTCGGGCATGGAACCGTGCGACGGAACACATGAAATGTTTGTTTTTTATGGTCCAATATACCAACCTAACACATCCAAGCAAAAAAATACATGCGTCTACCCCCTCCCGACGCCGTTTAGAGGGGTAGATCGACGGGTCAGACTTTTCTCCAGCGGGAGTAGGGTTTCGCCGTAGAGTCGGTCCGGAGTGTCAAGACCCCATCAAACCTTGCATAGACCCCTAACATATGTATACTAGTGTGTTGGTAGTTTGTGGAAACCAAGATACATCTCCGAGGTGCGACCCGCTTCACTGACCCCTCTTTCTCCGTGGTAAGTTCTTGCACTTAGAGGTGAAAACCCCCGTTTCAGGTGTCGGGCATGGAACCGTGCGACGGAACACATGAAATGTTTGTTTTTTATGGTCCAATATACCAACCTAACACATCCAAGCAAAAAAATTCATGCGTCTACCCCCTCCCGACGCCGTTTAGAGGGGTAGATCGACGGGTTCAGACTTTTCTCCAGCGGGAGTAGGGTTTCGCCGTAGAGTGGGTCCGGAGTGTCAATACCCAATCAAAACTTGCATAGACCCCTAACATATGTATACTAGTGTGTTGGTAGTTTTTGGGAACCAAGATACATCTCCGAGGTGCGACCCGCTTCACTGACCCCTCTTTCTCCGTGGTAAGTTCTTGCACTTAGAGGTGATAACCCCCGTTTCGGGTGTCGGGCATGGAACCGTGCGACAGAACACATGAAATGTTTGTTTTTTATGGTACAATATACCAACCTAACACATCCAAGCAAAAAAATCCATGCGTCTACCCCCTCCCGACGCCGTTTAGAGGGGTAGATCGACGTGTTCAGACTTTTCTCCATCGGGAGTAGGGTTTCGCCGTAGAGTGGGTCCGGAGTGTCAATACCCCATCAAAACTTGCATAGACCCCTAACATATGTATACTAGTGTGTTGGTAGTTTGTGGGAACCAAGATACATCTCCGAGTTGCGACCCGCTTCACTGACCCCTCTTTCTCCGTGGTAAGTTCTTGCACTTAGAGGTGAAAACCCCCGTTTCGGGTGTCGGGCATGGAACCGTGCGACGGAACACATGAAATGTTTGTTTTTTATGGTCCAATATACCAACCTAACACATCCAAGCAAAAAAATACATGCGTCTACCCCCTCCCGACGCCGTTTAGAGGGGTAGATCGACGGGTCAGACTTTTCTCCAGCGGGAGTAGGGTTTCGCCGTAGAGTCGGTCCGGAGTGTCAAGACCCCATCAAAACTTGCATAGACCCCTAACATATGTATACTAGTGTGTTGGTAGTTTGTGGGAACCAAGATACATCTCCGAGGTGCGACCCGCTTCACTGACCCCTCTTTCTCCGTGGTAAGTTCTTGCACATAGAGGTGACAACCCCCGTTTCGGGTGTCGGGCATGGAACCGTGCGATGGAACACATGAAATGTTTGTTTTTTATGGTCCAATATACCAACCTAACACATCCAAGTAAAAAAATCCATGCGTCTACCCCCTCCCGACGCCGTTTAGAGGGGTAGATCGACGGGTTCAGACTTTTCTCCAGCGGGAGTAGGGTTTCGCCGTAGAGTGGGTCCGGAGTGTCAAGACCCCATCAAAACTTGCATAGACCCCTAACATATGTATACTAGTGTGTTGGTAGTTTGTGGGAACCAAGATACATCTCCGAGGTGCGACCCGCTTCACTGACCCCTCTTTCTCCGTGGTAAGTTCTTGCACTTAGAGGTGAAAACCCCCGTTTCGGGTGTCGGGCATGGAACCGTGCGACGGAACACATGAAATGTTTGTTTTTTATGGTCCAATATACCAAAATAACACATCCAAGAAAAAAAATCTATGCGTCTACCCCCTCCCGACGCCGTTTAGAGGGGTAGATCGACGGGTTCAGACTTTTCTCCAGCGGGAGTAGGGTTTCGCCGTAGAGTGGGTCCGGAGTGTCAAGACCCCCATCAAAACTTGCATAGACCCCTAACATATGTATACTAGTGTGTTGGTAGTTTGTGGGAACCAAGATACATCTCCGAGGTGCGACCCGCTTCACTGACCCCTCTTTCTCCGTGGTAAGTTCTTGCACTTAGAGGTGAAAACCCTCGTTTCGGGTGTCGGGTATGGAACCGTGCGACGGAACACATGAAATGTTTGTTTTTTATGGTCCAATATACCAACCTAACACATCCAAGCAAAAAAATCCATGCGTCTACCCCCTCCCGACGCCGTTTAGAGGGGTAGATCGACGGGTTCAGACTTTTCTCCAGCGGGAGTAGGGTTTCGCCGTAGAGTGGGTCCGGAGTGTCAAGACCCCATCAAAACTTGCATAGACCCTAACATACGTATACTAGTGTGTTGGTAGTTTGTGGGAACCAAGATATACATCTCCGAGTTGCGACCCGCTTCACTGACCCCTCTTTCTCCGTGGTAAGTTCTTGCACTTGGAGGTGAAAACCCCCGCTTCGGGTGTCGGGCATGGAACCGTGCGACGGAACACATGAAATTTTTGTTTTTTATGGTCCATTATACCAACCTAACACATCCAAGCAAAAAAATACATGCGTCTACCCCCTCCCGACGCCGTTTAGAGGGGTAGATCGACGGGTCAGACTTTTCTCCAGCGGGAGTAGGGTTTCGCCGTAGAGTCGGTCCGGAGTGTCAAGACCCCATCAAAACTTGCATAGACCCCTAACATATGTATACTAGTGTGTTGGTAGTTTGTGGGAACCAAGATACATCTGCGAGGTGCGACCCGCTTCACTGACCCCTCTTTCTCCGTGGTAAGTTCTTGCACATAGAGGTGACAACCCCCGTTTCGGGTGTCGGGCATGGAACCGTGCGATGGAACACATGAAATGTTTGTTTTTTATGGTCCAATATACCAACCTAACACATCCAAGTAAAAAAATCCATGCGTCTACCCCCTCCCGACGCCGTTTAGAGGGGTAGATCGACGGGTTCAGACTTTTCTCCAGCGGGAGTAGGGTTTCGCCGTAGAGTGGGTCCGGAGTGTCAATACCCCATCAAAACTTGCATAGACCCCTAACATATGTATACTAGTGTGTTGGTAGTTTGTGGGAACCAAGATACATCTCCGAGGTGCGACCCGCTTCACTGACCCCTCTTTCTCCGTGGTAAGTTCTTGCACTTAGAGGTGAAAACCCCCGTTTCGGGTGTCGGGCATGGAACCGTGCGACGGAACACATGAAATGTTTGTTTTTTATGGTCCAATATACCAACCTAACACATCCAAGCAAAAAAATCCATGCGTCTAACCCCTCCCGACGCCGTTTAGAGGGGTAGATCGACGGGTCAGACTTTTCTCCAGCGGGAGTAGGGTTTCGCCGTAGAGTCGGTCCGGAGTGTCAAGACCCCATAAAAACTTGCATAGACCCCTAACATATGTATACTAGTGTGTTGGTAGTTTGTGGGAACCAAGATACATCTCCGAGGTGCGACCCGCTTCACTGACCCCTCTTTCTCCGTGGTAAGTTCTTGCACATAGAGGTGACAACCCCCGTTTCGGGTGTCGGGCATGGAACCGTGCGATGGAACACATGAAATATTTGTTTTTTATGGTCCAATATACCAACCTAACACATCCAAGCAAAAAAATCCATGCGTCTACCCCCTCCCGACGCCGTTTAGAGGGGTAGATCGACGGGTTCAGACTTTTCTCCAGCGGGAGTAGGGTTTCGCCGTAGAGTGGGTCCGGAGTGTCAAGACCCCATCAAAACTTGCATAGACCCCTAACATATGTATACTAGTGTGTTGGTAGTTTGTGGGAACCAAGATACATCTCCGAGGTGCGACCCGCTTCACTGACCCCTCTTTCTCCGTGGTAAGTTCTTGCACTTAGAGGTGAAAACCCCTGTTTCGGGTGTCGACTTTTCTCCAGCGGGAGTAGGGTTTCGCCGTAGAGTGGGTCCGGAGTGTCAATACCCCATCAAAACTTGCATAGACCCCTAACATATGTATACTAGTGTGTTGGTAGTTTGTGGGAACCAAGATACATCTCCGAGGTGCGACCCGCTTCACTGACCCCTCTTTCTCCGTGGTAAGTTCTTGCACTTAGAGGTGAAAACCCTCGTTTCGGGTGTCGGGTATGGAACCGTGCGACGGAACACATGAAATGTTTGTTTTTTATGGTCCAATATACCAACCTAACACATCCAAGAAAAAAAATCCATGCGTCTACCCCCTCCCGACGCCGTTTAGAGGGGTAGATCGACGGGTTCAGACTTTTCTCCAGCGGGAGTAGGGTTTCGCCGTAGAGTGGGTCCGGAGTGTCAAGACCCCATCAAAACTTGCATAGACCCTAACATATGTATACTAGTGTGTTGGTAGTTTGTGAGAACCAAGATACATCTCCGAGTTGCGACCCGCTTCACTGACCCCTCTTTCTCCGTGGTAAGTTCTTGCACTTAGAGGTGAAAACCCCCGCTTCGGGTGTCGGGCATGGAACCGTGCGACGGAACACATGAAATGTTTGTTTTTTATGGTCCAATATACCAACCTAACACATCCAAGCAAAAAAATCCATGCGTCTACCCCCTCCCGACGCCGTTTAGAGGGGTAGATCGACGGGTTCAGACTTTTCTCCAGCGGGAGTAGGGTTTCGCCGTAGAGTGGGTCCGGAGTGTCAAGACCCCATCAAAACTTGCATAGAACCCTAACATATGTATACTAGTGTGTTGGTAGTTTATGGGAACCAAGATACATCTCCGAGGTGCGACCCGCTTCACTGACCCCTCTTTCTCCGTGGTAAGTTCGTGCACTTAGAGGTGAAAACCCCCGTTTCGGGTGTCGGGCATGGAACCGTGCGACGGAACACATGAAATGTTTGTTTTTTATGGTCCATTATACCAACCTAACACATCCAAGCAAAAAAATACATGCGTCTACCCCCTCCCGACGCCGTTTAGAGGGGTAGATCGACGGGTCAGACTTTTCTCCAGCGGGAGTAGGGTTTCGCCGTAGAGTCGGTCCGGAGTGTCAAGACCCCATCAAAACTTGCATAGACCCCTAAAATATGTATACTAGTGTGTTGGTAGTTTGTTGGAACCAAGATACATCTCCGAGGTGCGACCCGCTTCACTGACCCCTCTTTCTCCGTGGTAAGTTCTTGCACATAGAGGTGACAACCCCCGTTTCGGGTGTCGGGCATGGAACCGTGCGATGGAACACATGAAATGTTTGTTTTTTATGGTCCAATATACCAACCTAACACATCCAAGTAAAAAAATCCATGCGTCTACCCCCTCCCGACGCCGTTTAGAGGGGTAGATCGACGGGTTCAGACTTTTCTCCAGCGGGAGTAGGGTTTCGCCGTAGAGTGGGTCCGGAGTGTCAAGACCCCATCAAAACTTGCATAGACCCCTAACATATGTATACTAGTGTGTTGGTAGTTTGTGGGAACCAAGATACATCTCCGAGGTGCGACCCGCTTCACTGACCCCTCTTTCTCCGTGGTAAGTTCTTGCACTTAGAGGTGAAAACCCCTGTTTCGGGTGTCGACTTTTCTCCAGCGGGAGTAGGGTTTCGCCGTAGAGTGGGTCCGGAGTGTCAATACCCCATCAAAACTTGCATAGACCCCTAACATATGTATACTAGTGTGTTGGTAGTTTGTGGGAACCAAGATACATCTCCGAGGTGCGACCCGCTTCACTGACCCCTCTTTCTCCGTGGTAAGTTCTTGCACTTAGAGGTGAAAACCCTCGTTTCGGGTGTCGGGTATGGAACCGTGCGACGGAACACATGAAATGTTTGTTTTTTATGGTCCAATATACCAACCTAACACATCCAAGAAAAAAAATCCATGCGTCTACCCCCTCCCGACGCCGTTTAGAGGGGTAGATCGACGGGTTCAGACTTTTCTCCAGCGGGAGTAGGGTTTCGCCGTAGAGTGGGTCCGGAGTGTCAAGACCCCATCAAAACTTGCATAGACCCTAACATATGTATACTAGTGTGTTGGTAGTTTGTGAGAACCAAGATACATCTCCGAGTTGCGACCCGCTTCACTGACCCCTCTTTCTCCGTGGTAAGTTCTTGCACTTAGAGGTGAAAACCCCCGCTTCGGGTGTCGGGCATGGAACCGTGCGACGGAACACATGAAATGTTTGTTTTTTATGGTCCAATATACCAACCTAACACATCCAAGCAAAAAAATCCATGCGTCTACCCCCTCCCGACGCCGTTTAGAGGGGTAGATCGACGGGTTCAGACTTTTCTCCAGCGGGAGTAGGGTTTCGCCGTAGAGTGGGTCCGGAGTGTCAAGACCCCATCAAAACTTGCATAGAACCCTAACATATGTATACTAGTGTGTTGGTAGTTTATGGGAACCAAGATACATCTCCGAGGTGCGACCCGCTTCACTGACCCCTCTTTCTCCGTGGTAAGTTCGTGCACTTAGAGGTGAAAACCCCCGTTTCGGGTGTCGGGCATGGAACCGTGCGACGGAACACATGAAATGTTTGTTTTTTATGGTCCATTATACCAACCTAACACATCCAAGCAAAAAAATACATGCGTCTACCCCCTCCCGACGCCGTTTAGAGGGGTAGATCGACGGGTCAGACTTTTCTCCAGCGGGAGTAGGGTTTCGCCGTAGAGTCGGTCCGGAGTGTCAAGACCCCATCAAAACTTGCATAGACCCCTAAAATATGTATACTAGTGTGTTGGTAGTTTGTTGGAACCAAGATACATCTCCGAGGTGCGACCCGCTTCACTGACCCCTCTTTCTCCGTGGTAAGTTCTTGCACATAGAGGTGACAACCCCCGTTTCGGGTGTCGGGCATGGAACCGTGCGATGGAACACATGAAATGTTTGTTTTTTATGGTCCAATATACCAACCTAACACATCCAAGTAAAAAAATCCATGCGTCTACCCCCTCCCGACGCCGTTTAGAGGGGTAGATCGACGGGTTCAGACTTTTCTCCAGCGGGAGTAGGGTTTCGCCGTAGAGTGGGTCCGGAGTGTCAAGACCCCATCAAAACTTGCATAGACCCCTAACATATGTATACTAGTGTGTTGGTAGTTTGTGGGAACCAAGATACATCTCCGAGGTGCGACCCGCTTCACTGACCCCTCTTTCTCCGTGGTAAGTTCTTGCACTTAGAGGTGAAAACCCCCGTTTCGGGTGTCGGGCATGGAACCGTGCGACGGAACACATGAAATGTTTGTTTTTTATGGTCCAATATACCAACCTAATACATCCAAGCAAAAAAATCCATGCGTCTATCCCCTCCCGACGCCGTTTAGAGGGGTAGATCGACGGGTTCAGACTTTTCTCCAGCGGGAGTAGGGTTTCGCCGTAGAGTGGGTCCGGAGTGTCAAGACCCCATCAAAACTTGCATAGACCCCTAACATATGTATACTAGTGTGTTGGTAGTTTGTGGGAACCAAGATACATCTCCGAGGTGCGACCCGCTTCACTGACCCCTCTTTCTCCGTGGTAAGTTCTTGCACTTAGAGGTGAAAACCCTCGTTTCGGGTGTCGGGTATGGAACCGTGCGACGGAACACATGAAATGTTTGTTTTTTATGGTCCAATATACCAACCTAACACATCCAAGCAAAAAAATCCATGCGTCTACCCCCTCCCGACGCCGTTTAGAGGGGTAGATCGACGGGTTCAGACTTTTCTCCAGCGGGAGTAGGGTTTCGCCGTAGAGTGGGTCCGGAGTGTCAAGACCCCATCAAAACTTGCATAGACCCTAACATATGTATACTAGTGTGTTGGTAGTTTGTGGGAACCAAGATACATCTCCGAGTTGCGACCCGCTTCACTGACCCCTCTTTCTCCGTGGTAAGTTCTTGCACTTAGAGGTGAAAACCCCCGCTTCGGGTGTCGGGCATGGAACCGTGCGACGGAACACATGAAATGTTTGTTTTTTATGGTCCAATATACCAACCTAACACATACAAGCAAAAAAATCCATGCGTCTACCCCCTCCCGACGCCGTTTAGAGGGGTAGATCGACGGGTTCAGACTTTTCTCCAGCGGGAGTAGGGTTTCGCCGTAGAGTGGGTCCGGAGTGTCAAGACCCCATCAAAACTTGCATAGACCCCTAACATATGTATACTAGTGTGTTGGTAGTTTATGGGAACCAAGATACATCTCCGAGGTGCGACCCGCTTCACTGACCCCTCTTTCTCCGTGGTAAGTTCTTGCACTTAGAGGTGAAAACCCCCGTTTCGGGTGTCGGGCATGGAACCGTGCGACGGAACACATGAAATGTTTGTTTTTTATGGTCCAATATACCAGCCTAACACATCCAAGCAAAAAAATCCATGCGTCTACCCCCTCCCGACGCCGTTTAGAGGGGTAGATCGACGGGTTCAGACTTTTCTCCAGCGGGAGTAGGGTTTCGCCGTAGACTGGGTCCGGAGTGTCAAGACCCCATCAAAACTTGCATAGACCCCTAACATATGTATACTAGTGTGTTGGTAGTTTGTGGGAACCAAGATACATCTCCGAGGTGCGACCCGCTTCACTGACCCCTCTTTCTCCGTGGTAAGTTCTTGCACTTAGAGGTGAAAACCCCCGTTTCGGGTGTCGGGCATGGAACCGTGCGACGGAACACATGAAATGTTTGTTTTTTATGGTCCAATATACCAACCTAACACATCCAAGCAAAAAAATCCATGCGTCTACCCCCTCCCGACGCCGTTTAGAGGGGTAGATCGACGGGTCAAACTTTTCTCCAGCGGGAGTAGGGTTTCGCCGTAGAGTGGGTCCGGAGGGTCAATACCCCATAAAAACTTTCATAGACCCCTAACATATGTATACTAGTGTGTTGGTAGTATTTGGGAACCAAGATACATCTCCGAGGTGCGACCCGCTTCACTGACCCCTCTTTCTCCGTGGTAAGTGAAGGAGATATGCCCTATAGGCAATTAATAAAGTGTATTCTTTATCATATCTCGTTTGTTCATAATAGGTTTTTGTGTCATGCTAGAACCGTATTAAGCGGAAACATTAATGCGGGTGTGATACGTAAATAACCAGGTCCCTAGTAGCCTCTACTAAGACTAGTTTCGTTGCGCGATTGATGATCGAGGTTTCCCGGTCATGGGGCATGGTGCCGGTCGGCAATGAGAGTCATATCGCTGGAGAGTGATGTGATGGACATACCCAGATTTAAAGAACATAGTCATTACACCTTTGACCGTGAGATCAACTCTTATTGATATTCCCCGAAGATACTTTGATTGCACCAAACGTCGTATCTTATTTAGTATGACAATAACGGTGATACTTTTGGGTATTGGAAAGGAGTATTGAGACGAGGGGTCAAGAGCGGGATTTGCCAGTCCGCGTAGCAGGATAGATACTCTCGGGCCCACTCGGTGAGATCTTGTCTAATGAGCTTGCAAGCATGTGACTAGGTCACGGAGACATGAGATCATGAACGAGTAGAAGATAGCGTCGTCGGTAACGAGGTCGGGATTAGGTATGGAGATATCTATGGAACGACACTCGGACGTGCTAAGTATCGCTATGGCAAAAGGTCTAAGACTTCACGTTCATGTTTGATAGATGAAAGTCATTCGTTATATCTCAGGGATTAATTCAGGGGGTCCAGGCCTACGAGTTGGTCGTTGATCATTGAGGAGTCTTGATCATACCTTATATTATATCGAACCGCTAGGGTAACACACTTAAGGGGTTTCGACAAGACAACCGGAAAGGAAGGAGATCACCGGGAGCGTCCCGGGAGAGGTCCGATGGAGATCGGGCAGCGCCGAAAGAGTTATCGGAGCTAGGAAATATTATATATATTATGTTTGATATTAATTAGTGTTATTAATATGCAAATATGATTTTATATATTTATTTTCGAATTTATTAAGGCAGATTTCCCTAAATGGGCCTTCCGGACGAAAGAAGGCCCAAGAGGGGAAAAATCCCTAGGGGATTCGGTAGGGAGCCTTGGTGGCCGGCCTGGATGGGCCAAGGGGCCCACCAGGGGGCCGGCGCACCAAGCCTAGACGAACCAGGCTGTGGGATAGTCCCACATTGCCTGGCTGGCAAGGTTGGCTCCCCCTGGGAGCCTATATAAGAAGGGGCACCCCCAGCCTTTTAATTAACCAATTAATTCCTGATTTCTCTCTCGATCTCGTGGTTCCCAAGTTGGAGCCGCGCCGAGCAAGAGGAGTCGGGGATCTCCTCCACCATAGCCCGCTGCCGCGCTGCTGGTGTTCCGGTCCAAGTCTTCCGCTGCTCGTCCTGGACTGGAGCTTCGGAGGCGTCGTCTCCACCGTACGTGTGCGACTCCCTGCGAGGTGCTGCGCTAGCGGTACTCGGAGGCCTGCTTCCTCTACACGACCTTGAGGTCGGCTTCGTCGGTCTTCATCGACAACGTTTGTGCGGGAACGTAATCCCCGCTTTCGGTCTACAAGGGTATGTATTCCGATCTCCGTTCGTACTACTATATCTGCATAGAATAGATCTTGGCTAGTTTAAGGATATCGTTGCTAGGAAAATTATTGTTTTCTGCCCACGATCCCCTTAAGTGGTATCAGAGCCGATCTATCGTAAGATATAGCTGTACGCTGTTAGAACCCGTGCTCTGCACGGGGGCACCGTTCCTGTTATTTGCTACCCTCTAGCGTGCACTTGTGTATTCCAGCGGCATTGAGTTGATGAAGCGGCCCGGACCGACTTTACGCGTACGCTTACGCGAGACTGGCTCCACTACTGACATACGGCTTGTACCGTATCTGTGGCTGGCGGGTGACAGTTTCTCTCTCTTTAGTTGGTCTTCGCATTTTCAATGGAGGGCCCGAAAGGGATGCTTAAACATGCAATTATTGGATCGTTGTTGTGGTCATAAGATTCGTAGGTATGAAGCGGTTCTATTTACGAAAGCCCCAAGCCACGTAAAATATGCAAAAGATAAAGTAGAAGCGTCTAACTTTATTTTGCAGGGGCTATGTGATATGGTCAAGGTAGGTTTATTAAATTGTTTATAAACTGCGGGCGCCAAGAAGACCATGGCGCGATGGACTATATCACATTGCATTACATTTGATGTTTTGTGTGCATCTTATTTTTGTGTGATTGTGTGTTACACGGCGGTAGTTGAATAAGATGATCCCTTCAAAATACCACTAGTGTTCTCCCTCCAACGCGCACCACCAATAAAGTTCTACGTTATGAGGCAGGCCGTGATGATCGGGTGTCAGACATATCTTCGTTCGCATACGGTGGGTGTAAGCCATGTTGCACAAGCGTCAGCGTGGAGGTCTTTGGTGGCGAGCCTAACATACTCAGAGGTATGGCCTCGGAACAGGAAGGCCGAAAGGCCGAGCACGAGTCACAAAATTGGTGTGACGGACGATTTTGTCTACTCTTGAAGTTGTGCCGCCGGCTTTGATGATGAGGGGTGGTGCAATGGATGGGGGTCGTGTAATCGCTTAAACGGCCAGGAGGGGTGTTCGTTTGAGTGGGAGTTATGTCAGTTATTTTCTAAAATACTATAACTCAAAATTATTATGAATAAAGTCTTATGTTGTTGCAAATTCCATTGTAGATGTCTCGCCCCTCGTTTAACATAGGTCTGTTCCTTGAGAAAGAAAAGCTTAAGACCAATGTGTCAAACTTCATGGCCTGGTTCCGCAACCTGAGGATCCTCCTCACTCCCCATAGGGTGGCCTACGTCATTGAGGCCGCCATAGGTGACCCTCCTGCAGATGAAGCCTCTGAGGATGAGAAGAAGGTCTTCCAGACCCGATCGGAGGATTCTGCCTTTGTCCAGAGTGGCATGCTCTACGCCATGGAAGCCGACCTGCAGAAGCGCTTTGAGAAGATGAGTGCTTTTGAGATCATCTCGGATCTTAAGGCTGTCTTTGCGCCGCAGGCTAAGGCTGAGAGATATGAGGCTTCTGAGCTATTCTTCTCAGCCAAGATGGAAGAGCATAGCAGTGTGAGCGAGCATGTAGTCAAGATGTCTGGCTACGTTCAACGCCTGAATGCTCTGGAGTGCAAGATTCCCGATGAGCTGGCGATTGACAGGGTGTTGCAATCGTTGCCGCCAAGCTACAAAGGCTTCGTCATGAACTACAACATGCAGGGCATGGCTAAGTCCCTGGGTGAAGTGTTCGTGATGCTCAAGACTGCTGAGGTAGAGATTAAGAAGGAGCACACGCTGTTGATGGTCAACAAGGCCGTTGATTTCAAGAAGTCCGGTGGCAAGGGAAAGCAGAGCTGGAAGTCCCGGAGGGAGGCAAAGTTGGCTGCCAAGCCCAGAACTAACAAATCTGGTCCCAGAGCTAGCGTGGAGTGTTTCTACTGCAAGGGGAAGGGTCACTGGAAGCGCAACTGCCCCAAGTATCTGGAGGATAGGAAGTCTGGCAAGACGGTCGACAAAGAGAAAGGTATATTTGATATACATGTTATAGATGTGTACCTTACATCCGCCCGGAGCAATACGTGGGTATTTGATACTGGTTCTGTTGCTCATATATGTAACTCTCAGGAGGAGTTACGGAATAGAAGGCGGCTGGCGAAGGATGAGGTGACGATGCGTGTCGGCAACAGATCGAGAGTCGACGTGGTGGCTGTCGGCACGCTCCCTCTGCATCTACCATCGGGATTAGTTTTGGTTTTAAATAAATGTTATTTTGTGCCATCCTTGAGTGTAAACATTAGAAGTGGGTCTTCCCTGTTACAAGACGGTTATTCATTTAAATCAGTGTCAAGCAATTGTGCTATTTATATGAATGATATCTTTTATGTTGATGCTCCCGAGAATAACGGTTTATTCTTGTTGAATCTCGATCGTAGTACTCACATCCATAACATAGAGGCCAAACGAATTAAGTGTAGTGACGATACCGCCATGTTTTTGTGGCATTGCCGTCTTGGTCATATTGGTATAAAGCGCATGAAGCGACTCCACTCCGATGGACTCTTGGAATCGTTGGATTTCGGATCCCTCGATACATGTGAACCATGCCTCATGGGCAAAATGACCAGGACACCGTTCAAAGGTTTCGTTGAACGGGCATTGGATTTGTTGGGGATCATACATACAGACGTATGTGGACCAATGAGCGTTTCGACACGCAATGGTTATCGTTACTTCGTCACCTTCACTGATGACTTGAGTAGATACGGTTATATCTATTTGATGAAACACAAGTCAGAAACGTTTGAAAAGTTCAAAGAATTCCAGAGTGAAGTTGAGAATCAACTTAATAGGAAAATCAAGCATCTCCGGTCCGATCGCGGTGGAGAGTACTTGAGTTTTGAGTTTGGCACACATCTGAAGAGTTGTGGCATAGTGCCCCAACTTACGCCCGCCGGAACTCCGCAGCGTAACGGTGTGTCCGAGCGACGTAATCGTACTCTACTGGATAGTGCCCGATCTATGATGTCTCTTACCGATCTGCCAGTGTCCTTCTGGGGTTATGCGTTAGAAACAGCCGCATTCATTTTAAATAGGGCTCCGTCCAAGTCCGTTGAAACGACGCCGTATGAATTATGGTATGGCCATAAGCCTAAGTTATCGTTTCTGAACGTTTGGGGTTGTAAGGCGTACGTTAAGAAACTACAGCCCGACAAACTCGAACCGAAGTCGGAGAAAGTCGTCTTTGTAGGATATCCGCGGGAAACCGTTGGGTACACCTTCTACAACCAAGCTGAGGGCAAAACTTTTGTCGCGAAGACCGGTACCTTTCTAGAGAAGGAGTTTCTCGCGAAAGGAGTAAGTGGGAGGAAGGTAGACCTCGATGAAATCGTTGATCCTGAACTCGAGATTCCGAGTGGCGCAACGGAAGCAATTCCGGAAACGTCCTCCGTGGAAGGAGTGGGAGAAACTGTCGAGGAAGATGTTCTACCTCGTAGGTCTGGTAGATCTCGGATCCCACCAGAATGGTATGGCAACATGGTTTGCACCGTCATGCTAGTCGAGCAAGACGAACCTACGAACTACAAGGAGGCGATGGAGAGTCTAGAGTCCGAGAAATGGCTTGAAGCCATGAAATCCGAAATAGGATCCATGTACGATAACAAAGTGTGGACTTTGGTAGATATTCCCGAAGGGTGCAAGGCCGTCGAGAATAAGTGGATCTTTAAGAAGAAGACTGATGCTGATGGTAATGTGACCGTCTATAAAGCTCGGCTTGTCGCAAAGGGTTTCCGACAAGTTCATGGAATTGACTACGATGAAACTTTTTCACCGGTAGCGATGCTTAAGTCTATTCGGATTTTGTTAGCGGTAGCTGCCTACTATGATTATGAAATCTGGCAGATGGACGTCAAAACGGCCTTCCTGAATGGAAACATTGAGGAAGAGTTGTACATGGTACAGCCGGAAGGTTTTGTCGATCCAGGAAGTGCTAACAAGGTGTGCAAGCTTCAGCGATCCATCTATGGATTGAAGCAGGCATCTCGGAGCTGGAATCTTCGCTTTGATGAGGTAATCAAAGGTTTTGGATTTATCCAGAATGTGGAAGAGACCTGTATTTACAAGAAAATGAGTGGGAGCTCGGTTGTGTTCTTAGCACTGTATGTTGACGACATATTGCTAATAGGGAATGATGTGGAACTTCTGAATAGCGTGAAGGAATATTTAAACAGTAAGTTTTCCATGAAGGACTTAGGAGAAGCTGCGTATGTTTTAGGCATAAAAATCTGCCGTGATAGATCAAGGCGCCTATTAGCACTAAGTCAGAGTACTTATCTTGATAAAATATTGAAGCGTTTTCATATGGAGAAGACAAAGAAGGGTTCTCTGCCGGTTATCAAGAATAAGATACTGCGTAAGGCGCAGTGTCCGGTAACGGAACTGGGTAAGGCCGAAATGATGAAACATCCTTATGCTTCAGCCATAGGATCGATCATGTATGCAATGTTGAGTACTAGACCAGATGTGGCATTAGCTCTAAGTTTGACAAGCCGGTTCCAGAGTAATCCTGGAATGCCGCATTGGGTAGGTGTTAAGAGCATTCTTAAGTATCTCAATAAGACAAAGGAAATGTTCCTTGTGTATGGTGGCTGCGATGAGGAACTTGGCGTAACGGGTTACGTAGATGCAAGTTTCTGCTCAGACCCCGATGACTGTAAGTCACAGACAGGTTACGTGTTCAAGGTGAATGGAGGCGCCGTGTGCTGGAGAAGTTGGAAGCAACCCATAGTCGCACAATCTACAATGGAGTCGGAGTACATTGCTGCCTGCGAGGCCGCGAATAAAGCTGTGTGGCTGAGGAAGTTCGTCATCGAACTTGGAGTGTTCCCGAGCGTGCAAGACCCCGTGGTCCTTTTCTGCGACAATACGGGTGCCATTGCGAACGCCAAGGAGCCAAGGACTCACTCCACCGCCAAACACATTCTTCGACGCTTCCACGTGATACGTCAGTACGTACAAGAAGGCGATGTGAAGATTTGCAAAGTGCATACGGATCTGAATGTGGCAGATCCGCTGACGAAGCCTCTCCCGCTTGATAAGCATGAACAACACCAGTTAGCTATGGGTGTTAGGCTTTTACCAAGTTGTAATCTAGATTAATTTGTACTCTAGTGCAAGTGGGAGACTGAAGGAGATATGCCCTAGAGGCAATTAATAAAGTGTATTCTTTATCATATCTCGTTTGTTCATAATAGGTTTTTGTGTCATGCTAGAACCGTATTAAGCGGAAACATTAATGCGGGTGTGATACGTAAATAACCAGGTCCCTAGTAGCCTCTACTAAGACTAGTTTCGTTGCGCGATTGATGATCGAGGTTTCCCGATCATGGGGCATGGCGCCGGTCGGCAATGAGAGTCATATCGCTGGAGAGTGATGTGATGGACATACCCAGATTTGGAGAACATAGTCATTACACCTTTGACCGTGAGATCAACTCTTATTGATATTCCCCGAAGATACTTTGATTGCACCAAACGTCGTATCTTATTTAGTATGACAATAACGGTGATACTTTTGGGTATTGGAAAGGAGTATTGAGACGAGGGGTCAAGAGCGGGATTTGCCAGTCCGCGTAGCAGGATAGATACTCTCGGGCCCACTCGGTGAGATCTTGTCTAATGAGCTTGCAAGCATGTGACTAGGTCACGGAGACATGAGATCATGAACGAGTAGAAGATAGCGTCATCGGTAACGAGGTCGGGATTAGGTATGGAGATATCTATGGAACGACACTCGGACGTGCTAAGTATCGCTATGGCAAAAGGTCTAAGACTTCACGTTCAGGTTTGATAGATGAAAGTCATTCGTTATATCTCAGGGATTAATTCAGGGGGTCCAGGCCTACGAGTTGGTCGTTGATCATTGAGGAGTCTTGATCATACCTGATATTATATCGAACCGCTAGGGTACCACACTTAAGGGGTTTCGACAAGACAACCGGAAAGGAAGGAGATCACCGGGAGCGTTCGGGAGAGGTCCGATGGAGATCGGGCAGCACCGAAAGAGTTTTCGGAGATAGGAAATATTATATATATTATGTTTGATATTAATTAGTGTTATTAATATGCAAATATGATTTTATATATTTATTTTCGAATTTATTAAGGCAGATTTCCCTAAATGGGCCTTCCGGACGAAAGAAGGCCCAAGAGGGGAAAAATCCCTAGGGGATTCGGTGGGGAGCCTTGGTGGCCGGCCTGGATGGGCCAAGGGGCCCACCAGGGGGCCGGCGCACCAATCCTAGCCGAACCAGGCTGTGGGATAGTCCCACATTGCCTGGCTGGCAAGGTTGGCTCCCCCTGGGAGCCTATATAAGAAGGGGCACCCCCAGCCTTTTAATTAACCAATTAATTCCTGATTTCTCTCTCGATCTCGTGGTTCCCAAGTTGGAGCCACGCCGAGCAAGAGGAGTCGGGGATCTCCTCCACCATAGCCCGCTGCCGCGCTGCTGGTGTTCCGGTCCAAGTCTTCCGCTGCTCGTCCTGGACTGGAGCTTCGGAGGCGTCGTCTCCACCGTACGTGTGCGACTCCCTGCGAGGTGCTGCGCTAGCGGTACTCGGAGGCCTGCTTCCTCTATACGACCTTGAGGTCGGCTTCGTCGGTCTTCATCGACAACGTTTGTGCGGGAACGTAATCCCCGCTTTCGGTCTACAAGGGTATGTATTCCGATCTCCGTTCGTACTACTATATCTGCATAGAATAGATCTTGGCTAGTTTAAGGATATCGTTGCTAGGAAAATTATTGTTTTCTGCCCACGATCCCCTTCAGTGGTATCAGAGCCGATCTATCGTAAGATATAGCTGTACGCTGTTAGAACCCGTGCTCTGCATGGGGGCACCGTTCCTGTTATTTGCTACCCTCTAGCGTGCACTTGTGTATTCCAGCGGCATTGAGTTGATGAAGCGGCCCGGACCGACTTTACGCGTACGCTTACGCGAGACTGGTTCCACTACTGAAATACGGCTTGTACCGTATCTGTGGCTGGCGGGTGACAGTTTCTCTCTCTTTAGTTGGTCTTCGCATTTTCAATGGAGGGCCCGAAAGGGATGCTTAAACATGCAATTATTGCATCGTTGTTGTGGTCATAAGATTTGTAGGTATGAAGCGGTTCTATTTACGAAAGCCCCAAGCCACGTAAAATATGCAAAAGATAAAGTAGAAGCGTCTAACTTTATTTTGCAGGGGCTATGTGATATGGTCAAGGTAGGTTTATTAAATTGTTTATAAACTGCGGGCGCCAAGAAGACCATGGCGCGATGGACTATATCACATTGCATTACATTTGATGTTTTGTGTGCATCTTATTTTGTGTGATTGTGTGTGTTACACGGCGGTAGCTGAATAAGATGATCCCTTCAAAATACCACTAGTGTTCTCCCTCCAACGCGCACCACCAACAAAGTTCTACGTTATGAGGCAGGCCGTGATGATCGGGTGTCAGACATATCTCCGTTCGCATACGGTGGGTGTAAGCCATGTTGCACAAGCGTCAGCGTGGAGGTCTTTGGTGGCGAGCCTAACATACTCAGAGGTATGGCCTAGGAACAGGAAGACCGAAAGGCCGAGCACGAGTCACAAAATTGGTGTGACGGACGATTTTGTCTACTCTTGAAGTTGTGCCGCCGGCTTTGATGATGAGGGGTGGTGCAATGGATGGGGGTCGTGTAATCGCTTAAACGACCAGGAGGGATGTTCGTTTGAGTGGGAGTTATGTTAGTTATTTTCTAAAATACTATAACTCAAAATTATTTTGAACAAAGTCTTATGTTGTTGCAAATTCCATTGTAGATGTCTCGCCCCTCGTTTAACCTAGGTCTGTTCCTTGAGAAAGAAAAGCTTAACACCAATGGGTCAAACTTCATGGCCTGGTTCCGCAACCTGAGGATCCTCCTCACTCCCCATAGGGTGGCCTACGTCATTGAGGCCGCCATAGGTGACCCTCCTGCAGATGATGCCTCTGAGGATGAGAAGAAGGTCTTCCATACCCGATCGGAGGATTCTGCCTTTGTCCAGAGTGGCATGCTCTACGCCATGGAAGCCGACCTGCAGAAGCGTTTTGAGAAGATGAGCGCCTTTGAGATCATTTCGGATCTTAAGGCTGTCTTTGCGCCGCAGGCTAAGGCTGAGAGATATGAGGCTTCTGAGCTATTCTTCTCAGCCAAGATGGAAGAGCATAGCAGTGTGAGCGAGCATGTAGTCAAGATGTCTGGCTACGTTCAACGCCTGAATGCTCTGGAGTGCAAGATTCCCGATGAGCTGGCGATTGACAGGGTGTTGCAATCGTTGCCACCAAGCTACAAAGGCTTCGTCATGAACTACAACATGCAGGGCATGGCTAAGTCCCTGGGTGAAGTGTTCGTGATGCTCAAGACTGCTGAGGTAGAGATTAAGAAGGAGCACACGCTGTTGATGGTCAACAAGACCGTTGATTTCAAGAAGTCCGGTGGCAAGGGAAAACAGAGCTGGAAGTCCCGGAGGGAGGCAAAGTTGGCTGCCAAGCCCAGGACTAACAAATCTGGTCCCAGAGCTAGCGTGGAGTGTTTCTACTGCAAGAGGAAGGGTCACTGGAAGCGCAACTGCCCCAAGTATCTGGAGGATAGGAAGTCTGGCAAGACGGTCGACAAAGAGAAAGGTATATTTGATATACATGTTATAGATGTGTACCTTACATCCGCCCGGAGCAATACGTGGGTATTTGATACTGGTTCTGTTGCTCATATATGTAACTCTCAGGAGGAGTTACGGAATAGAAGGCGGCTGGCGAAGGATGAGGTGACGATGCGCGTCGGCAACGGATCGAGAGTCGACGTGGTGGGTGTCGACACGCTCCCTCTGCATCTACCATCGGGATTAGTTTTGGTTTTAAATAAATGTTATTTTGTGCCATTCTTGAGTGTAAACATTATAAGTGGGTCTTGCCTGTTACAAGACGGTTATTCATTTAAATCAGTGTCAAGCAATTGTGCTATTTATATGAATGATATCTTTTATGTTGATGCTCCCGAGAATAACGGTTTATTCTTGTTGAATCTCGATCGTAGTACTCACATCCATAACATAGAGGCCAAACGAATTAAGTGTAGTGACGATATCGCCATGTTTTTGTGGCATTGCCGTCTTGGTCATATTGGTATAAAGCGCATGAAGCGACTCCACTCCGATGGACTCTTGGACTCGTTGGATTTCGGATCCCTCGATACATGTGAACCATGCCTCATGGGCAAAATGACCAGGACACCGTTCAAAGGTTTCGTTGAACGGGCGTCGGATTTGTTGGGGATCATACATACAGACGTATGTGGACCAATGAGCGTTTCGACACGCAATGGTTATCGTTACTTCATCACCTTCACTGATGACTTGAGTAGATACGGTTATATCTATTTGATGAAACACAAGTCTGAAACGTTTGAAAAGTTCAAAGAATTCCAGAGTGAAGTTGAGAATCAGCTTAATAGGAAAATCAAGCATCTCCGGTCCGATCGCGGTGGAGAGTACTTGAGTTTTGAGTTTGGCACACATCTGAAGAGTTGTGGCATAGTGCCCCAACTTACGCCCGCCGGAACGCCGCAGCGTAACGGTGTGTCCGAGCGACGTAATCGTACTCTACTGGATAGTGTCCGATCTATGATGTCTCTTACCGATCTGCCAGTGTCCTTCTGGGGTTATGCGTTAGAAACAGCCGCATTCATTTTAAATAGGGCTCCGTCCAAGTCCGTTGAAACGACGCCGTATGAATTATGGTATGGCCATAAGCCTAAGTTATCGTTTCTGAAGGTTTGGGGTTGTGAGGCGTACGTTAAGAAACTACAACCCGACAAACTCGAACTGAAGTCGGAGAAAGTCGTCTTTGTAGGATATCCGCGGGAAACCGTTGGGTACACCTTCTACAACCAAGCTGAGGGCAAAACTTTTGTCGCGAAGACCGGTGCCTTTCTAGAGAAGGAGTTTCTCGCGAAACGAGTAAGTGGGAGGAAGGTAGACCTCGATGAAATCGTTGATCCTGAACTCGATATTCCGAGTGGCGCACCGGAAGCAATTCCGGAAACGTCCTCCGTGGAAGGAGTGGGAGAAACTGTCGAGGAAGATGTTCTACCTCGTAGGTCTGGTAGATCTCGGATCCCACCAGAATGGTATGGCAATATGGTTTGCACCGTCATGCTAGTCGAGCAAGACGAACCTACGAACTACAAGGAGGCGATGGAGAGTCTAGAGTCCGAGAAATGGCTTGAAGCCATGAAATCCGAAATAGGATCCATGTATGATAACCAAGTGTGGACTTTGGTAGATATTCCCGAAGGGCGCAAGGCCGTCGAGAATAAGTGGATCTTTAAGAAGAAGACTGATGCTGATGGTAATGTGACCGTCTATAAAGCTCGGCTTGTCGCAAAGGGTTTCCGACAAGTTCATGGAATTGACTACGATGAAACTTTTTCACCGGTAGCGATGCTTAAGTCTATTCGGATTTTGTTAGCGGTAGCTGCCTACTATGATTATGAAATCTGGCAGATGGATGTCAAAACGGCCTTCCTGAATGGAAACATTGAGGAAGAGTTGTACATGGTACAGCCGGAAGGTTTTGTCGATCCAGGAAGTGCTAACAAGGTGTGCAAGCTTCAGCGATCCATCTATGGATTGAAGCAGGCATCTCGGAGCTGGAATCTTCGCTTTGATGAGGTAATCAAAGGTTTTGGATTTATCCAGAATGTGGAAGAGACCTGTATTTACAAGAAAATGAGTGGGAGCTCGGTTGTGTTCTTAGCACTGTATGTTGACGACATATTGCTAATAGGGAATGATGTGGAACTTCTGAATAGCGTGAAGGAATATTTAAACAGTAAGTTTTCCATGAAGGACTTAGGAGAAGCTGCGTATGTTTTAGGCATAAAAATCTACCGTGATAGATCAAGGCGCCTATTGGCACTAAGTCAGAGTACTTATCTTGATAAAATATTGAAGCGTTTTCATATGGAGAAGGCAAAGAAGGGTTCTCTGCCGGTTATCAAGAATAAGATATTGCGTAAGGCGCAGTGTCCGGTAACGGAACTGGGTAAGGCCGAGATGACGAAACATCCTTATGCTTCAGCCATAGGATCGATCATGTATGCAATGTTGAGTACTAGACCAGATGTGGCATTAGCTCTAAGTTTGACAAGCCGGTTCCAGAGTAATCCTGGAATGCCGCATTGGGTAGCTGTTAAGAGCATTCTTAAGTATCTCAATAAGACAAAGGAAATGTTCCTTGTGTATGGTGGCTGCGATGAGGAACTTGGCGTAACGGGTTACGTAGATGCAAGTTTCTGCTCAGACCCCGATGACTGTAAGTCACAGACAGGTTACGTGTTCAAGGTGAATGGAGGCGCCGTGTGCTGGAGAAGTTGGAAGCAACCCATAGTCGCACAATCTACAATGGAGTCGGAGTACATTGCTGCCTGCGAGGCCGCGAATGAAGCTGTGTGGCTGAGGAAGTTCGTCATCGAACTTGGAGTGTTCCCGAGCGTGCAAGACCCCGTGGTCCTCTTCTGCGACAATACGGGTGCCATTGCGAACGCCAAGGAGCCAAGGTCTCACTCCACCGCCAAACACATTCTCCGACGCTTCCACGTGATACGTCAGTACGTACAAGAAGGCGATGTGAAGATTTGCAAAGTGCATACGGATCTGAATGTGGCAGATCCGCTGACGAAGCCTCTCCCGCTTGATAAGCATGAACAACACCAGTTAGCTATGGGTGTTAGGCTTTTACCAAGTTGTAATCTAGATTAAATTGTACTCTAGTGCAAGTGGGACACTGAAGGAGATATGCCCTAGAGACAATTAATAAAGTGTATTCTTTATCATATCTCGTTTGTTCATAATAGGTTTTTGTGTCATGCTAGAACCGTATTAAGCGGAAACATTAATGCGGGTGTGATACGTAAACAACCAGGTCCCTAGTAGCCTCTACTAAGACTAGTTTCGTTGCGCGATTGATGATCGAGGTTTCCCGGTCATGGGGCATGGCGCCGGTCGGCAATGAGAGTCATATCGCTGGAGAGTGATGTGATGGACATACCCAGATTTGGAGAACATAGTCATTACACCTTTGACCGTGAGATCAACTCTTATTGATATTCCCAATCAAAATTAATTCCCAATTTCTCTCTCGATCCCGTGGTTCCCAAGTTGGAGCCGCGCCGAGCTGAGGAAGGGGGTCTCTCTCCACCTAAGCCATACCGCAGAGCGCCGTTGCTCTGCGGGATTCCAGATAAGATCTACTCCTGCGATTTCAGCTGGATCTGAATGACCGGGAGTTGTCGCTAGGCTCCGTATGTTTGCAAGTGCTCGGAGGCTACTCTATTGAGGAGCTTGGGCGACGTCGTCTCGCCCCCTGCAGCCGCCGCGCCTCCCCCCTCCGGTGCCGGCGCACCAGCCCTGGTGCTGGCGCTCTGCCTTCTTCCGCCCGACGCCCGTCGACGCAGATCATCGTCAACACCCCGGCGTCATCGACTCCGACATCGCGGCAAGTTCTCCGCGACCTCGAGGTCGGCTACGTACGACTTCATCGTCAACGCTTGTGCGGGAGCGTAATCCCCGCTATCGGTCTACATGGAGGTAATCTAACCCGTTCCACCACCGTTATCGCATGTACTAGATAGATAGATCCTGGCTAGTCAGGGTTTCGTTCGCTAGAAAATTATTGTTTTCTGCACCGTAACCCCTTCAGTAATATCAGAGCTACGGGTTTAGACTTTTCTCCAGCGGGAGTAGGGTTTCGCCGTAGAGTGGGTCCGGAGTGTCAATACCCCATCAAAACTTGCATAGACCCCTAACATATGTATACTAGTGTGTTGATAGTTTTTGGGAACCAAGATACATCTCCGAGGTGCGACCCGCTTCATTGACCCCTCTTTCTCCGTGGTAAGTTCTTGCACTTAGAGGTGAAAACCCCCGTTTCGGGTGTCGGGCATGGAACCGTGCGACGGAACACATGAAATGTTTGTTTTTTATGGTCCAATATACCAACCTAACACAGCCAAGCAAAAAAATCGATGCGTCTACCCCCTCCCGACGCCATTTAGAGGGGTAGATCGACGGGTCAGACTTTTCTCCAGCGGGAGTAGGGTTTCGCCGTAGAGTGAGTCCGGGGTACGTAGCGTCGAAAGGGGTAGCAAAGTGCTGACTTCTGTTTTATTTGTTTGGTTAGGTCCTACAATCATGAAATAATAAGGTTTGATGGGATTCTTTTGGCTAAATCCAAAATTATACATGATCTGATCCATATAAAATAAGGTTAGGTCTTGCAATTTGCTTAAATATGCTAATGTCAACATTTTTGAAATATAGTTTACAATAATACAAATAAACTAGGAAATTGCAGAGAATAAAAAATGAAAAATACATTTATTAACTAAAAGAATGCATTTATTAACTAAAAGAAACTAAAAGAAAAAAATACAATTATAAGCCCGACGGCAATGTCGTCGGGGTTAGAATGCCCTAGCACTTATTGCTGGTTGACCTGGTCGGAACGACCAGATCGACCACACTGCCCAAACCTCCCGCACGCGCCGCCGCCCTCCCCTACGCGCCGCCACGCCGCCGTCCTCCCGCCGGCCGCCGCGCGCCACCTCCCGCAAGCGCCGCCGCCCTCCCGCCGGCCGCCGCGCGCCGCCTCCCGCACGCGCCGCCGCTGCCCTCCCGCCGGCCGCCGCGCGCCGCCTCCCGCACGCGCCGCCATGACGCTCCTCCTAGCAGACTGGACCCGACCTCCCCCCGAGTCCCGCACCTGCCCCCTCCGCCGCGCTGACAAGGATCCGGGTTCTTGCGGGTAAGCTGCTGGCTCTTCCTTCCCCTAACCCCCGCTAGGAGCCTCTGTACCTTGCAGGCATGACGATATTCAGATGATTTTGTTTAGCCGGTAGGATGGATAATGGTCTTAGTTTCTTAGCTTGATAGAATCAAAACTGTCTCCAAGTGAACCTGTTTGAGGAGTCATAAGCTTTATTGTCTCAGGCTCTATTGTGTAGGATCTGGATATTGAATGATTGTGAACATGTCAGGATATGATCGTGCGAATGGCTATCTTATTATTGGTTTCTGGTAGTTATTTGCTAGTATTAATCTGAATTATATTCTATCTTGTAGGTTTCCCGCCGCCGTCTCGGAGCCGTCGTCTGTTTGTGTTGTTCGACTACTTCCTCTACAGCGGAGGGTGAGATAAATCTCCTTCTCCTCTTTTGCATTTTTATGTTCTAGATATTAGTTTCATGTCAAGTCGCGTAACCTAGGTGTCTTTTCCCGTCCGATAGCGTTACGCGGATAAATATGCTTTAGAGGTCAGCATATTATGATGCGTAACGCTTCGGCATTTACGGGACAGTCGGCGGATGCGTAGTTGGGTACGTTCTCTGTGTTCTGCTCCGGTCCGTGTCAGGATTTCGGTAGTGCCTCCCCGTTGTTCTCCGGATGCACATCCTCTCGGCTTTTTGCCGAGACGTGTATCGGGAGAGCAGCGGGGAGGTGCTGCCGAAATTCTGTCTCGGATCGGGGTAGAGCATGGAGAACGTACTCAATCTACGGATCCGGCGGCTGCTAGGAGGCTATCCTATTAGAGATGTAGGATGATGCACGCGTTTTCCCCGGTAGAGAATATCTTGTATTTAATTTAATGCCATTTATTTGATATCAAATGTTTTTTTAGCTGTTATTAACTCTAAGTGCAGATGGTTGATGGTGAGTGGATGTACAGTGGTCGTATTAGTAGGACTGACATGACAGCTGAGTGGCAGTGGAAAACTGAATATTATGTGAAGGACGCACACCGTGGTTCTAAGACAGTTCGTCCGCTTTGCCCTTGTGCTCGGTGCAAGATGAATAACCGTCAGGGTAGTTTAGAGATGACAAAACACCTTTGGCTTTACGGATATATGCCCGACTTTAACATGCAAATCAACTTTCCTGAGAGTGACCGTGTTAAAGAGGTGGTGATGCGGCAACACATCGATGGCAGTGCCCACGATGGCATTGCAAACATGCTTGTTGATCTTCACTATGCAAATCAGGCACATTCGCCACCTCCCGAAGATCCGGATGAACAGGAGGAATCGGATTTACCGGATGAACCAGAGGAAACCGCGAAGGCCTTCCTTGAAATGATGGCCACCGCGAAGAAACCTCTTTATCCGGGTGCAGAAGTCTCTCAGCTTGATGCCATATCGCAACTGTTAGCTGATAAGGCCAAACACGGCCAAACCCGATCAAGCTTTGAAGATCATTTGAAAACAATGGGTAACATGCTCCCTAAGGGACATTGTCTGCCTCGTACCATGTATGAGTCGAAGAAAATCATGAAATCGCTTTGCATGGATTATGAGAAGATACATTGTTGTCCTAAGGGTTGCCTTCTGTTTCGGAAAGAGTTTGTGAATCACACTCACTGTAGCAAGTGTGGGGCCTCTAGGTATGTAGAGGTGAAGGGCGCCGAAGGTGAAATGGTGCAGACGAAAGTTGCTGTAAAGATTCTTCGGTATCTCCCATTCATAAAAAGGATCCACCGCCTTTACATGGATGAGGAGACTGCCAAACAGATGACATGGCACAAGACGGGGAAGAGATACCCTGATATTAGTGATAAAAAGAAGAAGATGAAACATCCGGCTGATGGTGAAGCGTGGAAACATTTCGACAGAGTATACCCTGATAAAGCCCGAGAGTCTCGAAATGTCAGAATTGCGATAGCAACCGATGGTTTCAATCCATTCGGTATGTCGGCTAGGTCGTACAGCTGTTGGCCCGTGTTTGTTATGCCGCTCAATCTCCCTCCCGGAGTCTTAATGCAACGCAAGACCATATTGTTGTCTCTGATCATTCCGGGGCCTGAATATCCGGGGAAGAATTTGAGTGTGTACATGCAGCCGCTAATCAATGATTTGGAACATTCTTGGGCACACGGCACATGGACATATGACCGGGCAACGAAGAAAAACTTCTGCATGACAGTTTGGTACCAGTATTCCATGCATGACCTACCCGGGTATGCCCTATTCTGCGGACACTGTACAGCCGGAAAGATGCCATGCCCAGTGTGCAGGCATGCTCTTATGTTCGTATGGCTGAAGAAGGGTGGCAAGTATTCCGCCTTTGACAAGCATCGACAGTTCCTCGAAGAAGGTCATAGATTCAGAGAGGACAAAAAACACTTCTTGAAAGACAAAGTTGTCAGTGAAGTAAACAAGATACCAACGTTTGATGGTAAAGTTGTTGATGCGGAGCTACGTGCTCTAAAGCCTAAGACCAAAGGCAAAGGTTTTATTGGATATGGTGAGACGCACAACTGGACTCACATACCAGGTTTGACGCAACTCCCCTATTACAAGGACCTCAAACTTCCTCATAACATCGATGTGATGCACACCGAAAAGAATGTCGCAGAGTCCGTCTTTCACACAACCCTAGACATTCCTGAGAAGACGAAGGACAATGTGAAGGCTAGGGTCGATCAAGAGAGGCTTTGTGACAGAATAAAACTAAACATGCAGCGTCCTGAGGGCAATCGAAGAAATTGGGTCAAGCCAAATGCTGACTTCTGCCTTCTAGCTACCCAAAAGAAGGAGGCATTCAATTGGCTCAAACACAATGTGAAGTTCCCAGATGGTTATTGTTCTAACATGAGTAACGGAGTCAATTTAACAACGGGCAGAGTCAACGGGCTTAAGAGTCATGACTATCACATATGGATTGAGCGAATAATGCCGGTGATGCTTCGAGGCTATCTCTCTGATCGTGTTTGGCGGCCACTTGCGGAGTTGAGCCATTTCTTCCGCACGCTGTGTGCCAAAGAAATATGTCCGGAAATGATGAAAAGACTTCATGAGAAAGTCGCAGAGTTGATATGCAAGTTAGAGATTATATTTCCGCCAGGCATGTTTACTCCGATGGTACATCTCATATTGCATCTACCTAACGAGGCATTATTGGGGGGACCGGTTCAGAACCGTTGGCAGTTTTGTATAGAGAGAATATTTAAGAATATGCGAACCAAATGTGAAAACAAAAATCAGATTGAAGCATGCATAGCCGAGGCATATATCATCGAGGAGGTGTCAGATGTATCTACAACATTCCCGAAACACGACGATTTACAGTCGTTTTGTTTAAGGTTGGGAAGGGGTGAACCGAAACAGATGTCGAGAGCAAAGAGGATGTAAAGAAAATTCCAGGATTCCATATTTACATCAGTTGTGTACATTCCCGAAGTTGACAACGACAACTAGGTTAGATATTTCTGCACGCGGATGGTAGTAGTCTGCAATCACACTCGAAAAGCTAGAATGCGACAGAGCATGTCGCTACAATACTGATGCAAGTAGGCAACTACTGCTCTGACCATGACTAGCATTGTGGTGGTGGAGAGCATTGTGCATGAACACGACTGCTCTGACGATGACTCCAACACCACCAGTCCAGTCCAGCATCCACGCGCGCACTGACCGCTGATACTTCGTTCTGATCTTAGTGCACACATGTCGCCTAATCAAGTAATACATCTCCTACCATCCCATATATATAGTAACGTGCGAAGAGATCTAGAATATTTGTGATAAAATCATGGTACGCTCTTCTTCCCTCGCACGTGTTATAAAACCGCGCAGCGAAAGTAGATCAAACGAAGAACAAGAACACATATTTTTACGTGGAAACCCTTACGGGAGAAAACCACGGACGCACAAAGGCGTATAACTATAATCAGGAGGAGTATTACAATGCACGAGAGGACAAACCCTCTACGTGCTATCAATATGGTGGATCTCTCAACCCCACAATCTAATCTATGACTACCTCTCACTATATATGGGGGGCAAATAACTCTCTTTCTTGGTGGACACGAAATAGAGTTGTAGATGTGTTATGCCTAACACGGTTGACATGCCTTATTCCGTTAGGACTCCATATATGGTACAATAGGATTAGGATTCAGAGCATATCAAAACAACACTCCACCTTGAGACGAATCCTCTATAACAGTCATAGATAGCATCAACTCCTCAATTAAGTCAGCACAAGTAAAACTTGTGTCTTCAAACGTCCATAGGACTAAATAAACTTCTCACGAAGTAATATTGAGCAAATCAAACGGTAGGTCGTCGAGATAACAACACAGCTGTCAACAAAGCAGACGAACAAAACTTGGATCTCACATAAAACCCAATAAAAGTCTGAGTCTGTGCCACTGACCTCCAAAATAAAACTGCTCAATCATTAAATGACATAAGTCATATCTCCTGTGGTGCATGAACGAGCGCATAGCTCAATAGTGCAACATCTCGGTGCACATAACATTGTGAAGAATTCATCTCATGGAATCTGAACGTGCCACAAAGCACAAACCTCGGCAAACAATACTCATGCAAGAGCATTTGGTACGAAGGCCATAACGTACACCAAAAACTGCCGACGGTAATGATAGATCCATGATATGGTTATAAACTGTCCTGATAGAACAACTGTCGGATGAACGAATCTTTTCAACATGCAACGGAGCATCAACTCTGCAATAGACCCCTCTTGAAAGAGCAAAGACAACCAAACTGAATGTTGTAGTATCTAGCAGTAACAAATCTCCTCTTGCACCTCAAATGATTCTCATCACAAACAAATCAAAACCTTCACATGTATAACAACAAAACTCTAGAGAGAAAGGAGCATATGCTGGCTACCAACAGGCTTAATAATCACCTCCTCCATAATTTTTCCTTTTCGATAATTGTGTTCATGTAACTGCAGCAATAACATCTTGAATTTACATCCATAAAATCTCCTAACGGGCTATAATCCAAGAACTCCACCTTGAACAGAAAACTACCCAATCCATCTCATAAACGGCTTGCGCCAAACAACGCTCGCATCTTACCGTAAGTAAAACTTTGTGTCATGATCCAACAACGAAAGATCATACTCAATCATAGCAATGAGCAGATAATCTATGCACAAAGTAGTACAAGCCAAAGAATATTCCTTGCAGAGCGAATAATTAGATTGGATAGCACCTGGTAATATCTCGGATGGATGTAGAAACTAGAGATCAAAAATTGATTAATCTTCACGTGTACATGCAGCCTCGTGAAATAGCAGAAGCTGGAAGCTGATCTCTGTAATTGCTTTGGATTTCTCGCCTAGGGACTTGATCGGATGGGCTGATCACTTCTCAGATTTGTCCGGTACTCCATTGATCCACACCAGACAAAGAAAGTCTTGCACAGCTTGAATTGATCGCCGAATATGACTCAGGCTGCAGAAATCGATCAGACCATATGAAGTACCGCGACAGATTCCAACAGAAAGTTGCACACGGACGAGGGCTGGCGAACTCGGCGAAACGACGAACGCGACGACGCGGCCGCAGACGGATACAGAAGATGGCGCACTGAACGCCGGCGGAAACCTTTGAACTTCCGATCTCGGATCTGATCTCTCGATGAAGGATGCCTGAACTTTGTGCTGCATGAAGCCGCAAGATTGCGGAAGATTGATCCAGACGGTGCTGCGACGATGCTGCCCGGGAGCGCAGCGGAAAGTCTCCCGGGCAGCAGACCGAAGTTGAAACCTTCGGCTCTGATACCACTTGTTATAAAACCGCGCAGCGAAAGTAGATCAAACGAAGAACAAGAACACATATTTTTACGTGGAAACCCTTACGGGAGAAAACCACGGACGCACAAAGGCGTATAACTATAATCAGGAGGAGTATTACAATGCACGAGAGGACAAACCCTCTACGTGCTATCAGTATGGTGGATCTCTCAACCCCACAATCTAATCTATGACTACCTCTCACTATATATGGGGGGCAAATAACTCTCTTTCTTGGTGGACACGAAATAGAGTTGTAGATGTGTTATGCCTAACACGGTTGACATGCCTTATTCCGTTAGGACTCCATATATGGTACAATAGGATTAGGATTCGGAGCATATCAAAACAACAGCACGCACCCCGGCGGTGCTTGGCCTGCTATGTGTCCTCATATTCTGTTCCTTGGCGTGCTCCGAGGCCGTCCAAAGTGCCGTAGGTACGTAGCTACTCCTTTCCTCTACAATTTTCTCTAGCTCTTATACACAGAAAATTTCGGATGATGCATGATCGTTGATACACTCATACGCATGACATGACATACAGACGGATTCCATCAAGGACAAGGTCCTCCGGCGCCCATGGCTCAGCACGGGCACTCATATTCTTGCCCAAGCTGCCGGGGTGGCGACTCTCCCCCGCCGCCAACGATGGCGTCAACGTCGGCACTTGCGCCGCATCGCAAGACCCTGCAGGTTGCGGCAAGGGTCCTATAAACCCCTACCGAC
Source organism: Poa annua (assembly GCA_026929855.1). Classification (NCBI taxonomy): domain Eukaryota; kingdom Viridiplantae; phylum Streptophyta; class Magnoliopsida; order Poales; family Poaceae; genus Poa; species Poa annua. The sequence goes on along the minus strand of CM049428.1, from coordinate 3,516,939 downwards.
CCGCCGATCAAATGCTGCGTCGACCACGGATTCTTATTCTTACATGTGTACATGTACTTTACGTCCGTGCCTTCTGTTGATTAGGCCATATGGTATTGTCTGCGTGTAAAGGAATATAAAGAGGATTTGTTGTGATATCGTTCGTAGTCTCTGTAATTGGTGCTCCTCCGGGAAGATTATGACCAGACTATCCGTTGAATGAAGCTAAGCGACCATCCGGCTCCTTTTTTGGGGCTGAGTAACTAAATTACCCATCCTGTAAAGCTTATGTGACCAACGTCTCGTAATTCCCTCTTAATGAAATTATATGATTTGGTAGACCATATTTTTCTAATATATCAGCTAATATAATTGTTGAGATTTAGGATTAGGTTGACTAATATTTTTACTAATATAAACCAGAAACCGCCAATATATTGCTGCGGTCTATCCACGTATACTCGGATCGGATTAATCGATATCCTAGTCGAAATGCGAGATCCGCATATTCACGTGTTGTTTGTTCGGTTTGCATCAGGTAAAGTGAGCTCCTGCCATTAGAAGAAAACACTCATGTGTTCGTAACAAGTCACTTGCGCTTTTTATATTTAAAGAAGTCACTGCTTGATGTTTTGGATAAGAAGAAAGTATTACTACCTTCGATCGGTTTTAACTGTCGTGAGCTATACATATGATTTGTATCGACTTATGTGTTTCTTCGCGACAACCACAGAGGGAGTACATTTTTTCCTGTCTTAAGTGCAGGCCGGGTTCCTCCCTTTTTTTGATGAAAAGAGAGTCGATATGTATAACACATGTTTGCATGCGAGACTAACTTGGCTGGGATAATTCAAAAGCCAAGTCCAAGCTCCCACGCCGTTTCATTGAACAAGAATCTTGCAGCACCTAGTGGAAACGCATGTGTCGTTAGGTCCGGTCGTCGTTGCCGCGCACCGCTGATCAGTCAAGTGCACGCATAAGTGCATACACACCACAAGAGAAGAATACTACACGCATATATATGCACATATAAACAAGCGTATGCACCCAACACGTGCAGAGTCAATTGAGACGGACATTATTCGAAGATGTGGAAGTCGACATCATCTTCCCTCTCATCCGTCCGGTGCTGGACGGTCGTTGCAGACACGCTGCTGATCCTGTGTGCCACCCACGTCCAGCTTGTCCAGGGAGGTAAGCATTGCACATACAGATGACACAATCTCCATCTTTTTCTTCCACCTCAAACTCTCCTCCGATTGATGTCTATCGTCTACAGGTGGAAGGCCAGGGTCGTCACCTTCGCCTCCCATGCCGCGCGAGGGGCCGAGGGTAGAACGAGCTGTGAGAATTGGCCCTTATGCATAGATAGCCCGCCACCGCCGCTTCCTCCTGCTCGTCCGACGGCCTCAGATGTACCTCCTACTGGAGGTAGATAAGTTATATATAGCCGATTGAGCAAGATGTTGTGCAATGTGGATTAGCTCATTAATTCGGTTGCACCGGTTGGCTGCGGACATTTCACCCCTTACTATATGTTACAAGGTTTCAATCTGCTTGAGTTAGGATTATGGTACCGGTTTGTAATGAAACAGAAGATTTGGCGAGATATTTGCATAAGTAATTTACCACACGCACACACTCCCAAATATCGTGATGCTCGTTGTGCAATAACTAAATCACACAACGTAACATTTACTCCTTGTATAGATACCTTAATCTGCCTATATTAGGAACCAAACAATTAGAGTGGTTGGTGTGTATGTATGATCTGTTTCCTTCACATGTGGTCCTCGAGCATGCCCACCGAATGACCGAAGAGCTCGCCGGCTGCCATGTTGTATGCCGCCTGACTCTGCGCAAACCCGATACGGTGCACACCATTGTTGATGCTCGTCTAGATGGTGATCTACCATCAGTAGTTGTCCTGCCGGAGCTGGGCAACAGTCGGGCGATGTCATCGTTGGCGGTGTGGGTGCAGTGCAAATCGGCGATCTCTATGATCTCGGTGCATACCACCTTGCAGCGGCCGGTGGCCTAGAGCATGTACATAGAGGCCCGTCCCTACGGGCAGTGTACATGTCCGAAGCTTGCGCTCAGGATAGAGTGTGTCTAGGTGGTCGGACGTGAAAGACCACGCGTTGTTCGGAACGACGACGTAGACCATGAGGAGGTTGCAGTAGCCGAGGATCCAGGGGGAGGGTCCCGCCCTGATTGTGTAGAAGTGGGACGTGGTACTGTTGTTGGCGGCCGGGTGGGGTAAGAGTGGCTATCTGGCCTATCACTACAGGAAATCTGGAGGGTTATCGTCTATGACGTTCTTTTCTATGACGAGCGTCATCATCACGTAGGGGCTAAGAATCCACATTCACTCGCGACACTTTATCCTTGTGGTCCCGGATTGCATTTTGGCCCTCCACTATTGGGTCACAACTAGGCACCGATTTTTACGACTGGCGGCCCAATACGTCTACTGGGAACGCCGTTGGAGATACTCTAACATGACAACGAAATCAATGGATAACCATGATAAGGAAATACGTACTACGTATACTACTAGCGCAATGATGTTTTTTCTTTCAAGAGTTGGTGCGATCACTTGTCCAGCTAGTTGTAAACGAATGCAGAATATCCATGGTTTATAGATGGGAGGTTCTATATATCTAATTTGCCCCACCTAACATGCACATAGTGGCCAATTTTCGAGCACCGCTATTTGACCACGGGTGTAGACTTTGACTCGTTTGCGGGTTGCATTTTGAAGACGAACGAATCTCCGGTGTAGGACTAGCATTCTTATCATCTGCTGGCTGGATGTGTGTGCCTGTCTATATAAATCAACGGGGTTATTCTCGAGACTCAAGGCAAGGCAAACTTCACACACTTGCTAGTTGTTCTCCACAGAGTAAACTTAGAACAGGATCATGAAGCGATCTTCTTCTTCTTCCCTCGTGCACACTATTGCCATCCTTTCTATCATATGCTGCTCGCTGCCATGCTCGGTTGCCATCCGAGGTAAGTAATAGTTCACATATCAGCTATGTTAATAACGATGTAGTAGCAGTAAGTACTTAACTGAAGGCTATGAGTAGTGGGTGATATATGTATATGTTCTATATGCAGTTCACCCGGACAGATTTGACGGAGTCGGCCCTCCGTCGCCACGGCCCGGGAACTCGGTTAGCTGCTGGATTGGATGCCGCTACACCAACACTACTCCGTCGACGACGACGACACTTGCGCCCCAGCGCAAGACCTTGCAGCAGGGCGTTGACAACGGCCCTCAAGTCTAGTCCGCAGGAGTCCAAGAAATCTTCTCACTTTGCCCGACTCCGACTCAGATTCACACCGTGCTAACGGCGCCCCCATGACATTCAGACGTCGTCAGTCCGAAACAGCAGCATGTACACTGATGTAGTGCACATTGGCCCTGCAATAGTACATGTAGTTTACATTTCCCTATCAAAAATAAATGTCAGCTAGCAGTATGTTTCACTCTAGGTGGTTCCGATGACTCCATTTGTTGAGGTGGTGAGATTACCCTCTATGTTTAACATTTGAGAAACATAAATATTTTAATTGGTTTGAAACAATCAACTTGTATATATATCATGTCGTACATACATTAACCATCACCAGTTCTTGTGAATGTATGATTTTTCTAAAAAGTATGAAATTAACATACATATATTAACAGTTTGTTGTACCTGATTGCTGTAACCGATTCAGTGTAATCAATTCAGTATTCAGAAATAGCATCATTAGAGGTAATCGATGGCAGAGGGCAATATTTCAGAAAGTTGTTCATTAATCGATGGCCAGGCAACACCGCTGCACGCTGTAGCAGCAAACCGGCGGTCGGACGATGCGCTTCTCAGGATCTACACGCCGGGCAGCAGTACCTGATGAAAGACGCACCGCAGCTCCAGACCAGAGCCACCTCCACGTGCATCAGCCTCGGCCCATGGATGAGCACGGGGAAGGGCGGCGGCGCCAGGCGCGGGGTAGGGAGCCAAGAAGAGAGAGAGATAGGGTCGTGACGGCGCTAGGGAGAGAGAGAGAAAGAGGGTCGCAGCAGCGCCCAGAATGTATACCCAGTATATGGTTGGCCATATCCCACTCGTCCCCAAGTGGCAACCACTGAAAAAGTGGCTACTGTTGAATCTTATTCATCTAGGATTAACTAGATTAATTGTGACAACCATCTAGAACACACAGAAGGATCAAAACAGAGGGGTTTAGAGATAATTACAGGCTCCAGCAATTGTAGCCATGGACGCCTGCTCGATGCAGGCGTGATTGAGTGTCGATGTAGAAGTTGCCATAGTCGAGGAAGAGGCCGTGGACGCCGGCAGCACACCTTGGAGGTGGCTCCGGTGGTCGTCAGTCTTCCAGCCCCTTGAGCGCCTCCTTAGATCGGGTAGGTTAGGTGTATAAGCACGTTTTCTGTTAGTTTCTAACAACGTGATATCTGATCCTCTTATATAGGCGCTCGGGGCAGGGGACCTTGACCAAACGTTGGTTTTAGGTGCCTCCGATCAAGACTCCAGTGTGGGGACGTGGTCAATCACCTCCCCTTATCTTTCTCTCGGTTTGTTAGCCGAGATCAACACCAACATTCTCCCCCTTGATCGTAAGGTTTAACAAACATCATAAGGCCATCATCAATAAAACAACATACTAAGGTAAGGTGTTACAGTAACAAAACAAAAGTCACTGAACCTCAATACCTATAGTACATCATTCTATCTTTAAATGGAAACATACTACTTTACGGGAGTTGGTTTATGAGACGGTCCTTATTTTTAGAATCAAAAAGGCTTTCCAGTAACCCATGCTAGCAACATAATCTTAAAAAAAATGATGGTAAGCCTTCAGTAACGGATCCGTAAAACATACAAAACTGATTCATATGCTTAACATCATAAGTTAACACGAAACATATTGGCTTTCGCAACGCCAATTGACTTGTTGTTACTCGCATAGAAAACTACGTTTCATATGCAGTAGGTGGTTTATAAATACTGTCTACCACCGTAATTTCGGGAATAAACTTCTTGACATATAACCTGCTCTTTAGCCTCTTTTAACATGCCACATGATAAATTGCATCATTACTAATGTAATTAAAATCATTCTGGAGCTTTCCACGATATAGCTCCATGTGCGAGTGTGAGGATGTAACTTAACGTGGAAACTTTAATATCCACACATCACGCATAAACAATGTCCAGATAACCCATAGTGTCGAGGTTATTAGACTTCTTATTAGTGAGCATGTAAACTTTATTGTCTTCCATATTTGCAAGACTTTTGGCGGCCTTTCCAGTGGTTAAATTCTGGACTTTCTTTTATATTTGCCAATTATCCCGATCAAAAATATAGGGCACATTCTTACTTTAATACTCATATTGTTTCTGACAGCCGAAACATGAGGAACCGACATTATCTGATCAGCTCATAATGGTTCCTTGGACACTAAAATGTCCATCTTTATTGCCCTTAATTTTATTAGCAGGTGCGACAAAGTACTAGTACATAATATTTTCTTTCGTACTCTATCGTCATATGTCATCATAATAGAACTTATACTCCTTTTTACCTATGTCTTGGTGAAAACTCAATACAAAGTATGAGACATCACCAAGATTATTTATCTTAAATAGAAGATAGAAATTACTTGGCTAACCAAAAAATATTTCTTCTTCACAAGGTAGTAAACTTACTCCCCCTCGTCTTATGGTATGAGTGTCGTAATGCTCATGTTATTTCCTAATTGAAATTCCTTATGTAACATACCTTATATTGACTTCAACTATATGACAAAACCTTTTGGTTGAGTCATACATACATTCTTAACTTAGTCGTCAACACAATAACATGTTATAATAATAACACAAGCGCAATAACCACTCGCTGAGAAAACTCTATTGAGTCGTATACATCATTAGAGCCAGAAGCCTCTAAGATGACCATTAACACACACATTTTCAATCACAAGGAAATTGCTGATTGTCAACACCAAGTGTTGCATTAAGTATTTCTTCTCAACTTACCTGATGTATATGAATAAAGATCTAATGGAGTTATCCTTAAGATTCATGTTCATACACTTCAGATTCCAAGATGATCACTTTATTTAGAAGATGGAAATATATCCAAAATCTTGATGACATTCAATTTAGTTCAAAAACCACAACACCGTTGGGCTGAAGATGGAATGAACTTTCTGAACTGTGACACATGATCATAAAACGACGTTGGTCAGAATTATAACCATGAGCCACATGATACTGACAGACTTGCCACTTGAGTTAAATATGTGACAAATGATTATAAACGATGTTGGTCAGAAGTATAACCATGAGCCACATCAACATTAGATTAGCAAGGTTGTCACTTTGACATTCATGTGTGCTTCATAATACTCATAAGGGGTGTAAATCCACATTAACTCGATAAAAGGAGTCACAACATTCATGTGATTTTTCATTCACTATAATCAATCATTCTTCAAAGTAAGACTTCTCGTTGGTTCCATCATACTCAGAGAATTAAAACGTTCACGAATTCTCATATTCAATGAGACAATATACTCATTCATTCTCCAGAGTAAGACTTCTCGTTGGTTCCATCATACTCGGAGAATTAAAAAACATTCAGGAACTCCCATGTTCAATGAGACAATTCCATTCTCTCCTTCGAAATGTGGTAAACATGACCACAATTTCGACGAGGTCTCATTATTTATTTACATATTAAGAGTGCAATGACACATATCAATACATAATTCATTCGCCGAGGACATAATATTCTCACCACATGGTAAGACAACAACAAATAGTTTCATTACAAAGAACAAATGATTCACATAAATGATCAAATGTCTTCAAATGCTTTATTATTTATTGTCCTCTTAAAAAAAACCATTAAACCCCATTTTAAATGGGTAATCCTTAAAATATTCCTTAAGGTTGTATCCTTAAAATATACCTCAATAGAGGCCAAATATTCTTTGGCATATATTGAGTCAGGAATTGCATTCTTTAACTCAGAGGAGATGGTATGCTTTATTTTGTGTTTCATTGCTGAAACAATAATAACATCTTTATGAGCATCAACAATCAACATCAAACTTGAATTGATCTAAAAAACAAGACAAGCTAACTGTGTTCCAATCCGTATCACCGTTGGGCTGAAAACGGAAAAGAGCACTTTTCATACATAAATGGGACATGACAATAGTCAACGTTGGTAAGAATATTGTCATATACCATAATAACTTATGCTCATAAATGAATACTCAAGTCAAAACGAAACTTCTCGTTTTGACCATAGAAACTTAAATCACGTAATTGATCAGCAAACTCATTTGCTAAATTAATAGCCATCACTAACATAAACACCAATATATATGAATATATGATGCAATCCAGTATGTTATTAGACACATGGACTCATAATTTATCGCTGAACATTTCCATCAAACATTGACACCATGATTTGAAAAACTTAAATAGAACATGTCAAAGCTTATCATTAAAATATTCAATGACATGGTAACAAAATATCACTCATTTCAAACATTCTCATCATGACATCTCACTTGGTAGACATTAGATTTACATCCCAAGTGGAAACAATGTTATAAACATTCTCCAAATAAAATTTGGATATTACATCACAATCACTTAATAATTAACTTTAATAGTCAATAAATGACAACTCATGACCATGATATCACATTTAAATTCTCTAAACATCTTTGTTCAGAGAACTTCATGATGAGCCTCCATCACCTTCTATCGGTGCATGTCAAAAGACATAATTGCATTCGACATAATACTTTAGCATTATGGCTCATCAATATTAGGCTGCATAGTTCGCTGCGGAAAAGCAAACCACACAACCATTTACATTTTCCTTAAGGTGGCCTTAGCCCATTAGAAATGATCACATCATTAATAAACGCCATAAACATGATAACAACTTAACTTCATCTTACAAAATTCATGACTCAACATTAAAATGCTATTAGAAGACATGACTTGTATTAATCTTACAACATTATATCCCGTTAAAATGTATGTATACTACATCATTGTCATAATAAATATAAATTTACAACTTATTTCTCAACAATCATTGATATTTAAAATGATACTCACAATAGAAAACCAATTTTAAGTAAATGACTTGTAAAATGAAAACAACGTTGCTCAGATTCATTTTTACTGTCATAAATCTTCTCAAATTAAACATCAAATTTAAACTTAAAAAAACAAACTTTATATGATGTCTAATTTGATAATTCGACATTTAAACATGCAAAAAAACGTTCAGTATAATATAAAATTTGAACTCATATTTTATACAATAACTAGTTGAATGCCCGTGCGTTGCTACGGGTATTAAACAGCATCCAACACATTTGGCCCAACTAAGACCCGTTGTACCCCGCAGCGTGGCGCACCGTTGGATTTAATCCAACGGCCATCCGTGCGGCACGGCTGGACAAAGACGGAGCCGGTAAAACGCTAACCCTAACCTCCACTTTCTTCTCTCCTCTCCCCGATTCTCCCGTTCGAGAGAGGCGGCGCCGAAGCGACCGCGCTGCTCTGCAGCTTTTCCGGCGGCCGGAGCTCGCCAGTGAGAGAGATAGAGACGGCGACGCGTAGCGTCGCCCCCCCCCCCCCCCCCCTCCCTTTCATTCCGACCTGTTGGCTGTGCTCAGCGGAAAAGCGTGAGCTCCGGCGAGAGCCTGCACGCTCGTCCGTTGAGCATGGCTGACGGGGTCGTGTTCTAACGGGGCGGCGTGGAGGTGGAGCAGGGCGGCCGGCGCACCCTTCTGGCGATGAAGACGGCGGGCGGCGCAAAGCACACTCTCCGCAGCATCCTTTCCGCGCCTTACGGCGCGTCCATCCGCTCATCCTCTCCATCGGGAGAGGGACGGCGACACCGCGTCCTCGCCCTCGCGCAGCAGTGTGTGCTGAGGTGAGTATTGAATCCGAAATATTTGATTTGGTGACCTAATTTGCAATTAGGGTTCTACCGATTTGGGGATTTTCTTATTGCTAGGGTTAGGCTTCGGGGCAGAAGGGGATTTCTTTTGTTGCCATACTCCCCTCCTTCTAATTGCTTCATCACGACTAACAACATATCAATGATTAACTGAAACTTAATACGTTAACCTTAACGGCGAGATTAGGGAGCAACTAGACTAATCCGAACGGTAATCAACAACTTAATTGCCTAAAACATGATTTAATTAAACCCGAATTTGATCTACAGATCCACTTAGGGTTCTAGAGCTATCACAGCGGCTCTGATACCAATGTTGAATCTTATTCATCTAGGATTAACTAGATTAATTGTGACAACCATCTAGAACACACAGAAGGATCAAAACAGAGGGGTTTAGAGATAATTACAGGCTCCAGCAATTGTAGCCATGGACGCATGCTCGATGCAGGCGTGATTGAGTGTCGATGTAGAAGTTGCCATAGTCGAGGAAGAGGCCGTGGACGCCGGCAGCACACCTTGAAGGTGGCTCCGGTGGTCGTCAGTCTTCCAGCCCCTTGAGCGCCTCCTTAGATCGGGTAGGTTAGGTGGATAAGCACGTTTTCTGTTAGTTTCTAACAACGTGATATCTGATCCTCTTATATAGGCGCTCGGGGCAGGGGACCTTGACCAAACGTTGGTTTTAAGTGCCTCCGATCAAGACTCCAGTGTGGGGACGTGGTCAATCACCTCCCCTTATCTTTCTCTCGGTTTGTTAGCCGAGATCAACACCAACAGCTACCCCTACCAATTGAGCTATACCCCCTCAACAAACACACCCTTAGTTTTCCAACTTAAGTTGACAACTTGGTCGCGAGTTGCTATGTCCTCTTTACCAAACGAAAAAAAATATTTATAATGCATCCGTTCCAGCTATGCCACACGGTTCAAAGATTACAGCGCAGGAGCGAGCGAGTAGCCTACTTGCGGGCATCCTCTGATTACAGCGCAGGAGTGAGTGGCCTACTTGCGGCCTATGTCAACTCTACAAACATGAGCTGGAGCTGGAGTGGGCACATGCTGTTCCTCCTTGCAAATATGGAATAGCGCCTAGTTGCATGGTTAGGGCTCGATCCCTCTCACACCTCCATATTGTGGCCTCTCTTTGCTACCGTCGATGAGTGATGGTCCTCGATTGTAAACGCTCGTCTATATAGGAGAAATGTTATGCCATGGCTCTAAGTAGATGAAAACTTCAGAGCTGCTGGAGCTGAGCCTTTAAAAGTTGCAACATTGGTCAAGGAAAAGCCATGGCGCCACGGTCCCTCTTCATCCTCCTCTCAGTAGTTTCATCCTTGAGCGAATCATATGGCGGCCTGGATACGGCGATCTATCCGTCCTGCTCCAACAAGAACAACTACACCATGGGCAGCCCGTACCAGGTGAACCTCGCCAAACTCATGGCTGACCTCCCGGCCAGCGCCATCGACAACGGCGGCTTCGCCGTCCGTACGGCCGGCGAGGCGCCTGACAAGGTCTACGGCCTCGTCATGTGCCTCGCCGACCGCTACCTCTCGGAGTGCCAGCTCTGCGTCAAAGCCGCAGCCGCCGGCGTACAGCCGACGTGCCCGTTCAGCCGGGTGGCCGACGCCTGCTACGACGCATGCGTCGTGCGGTACTCCAATGTGCCCATTGTCACCGACGTTGGCATCGTTTACATGAGCTATCTCGCCGCAGGCAGCGACGACGACAAGCTCACCACCAAGTGGCGATCGACGCTGATGACCCGGCTTATGTCGGAGGCTGCCGGCTCCTCCCTGCGGTTGGCGAACGGAAGCCAGCAGTACACGGACTCGCAAGGTATGCAGCAGGAGATTTACGGCTTGGCACAGTGCACCAGGGACCTGAACTCGAGTGAGTGCACCAGGTGCCTCATAGGATACATTCGGTACGAATCGATACAGCCACGAGTTAACAATATGACCAACAGAGGCCTCAATGGATATAGCTGCTACATGCGGTACTCAATAGGCGATCCCATCTTTCCAATCACCATCTTTCCAGTAGCCGAGCCGCCGCAGCAGCAGCCTCCATTGCCTGGGACACCACTCGCACTACCACTTGCACCAGGTAATTACAATTGAGTATCTGCATCCAAAGTACGATTTAATCAGTCAAAAGATATTTCTGTACCTATAATGATCTATGTATGTCGTCCTGTTTTCATTGGTAATTAGCTTCATCATCTCCCTCCTCAACTGTCTCGGCTAGCGGGAAGACGGCGCTGGTAGTGGGCGCCTCTGCCGGATCCATCGTGTTCGCAATCATCGCTGGTATGTGTTTTTGGTTTGGTTTGCGTCGTCGCAGGCAAAATGAGTCCGCGAGAGTGCAAGAGAAACAGTTCTCCGACGAACAGCCCATGGAAGATGACTTCGTTCAAGTGATGGGGCCCAGGCAGTTCCGCTACAACGAGCTTGCCCAGGCCACAAAGCAATTCTCTGACAAGGGGAAACTCGGCGAAGGGGGCTTCGGGTCGGTGTACCGCGGGTATTTGAAAGATGAAGACCTTCATGTTGCTGTGAAAAGAGTCTCCAAGACTTCTCAACAGGGGAAGAAGGAGTATGTCTCCGAGGTGACAATCATAAGCCGGTTAAGGCACCGCAACCTCGTGCAACTCATCGGTTGGTGCCACGGCAGCGGTGAGCTTTTGCTTGTCTACGAGCTCATGCCCAACGGCAGCCTCGACACTCACATTTACAATAAGGATACCATCCTGTCATGGCCACTGAGGTATCCAAACAACAGCTAATGTACACATCTCCTTACTCCACATTTCGTTTTATATATGCTTTAATTTATAGTGCGCTGCATTATTCAATTTAGGTATGAGATAGTTCTTGGCCTAGGGTCTGCGCTTCTATACTTGCACCAGGATTCAGAGCAATGTGTTCTGCACCGAGACATCAAACCGAGCAACTTGATGTTGGATGCCTCATTCAATGTGAAGCTCGGCGATTTCGGGCTCGCGAGACTCGTACAACACGGGCAAGGATCACACACCACTATGATCGCCGGCACAATGGGCTACATGGATCCGGAGAGCGTGGTTTCCGGAAGGGCAAGCACCGAGTCTGACGTCTACAGCTTTGGTGTGGTCATACTGGAGATTGCCTGCGGTCGGCGCCCACTCCTGGTCCTGCGCGGAAATGAAGCATGCACCATGCACCTGGTGCAATTGGTTTGGGAATTGTATGGTGCCGGAAGGATCCTTGAAGCAGCGGATCCTCGACTGAACAATGAACTTGACAGCCAACAGATGCAGCGTGTGATGGTTACCGGGCTCTGGTGCACGCATCCTGATAGAAGCATGAGACCATCCATCAGGCAGGCGATGAACGTGTTGAGGGCTGAGGCGCCGTTACCGATCCTCCCTGACAAGATGCCTGTTGCCATGTTTGGGTCGCCGGTTGACAACTTGTTGTCCAAGTCTCTAACTACAACAACAATGAGTAGCGGAAGCAGCAACGATGCGGGCACCACGCAGTCTAGCATCTACACCACACGTTCCAGTAGTGGGGGTACACACTAACATGATTTAATCTTGCTGCGTGATTATATTGTATGGTTAATTGTGTTGGTTGCTCGTCTGGAATAACAAGCGTAATGCTTGTGTGTTGCTATGGGTGAGACTCCCCTGCACACCCGCATATGTATGGACTTGCCTGTCACGCGTGCCAATGTGGGTGCGTTTTTGGTGGGAAGGATTTTATTTAGTAGTGTGGTACATGTAAATTGTGACTGGTTGGTTGAAGAAAAATTAGTCATGGTGATTTTTTTTTAGGCTGTGTCATGGTGATTGTCCTCTTATAGTGTTAAAATTATTGTACTCAAACCTTTTCAATTCTGTCAAATTACTATAAACTTGCCTCAGTTAAAATTATGAGTCTAGAAAAAGATATCTCTTTCCTCACTATTCCACACACCTTATCCCCAATGCAGTTTTGTACTGATAGAAATCTAGACGCATTAATTGACATATTGTGAAGGCTCTCTATTTTGTCAGAAAAATCCTAGGATGATGTTGTGAAAATGAGGAAGTTCATAACGCTGTATTCTATTACTGCTCGGACTCTCAAGCAGTACCCAACTACCCATAGCCGTGGGAATAAAGTATATCACCTTGATCGATCGTTGATCCATCTGATTCATGAATGCGCCTACACTATTAGTTAGAGGGCGCTGTATCTTATGCATCCGATGGGTTCGGTGCATCCGTGCATCCGTGCCGTATTAGCCAATGGATATCAATCGCAGTGTTAGAATTGATTCTGTCAAATTTTCCAAAAACACGCCCGCAACCTGGCCTACAAATTTGCACAGACACCCTTATCCATGGCTACTCTCGATCGATTGCAGTTCAGATTCTGTACGGCGGCGACTCGCGGCTGAGACGGAGATCTCATCGTACACGGTGTGTCGTACGCCGGCGAAAGGCGCGAGGGTCGCAACTGCCATCAACCCCATCTCCTCACGATTGCCGCCTTCAACTTCCTTGTGAGGTACGCATTGACTTGATTCTCACCGGATGCATAGTCGCCGATCGATTCTAGTACTCATGTGGCTCACGTAAAGATCAAAAATTAGTTAGCTTCGTGAGAGACTGCCAAGGAAGTCACCTCACTAATTCACATGTGCCTTTAGTCCAGAATCCTAGCGACCTTGCTCACTAGGCACTAGCATGTTTTCAGAGAAGAAATAGAGATAGATGTTCAAACTTCGGAGTACTTATGTTACGAATTGGCAATACACAAACACATACATGAAGAATAAAAGGTCGTTGGCCAAAGGATAGATTATGCATGATGTACATTAGAGCTTCTCATGTGGAAGACTAATTACGTACCAGTTTATGCTTTGTGTAGCAATGCAATCTAACAACAGCTTGCATATGGAGTTGAACGAGGCACAATTTTGCACACCGGTAAAGAAAGCAAGTGTTCCTCTCCCTATAAGTCAATTATTCCTACTTATATTCAGTTCAGTTAATTATATACAATGGTGCTTACTGATTCTTTGTTTATGTTGAAGCGTTCATCTTTTACACCGGAATGTGAAGAAAATATAAAGCCAAAATTAGGGATGACATTTCAAGGACTAGATGCCGCTGAGAAGTTCTACAAATATTATGCACATGAATCTGGTTTTGGAGTTCGTGTTGGACAACAGAAGAAATTAGGCAATGAGCTAGTTCGCACTAAACGATATATGTGTAGCAGGGAAGGATTCAAGTGTGAGAAGAATAAAGAGATTGATGACATGTCAAAGAAAAGGCGTAAGAACACGGCCACGAGATGTGGTTGTGATGCACATATCTTTGTGAAGTTGTGTGATAATGAATATATCATTGCTCCTTTCAACATGAGATGATTGTAGTCTTAGTGTTGTTTTCTTTCACTAGAAATTGTAGTCTTAGTGTTGTTTTCTTTCACTAGAAATTGCAGTCTTAGTGTCGCTTTCTTTCACTGAAAACTCAAGGATTTTGTATCTGCAGCCTTGCAACAATCTGTGCACTACACTACTGCCGAGAGTATCGATCTGTGAAACAATCCTCTTGTTGTATATTCACTAATCTATTTGATAGTCACATACATAATCTGATGTACATCTACCTTACATAAGGCAAATATAACACTCAAATTTCGAATTCACCAATGCCTGCAATTGTTTAATTATGATATTTTCACACACAACAATATTGACCTTCAATCTGCTAGAATCAACAACTGAACAAGTGAGAAGCATCATCATCATCATGTTAACTTGGAGGATTTGGCAAGTACATAATGGCATCATCCATGCAAATGCCACTGATACTGAATTAAGAGCATCACAATCTCGTTGTTCATTCATACTGGGAACTCACATGTCACAACTTTGTTCTAATATATACAACTAACTCATGTGCCAAATTGTTTGGCTCTCTCACCATGTTGATCACTCGAATTTCACTAAGTACATCGCATAATAAGCTAGCATCCAGCCATGCCATCTTTCCTCTGAATCTGCACACTAGAACCTGAAGTTGGACTGATGCAGAAATTCAGACGTACAAACGATTTGGGCAAAGTTGGAATGAAATTGGATCAGCCTGCGGGCAGTCCTAGTATCCACGTACGCAGCCTCCACAGGATACGTCTCGGCGCCTAGTCTTGCAGAGCTCGCCGGCGGCAACAGCGGCGGCGGCGGCGGCGCCGAGTATCTTCTCCAGGATCCAGTCGAGCATGTGCATGTAGGAAGCCGGGTCTCTTCAAATATCTGTACTAGCGGAGGGTCTTGCGGAGTTTCTCGCCAGCGTCGCCGGCCTTGAAGTCGCGCGCGGCGGAGGAAATCCAGGAGGACGGGTGCGTCCATGGTCTCGTCGCCCAGCAGAGCAAGGGTAGGGTTCGGGGATAAGACGATTAGGGGGTTCTTTGCGAAACAAAACTTTGTTAAGTCTAGAAGCGGGCTGGTAATTGTAAAGTTCCCTTCAACTCGACGCGAGTCACACGATTTCAATCGTTCGGCCCAAAATGAACGGATGCACGGATGCACCGAACCCATCGGATGCATAAGATACGTCGCCTAGTTAGAGCAACCCACTCGGACAACCTCTAAACAATCAGGTCAAGTTGAGATAAGATAATACCGTTGCAATGAAGATGGTACACGCGGACAGGCCACGGTGCTCGTCGAGGCAGCAATACAGGAACGCGTAACTTCCTTCAATCCGCTGCCGCGGTTTGCTATGTTTTGCAGTTGTTGACAAGCATATAATAAGTTGCGTTCTCGCCAGGAGATGAATACATATGTAATTCAGAATCTGTCTCTTCGGTCCGCACGAATCGCAGCATATATAATTCAAACAAAGATCTATTATTTTAAACAAAGATCTATTATTCGGCGATGAATCGTGCTGCGGTCGGAGGCACCGTTGCCGAGCCTCCCTGCCAAGATGCCTGTTGCCATGTTTGTCTCGCCACTTGACAACTTGTTGTCTCAATCTCTACTTGCAACAGCCGTCAACAGCATAAGCTGCTACGGTGGGAGTGAGTGACTTGTGAGTGACCGAGGCCGATCCGTCGCGGCGAGCGCGGGGCCGGAATGGGAGTTGGGCGGCGGCGGTGGTGATGGGCGCGGCGAGCTCCAGGCTGGAGAAGGCGCTGGGCGAGCAGTTCCCCGAGGGCGAGCGCTACTTCGGCCTCGAGAACTTCGGAAACACCTGCTACTGCAACAGCGTCCTCCAGGTAACCCGGTCCCCGGATCGTCCCTCTCCTAGTTTCATTTCCTTTCCTCCGCTGCGCGTGCCGCGGGATTGGTTGATTCCATGTGTTCATTATTCTGTTCCCCCTGGCGGGAGCCGGGAGGGCCGCGGTTTTACGCCGGATCGCATGCGTGAGTTGGATGGATGGGAGATGTTTTCATCAGAATTCAGAAACCTTGTAAAAGGGAATTGTGAAAATGTTTTCTCGATCTATATCTGTATATTCCGCGTGGGATTGGCTTAATTGTGTTGTGATTCTGTCGCAGGCACTCTACTTCTGTGTTCCTTTCCGTGAACAATTACTGGAGTACTATGCGAACAATAAAAGCGCCAGTGATGGTGAAGAGAACATGCTAACCTGCTTAGCTGACCTCTTCTCTCAGGTGCCATTTGCAAGCTATTCATTGTTTTAACTGATTTTATGCCCCTCGGTTTCCTCAGCATCATACAGGAATCACATATGTGTATAAGCATAGTAGATCAGAAATGACACTTTATCACTTGTCCCCTGCATAACATGGAATGATTGTCTCTGGTTTAGTTATTTGAGGGTTGTGCATCGGAGTCCTATTAGTGTAATGTGTATTTTTTTGTTTTGAAAATTCAGCATTTGACAGTACCTGATTATAACATCATGCCTGTTACACGGACAAGTCCCACGGAACAGCACTTGCTCTTGTCTTGTTTGATCTCTCTTATTTCAGGGGCAGGCTAGTCTTAACACAGTAATGAGATGACATGTGCTAGTCAATTGCTTTGTTCTATCCTTACTACTCCCTCCATTTTTTAATATAAGATGTTTTAGCTATTGCACATGTTGTCTAGATACACATAAAAATGAGTGAATATGGACACTAAAACATGCCTAGATACAAGTTTGAACATGTGAATGTGGAAAAAGGCTAAAACATCTTATATTAAAAAACAGAGGTAATATGTTTTAATCTGAAAAAAATATGTTCATTAGGTAGTTCCTTTAGCTGGAGGAATATTACTTGTTTCAGTTGTATGGTTTGATAAAACTGGCTATGTTGGATTATACTGAAGAAGGAATGGGTAGCATGTTGCAAAACATAACTGTCATGTTCCTGTATGCACACAGATCAGCAGCCAGAAGAAGAAAACGGGTGTTATTGCTCCGAAGCGATTTATACAGCGATTGAAGAAACAGAATGAGCTTTTCCGCAGCTATATGCATCAGGTAATACATTTGGTGAATGATGATGCATTTACTAATACTTACTGTAGTGTGAGTGTGTTATGTCATCTTAATCATCCTAATTGTTCATGACTGCAATACTGTTGTATTTTTCAGGATGCTCACGAATTTCTGAATTTTTTGCTTAATGAGCTAGTTGACATTCTTGAGAAAGAATGTAAAAATGCTGCTAAAGAAAATTCCTCCTCGAATAAGAATTTGAATGGTCCTATTAATGGTCAAGCCAATGGTAGTCACAAAGAACCGGATACTACATTGGTCCACAAATGCTTTCAGGTGAGTTCTCATCCGTCTCTGTCAATCTTTTTGTGCATGCACTCCTGAGTTTACTGCAACCTTGGACATGAGCTTGATACTGCTTTATTTCTTCAGGGAATATTGACTAATCAAACAAGATGTTTGAGATGTGAAACCGTCACTGATAGAGATGAAACATTTCTTGACCTTAGCCTAGATATAGAACAGAATAGTTCAATCACTAGCTGTCTTAAAAACTTCAGCTCAACAGAAACTTTGAATGCCGAGGATAAGTTCTTCTGTGACAAATGCTGCAGGTATGTTATTCCATTTCTATTGATTGCCTGTTATTTCCTTATATGATATCCGATAACTCTCTTTCCTCCCAGTTGGCATTCTGTAACATGGCTCCACTCAGGGGGGGACTGCTGTCTTGGTTGACTTATGTGTTGAAGTTTATTCATTAACTATGCACTAGCATATAAACTTCTGAGTTATTACCCACAAAAACTGTGTGTGTTGAATGTCAGCAGGCATTCATTTTCATTTTGCCTGTCATACTTTGATCTGATGTAAAATATACAAAATTGTTGCATTACTTGTGCATTTTCGTGTTTTGGATTATCTCTACCTTTTGTTGGATTGTGATTGATGTTGTTATTAATTTCAGTTTACAAGAAGCGCAGAAAAGAATGAAGATAAAGAAACCACCAAACATCCTGGTTATTCATCTCAAGCGCTTTAAGTATATCGAACAGCTTGGCCGCTATAAAAAGCTATCATATCGAGTTGTTTTCCCGCTGGAGCTTAAACTCACCAACACTGTCGACAATTCAGACTTGGAATATTCTCTTTTTGCCGTGCTAGTTCATGTCGGAAATGGACCAAATCATGGCCACTACATCAGCTTGGTAAAGAGCCACAACCACTGGTTGTTCTTCGATGACGAGAATGTTGAGATGACTGATGAGTCCATGGTACAAACATTCTTTGGCTCAGCACAGGAGTTCAGTGGTAACACCGATAACGGCTACATACTCTTCTACGAAAGCCTCGCTAAAACAAGTTGATGCCATCCTCGTATCTCATGATTAGTTGCACAGTTTTCCTTTTGTCACCACACCTTCCTGATCCGGGTTATATATAAGATTCGGCAAACTAGAATAAGTTGAATGCAAGACCATTCAACTTTAGATGGCATGGTGAAATCAGTGTTTAGCAATAAAGAAATCTGTGGCGATTTTTCTGGGCAGTCCTATAGCTGCCGAAGCCCACAATTTTCTTGCTGTTCTGTTATTTAGTTTCTGGCACAAGTTTGTAACAATCCTGGAATAATGTTTGTTAAGAGAACCCTATCATGTAAAGAGAGACGACTGTATCTTTCAAGCCTTTTGGCTTTGAGTAAAATTTTGGTTGGTGGAGCTTCTGATGATTCTGAAATCTAAACATTATTTTCTTATTTATGGCTGCTGTTTGCCCTTGCTTCCTTTATTGCTTGTATATACTCTCAGTTTGCTTTGAGTATGTATACTGTACGCCGATTAGGCATTGTTCCAACTTGTAAAGCCCCCAGATATTACAAAAGGCCAAACTGAGAGATGGAATGCCACATGTGGTGGCTACAATTTTCCAACATGGTTGCGCTCTCTGAACTACTTTCTTGCTTGGATACTTTGGACTGATAGCTCATATGAATACATCATACAAGGTCTTGAAATAGCATAAAGCCTTTTATTTAGATGAAGTAGCATATATAAAGCCTAAGTGAGGAAAAAGCTTGATCTGGACCGACTATTCTCCTCCAGCCACAAAGTTGTACAATCACTAGAACCAGATTTTTCACCGCACTAGTCCAGACCCGAATCAATAATTCACAAAGCGACAACAATTACCATACACTGGCGGACTGAGATAGGAAGTGAATCGCACGATTGACATGATCCCACAGGAAAAAAAATCATGTAATATGCCTTTTTCAAATATCGTTTCAGTCTTCCTCAGGACGGACATGATACGATTAGTATTGTGCAACGTTCCCTTTCATGACTACTTACTAACACTAGATGATTCACAGGGAGACGATTTGCAATTTCTGGAACCACCACACTCCCCAGTTCACAAGGTGGAGCTTCAATGTTACGTGCATGATGAACCGCTAATCGCCATCACTTTTAATGAAGCAAACACCAGTAGGCTCAAGCAGCTGACAAACATGACTCTAGCCGTCAGAATTACCAAAAGTGACACTCCTTTCACAGTATACAATAAAAAAAGTACAGTAAGTAAAGAACAGGAAGGGCACAAGGAGCTCAGTACAATTCTAATTTTAAGATTTAACTGCATCCCGTTACCAAAAAAGCAATCACAAGTTTAATGCAAAAGGCACCACGTCATATGGAGAATAGCAAAGCTAGATAATAAAACAGTCTTGTGTTGTTCCGGCAAGACAAATCCCCTATCTCAATCTAACTTTTGCATAGTGATAAAGCACATTACAAGGAAGCAGGAACAGACTCCTACAACATTGTATCAAAACCTTTTCCTCTTCTTGTTTCCTGACGACTCACCCTTCTGGTTGTTAAACCCTCTGAAGTCGTTGGTCGTCTCAGCAGTGTTTTGTTTCTTCAGCCCTTTCCGGCCACCATGCCCAAACTTGGAATCTTTAGACCTGCTGTTCTTCCCCTGTTTACGCTTAGCAAGACCACCAGACCTATCACCAGGAGAAACGCCAGGCCTCTGCTTCTTATGTTGCTTGAGCCCTTCTTCAACTTCAAAATTGATATTTGGCCCGTCTTCCTTCCCTCCTTTGGCAAACCCCCCTTGCTGCCTCTGCTTCCTCCACTTCTTCACCGACTCGATGCTCTCCTTCTTCTCCTTGGCCCTCTCCTTGATCTTCTCAGACTGAACCTCCTTGGCCCTCTTCTTGGACTCCCTCGCCTTCCTCCTCTCCTCAGACTCCTCAATCTGCTTCTTCTCATACAAGAGCCTCCCTTTGATCTTGTGCATGTGAGTGTCAGTCTTGACCATCTCCGCATAGTAATCCGCCGGCCTGAGGAACCGGACCTTCTTAGCCTGCAGCTTCTCAAACGCCTGCCTCGTACCATCCAGAGCCTGTGTGTAGAAGGCAAGCTCACGGGTAAGATCGTCGTTCACATCGACCTTCTCCCCCTGATCGTGATCGACGGTGAGCTTGTGCATCCAGTCCACGTCCTCCGGCCAGGCTATGTCCTCGAGCTTCTCGAGGAGCCGCTCCTTGTTGTATATAGCTTTCTTCGAAGGCTCAGCCTGCAGCTCCTCCTCCTCTGAACCGTCATCCGACTCCATGTAGTCCTCCTCATCGGTATCATCGTCACGCAGCATGGCTTCCTCATGTACCAAGGGCTCGTCGTCACTCTCAAGGTCCACCATTTTCGCTGCGCCAAGAAAATAAACGCGGAATTAATCTACGGAAACCGGTACTAGTAGATCCATCCATCCTACACACGCAGGCAATATTCAACGCGTGATTCGCCTAAAAGGCAGGCACCTGGATGATGGGCAGAAATAACCAAGAACCTATATATAAGCTAAACAGAACATGGTAAAAACATCGCTGGCGATTGTGTGGCTAGCAACTCGAATTCGTCGGCGATTGTGTGCGGGGAAGGAGAGAAACGGAGGGACGGAGAGGAGGAAGGTGCTCACCGTGTTTACGGGGGACCATCGCTGGCGAAGAAGGTCGGCCGCCGCCGGAGAGTTGTGCGGAGGGAGGCGAGGGGGAGAAGGCCGCAGAAGAGGGTTCTGCGAGGAGGCGCTATGGAGGGCAGAGGTTCTAGGGTTAAAGGTCTAGCAACTTAGGCCTGGGCCGGCCCAGCTCCGGTGAAACGATCATGGGCCCACAATAGCTGGCCCATCGCATGTTTTGTTAGCCCATGTAGGGTGGATAAATGCAATGCCTGGTCAAGTAGTTCATCATTTGTCTCAGTTATCTTCAGTTCAGTCTTCAGTTCTTGTAATATATTTTCTCAAGTCTCATTATTTCTTAGTTTTTCAGTACTTGAGATATTTGAGTCTATCTTTGTTATTCGAGTAGCTCATTTCAATCTCTCATAAAATTAGTTACTTTATTCTTCGTTATTTCTTCAGTCATCTCTGATAAATTTTTTGTTAGTTTTTCATTATTTCATTCTTGAGTGCTCAGTTTATTGTCAGACTCTTTATATTTTCTTCACTTTCTCATTATCCAGTCCCTCATTTTGTAGTCTTTCATTATTTAATTCATTCAGTGCATTGTCGAGTCACTTATTTCTTCATTCCACTTGGTATCTTAGTAACTAATTTTTGTAGTCTCTCGTTATTTCAGTCAGTCACTTCATTTTCATCATTTCTTCAGTCTCCTGTTTTCCATTTGATTCGTTTCTCGACATTACTTTAGTCTCTCATTATTTTCTTAGTCTATTTCCATTCTTTTCTGGGCCCGGTTTCAAGCCTGGGTAAAGGAAGATGAACCTTTTTTTCAGTGTTTGATTGGAGCAGCCAACCGAGAGTTCGATGGGAGTGCCGGAGTGCTAGGCAGCGAGATGGAGTTGGATTTTGTAGCGCGGTGGAGCTGGCATACAAGGTTTGACACTTTTTCTTCCTGTTTGCACCAATATCAGTCTTTGTCTCAGCTGCCCCTAAGTGTGTTTGTCATGCACTTAGCCGTTCTCTTTTTTTTTTTGAAGTGTCGGGCGATGGAGGGAGTGGTGCTCTGCGGGGTGGTGCGATTGTAGATGTAGAGGGTGGTGGTTCGCGGAGTTTCGGGAGAAAGAGTCGATTCGCAGGGTTTGATGTATGTGGCTATTCGATCTGCAGGAGCGAATCAACATCGGGATGCCGTGATGGGGTGGAGTTGGTGAGCTCGTACAGGTCTTTCTTGCTGGCAAACAAGAGTGCTTCTGGGTCTTTTGCTGGCAAAGTAGAGTATTTTGGTAAGCTCATATATGTAGGTTTCATAAACTGAACGAGTTTTTCTGGTCTTCTATTTGTTCTTAGTTGAGTAGCAGACTTTTTCTTAGCATTAGCTGTGAAACGAGAGGGCACAAAAACAGAGTCTGGTAGTCCAGATTTTTGCGGGGACTCAAGGACAGAGGGAATAAAAAAATACGTCTGTTTGGCAGGAATGTAAAACAGATAGAAACTCATGTGTTTGTCTTAGTCATTTTATGAATACAATTGTCATCACCCTGTTGGTTCAGAAAACTGTATGTTCCTGAAAAACAAAACAGCTAGCTACTGATTAGACACTCCCTTTTTTAATTACCACCACATATATTATGTCAACAAGCCGTCTCATTAAAATCATGTCAGTCCCTTTCAATACCCGAATTTAGGAAAAGAGTATGTCTAAAACTTGCCGCCTTTAAACAATTATTAATACATAATGTTCATACAATCGTGGTCAACCAACGCCGAGACGCAACTTGGTTGTGACCCCCAAGAAATACCACTACACCCTGTTTTTCGTAATTGAGGTAGAGCATGAGCCGCTCAATATATGCCAGCTGCGTTTACCCGCCGCCACCGGAGACGACGTGCCACTGCCAGTTGAGTTTGGCCGCCGCCACCGCCGTCATACTGGTCAAGGAACAACGTTGAGGTGCGCAAGTTCCGACCATGCCGCCGGCACAAATGGAGGATACAGCCAAAGTATCGAAGCTACGGAACACGTTCACCGTTTTGTCCTGTACGTCCTTGTCGTCTACCACGAGAGCAGTAGAAATTGACCGGAATTCCCCTAGGTTGTCATATTTGAGGCTCCCCAAACCCAACGAAGATAGTAGTGTTGCGTCGTTACACCTGATTATGACACTGGTCCCACCAGATTGTGATACTGTAAAACACGATGGAGCATGTCATAATCTGTGGCGTACTTATAAAGAAAGTCAATATTTGCTAGGTTTGACTAATTACATGAAGGTCGATACTACCAAATCAAAATCGATAGATCGTAAGATGTATTTTCATAATGTATTTGTTCAATATTGTAGTTCCTGATTTTTTTTCTTTCATGTGAAGGTATATAAAATGTTTTAGGTGATTCACATATTGTTTAGATGCATACTAAAATGAGTGAACATACATAATTAGATAAAAAAAATGAACATTTTTACCACGAGAGCAATAGAAATTGATCGGAAATCACCTCCAAGGCTCCCCAAATCCAGAAAGATTGTAGTGTTGCGTAGGTACACCCGATTATGACACTGGTCCCACCTAATCATGACACTCTAAAACATTTTATCACATGTCTTAATCGGATAGGTCGGGGTGATTTTTTTCAATCCCCAAGTGGCATATGAAGTGAGTACGAAAGTCAATATGTGCTAAGTTTGACCAAATATTACACATACATTTTTTTTAAAAAAAGTAGTTCTATATTAAGCATGGCAAATAGTTTGATTACAATCGACCCAAGCCGACGCCGATCGCACTTAGTAACACATCACCACTCAACTCTCTACGACTTAACAGAAAAAGCTCATGATCCGGACTATTACAGTTTCTTTGACTTCCATTGAAGGAACTTCTTTGTTTGGGATTTTTTTTAGCATGAATTCTCTTGCTATTAGCCCCACCTTGGATCTGTAAAAAAATCTCTAAACGCATTCAAAAATGGATGAGCAATCGGTTTTTGAAGCGATATCTCAAACCAAACATAACAAAGCACCGGGACGAGGCGGGTTTCCGACGGAGTTCTATCGGAAAAATTAGGATATAGTAAAAGGAGATTTGACGAGCATGTTTGCTCAGTTTCAAACAGAAGATCTTCCAACGTTCAATCAGATTTTTGGTGTAATCACCTTGCTGCCTAGCTAGAAAACAAGATGTGAGGAAGATTGAACAGTATAGAGCTATTTGTCTCCTAAATGTGAGCTTTAATATATTTTTTATTACAGTGGGGACTAATAGGATGACATCTATTAATTGCGACTAGAGCGATACGTTCAACCCAAACAACATTCTTGCCGAGTAGAAAAATTCTTGAAGGAGTGGTTGTCCCCCATGAAACTATTCATGAAATGCAACGTAAAAAGCTAGACGGAGTGCTTGTTAAAATTGACTTGTGAGAAAGGTTATGATAAAGTTAAACGATGGTTGTTCATCAAGGTCCTTGTTTGGGAAAGAGTGCATCATTCTCTAATTTTGTCCGGCGTCCGGCCATGACGGAGAAAGCTGCGGAAATAGAAGGCCGGCCGCATGCGATTGCGACTCGTAGGTGCGGTCACATATCGTGGCTTAACTCCGGTCGCGGTCGCCAGGTCGTGTTCATGCACGTCGACCCGGCCTTGGTCCATGATTAGTTTGCGCATGTGGTTAACGCGAGCTGAACCGTATCGTTCAACGGGGGCCAGCGTCATGAGGGCGTGAGGTAGACCGTACGTTGATATCTTTGGGCAACGACAGGGGGAGCTGCCAAGTCCGACTGGCAACGTAACCGAGAAAGGAAATTGGTCAGGACTCCACGTGTAGTATATTTTCGGCGAGGAATGAGACAAGTCGATTATGTTTCTGGCGCTCAGATCAGCTGCATCTCATGCGGTGGTCGGCTCTCACTAGGTAAGAGGCCGATACGGATACAACGCACACAATCACATATGCATTACGGCAGCTGCCATTCTCGGAGGCTGCCTGCCTGCATGCAGAGCATATATACATGCAAGTGAAGTAAACTTATTTACGTACGTAAGGCAGTGAGTAAGTTTCTAGACTTTGCTTTAATACCGGTGGTCTGAATTCGAGACGTGTAGCTAGCGATCGGGATTCCTGAAGGATCGAGATGCTCGATCTTGTGATAGATAGAGATGGGAACAAAGGAACAATGGCCGTGCACCCTCCGTTTGATATCCGATGCTGGTTACACTACCCATTATCGTTACCTGACGTGCGCCCCGAGATGAGAGAGTTGAAACAACAAAAACACCTCGTAAGATAAGGGGCGACCAAGCCCAAATACTCGAAAGAAAGGGACGGACGGGAAAGAAGAAAGAAAAGAAAACAAGGACAGGGACGGAGCAATGATCCAAACTCTGTATCTATACTTACGTACTACGGAGTACACAACGTACGGTTTGCTCTATAAATGGTACAAGAAGGGACGGGCAGCTACGGTGGTGGGAATGGACGATACGTCGATATGGGACGGACGGACGGACGGGCCTCGCCGTTGCGTCGTCTCCTCCGCAGCTGGCCCAGGCTGCGGTGCACCTCTGCTTGTTTCTGCGGTCCGAGTTGCGACGTACGTACGCCTCAGGTTTTATTGTTCGGGTTACCTTCTGCCACATGTCTCGTGTAACATCGTGGGGCTTCCGCCGTATATCGGTGCGTAACGATCCAAGTATCCAACTACTCAATATACTCATTGCTCGACAGTAAATGGTCGTGGCGTGCATCTAATTCAGAGTGTGACCTATGACGTAGTAGTATTGTCGGCGCTAGTGTAATATTATTGAAACTAACACGTCGACACATATTGATGTCCTATTACGAGCTGCTCAACTACAGGCCATTTCTAATACTCCCTCCGACCCGAATTAATGGGCGGGAGAGTGTTATATTTTGTTTTACAAACCCCCATGCAGTTTAATCTTTTGCAATATAGTCCCTCGTCCAGGACGAGTCGTCCTGAGCTCGCGGAGCGGGCGGATCGCAGCCGCTCCGGATTGCGTCGCTCGCCGGAGAGAGGGAATCCGCGGCGGCTCTGACGCAGTTGGCCGGAGATCTTCTGCCGTCCTCTTCCTCTTCCATCTTGCTCGCAAGGCCAGCCGCAACGAGTAGCGGCGAGCGGGGCCGGCCGGAGCGGACAGCACGACCGGAGCGGGGCTCGCAAGGGCGGCGTGCGGCGAAGAGGAAGATGACAAGCCGCTCCCCCGTTAGCAGCGCCGCCGAGGAGGAGGCCATGGCTGGCGCCGACGAGCCTCTACTCTAACTTCAAGTTCTTCTCTGAAGAAATAAAGGTCGCTCCTCTGTCATGAATACATACTGCGTAAAATAGGATGCCGATCTTCTATAACTACCAGTTCCGAAACAAGAAATTACCTGCTCAACTCCAGGATGTCGATCTGCAGCAGCTTCAACATCGAGGATCATACACAATTTAGTTGTTGATGATCAGATTCCTTGCAACACAAAGAGCATCATGTGTTGCCTGTGAATTACTCCTTTACTCCAATGCAAATCTGGAATGTATGGAGTAGCTTAGATAAAGGCTGGAATATATGGAGTAATTAAGATTGAATTCAGACACTAGCTTCGTAAAGTTCTAAGATAGTTAACATCATATTCATACTCCAATGCAAATCTGGAGTATCACAATGCCTGAGCCCAAATGTTCCAGTTGCCCGTAGCAACAAGCGGCTTCTGTTCCTGATCTTCCTCTTCAGCGTCGGCCGGGAGCAATGCCGCAGCGTCGGCGACGGGCCTGTGCGTGGCGGGGTCGATGCCCTGCATCCGTAGCTTCTTCTTGACCCAGTTGTTCCAGAAGTTCTTGATCTCGTTGTCGGTCCGCCCGGGCAGGTGCGACGCAGCGCAGGTAGTTGATCCAGCGCAGGCGACAGCTCTTGCCGCAGCGGTGCAGCCCGGCCAGCCTGGGCACGGAGCTCCAGCAGCCGACGCCGTGCCGGATGAACTACGCCTCGAGCCAGGGGCAGGCCGCCCCCGCTCGCCCGTGCGAAGCAGACCTGACGGACGGTGCCGAGGACGGCGATGGCTTGCAGGCGCTCCAGAAGCCCAGATGCGGTAAGGAGGAGAGGTTAGCGTCCGCGACGAGGTCGCCGTCCCCGTGCTCCTCCACGGCCTGGCCGCCGGAGGTCAACAAGAATCCATATTTTTGGGAAAAAAGAATTGATCTCCGTCGTCCTTGGGTCCTTGGGGAGACGAGGAGAGCAGGCGGCGCGGGAACGTGGGAAGAGCCGGAGAAGGAAGGAGAAGGAGGGGCGGAGCAGGCGGAGAGGGACTGTGGGACGGAGCAGGCGGAGCAGAGCGAGAGGTCGGTCGGTCGGAGAGGAAGGAGAGACAGTGGGGGGACTCGTCTCTTCAGGTGAAAAAACCAGGGTTTTTTTGCAAAAAGTACGGCGCGACCACTAATTCGGGTCGGAGGGAGTAGAATAATTTCAAATATAGACGAAGAGGTGATATTTCATTGAATTTAAAGAACATTTAACAAATTGAAAAGAAAATTAATAAACTTAACTTTAATTTAATAAAATTTAAACTAAGCCATAAACCTAGATCTAGCGTCGTTGCCGGCAAGCGGCGGAGAGAGACCTCGATGTGGGTGGCATGTGTTCTCTCCCACTTTGTCTATGTCTAGTCGTCATCATTGTCCTACGCTACCTCCTTCGATGCCTGTGGTGGGGCAGGCCCCTGTGTTAGTGCCGGTGCTAGGGGTAAGGGATGGTCGGACAATCGTCGTCATCGGAGTGGGCCCACTCATCGTCCGACGCGAACCACTTCGTCGGTGGAAATCACATGCCAGAGGGGACAAAGAAGTTGTGTCGCGCCTTGTACCCGACATCCACCATGACGTGCCCGTGCCGGCGTGTCGCCAAGATGAGCCAGGAGGAAGCGATTTTCTGTCTACTGGATGCAGGATCTATACACGACGGAATTAGAGATCGGCGTGAGCCATCGAAAGGAGATCGCCCATGTATCCACCAGCGTGGAACATATTCCTCTCCGCCTAATCAAAGCAGATTGTGGGCCGGCCCAATTGCCGCCAGACCCTATTTCATGAATTTGAATACTTTTCAAATTTTAAAGATTTTCAAATCTGAATATTTCTAGAAAATAAAACAATTTTAAATTTTGTACAGTTTTTAATTCTGAACACCTTTCAAAAACTAAATATTTTAAAATTTGAACACAATTTTGCAAACTGAAAAAAAAACATGAACAATTTTGGATTCTAAAAATAAAATCTAACAAAGAAAAAGGAAAAAATAAGAGCAAAACAAATAAGAAAGAAAAAGAAAAAACAAATAAACTGGGCTCGGAACCTCAGACATAAGGGGTGTGCCGGAGCTAAAGCCTCTCGACATTTGCGGCAAGCCGGCAACTCCGGTTTGCCGATCGAAGGTGCTGCAGAAGCGGGATATTCCTTTCATGGGCCAAGATATTTGAGAGGGCTAGCTGGTGCTGCAACAGGCCACCTGGTACAGCTTCCATGTGCTGCTCAATTCATTGTTTTCCTTTTTTATTTTTGATAATTAATACTATGTTTTTTGTTGGATATATTATATACCTTGCGCAATAGTGTTTTAGTCGTTCCTAAAAGAATGAAAGTAGTTTTTTAGTTTTTCCTCTAGAAAAGTAGCGTTTTAGTTTTAGTATCGAGTTTCTCAAAACATGCAGACTGCACCGTCACATCCTATTTACCGGAAGAGACGAGAGAAGATGGTGATGATGACTAATGCCATGGAGTAGCTAGCTTGGGCGCCCCGCTATTATCTAGGGATCCTGGCTGAATTTTGAGAAGTTCACTGATGTAGAAATGGTGGTAACTAATGGTCTGCGACAACGAATAGAAGACTAAGATTGCAGAATCGGATGCAAGACCCCAGAAGAACTTGCTGATGATGATAAAAGATGGTCATCTTCTCAGGGTGGTTGATCACCAGTAGGGAGACTGTTATCTACCCCTGTGTCTTATTACTTTAGTTCCTATGTGCATTCTGTTGCTTACCATTTTAGGCGTGTGTCGCGTTAGTGTTTGCTTGGGCTAAAAATTGCAGTAGCTAGCCTTTTCCCTTGCTTGGACTGTAATAATTCTGGAGTTTTCGTGCTGCCGCTCCCGGGTTTCTCACAAACTAAGATGTTGTAACTCTGGTTTCATTTTCAGTGGAGCCGGGGCGAGGGCCCTCTTTCTCTAAAAGAAAATAATGACCTCCAGCTCTCGTCTTGCTTCGACAGTCCGTTTGTGGTTCAGGTAGACTGATTCTTCCTGTAGTGCGACAACTTATGTCGAACAGTATTTCATCTAAGATAAAAACAACCTTACTCCTTTTCTATCCCCATCATTCTTATCAGCATCACCGCAAAAAATTCTTAACACATACTGGAAATAGTCTCGTTCTTCAGGGGCAGCGCGCGGTGACTGCTGCTTACTAGAGTTCCCCCGCAGAAGTTTCCTCGCAGCGTCAAGACTGAAAAGGGTGTAGTGTTCGTCGGTCAATATACCCGAATATAGGGAAATTTCGACGTATGACCACATGTGTACGTGTTGGATGTACAACTGTGGTGCAGAATGAACAACATTTTCAGCGGAAAACTATATTATTAGCGTTCAACAGTCAACACATGTGTGAGTGTGACAACTTTGACCATTAATTCGAGTCGTTGCGACTTGCCAATGAAACGCTGAACAATGGGCTAAGTACTGAACAACCTGGACTTGAGGCTATTTGTGTATATATATAAACGGCGGGGGTTATTCCTGAAGCAAGCCAAATAACCTGGACACAACTCTTGTCACTTGAGAAGAAAAGTTAACTTAAGTAGACGAGATGATGAAACGATCGTCCTCTTCTTCTTCTTCCTCCTCGGCACGCACAGCAGCGATCCTGGCTATCATATCCATATGCTGCTCCTTGCCGTGCTCAAGGGCCCTTCGTCTCGAAGGTAGTTAATAATGGAGAACATAGTTTTTTTAGTAAATTTCGTACTAGCTAGCAAGGCGCAGTTTCATGCAAGTTCTTGGGTACTCTATTTATCATGTCATGTGTTTGCAGCTCACACGGACGGAGGAGACCGATCCTCCGGACAGAGTCGTCTAGGGTCATGGCACCCGCCGGCGGCGTACGGAAAGACCGCACGCAGGCTGTTGGAAACGTCCCTTCTTCACACGGATGGAAATCAATCGGGAGAGAGTCCTCCCTCGCCCCATGGGGCCGCCAACCCTAGTACCCATTGTTGTTGATTAGGCAACATTCACTATTGAACATGTGGTGTCGATCTATTCAAGGGATACATACATACATGTTGTATTTCTGATTTTGTTTCACTAAATAGGGTAATAAGTGTCACAAATACACTAGATAGTGTGATAAGTGTCACAAATACGTAAGAAATAATTATATTTGTCTGATCGGGGTGGGTCCTCCGTCACCTATGGTAAAATTAACCCTAGTAACTATTGTTTTTTATGCAGCAACCTCCACTACTTACTCCACCGTGTGAGACCGGAGAAAGCTGTTCGGAACATCCATTGCCCAGGTGTTTTTTTTTAAGAAACACAATACAAACGCAGATGCTCATAAGTACACACGTACACACACCCCTATGAACACACGCACACAAACTATTCCCCTATGAGCATCTGGTCCGGTAAACCTTGAGCTTGACGAAGTCACTACAAGCGTCTGGCTGTTGATGAGCACGTCACCTATCACTAAAGCACTTATACTTTAAAACTGAATTTTGCTAAGCAAAAATTATATGATTATAAGTAATATATGTTTCATAATTTGAGGAATATATTCATTGTTTTTTATATCACTCGTCCCTTCCGATCTTGTTTGAAGTAAAATTTAATTTTAACTTACAACCTCACATTTCGATAATTAGTTGCATGTCATAAACAAAATAAAGAAGCAACGCATTTGTGTCTAAATTATTGTTATCTTGTATGTTCCTAGATAGGGAACGGAGCTCCGACTTCTGCATTGAAATGATGCCCACAACGGGTTTTTTCACAAGTTTAAGAGGATATAAAATCATTAAATTTGACGCAACATGCGTCATCACAAAATTTTCAATAGACTATTGCTAACTATATGGTAAAGTAAAAAAATAAACAGTAATTGCAGAACAAAACCTTTTAGAAGAAATAGTCGCACGTGCTCTGATGATGACGGATCCAATCGTAACTTCAAATCAGGATTTTTAACCCCAAAGAGGAGATTCAACCACCACCTTCAAAAAGAGCACGACACAAGCGTGCTTTAATATTGTAAATATGTTCACCAAAGTTTGCAAACTCAAAATTGAAACATCTATCATCATCATTACCATCATCACAAGTGTACAACCAACAACACATCGATGACCGATGTGGTTGGAAGAGAAAATGGAAGCCTGTGTCAGGCTGTCAGCCACATATCGCTAGGCCCTCAGGCACTATCGAGCAACACCATGACATCATGGATCAGACGTCGTGTGTAGCGCGTGTGTGTCAGGATCAGACATAACTTTACGCCGCCGTATAAGATGCCACATCACTTACAACGACTAGGAATGACTTGATATACGTATTTAATTATCAGTAAAGACTTGATAATGACTTATACCAGAACATATGGAAATTTTGACTTATGATGATGAGTTGATGACTAGTAGCTCCGGCAACCGGACACGTTACATACTTACATGGGGGCACATGGAACTACCAATCTTTCTAGCTAAGACCACACATGCGTGTTCGGTGTAAAACCAGGGTGCAGAAACAAACAACAGCCTTTTCAGCGGCAGAATATATGTGCGTTCAACACACCCTGCGTACTGCTGTGTAACGACTTTGACCGCTAATTGTAGTCGTTGCTTGCGACGACTCGCGAATTCATACGCGGAATGATGGTGGGCAAGTACCGAACTTAACGCTATGTATTCTCATTTCTCTGTATATATAAACTGCATGCGGAGGTTATTCCTGAAGCAAGCAAAGAAGAAGAGTGGATTCAGGAAGAGGGAGATGATGAAACGATCTTCCACACCTTCGTCCTCCTTCTCACGCACACTGGTGGCGGTCCTGGCCATCATATTCATATGCTGCTCCATCCGCTGCTCCGCGGCCGCCGTCCAAGGTAGTTAGCGGAGACCACCATATTTTGCTTAATCAAGAGGCCGTTTTTCGACGTCGTAGCTATCAAGTTGCAGCTTATCTTGCAAGTTCTTGAGTACTGATCTGTTCTCATCATATCATGTGCCTGCAGCTCACACTGATGGAGCCCGATCCTCGGGACAGAGTCCTCCAGCGCCAAGGCACCCGCCGGCGCCGTACGGGAAGATCACACGCAGGCTGTTGCAAACGTCCGTTTTTCATACGGACGGAGACAGATCTGGAGAGGGTCCTCCGTCGCCGAATGCGCACACTTCCTCCCATACTCATTGTTGTTAATGGGGCAACCTCCACTACTCGCTACGGCACCGGCGACAGTGTGAAACAGGCTGTTCTCAACATCGCCCACCAATGCAATTGATGAGTCCAC
The DNA here is from genome assembly GCA_026929855.1 of Poa annua. Taxonomy (NCBI): domain Eukaryota; kingdom Viridiplantae; phylum Streptophyta; class Magnoliopsida; order Poales; family Poaceae; genus Poa; species Poa annua. The sequence continues at coordinate 3,483,983 of CM049428.1, read as the reverse complement.
TCCTGTTAGTTTTCCATGAAAAATATATTTACAAAGCTAAGACCTATTTGCTCTGTCCTGATGTAATAAGCTGTTTTAGCAAAGCCTCTTTCATAAGGCTGGAAACTGGTAGCAGATAATCCAAGCTATCGGATAATCATATTTGAGAAAATGAAAATGGAAGTGGTAGTGGTAAATAATGAATCGGAGCGAAACAGAAATGTAACTGCTAAACATCCTAATTCATTTTTGAACCAAATGTGGATACGGAAATTGGTACATGCGTATCCGCATAAAATTAGGTTTCATAATTAATAACTCTACACTAATATGGGAATTAACAACCTATAAAGAGTAAGGAAATGGTCCAACATATTTTTCTGTGATTAAACTTTAAACTATGATGTTTTACATAGTTATAAATTATCATTGTACTGTTATATAGTTGACTTGTTAAAAGAGGCGAGACTATTATTTTTTATATTCGTTTTGGTTCTGATTTAAGAAACATTCAATATGTATCCGTATTCGAGTAACATCTGACCGTTCGATCTGCATCCATATTCGAGTAAAATCTGACATGGCCTTTTATAAAAATAGATAATATAACAGTAGGGGTCTTCCGTACTGTTTTGAGCTTAAAAAGGGTGATGACACACCATCAATATGGCGCTGCTAAGTCCTGGCTTAGCTAATTCGTGTGGACGGTTAGGAGGGGCCACTACGGGAGTAACAGTCCAGCCCGACGGCATTTGCCGTCGGGCTCATCACAGAAACCCTCGGCCTAAGTGAGCCCGACGGCCACCGTCGGCCTAAAGCCGTCGGGCTGTGATTCATCGGGCTCACGTTGTGGCCGTCGGCGTCGCAAATACCGTCGGGCTCATAGTGAGCCCGACGGTATAACCGTCGGCCTTATAACTACAAATTTAGTCAGCAATGCCGTCGGGCTCATAGATGGCTCTACCAGTTTTTTTTTCAAAATTATTTTTTTCAACTTTTTTATTATTATTTTAACTCCAATTTAGTCATAATCTTAGCTCAAACTATTCACCCTTAGTCAAACTTCCCAGACGGTCACCCATCTTTAGAGTGCTCCAGGCCAAGCACGCTTAACTATTGAGTTCTATTCAAATGAGATTCCAGTTGAGATGTCATACCTTGTTGCTATTAGTATGATAGCAATCATATTAACCGTCATCTCAGATATTATATTTTTTAATCTTTAAAATTTCAAAAATAAGATTTGAATAAACAAAATAACTATGTTTAATAATACTTGAATAATAATAATAATAATCAATTATTTTATTTTTGTCTTTTCCATTTAATAAGAAATAATTCATATCTTCATATTGATATATCAGAATTTAATAAATAAAATGTCTATATCGATCATAAAAATGAGAGGAATCCAAATATGACATCCATGCCATCATTTTCATAATGAATAATGTCTTTTAAAACAAACGAGAACCAACATAAATCAGTATAAAGTCAATTAAAGAGGCAAATTTAGATAGAAAATAAGGAAAATCCTCATATTAAGTTATTATCCATAAAATATGTTCTACTCTTTGTGAAAATTAAATGGGTGTCATTTTGGACCATATTTTATGTACTTGCTTCACAAAAAAAAGTCATTTCTGACACTTAAAAAATAGAAAATGATATTTCTAAAAAGAATTTTGAAAATCGCTTCGGTGACGTTGTTTTCCATACCATGACACACATATGTGCTGAATATGGGCACTTTATCACAAACTATGACATGATAATGGTCATACATTGGTCATTTGTCTTTAAACCTATGCATGTTTATAGATGTTTGACATTTTTGTGAAGTTTCGTTTTGAAAAGTTTGCCAAAAATCAAGTTTATCATTTTTCCTATTAACTAGTACATGTAAAAGGACTTCATGCCAAAGGGTTTCTTTTTTTGAGTACTTTTTCATATTTTTCCATTTCTTTCAAAAAACGATCAAAATGGAGAGCATGGCTATTCATCAAAAGTGATCGAATTTTTCAAAACTATTGACGGTTCTATGTTGTAACCACTACTTGTGTACCTTAAAATTATTTTTGTAAGAACTTCAGAGCAAACTATCACACAGTTGTAGTTCAAATTTGAATTACTTCCGGAAAATTGACATAAAGTCAATTAAAGAGGCGAATTTAGATAGAAAGTAAGGAAAATCCTCATATTAAGTTATTATCCATAAAATATGTTCTACTCTTTGTGAAAATTAAATGGGTGTCATTTTGGACCATATTTTATGTACTTGCTTAACAAAAAAAGTCATTTCTGACACTTAAAAAATAGAAAATAATATTTCTAAAAAGAATTTTGAAAATCGCTTCGGTGACGTTGTTTCCAATACCATGACACACATATGTGCTGAATATGGGCACTTTATCACAAACTATGACATGATAATGGTCATACATTGGTCATTTGTCTTGAAACCTATGCATGTTTATAGATGTTTGACATTTTTGTGAAGTTTCGTTTTGAAAAGTTTGCCAAAAATCAAGTTTATCATTTTTCCTATTAACTAGTACACGTAAAAGGACTTCATGCCAAAAGGTTTCTTTTTTGAGTACTTTTTCATATTTTTCCATTTCTTTCAAAAAACGGTCAAAATGGAGAGCATGGCTATTCATCAAAAGTGGTCGAATTTTTCAAAACTATTGACGGTTCTATGTTGTAACCACTACGTGTGTACCTTAAAATTATTTTTGTAAGAACTTCAGAGCAAACTATCACACAGTTGTAGTTCAAATTTAAATTACTTCCGGAAAATTGACATAAAGTCAATTAAAGAGGCGAATTTAGATAGAAAGCACGGAAAATCCTCATATTAAGATATTATTCATAAAATTTGTTCTACTCTTTGTGAAAATTAAATGGGTGTCATTTTGGATCATATTTTATGTACTTGCTTCACAAAAAAATCATTTCTGACACTTAAAAAATAGAAAATAATATTTCTAAAAAGAATTTTGAAAATCGCTTCGACGACGTTGTTTTACATACCATGACACACATATGTGCTGATTATGAGCACTTTATCACAAACTATGACATGATAATGGTCACACATATGTGTTAAAACTATTGCATATTTGTATATGATTGATATTTTTTGTAAAGTTTTGTTTTAAAAAGTTGCCAAAACTCAAATTTATCATTTTTCTAACCGTCCAGGACGCCCACGCGGGGGAGACGGGGGAGAAGTCCGACGGTGTTTTGACGGCGACGGTGGCCGTCGGGCTCACACTACAAGGCCGACGGTGTTTTGAGCCCGACGGTGTTTCTCTGGCCGTCGGTGCTCGACTCTGACGCCGACGGCCCCGACGTTTGGCCGTCGGCGTTAGAATTGCCGTCGGGCTGGTCTGCCACTCCCGTAGTGGGCACAACTTACCCATGGCTTACACGAAAAACATGTGCGCCATTGATATCTGCCTATCGGTACATTTGTTATGGTGTAGTTATGGGTAGTTTAATTTGCCTCACCCATTGGCACTGGGAGCACCCTTACCCCATGGTGCACATTTAATATTGTGCGCCAATGGTAGAAGAATACCATCGGTGCACACATGGTTTAGCGGTAGGGTCCAAAACATCTAGTACTTCACTGTACTTTTCACCTACAATGGTTTTCCTACTAGTGTCTACCACATCTATAAGACGGTTTTCTCCTTACATCGAGGGATCCTTCATTCAGACGCACCCTGACAAACACACCATACACCCTCTCCACCCGAGAAACCAGTATCCAGCTAGCCGGCTGAACCCCTAGCCGACTTCATCTTTTACCTTGAGCGCCTCACACGTCAGAATATAATCGATCTCAGTTGGAGTAGGGTCTTTATCCGAGACAATCCCGAAGATTGAACATATGTACATTCTTGTGTGCTTAATGCCGTTAGCCCATTCGATCACGCTAAACAAGACTTTACCTACATAATAAGCCATTAGTGATCAGTTACGGAACACCGACACACAGTCGTGAAGAATTGTGCATGCAGAAGTGTTGATGAAGAGAACTATGTTGACAAAAGTGGTGACAATCCCGCTCTCTGACCTCGCCTCATCTTTGGGTGTATAATGTAGTGAATAGGTGGTAGTTTGGTCGTCAGAATCTCACGGGGTGATTGCCATGGCAGAGAGATTATGATGGTGTAGGGTTCCAACAACAGAGGGAGACCAGGAGTCGTGACTGAGCTGAAAACATGGCAGACAAGGCTAGCCATATTGTCGACACATGCATACTCTCGGAATAGACTTATGGTGAGGACTGCAGGGTCACCCACGCCATAGTAGAAAGATGAGGCTTAGAAGAATGGCCGAGGATAAGAGTAGGGGGCAGCCTAGCAGAAAGAAGAGATTTGAGGAGTGACGGTGGCCGGCGGTAGATAAAGGGGGCTGGTCGGAATACGACCACAGGTAGCCGTCAGTTTGCAGCTCCAACATCATAAATCACATTGTTAAACATAATTTATACTTTCCTTTCCTGCATCCAACGACACGTATGGTGATCACCACCGTGAGTGGGGCTTTCCTTGTACGAGCCAGCGATCGATGGGGTTTCTGCCAAATCAACACAAATAATAATGTAGAATCGTGCATACAAACCGTACTCATCACGCTCACATGCGACGTACGTGGACTTCCTTCCACACGCCTAAGAAAGGTCATACAGCCCCACTCACTTAGGCCATGATCGGAACATACACTGATACACATATGGGAAGACAGGAATCATAATCGAGAGAAACTAGAAAGTAGAAAGCACCAATACTACCTATAAAACGGTAAGTCGTAGTTATATCTACAGGTTCCATTCCAGCCGTTGACTCATGGGCGACTTTGACTACTTTCCACAAGTGTCCTCTCGATCGGACCAGCAGCGTTACCTATAAAACGTACTACCGTTGGAACAAATTAATCCAGAAACCGGATAGTAGTCGATCATGGGGCGCTCTTCCTCTTCTTCACTCGCACACAGCGGTGCCCTGCTCCTGGCAGTGGCTCTCATATGCTGTTCTGCGGCAATCTCCAAGGCGAGCCCTGCAGGTAACTAATCTTTTTCGTGCATACGATGACATAGACGAAATTAGGTATGAGTTGATGTGAGATGACAAATATCTTAAAGATGATATATTTGGTGACACATGCATGTATGCACGCAGGTTTTCTTGGCAGAAGCCAGCCTGCATCTCGTCCTCCGGCACCGGCGTGGAACACGCCGAAGCGACCAGGAGAGGGGTACGGACCTCCGCCGCGGTCGACGCAGCTGAAACACAAGTCGGCACGTATGATACCTCACTGTAAAACCATGCAGACTGTTGTGACCGTCCACGTCTGATCATGTATAGTTGCGATGGCAGGGACAAACCGGGTTATCTAAACTGTAATGATAGGCACGGCTAACCGATGATGGTGGCATGGTGCTAGCTATGTGTAATTAACTTGCTGAATGTTCCTCGTTAGATAAGTATGAACAAGATCTCATCCCGTGCTTCGTATGTGGGCCGAGGCGCCGATTCATGTATCGTCTTATGTGGGTCGGCGCCTCGGCGGTACACATCCACATTTTCTTGTGATTCATATGCTCTTGCCTCTGACAAGATCTCATCCCCGTGCTTCTTTTCCCCCTTAGCCTCTTCCTCATCGTCCTCCTTCTCCACCTCTGCAAGCACCATAAACACCCCATGGTGAAGATCGAGGTCATGTCGTTGAGTTCTTGGAGGCATAGAGACAATAGAAAAACCAACATTTTAATTTGCTGGCCTATGTAAAAAAAGAAACATTTTAGTGTCATGTGTTCACAATGATGGTAAGAAACTAACGAATTAGGGATATTATAACTGAGTTAAATAGGAGCTCCTTCACGGCACCTCACTTTTGAACCGTTAGATTCGCCTCAGCTCACAATCCAGACCATTCGATTTCTGTGTGCAGGCTAAATGAGCCAAATGTCCCTAAGGGACGCTGCTCTGGCCGTCAAAACAGAATTTTCCGGTGCGTCGTGGCACGTTAAACGAAAAGCCCACGCACGTCACGTAAAAAAAACCTACTCCTTTCCCCCGAACCGAGCGCACGAAAGTCAACAGACTCCTCGCTCCACCGTGCCTTGCCTTCCCGTCGATCTCTCCCCTCGATCCATCGCGCCCGCGCCGCCCCGCCAATCGCCGCCTGGCGCACAAGGCTCGTCCGCTCCGCCTTGCTCCCCTGCCTCTTGATGCAACACTCGCCTCCATTCCGCGTTACCCGACATAGAGAAAGCTCTCCCTGGTAGCATCATCACTCTGCCGCCGATCCATCCGTTGCGAGCGCCAAGCGAGCCGGCCTCACGCCGCCCACCCAGCCGGACGCGCCCCATGCCACCTGCTCTAGATCTGATCAAAGGCAAGCAGACGTGCCCCATGCCACTTGCTCTAGATCCAATCGAAGGCAAGCAGATGCGCAGCTGCGATCCATCCGCCGCGAGCGCAGAGCGTCCCAACCGCACATGATCCATGATAGCAGCGGTAGTGCAGGTCCTATTCAGCCCTCCATTTCGTGCAGTTGGGAAAAGGTCACGAGACCCAACTCCGTTCTCTCATCAATCACTTTCTATTTGACCTCTGAATATCACCCGCTTTCAAGTTTCAACATTCGCACAAAAAAAGCTTTCAAGTTTCAACGAGGGCCAACTCTTTTCCATGAATTAGAATTAGTGAACTGGTCTAGCAATTGGTAGCATAGCTCCGGCGAGGCTGTTGACTGTAGAATCTACAACATATTTGCAACGTCTATCCTCATCACACAACCACGCAGTATGATTGATCTGATCTCTAACTTTTTTTGGTAAGGCACATGTGTATCTACCCACCTTGATATGTGATCGATATACTGCAGGGAGATAGGAGGCAATCATTGTTGAGTGGTTTGCATTGCCTCCAACAATACCAAAGTATGTTTGGAAGTGTGGTCTGATTTTGTTTTTACAGGAGACTTAATTTGTTCATCTTTATTGATAATAGGAGGCTTAATCAACTGAATTTGTTGATTTTGATTTTTTTGTGCAGAGAAAGTGAGGTACGATTCCTAAACTTCTTTATGTATCGCCATTTAACTTATACCAACTTTACATACTTGAACCACACAGGTTTTTTAGTTACATAAGTACCATAATGTACGGCCAAAAACCTCCAGGTTGCTGATATAAAAATATTTGTATAATTTTTCATGCAGTTCTGACTATAGAATCCGGAGTGAATTTTAATCTACACATTAATGTGTTTGCCTTTCTCTCTTGATGTTTTAGTTTGACATATAAGCGGCTGTGTTATATTTATATTAGCCGCACTAAGTAAAGTTCAATTCATTCCAAACCTACATTTTTTTGTTCCAATCAACAATAAAACATACTTTCAGTGACCTGTATTATGTCATACATAATTTACGTTTTAGTGAGATAGATGACTGTTGATGATTGACATGGAGGGGACACCAAGACACATGAAGTAAAGATAGGGCAGGGAGATTCCAAAGATGTCCTCCTTCGGCTCCTTCATATATGGTGTATGTCATTGAGTTTTCTTCCATCCAGACTTCACTCTCCGTTATATAGCACTCATGGTTCTTGTCTTTTATGTTCTTATTTCAGGAACTTCATGCACACCGGAGGAATTGCTCTACTGGGTATGGACATAAGATATGCTTGACATCCATTTGTGGAAATGACTTCCAGTAATGACATGATGGCTTTGTGGTAGTTATTTCACGAATTTCATATACACCCAGCAATGTAAGCTTGTATCATCTTCCATTTTGAAGTCTTTACTTACCATATGTATGATGTATTCCTATTTTGTATTTGCATGTGTCTCATGTGAACATTGAAGCCTTTACATTGCAATACATTCTTCCAACAAATCAGTTACAGCTCTAAGTTCATAACCTTTTTTGAATTCTTTACAAAAAACTATAATTTCTTATAACTCTACATTCATAATGGACGGGCTCAGCAACGCACGCCTACATGATCTAGTAAAAAGGAAAGACCGGTGATTGCGGATGTGAGCTAGGCGTTTGTTTCTTTAGTCAGGGGCAAAATTGTCCAAGACAAAATGCATATCCAGTTTTCGTACAAAAAAGGAGCATAAATGAGTAGAGTGGCCTTTGTAGAGATATGAGAGAATTGGTGTGACATTTTACGAAAGTTGCAAATTCGAATGACATTTTTCAGTTTTACATAAATTGGAGTGGCATATATCTACTTAACCTAGAAGAAACACCAATAAGGTGCAAGCGGCTATCCGTCAAATTGTTTTCTCTCTCCTTCCTTTTATGGTCAAAATTTGTTTTTTCTCCTTCTTGATGGTGTTGTTAACTTTATGTGTATTTCATGGAGTTTGGATAACTGGAGGTGCACTTACACTTCTCTTCTGAAGTGATGAAAGATTTGCACTTACATGTGTTGCAGTATGATTACTCTTTCCGTAAAACTTAAGTGTCTCCTGCTATGAGGCCCAGCACCATCATCATGTTATTTCTTCCTGCTAATAACACCACATATCCATGCTAGTTTCATGCAACAACACCCATCAATAATCAAGTTCAGTAAACAAGTACCGCAGCTAATTTGCAGGATGTGCTGTAATTTAAACATTTAAATAAACAAGATAACTATTGTACAGATGAATAATAACAGTGCTAGTGCCCAGTGTTCTCAGGTTCCCTTGATGGTGCAATAATAAAGCGGTGTTCGAGATCTGCCTACGGCGAGAAAAAATTGTCAGGAAATTCGCTACATCGACGGGCTTGGCGCTACGCTGATGAAACCTATGTGCACGATGTACGCTGACTCCTGACGGTGGCCATCGGCATAGGCCAACACCGATGGGGTAAGGCGCTAAGCCGATGGCTTTTGCCGTTGGTGTAGTAGCTGCCTTCATGTAGTGTAATATGCACATTTCAGTTTCAATGAACAGTTTGGTCCACGTTCAAGGCAAGATTGGGACTCAAAAAGGAGAAAAAAATCAAATACAAAATAGGTTGATAAAAATGAGTGTGTACACAATTAGTACGAGATATACATATGTACTGATATATTTATTTAGGATTTTACATTTTACAAAATAAGCGTCAAGATTAAAAAATGTATAATGGCTCTCTGACACCCGGGATACAAATCAATTATTCGATTATGAGGTTATGATCCTCTTTCCGTTTTGAAAGGTATCGGCGGTTATATCTGACACACTTAATTAACATATGGAGTCAACGCACCGTTACAAATAGTCTCATACAGTTGCTACGTTTCAGTGTCAGCAGGCAATTTATTCCAAATGTCCCTATCTGTTTTTCTAGGGACGACTTGGAAGTTTGGACCAGAGTCGTCGGGTGTCGATCGCCATATGAGACAGAGGCAACCAGCCTAACTCCATCAAGATGAATCTTCAGTCCAGGACTAGTAATAGACTTAACGTTCTCTATGTGTATATAAGCTACTGAGGTTATTACCAAAGGGCAAGGCAAAGAGGCCCACCTTGCACAAGTCTGTTGCACATTTTACAGAACTGAGAAGAGTATCGATCATGGAGGGATATTCTATTTCCTCCCTTGCACGCGTCGTGGCAATCCTTGCCATCGTTTCAATATGCTGCTCTTTGCCATGTGCAGCGGCGTTCGAAGGTAAAAGTATTAATTAGGATAGTCGTTTCGCTTACAAGGGTTTTGGGTCCTTATTATCTTATGACGTGCATATATGCAGGCAAAACGGAAGGAGATCATGTAGGGCCTGCTCCTCCGTCACCGAAGCCAGGGCTTCCTACATGTGTTATGGATAGCACGACAAAATGCGGCCTCCACGGCCACCCCGAGAATGCGCCGCCAACGATGGGGACGCCTGGACTGACGCCGCAACGCAAGACCCTGCAGCGGAAGGCTGCCATGAATTGAACGTCCCTTAAGTTATACGTATGAAACATGCACCACCGATGAACACTTTCATGATTATTATGTTTGTATGCATGTGCTTCGCAGAGTCTCAATGAGTAGATCGCTGCAACATGATTTTTGTTTTTGTAATTTTTTTTTGGTTGTGTGCATCTGTATAGCTGTTAGGGGCTTAGGGCACTACGTTGTTGCAGATGCTGCGTATATTTGGTACTTTCTTGATATCAATAAATTTCCATTATCTAAAAAATGTGCTTCCCATAGTCTCTGAATGTTATCACTTTAACGGTTTTACTATTTTACGTAAATCGCGTTCAGGGTATGTGTCAATGTCGTGCGTACCTTACCCACATGGGTAGCGTATGGACATAACTTTATATCCATGGGTAGTATTCATACCCAACTCGTTAATTCACGGGTAGGACACGGGTAACCTCGTGTCCATGGGTATACTCATACCATCCTCTTATATTTCTTGCCCATGAAGTTCCAACATTCATACTCGTGAGTTTGTGAACCAATGTTAAACTTGTCATTAATTGTATGTCTCAACTCAATGAGTACTCAAATGTATATTATTGTGTTGAGATATTTATTTTAGCAATGGGTTATGAACAACATGTGTACTATTTGATCTACCCGCTAGATACCCAACGGGTATGGATATGGGTAGGGGTAAAGTTTTGCACCCGTGGATACGGGTATAAGTAGAGTTCTGTACCAATTAAATGTATAAGTATGGGTATGGTGTTGCTCTACCCGTCTCATATACTACCCATTGCGATCCTTATTCTAGAAAGACATGTGTGACTAGGCCCTACCCCAATCCGAGAACAATATCCTTCTTTATTATATAACATTGTCCGTTGACGTCACAAAAGGGATACACTCGCTTAGGTGTTGGACAATTTCCCACCTAATTAATGTGACATTCAGAAGAGATCTTATTGGTCCCCGCCTAGCATTTTGGACTGAGTTGCTACCAGGGCTGGCCTTGGTCAACCTGACACAGGGGACCGATAAGTTCCAGTGGAATTTAATCCAACCAGATGTGCCAGTGGAGAATAATAAGAACCTCTGAAAGATGAAGATTCTACTCAAAAAACAAGATCTATGTGTGCTATCTACATCGAGAGGTAATTCTTACAAAAGACGACCTTGCAAAACACAATTGGCATGGAAGTTTAAAGTGTGTCTATTGTTACAAAGATGAGACAATAAAGTACTTATTCTTATGATGTAAAATTGCTAGTTCTATACGGTCAATCGTCCAGATCATAGTTCTACCTCATACCCACTAACAAGTATCGCTAATATTTTTGGCACATGGTTGAACGGTGTGGACCTTAGGTTTAAACAATTTGTTAGGATGGCATCGCTGGCTGTAATATGGTCGCTTTGACTTTGTAGAAATGACAAGATTTTTTATGGTAAAAATTATTCTCTGATGCAGGTTATCTACAAGATTACTGCTACACTTTGTTTGTGATCTCCGTTGCAACATGTGAATCATCGTGACCTATTTATGCAGGTGTGTGGACTGGAGGATACACCGAGAGTGTTTTTATCCCAACATGGATGACACCATAATTTACGGATCGACCCTCCACCACTTTAGACGTTCTTACAATTTCTCATCATGATATGTAATGCATTTTTTTTCTTTGAACCTTGAACCTATCGGCTGTATGCATCTTACTTATATAGAAGCCAGAAGTAATGCTCAAAAAAAATTAAATAATAAAGCTCCATTTATCGAAATAAGAGGTATCCACATCATGTGCTACTATATAGCCAACTGCTTTCCATGTAATCCTACTGATAATATTATATTTTGCATGCCGCCTATTCCCACATCATCTACTTTTCATCCATATAATTGTCCATGCTGTCACCGTGTTTAATCATGAAATATACAAAAAATCACGTCAACTAAATATAGCCTTTCGACAATTGTGATATGTTCCAAAAAAATTGTAAGCAAATTATTTTTCTATAATTTATATCCTTTATTTTCTTAACATAACATATTTATAAAGAGATAACGCCGTGATTCGTCGGAGTATGTACGGTCAGAAAGTCTTAGGTCGTGAGAGAGCTCGAATTTAGCTCAGTTTTAATGTCTCTAATGGGAAGACATGAAAGAGAAAAATGGAGGATTTTTAAAAGTAAAAAGCCCATTTAACTTAGTGGACGTGATCGAGTGGAATGTGGATGCTAGACTAGAAAGCAGGTCTTCCACTCCAGCCGTTGACTGATGGACGACTTTGACTGCTTTCCATAAGTCCTCTCCATCGGAGCAGCAGCATTACCCCCATTCCCAATAAAACGGATTACCCTTGGAAGAATTAATCCAGAGAAACCGGATAGAAGTCGATCATGGGGCGCTCTTCTTCTTCTTCACTCGCACGCAGCGGTGCGCTGCTCCTGGCTCTCATATGCTGTTCCGCGGCAATCTCCGAGGCGACCCCTGCAGGTAACTCTACATGGCAGGCACAGTCGTGATCTTGGCTATCAAATTCTGCACTCTGACATGCTATATATATGCGCTCCGCGGTAATTAATAGAGTGTATTAGGTTGATAGATTCAATCAGTACTACTCTCTCGGTTTCCAATTACATATGTTAGAACGGAGGGAGTACATAGAGTACCCGGCAAAGAGAAAGAAGAAAACATAGGCGTAGTAGCTAACGCTTAGTACTAACTTCTAGCTGACCCCAACATCATGCAAAGTTCTTGAGTACTCTATTTATCATATGTCATGTGCATGCAGTTCACAAGAACAACCGCAGGCTATTGCAGACGTCCCTTGTTCATCTGGATGGAGCCCGCCCGTTTGTGGCTCCTCCATCACCGACGGCCGCGCAGGGACATGGCCCTGTGCCTATGGCACCTTGAAGATTGACACTACGCCGCCAGCCAAGTCTATGCTCACGACCTGCTGCGAATATGAGAGTGCCCATGCGTTGCTACATAAATAACCGATTTATAAATATGTATTTTAATTTCTCTTGGTCCCTCCACCTTGATTGTACACTTACACCTGATGTGTTTGTATGAATCGACCAGAAATGCTTACATATTTCAAGATCAAACCCCCAGCCTTTATCACAGTCGAGCTATTTTCAAGGAAGAGATGATCCTTTTGAAGCATCGTGCTGGCAGGAAAGCCTACTCTGATTTTGCTGTTTGGGTTGATAGCTTCATTTGAACCAATAGTTGTATTCATAGATAGCTTTATTTTTTCTGCCTTGTTGATATAACTCATTTGTACCGACACCAATTTTTGGAAAATCAATATTTAAAGCAGTACGCAAGTACTGTAATTTTTCCAAAAAAAATGTTTGTATGAATCTCAAATAGATATATGAATTATGAGGTAAGTCACTATGTTACTATTGATTTTATGCTGATCTACTGCAATCGCTAGAATACAAACTATCACGTTTCTTGAAACCTCTCCCTCGTCTTTGCTGCCTCTAGCTCCACCATTGGCTTGTTACATCTTGTAGATGACAAATCCTATTCTTCCTTCCTTCTTAGCCGTTCGCTTCGATCTTTCCAGCATGAGTTATATTGTCTTCATTCACCCTGAACTTTGCTGCAATGCTTTCTTACGGCTGCTTGTTTCTTAAATTATTTGGCTAACACTTGAAACACAAGTTAGAAACAAAATGAATAAAAATCGCACAAAGTTAAGAAAAGGGACACATCGATCATTATTTCCAGACTATTAAGGAGGAAGTGTAGTAGACTGGTAGTACGCGTATATGATGATATCGGACCTTATTTTCAAACTCTTAAGGGCTTAATTGACCACTACCGCCAAGTCCCTAATTCCTAAATTAATGAAGTCCACATAATGGAGCTCAACAGCCGATTCAAAAAGAAACTTTTAGAGCATCTTGAAACCAAGACAAGGAGATTCGATCGCTGTCACCCATTTTGTTTAGTTTTGTTTCTCATATGTTGGCACTGCCTATTGCAAGGGCAAAAGAAGATAGCCACGTAGTGGGGTTTATTCCACACCTAGTAGATGGCCAGGGCGTGACTTCAGTGTGCAGATGACACCATTTTGTTTCTTGAACACGATTTAGACAAAGCGGTAAATATGAAACTTATTCTGTCCTTTTTGAGGAATTTTCTAGATTAAAATTAATTTTCATAAAAGTGAGATTTATGGTTTTGGTAAGTCAAATGATGAGAAGTGAGTATCGCCAAATTTTGGATGTGAAGCTGTGTCTTTACCGTTTAAATACCTTGGTATTCAAATCCATTATGGAAAAAATTTAAATAAAGAATGAAAACTTGTAGATGATCTGCTTACAAATTGGAATCCTGGGTAAGAAAGCTCCTCTCATACGGGACGTGTAGTTCTTATTAATTTCGTTCTTACTAGCTTGCCAACTACTCGCTTTATTTGAAGTACCTAAAGGGGTATTTAAAAGATTTTTTTTCATAAATTAAGATTCTTTTAATTTGGCAAAGTGATCGAAAAAGAGGAAGTATAGATTAACAAAGTGTAACATTGTTTGTTGTCCTAAAGACAAGGGGGACTAGGAGAGTTGAAGTGTCAGATTCATATATTAATAATGGATGTTTACTTTGAACATGAATGTTTAAATTGCTTAATGAAGGAGTACGGTAGGTGCTTTTGAGTAACAAGTACCTCTAGGAGAAAACAATTATCTCAAGGAGAAGCTCAGCCCACCGACTCCCCCTTTTGGAAGGGGCATGTGAGAGCAAAAGGTGATTTCTTCTCACGCCGTGCTTTCGTGTGATCGGGAACGGTCTCCAAGTTAGTGTGGCCAGGCCAAAAAAAATTAGGGAACGATATCCTTTCTTATGTAATATAGTGTGACGCAAGAGAATGCACGGGTAGCGGATATGATGACAGTGGTTCCATTATCAGAGTCCATTAAGTTTAGGCGAGCATTTCTAGGTGCTAAATATATTGTTCGGCTACATCTAGTGGAGACACTAGTGATATTACTACGGGAGTAACAGCCTAGACCGATGGCATTTGCCGTTGGGCTCACGCTGAAAACACTCGGCGTACACGTAATCTGACAGTGTCCGTCGGGTTAAGATCGTCGGCGTGTAATCAATCGGGCTGACGCCGTTTCCGTCGGCGTCGCAAATGTCGTTGGGCTCATAGCTTGCTACACCGACGGCATTGCCGTCGGGATCATAGATAGCTCCACCGAATATTTTTTAAAACCAATTTTTTCAAAAAAATATTTTTTGAATTTTTATTTCAATTTATTATTATTATTTTAACTCTAATTTAGTCATATATTTAATCTCATATCGCACACTTAATTATAATCTTACCTCAAACTATCCATCATTAGTTAAACTTTTCAGACGGTCACCCATCCTCAGATTGCTCCAGACCAAGCACGGATTTCTATTCAAATGAGATTCGAATTGAGATGTCATGGCTTGCTGCTATTAGTATGATAACAATCATATTAACCCTCATTTGAGATATTATACTTTTTAATCTTTAAAATTTAAAAAAAAAGATTTGAATGAACAAAATAACTATGATTAATAATACTTGAATAATTAATAATAATCAATTATTTTATTTTAGTTTTTTCTTTTCCATTTAATAAGAAATAATTCACATCTTCATATTTGTATATCAGAATTAACTAAATAAAATGTCTATGTCGATCATAAAAATGAGAGAAATCCAAATATGACATCCATGTCATCATTTTCATAATGAGTTTTTTTCATATTTTTTATTTCTTTCAAAAACGGTCAAAATAGAGAGCATGTATATTCATCAAAAGTGGTCAAATTTTTCAAAACTATTGACGGTTCTATGTTGTTCCCCCTACTTGTGTATCTTAAAATTATTTTTGTAAGAATTTGAGAACAAACTATCACACAGTTGTAGTTCAAAATTAAATTATTTCCATAAAATTGACATAAAGTCAATTAAAGAGGCGAATTTAGTTAGAAAGTAAGGAAAATCCTCATATTCAGCTATTATCCTTCAAATATGTACTAATTTTTATGAAAATTAAATTGGTGTCATTTTGGATCATATTTTATGCACTTGCTTCACAAAAAAGCCGTTTTTGGCACTTAAAAAATGGAAATGATATTTTCAAAAAGAATTTTGAAAATCGCTTCGGCGACGTTGTTTTCCATACCATGACACACATATGTACTGAATATGGGCACTTTATCACAAACTACGACATGATAATGGTCATACATGAAGGAAATATGCCCTAGAGGCACTTAATAAACATAGTTTATTGGTAATATCTCAATTGTTCATTATATGTTTTATACCATGATATAACTGTATTAAGCGGAAACATTAATACAGGTGTGGTAGATAAACAACCAGGTCCCTAGTAGACTCTACTAAGACTAGTTTCGTTGCGCGATTAATGATCGAGGTTTTCCGATCATAGGGCATGGCGCCGGTCGGCAATGAAAGTCATATCGTTGGTGTAACGATGTGATGGACATACCCATATTATAGGACGTAGTCATTACGCCTTTGATCGTGAGACCAACTCTTATTATTATTCCTGGAAGATACTTTGATTGCACCAAACGTCGTATCTTATTTAGTATGACAATAACGGTGATACTTTTGGGTATCGGAAGGGGGTAGTTGAGGCGAGGGGTCCACAACGGGATTTGTCAGTCCGTATAGCCGGATAGATACTCTAGGGCCCACTCGGTGAGATTATGTCAAATGAGTTTGCAAAACATTTGACTATGTCACCAGCTAACATAATATCATAGAAGAGTAGAAGATAGCGATGTCGGTAACTAGATCATGCTAGGTATTGAGATATCTGAGAATGATACTGGGACACGCTAAGTACCGCTATGACAAAAGGTTTAAGACTAGACGTCCATGTTTGATAGATGAAAGTCATTCGTTATATCACAGGGATTAATTCATGGGGTTCAGGCCTACGAGTTAATCATTAATCGGAGAGGAGTCTCGATCATGGCAGACAAATTGTTGTGATGGCCATGGACACTCTCCCTATAGATCTACCATTTGAATAAATTCTTTATGATCGCCTGTTAGTATGATCGTTATAAGTGTGTCTCCTCTAGCGAGACAATTGTTCATATATTTTAGTGACAAATTCGTTGTCCTATATTTATGAAGTAATGATCATATGCCAATTTGAATTTAGATGGTAGAAGCTCTCACATTCATAATATTAATGCCAAAGGATACAAACTTAATAAAGACACCACATATGTATGGCACTACCGTTTAATTCATGTCAATGTTATAGTCAATGAATTAGCTCCATACCGGATGGATCGACAAGTTTTTAGATTTGATCTTTTGACACTTGCAAAATAACTAAGACACCGTTTTCGGAAAACGGGCATATAACTTATTGATAGCTATGCATATAGATGTAAGAGGTTCAATAAAGTAATTGACGGGTAGTGGAGACCTTTATTTTGTGAACTTCACAGAAGGTTTTGAGTATAGCTTGTTGAGAATCGTGCATATGGGTGTATGTGAATCAATGAAGTAATTTAACGTGTAGTGGAAGTATTTATTTCATAGACTTGATGAATATTCGAGTAGATATATGGATATCCACTCAGGAAATGTTAGTCTGGAATTTTGATTCGATCAAACAAGTTCAGAATAAAGTAGGAAATAAATTTAACAAGAAAATCAAATTCCTGTGATACAGATCGAGAAATAAAGATTTGAGTTATAATGTTGGCACATCATTGGAAGACTTGTGAGAAGAGTTTCACAAATTACGTCGCATGGAACACCATAGTGTTATGGTATGTTAGGACGTCGTAATTGCACCCTATTGGATAGTGTGTGGTAAATAAATCTCTTACCGAATTATTGTGATCATTAGAGTCGTATGGTAGAGATAATAGGGAAACCATTTAAATCCATGGAGAAAATACCATATGAGTCATGGCATGGCTTTTAGCCTGGATTGTCGTTATGAGTCATGGCATGGCTTTTAGCCTGGATTGTCGTTTCAGCAATTTAGTGTTTTGATATGATCAAAGCTAAAATGGATTAATCTTTGTAGTGTATCGTACCTAAACAGTTAGTTGGGTACATGTCTCACGACATAGGCAAAATCGTTGTCGGGATATACCTTGCGAAAGAAATAGTTTCTTATCCAAGGGTATAAGTGAGAAAGAAAGTAGACCAAGAAAAAGTTGATGAACTTTCTCTCCAGACATCAGAGTGGCGCAACCGAAAGTGTTTTCGGTGTCATGCTCCACAGCTTGAAAACGCTGATGATACAAGATCATGATGCTCTGAGCTCATACTAAGAACGTAGGCGTACGAGGTTGTGTTCCACACTGTGTGTTACGACAATCTTGTTATGAAGGTCATATTAATGGAATATGACAGACCTACGAACTACGAAAAAGAGATGGTGGAGCTAAGTCCGAGAAATGGCTATGAGTCATATATGATCCGAAATAAAATCCATATACGATTACCAGGTAATGACTTGGGAGATCTTCTTGATGGCATATAGGATGTTAACAGAATATGAAATTTTATGAGAGAGTAGATACTAATAAGGATCGATTTGTCGTGAAACAGTTCCGACAGATTCGAAAGTTGACCACAATGAGAGTTTGTCTCAAGTGGCGAAGCCTAAATCTATTCTGGGTCGTTTAGCAATTACTATAATTTCGAATGAGAAATTGATAGATTGATAAGGACCCCATGTTTTTTAATAGTGTCATTAAGAAAGAGTTGGTGATCCTGAGGATGCTAAACATGTATGCGAACTTCAGTTGTCCATTCATGAGCTGAAGCAAGCATATCGGAGCTGTAATCTTCATTTTGATAATGTGATCAAAGGATTTTGAAGTTGTCCAAAATAGTTGAAGAAACCTGCATTTGCAAAGAAGTGAGTGGGAGCAAAGTAGCTTTTCTTGATCTTATATGCGGAAGGCATATTTGAGTGGGAGCTCAGTAGCTTTTCCTTGATCTTATATGCGGAAGGCATATTTGAGTGGGAGCTAGGTGTCATTCGTGATTTTATATGTAACGACATATTGAATGACATAGATCCTCTAGTAGAGTGTAAAGGATTATTTAAGTGATTAAATTTTCTATGAAATGAAGTTAGAAGTATTAGGCATCTGATTTATAATTGTATAGATCGTAAGGGGCTTAATAACATTAGGTCGGAATATTTTCTAAGTTAAGATTCTGAAGTGTTTCAGAATAGAACAAGCGAAGAAAGAGGTTCTTACTTGTATGACTAGGTAAAATATTAAGTTTATCTTGGCATTTTCAGTGATAGAAAATGATGTTCGACATTCTCTATGTATCATATAAAGATTCTATCAGACTGAAAGCTCGACTTGGTGTGACCCGAGTTCTTGGTTGAAGAACAGGTTCTAGAGTGATACTTGTGTGGATCAATGAACACATGTTAGGTATATTTTTCAGTGTCTATGAGAACTGAAGATATGTTTTCTTGTAAAGGGTAAGAGTGGAAAGACAACTTGCCGTAAAACGGTTACGATGATGCAAGTTATAACACTGACCCGTGCGACTAGAAATCTCATATAGTAGATGTCCTTTGTTTTGAACAAACACATGGTTAGCTTGCGAAGTCGCATATGAATGCACTGTTGCATAACCTACATAGGTATAATGTGATTGGACTGAGCAGTTTTCCGAGCGTATGTGGTCCCCTTAATAGATCTCTTAGACTTTTAAGCCCCATGATACGCGAATATTCGAGTCTCACTCCATCCACTAGGATATATTTCACCGTCATCGTAAGATACGGGATGATATCAAACTAGGTGACATAAAAATGTTGCAAAGCACATATAGTTCTCAATGTGTGAGATATATTGACTGTATTCCTCTTCCACGAGACGAGCAGACACCATGATGCTATGGGTGTTGAGCTTTTACCAAGTTGTAAACTAGATTAAGTGTTACTCTAGTGCAAGTGGGAGACTGAAGGGAATATGCCCTAGAGGCACTTAATAAACATAGTTTATTGGTAATATCCCAACTGTTCATTATATGTTGTATACCATGCTATAACTATATTAAACGGAAACATTAATACAGGTGTGGTACATAAACAACCAGGTCCCTAGTAGCCTAAACTAAGACTAGTTTCGTTACGCGATTGATGATCGAGGTTTTCCGATCATAGGGCATGGCGTCGGTCGGCAATGAAAGTCATATCGTTGGTGTAACAATGTGACGGACATACCCATATTGTACGACGTAGTCATTACGCCTTTGACCGTGAGACCAACTCTTATTGTTATTCCTGGAAGATACTTTGATTGCACCAAATTTCGTATCTTATTTAGTATGACAATAACGGTGATACTTTTGGGTATCGAAAGGGGATAGTTGAGACGATGGGTCAACAGTGGGATTTGTCATTCCGTATAGCCGGAAAGATACTCTAGGGCCCACTCGGTGAGATTATGTCAAATGAGTTTGCAAACATGTGACTAGGTCACCAGCTGACATAATATCATAGACGAGTAGAAGATAGTGATGTCGGTAACGAGATCATGCTAGGTATGGAGATATCTGAGAATGATACTCGGACACGCTAAGTATCGCTATGACAAAAGGTTTAAGACTAGACGTCCAGGTTTGATAGATGAAAGTCATTCATTATATCACAGGGATTAATTCATGGGGTCCAGGCCTACGAGTTAATCATTGATCGGAGAGGAGTCACGATCATGTCTATTATTATATCGAACCGCTAGGGTAACACACTTAAATGGGTTTCGACAAGACAACTGGAAGGAAAGAGATCAGCGGGAACGTCTCGGGAATGTTCCGATGGAGATGTTTTTCGGTGCAAGAATAAATTATATATAATATGTTTGATATTAATTAGTGTAATTAATGATTAAATATGATTTTATATATTTATTTTCGAATTTTTAAAGGCTGATTTCCCTAAATGGGCCTTCTGGTGGAAAGAAGGCCCATGAGGGGGGAAAGTCCCCCCAGGGTTTCGAATTGAGGGAGGCCGGCCTAGGTGAGCCAAATGGGGCCCACCTAGGGCCGGCGCACCCTCCTTTGCCGCACCAGGCATGTGGGATAGTCCCACATTGCCTAGCTGGCAAGGTTGGCTCCCACGGGAGCCTATATAAGAAGGGGCACCCAGGCGTTTTAATTCACCCAATTAATTCTCGATTTATCCTCGATCTCGTGATTCCCTTTGTCGGAGTTGCGCCGAGGAGGATGAGAGTTCTCTCTCCACCATAGTCCGCTGTCGCGTTGCTGGTGTTTCGGTCCAAGTCTTCCGCTGCTCGTCCTCGACTGGAGCTTCGGAGGCCGTCGTGTCCATCGTCTGTGTGTAGCGCCCTGCGAGGTGCTGCGTTAGCAGTGAAGGGGTTACGGGGAAGAAAACAATAATTTTCTAGCGAACGAAACCCTAACTAGCCAGGATCTATCTATCTAGTACATGCGATAACGGTGGCGGAACGGGTTACATTACCTCCATGTAGACCGATAGCGGGGATTACGCTCCCGCACAAGCGTTGACGATGAAGTCGTACGTAGCCGACCTCGAGGTCACGAAGATCTTGCCGCGATGTCGAAGTCGATGACGCCGGGGTGTCGACGATGATCTGCGTCGACGGGCGTCGGGCGGAAGAAGGCAGAGTGCCAGCACCGGGGCTGGCGCGCCGGCAGCAGAGGGGGGAAGGCGCGGCGGCTGCAGGGGGCGAGACGACGTCGCCCAAGCTTCTCAGTAGAGTAGCCTCCGAGCACTCGCAAACATACGGAGCCTAGCGACGACTCCCGGTCATTCAGATCCAGCTGAAATCGCAGGAGTAGATCTTATCTGGAATCCCGCAGAGCAACGGCGCTCTGCGGTATGGCTTAGGTGGAGAGAGACCCCCTTCCTCAGCTCGGCGCGGCTCCAACTTGGGAACCACGGGATCGAGAGAGAAATTGGGAATTAACTGAATTTCCTACGAATTAAATCAATTAATATGCCTTGCTATATAAAGGGGGAAGGGGTGTGCCAACCCCCTTGGCTCCCCCATGTGGGACTAAAGGAAGAGAGGGGAGGGGGGGGGGGGTTCGGCCGAACCCCCTTGGGCCTCTCCCTCTTCTAGTCCAATTCGGACTAGGGGGGGAAGGCCCCCTTGCTTGGTGCGCCACCCCCCCTCATGGGCCCTCTTTGGGCCCATTTAGGTGGGAGCCCCTTTTTTTCCTTTATTTAATTAATATTAAATCAATATAAAAATCCCATTAATTCATAATTAATATATTTATATATAATTCAATATCCCATGACTCCGAAACTATTTCGGAACCACCCGAACAACTTTCGGACATTCTCGGAACCCTTCCATAGCTCACCGGAACTCCTTCCGGACCACCGGAACTCTTTCCGGATCATTTCTTTCTCTCCAACAAAAACCTATAAAATTCCAGAACCTATCTCTAGCATCGCTAAGACCTTAAGTTTGTTACGCTACGGTTCGGGAACACTCCAGACATGGTCGAGACACTCCGCTCACCAATGATCGTCAGGGATACCTGGAAATATATGACGACCCCTGTGCATTCCACGAATATCGTCGTTGAACCATAAGTATGATATTCATTCCCTTTGTTTCTGCGATACTACCTTGTCCGAGATATGATCGTAGACACACCGATGCCTTTGCTGTATCTCGTTACCGACGAAGGTTATTAACTCGTCTGCGATATTACATCTCCATGACCTAGTCATAAGCTGCGCAGCTATATAGATGCAATATCACCGAGTGGGCCCAGAGTATCTTTCCATTACAAGAATGAACAAATCCCGCTATTGATCCTTACGTCTTGATGCTCTTTCGGAGTACCCAAGATGGACACCGTTATTGTCATGCTATATAAGACACAACGTTTGATGCTCTCAAAGCACTCCTACGAAGCAACAATAAGTACGGTCTCACGGTCTAAGGAATAAGCTATCACACTCTTATCTATTGCAAATGACAAACATCGTAATACGATCTTATTGCAATACTTTGCGTATGTCCACCACCTTATTCAACTAACAAGGTGACCCCATTGTCATTGTCCTTGATCGGGAATCTCGATCAACTGTTGCCCAATGGACTAGCTCATATAGAGGCTTGCTAGGGACCCGGTTGTCTATGTATCACACGTGTATTAATAATTCCGATTAATACAGTTATAGCATAATACACAAACCTATTATAAACTCATGAGATAATGCAATAAATAATACTTATTTATTTGCCTCTAGGGCATATCTCCTTCAGTCTCCCACTTGCACTAGAGTACAAATAAACTAGCTGCATTTTACTTTATCAAAATCCCTTATCAAATAAGAATCATTTGATGATGCTTGCTTGTGGAAAAGTGTTACTGCACAATCCATGATTGTACATGCTTTTGCGATTCACTGGTATCAACTCGCTTGATATCATCACGTCGTCTAACAACATATATGCTAATACCGTAACTAAGTGAGACTTCTGCTTTCCAGCGCTTACTCTGATTATACTAACCAGATAACTGCTCTGGAAACACACTCAGCCATACAGAGCCCCTTGTAACAGTTACAAACTCGCGATATCCACATACTTTCACACCACTGTAGAAAACTTGACATTCAAATGTCAATCCATTAACTAACGCACTTCTACTTCCAGTAAATTCCAAATTTACTTTCATAACTGTTCTTATTCCAAGAACATCGGTTATATTTCATCGAGCAGATAATATGGTTTCTGTATGATGTCTAATATTACATAATAGACCCACATGTCATACAACCATTACTTTCATGCATCATTACTCTTAATGATCAGTTGGATTTCAAAGGACCATCCGTTTGATTCTATTCTGACTCCTCAGATATAATCCAAAGCAACTCGACTAACTATTTAGAATTCTCGTTCTATTTCAAAATAGACACTATCTTTCAAATAGTTTCACAACTTCATCCTATTTTACTGGTACAGTTTCACAATGTGTTAACTACACAAGATGAATTCGACTCCTACTCAAACTATGTCTCCACATATTTGACAACACGAGCTCCCACTCAAAAACGTGTCATCCACATATTTGAGTTCCTGAGCTCCCACTCAAAAACATGTTCTTCACATATTTCTCCTGAGTGAACTAACTATGACTCCCACTTAAATCGACATCTTGGTTAAACCAAAATCATTGATATACTATCAATTCGATCTTAATACAAACTGCAGTATTACATTAATACAAATCCCTCAGACTTTAAGCATGTCTACATAAATGTAGTCAACAAATTTGATCTTGTCCAAGACACATTTCTTGACAAGACATGCTACCGCGTCTTTCTTATAGTCACATTTATCATATACCACCTTATATGACGATTAAACAATCTTATTCCTCTGATAAGAATTGCAGTAACAATTACTCTCTTAATCCTTTCAAATGTAACTTTGGATTTCCAGGCTCAAAAAGCCTTTGTTCGTATTCCGATATTTTCTCAACTTTCTTTGTATTCATAAAGTGCACCTTGATCTGTCAACAAGATCTGAAATACTTAATACAGTGCTGTGACCTGACAGCAATATTAAATATAACATCACTTTATTTAGAAGTTTCTTTCATGAAAATATTATGATCTTTATGAAGAGGATTGCAAGCAGAAAACAATTTTCTAGTCTCCCTCACTCTTAATCACCAAATTTTCATTAGCAGACATATACTCTTTGGAACACCTTCCAACATAGGTCTGACACTTTATTCCAAACTTCCAATTCCAATCCATAAACCATAATTCGAAAAATTATATTTTCCTCGGAATTACATAGACAACAAACTGAACTTTGTTTCTAATTGAATTTGGAATACACTCTCACCCTATGCGAGCAATCTACAAAGAACCACTTATGTATATTCCGAATTATCGCATAATCATATACATGTCGACACTACTGTCGATCCTACGAATTGTTGTTGAGAAAAATATCTATTTTCTAAAGTGGACATCGACTATAATGTTTCGAACATATTAGGAGATTTCTAAGACTGATTCTGGCGACCATACTTTGAAAACAGAGCATGATTATAATTCCCCACATATCACCATATATGACATTATAATTATGTGAAGCAAATTACCACGAGTCTTTTGTGTTGAGAACATAATTCAAAAATACTGTCCTTTGATCGAATTTCGTGAATACAATTTTCACTAATCTTTCTTCTGAAAAACCCCATTTGATCTATTATCAAATTAATCTCAGACTCCACAATTTATCGGGCAAATACTCCTATTTACCAAATTTATGGAGGAATTCGGATCAGGCAATGAACACCATTAATTAATCATTAAAAAATGACACTCAATTAATTTCCGCTGGTATTGCAACTTCAATACTTGATTTCAAGCTTAATCAACTCAGCACTCGAAATACTTAAATGGACCAAAGCATCCATTACTTCTTTCATTGCTTTTATGATTAAACTCGACGGTGTTTGTTCTAGCAATAGAACCTTTGTTCATGGGACAAGCTATTTTATCATATCTACAATTATGAATACTTATCATACAATCAATGTAACTGAGATGTGGAAAACTTTATTCATAAGATAAAACAACTGACTTGTTCCATAAAACAACTGAACTTGTCTTATTACATGAATAACTTTGTCTT
Organism: Poa annua; assembly: GCA_026929855.1. NCBI lineage: Eukaryota > Viridiplantae > Streptophyta > Magnoliopsida > Poales > Poaceae > Poa > Poa annua. The sequence continues at coordinate 3,458,365 of CM049428.1, read as the reverse complement.
GCAACAATCAAGACACACACACTCGCTCACTATTACAAAAGATCGTATCAAAAACTATTAATGATAACTATGATAACTTGAGGACGTGAACACCAAAAGGCCATCAACTCCTTGACTACCAGCTTCAGCGCCAGGTCACATCAAACTGCGCCGCATATGCATGATAATCAGGACCTGTTTCATAAACAGAGCAATTATCAGAAATTTCATCACATTCCATGGGCGAATTTATAACTCTGCATATATCAAATATATACCTGTAGCATCGAAGATCTCTCCTTCGATGGAATCAACCTTCAGAGACTGGAACTCACGTATGAATACGTAGAAGTTCATATCGTCGGCTTTCAAAATGTACTTACGTACATGCTTCTCATAGCTAGGAGGTAGAGATATCAAGACAGTACGAATGGCACAGGAATCTGCCATCCAGTAATCGAAGACCATCGTCAGCTGGAAGTAGATGTCATACAATCTCTTCAAATGTGTCTTCAGACAGGTATGCTCCTCCATGTGAATGGTCTGGAACATTTTCAGCTGTCTGAACTGCTCACGCTTTAATTCATCCCCGAAGTGCGTCTTTATCGCATCCATCATGACGCTTGGCTCCTTGCGTCGAAACAACTCTTTCAACTCGGGTGCCAGGCATACGGTCATGGTGATCTCCACTTCAATGAATATGTCTCGACGCTTACGGAAATCTTCTTCCTCCTCCTCGCTAGCAGAATCTCCTGGTCCTTCTCCTACCGGTTCATCGAGAACATATAGAATGTTGTTGTGCTCGAGAATGTTTCTAAAACCCCTGTACCATCTGATGAAGTTGGACCCGTCGGCTTCTAATGTAGCATCCGGGCTCTTGAGGAAGTAACCGAAGTATAGTTGCGTAGTCTACAGATGTGATCGCAAAAGAGGTAAGGTAGAGTTTATAATATGTAGGTGAGTTTTAGTCCTATAATCTCATTATCAAAAAACACACCACACCAAGATTATTATCCCTAAAATAATAATGGCGATGACACGACCCTCATCCACTCCACCACCCCCGATCATCACGGCCGGCAGCACAGCTTCAAAGGTGGACATAAAATGTCGATCATAACAACTCTATGACTCGTGCTCAATCTTTCGATCTTCCCGTGTTCCGAGGCCATACCTCTGAGTATGATAGGCTCGCCAATCAAACCTCGAAGACCCTGCGCGTGCAACATGGCTTACACCCACTGTATGTGAACGACGAGATGTGTGACACCCGATCATCACGGCCTGCCTCATAACGTAGAACTTTCTTGGTGGTGCGCAACGAGGGAGAACACAATTTTGGTATTTGTTAGGGATCATCCTATTTTATGATGCTACCGTTGTATATCTAGCATATAAGCAATCAATAGGATGCACACACAACAGCACACAATAATGATGCAATGAAGTGCGATGTGACATGGTCGATGCGCCTGGACCTTCATGGCGCATGTGCCTGGCCCCCGGCGCCCCGGCACGACTCCGAGTCTACAGAGCCCTCCATTGCCTCCGACAGTACGAGTAATATCAAAACTTACCGTAACCATGTCACATTAAATAACGCCTCTGCAAAACAAAGTTAGACGCCTCTAGCTTTATTTAGTTTTGCAAGTTTTACGTGGCAAATAGGCTTATTCGTAAGAGAATCGCTTCCCTACCTACGAACTTTGTGCCACAACGTCAATCGTATAATTGCATGTTTAAGCATCCCTTTCGGGCCCTCCATTGAAAATGCTTTGCCGACTAGAGAGAGAGAAACAGACACCCGCCAGCCACAGATACGGTGCAAGCCGTATGTCAGTAGTGGAACCAGTCTCGCGTAAGCGTACGCGTAAAGTCGGTCCGGGCCGCTTCATCAACTCAATACCGAAGGCATCGCAAGTGCACGCTAGAGGGTAGCAAATATAAGAAAGACGCCCTCATTCAACATGAGTTCTAACCGTACCAGCAGTACTACGCATAGATCGGCTCTGATACCACTGAAGGGGTTACGGGGCAGAAAACAATAATTTTCTAGCGAACGAAACCCTAACTAGCCAGGATCTATCTATCTAGTATATGCGATAACGGTGGCGGAACGGGTTACATTACCTCCATGTAGACCGATAGCGGGGATTACGCTCCCGCACAAGCGTTGACGATGAAGTCGTACGTAGCCGACCTCGAGGTCGCGAAGATCTTGCCGCGATGTCGAAGTCGATGACGCCGGGGTGTCGATGATGATCTGCGTCGACGGGCGTCGGGCGGAAGAAGGCAGAGTGCCAGCACCGGGGCTGGCGCGCCGGCAGCAGAGGGGGGAAGGCGCGGCGGCTGCAGGGGGCGAGACGACGTCGCCCAAGCTTCTCAGTAGAGTAGCCTCCGAGCACTCGCAAACATACGGAGCCTAGCGACGACTCCCGGTCATTCAGATCCAGCTGAAATCGCAGGAGTAGATCTTATCTGGAATCCCGCAGAGCAACGGCGCTCTGCGGTATGGCTTAGGTGGAGAGAGACCCCCTTCCTAAGCTCGGCGCGGCTCCAACTTGGGAACCACGGGATCGAGAGAGAAATTGGGAATTAACTGAATTTCCTATGAATTAAATCAATTAATATGCCTTGCTATATAAAGGGGGAAGGGGTGTGCCAACCCCCTTGGCTCCCCCATGTGGGACTAAAGGAAGAGAGGGGAGGGGGGGTTCGGCCGAACCCCCTTGGGCCTCTCCCTCTTCTAGTCCAATTCGGACTAGGGGGGGGAAGGCCCCCTTGCTTGGTGCGCCACCCCCCCCCCCCCCCCTCATGGGCCCTCTTTGGGCCCATTTAGGTGGGAGCCCCTTTTTTCCTTTATTTAATTAATATTAAATCAATATAAAAATCCCATTAATTCATAATTAATATATTTATATATAATTCAATATCCCATGACTCCGAAACTATTTCGGAACCACCCGAACAACTTTCGGACATTCTCGGAACCCTTCCATAGCTCACCGGAACTCCTTCCGGACCACCGGAACTCTTTCCGGATCATTTCTTTCTCTCCAACAAAAACCTATAAAATTCCAGAACCTATCTCTAGCATCGCTAAGACCTTAAGTTTGTTACGCTACGGTTCGGGAACACTCCAGACATGGTCGAGACACTCCGCTCACCAATGATCGTCAGGGATACCTGGAAATATATGACGACCCCTGTGCATTCCACGAATATCGTCGTTGAACCATAAGTATGATATTCATTCCCTTTGTTTCTGCGATACTACCTTGTCCGAGATATGATCGTAGACACACCGATGCCTTTGCTGTATCTCGTTATCGACGAAGGTTATTAACTCGTCTGCGATATTACATCTCCATGACCTAGTCATAAGCTGCGCAGCTATATAGATGCAATATCACCGAGTGGGCCCAGAGTATCTTTCCATTACAAGAATGAACAAATCCCGCTATTGATCCTTACGTCTTGATGCTCTTTCGGAGTACCCAAGATGGACACCGTTATTGTCATGCTATATAAGACACAACGTTTGATGCTCTCAAAGCACTCCTACGAAGCAACAATAAGTATGGTCTCACGGTCTAAGGAATAAGCTATCACACTCTTATCTATTGCAAATGACAAACATCGTAATACGATCTTATTGCAATACTTTGCGTATGTCCACCACCTTATTCAACTAACAAGGTGACCCCATTGTCAACCGACGTCATTGTCCTTGATCGGGAATCTCGATCAACTGTTGCCCAATGGACTAGCTCATATAGAGGCTTGCTAGGGACCCGGTTGTCTATGTATCACACGTGTATTAATAATTCCGATTAATACAGTTATAGCATAATACACAAACCTATTATAAACTCATGAGATAATTCAATAAATAATACTTATTTATTTGCCTCTAGGGCATATCTCCTTCAAGCGGTACTCGGAGGACTACTTCCTCCACCAGACCTCGAGGTCATCTTCATCACCTTCGTCGCGCTGAGTTCTTCGCGACCTAGAGGTCGGCTACGTCGTCTTCGTCGTCAACGCTTGTGCGGGAGCGTAATCCCCGTTTTCGGTCTACGAGGGTATGTATCCCGATCTCCGCCGTACTTCTATATCTGCATAGAATAGATCTTGGCTAGTTTAAGGATATCGTTGCTAGGAATTTTTTTGTTTTTCTGCCTGCGATCCCCTTCACTACGTTGGTCATTTGTCTTGAAACTTATACATGTTTATAGATGATCCACATTTTTGAGAAGTTTTGTTTTGAAAAGTTTGCCAAAAATCAAGTTTATCATTTTTCCTATAAACTAGTACACGTAAAAGGACTTCATGCCAAATGGTTTCTTTTTTTGAGTATTTTTTCATTTCTTTCAAAAAACTGTCAAAATGCAGAGCATGTCTATTCATCAAAAGTGGTCGAATTTTTCAAAACAATTGACGGTTCTATGTTGTAACCACTACTTGTGTATCTTAAAATTATTTTTGTAAGCATTTCAGATCAAACTATCACACAGTTGTAGTTCAAATTTGAATATATTCCGGAAAATTGACATAAAGTCAATTAAAGAGGCGAATTTAGATAGAAAGTAAGGAAAATACTCATATGCAGGTATTATTTATCAAATATATACTACTCTTTTAGAAAAGTAAATGGGTGTTATTTTGGACCATATTTTATGTACTTCACAAAAAAGTTATTTTTGGCACTTAAAGAAAATGATATTTCTAAAAAGAATTTTGAAAATCGCTTCGGCGACGTTCTTTCCCCATACCATGACACACATATGTGCTGAATATGAGCACTTTATCGCAAACTATGACATGATAATGGTCACACATATGTGTTTAAACTTATGCATGTTTGTATATAATTGATATTTTTGTAAAGTTTTATTTTAAAAAGTTGCCAAAACTCAAGTTTGTCATTTTTCTAAAAACTAGTATACGGCATGTCAAAGGGTTTCTTTTTTTTAGTACTTTTACATATTTTTTTCGAATGTAATCTAATTTTTTAACAAAAACTTGAAAACAGTATAGTGAGTCCGATGACATTACCATCGGGCTCACAATGGGATTAAATGTACCCTCATGGCACTCTAAACCCGACGGTGGCCGTCGGGCTCATTGAAGATACGCTGACGGCACTATGAGCCCGACGGTGTCCGTCGGACTCACAACTAGGACGCCGACGGCAAAACGTTGCCGACGGTATTTCTCGGTTCGTCAGTCTTATATTGTGACGTGGACGGCCCCGACAAATTGCCGTCGGTGTTAAAAATACCGTCGGGCTGCGTTGTGAGGCATGCCAGATTCTTTCAAATAGAGCTTAAGTACTTCCGGCCTGTATAGAGTCGAGTCTTTATATACTATTTTTTTAATGGACATACGAGATATCATATTAAATATTTGTTGAAATAAAAAATACCACTAAAGCTTAAGATCTTTTTATGATTCCTTCATCGTAAGGTGTTCCACACTAACGATAATCTGGCTAAAAGACTTAGTTGGGTGTTGTAAAAACTATGTGTTCTGTGACGAAATAAATATGTTCGACATATGTTCATCTCATGTTCATTTGCTTTCTCATTCATTTTACTTACAATATCTCACCTCCTATAATCATTGTGAATATGTCTGAGTCTTGGCTTAATGGAACTGACACTAAAACAAAAGCACATGTACATGTAGGTATATTAGCTTTGCTTTGGTCAATATGGAGTTGTAGAATGATATTGTGCTTAAAAAATTAAATGTTGTTCATTATTTGCAGGTTATCAACAAAGCAATCTACTGGGTTCACATGTGGTCTTTACTCCTACCTGTGGATTAGAGGGTGATTATGGACACTGAATGTACCTGCATACTGGCGGTCATGCGGTCTATCTTGTGCCGGGAGGATGGTTAAATCTTATAAGGCTAAATGCGTAGATTTGCGATTTTTATTTGGTTGAAATTTGTATCCACGTTGTGTGACCCATAAGCTATAAAGGATAGATGATTACTTTCAAACCTTAATATTTATATAAATAGGTCTATACGCATCAAATTAATGCAGAAGCCAGGGATCTCCCCATTCCAAAAAAAAGGGGCTTGTTTGAACTTTGAAGTGTCATTTTTCATCATGCGAGAACTTATAGCTAATTTATCAAGATTTCCAATGTTGGCTGATACTTAATTATTTATAAAACGACCAAGAAAAAGTAACTCTTAAAATGATTATCCCTTGCAAAAACTAGATATCAAGGCGGGAAATAATCAAAACACTACTACGAAAAGAATATAGTAGTATTGAGTTCATACCTGCTGAAACGTTAATTTGGAAGACAGATACTCCCCTTTGCACCAAATTAAACCTCGCATGCTCATTTTGCAAGCAGACTTATGAGTCAGGTTCTTGTGAGAGCAGAGCACCAAAGTATATTTGCTATTTTTTCAGATGATATCAACCTGCTATTTCTCTCACATGGAACAAAATGCAACACATATATAATTACTCTACCTTCATCACCATTTTTCCATTCTCAGTCTTTCAATATAAATCCAAAACTTCTCCATAGCAAAACATTTTTAACCGAATGCTAATGTCAAGAGTTACAATAGAAGAAAAACATGTTAATGGGAAGACCGAACCAGTATGGCTCCTCCCACGATCAAAAAGAAATCTGGTATTCATCCCTCTAGCCGGCAAAGATGTCGGTCCTCCCACCTCCGGCGGCCCTTTGGGCCCCAAAGGTGCGGCGTACCGCAGCCCCTTACCGGCGGGATGGTTTTCCGTTCCTTTTTTTACATCGTGGAGGCAGAATAAGGTCCAGTCCATCCTATCCTTGCTCCCTAGTCCTATGGTGACTTAGTACCGACGGACGGAGGACGTGTGGAGTTGTGGGTCCGGTGGATCTTCTCGAATCTAGTTCGTTATCCTGTTTTTTCAAGTGGTTGTAGGTCTGGCTTTTTCTCTACGGTTGTCACCATTGCCGATGGTGGTTACTCTTCTGCGTTGGTCCTTCGGGGCATCAGCACGACGACTTCCCTTTTGTCTAATACAACAAGCTCTTCTACGATAATATTTGCGCGGCTCCAGCGAGAGAGGGCTGAAGAACGTAGCGGACCTTCAGCTCACTTCACTGCTTGAGTCATACATACCATGTTTGGAATGTGGCCAGTACACAAAGTCCTCGTGCCGGCTGATCTGTATTTGCATAATCACAGTACTCTCGGGATCAAAGAAATCATTAATAGTTTTAGGGATCCAGTCTCGGGTCTCCTCATCAAACAAACAGTTGACAATGCCAATGGCAGGGATCGGTTGTAGGCCGGGGGCGTGACATTTAGGGAGGCCGTTCTGGGGTCCAATGATCATCCGAGGTGATCTTGATGGATGTACCATCCCCAATTCCCCTCAGAACACCGCGAAGAGGGGAGAAGAGTCCCTGCCAAACATGATGCTTCTCCATGTATACGGTGAAGATCTGTGGTACAGGTTCTCTGATTTTATTCCTCTAACTTTTCCCTAACTTTGAATTATTGATTTGTGGAGACCACGGGTTGCGGAACCCACCTGTCAATGGCACAAAGTCAGGCTATTATAAGTCAGAATCCATACCGGAAGATCTGGGCTTCGTTAATTGCATGCCAAAACTCAGAATGAGGGACGCACGTCCCTTTAAGCTAGCACAGGAGCAAAGAGAGAGGTCGTGTCAGTGAGCAGCCCGTCTCGATCTTGCTGTGTGTGAATTAGTGTGTTCTTTTGCTTTATTTGAGTGTCCCAGCTTAAGAAAAGAGGTGATGCGGCTCAAGCCCTATTATTAGAAAGAGAAATGGAAAACGTCAATTTTAAATCCTGAACTCGTATAGGTCAGACAAAATGAACTGAAGTCGAAATCCCGGTCGTTCAAACCCTAAACTTAACAATCTCGGTTTAAAATGAACCTTGGACATGTTTTTCTGAGGAAAATAAAATTTGAAATCGCTACAGTCTTTTAATACATTGGCCCACATGTCAGATTTGTCTTGGTCTCTAACCTCGTGTTGGTCCATAAGATGTGGTGATGGAGCAGGGCGAGTTCAGGATTCATATCGCCAGACCTTTACGAGTTTAGGGTTTAAAATGAACTTTTTCTCTGAGAAATTCCTGTAGACCGACGGTAGATAAAGGGAGCTGGTTGGAATATGACCATGGGTGACCGTCCTATTGTTAAACATATACTTCAGGCATAAAAGATGTATTAAGTTTATCCAAATTATATGTATGTACACAATAAACCATATCTAGATAAATATAAATTTAAATAAAGTTGAGACATCTTTTATGGATGGATATAATAATTTTTGCTTTCCTTTTCTGCATCCAACACGTATATATGGTGAGCCACCAGCGCGATCGGGCTTTTCCATCGGATATTAACATGGTTTCTGCCAAATTAGCACAATGCAAACCGTACTCATCACGCTCATCACTTGCGACGTGGACTTCCACAGTTCCACTATTCCACGCGCCTAAGAAAGGTCATACAGCCCCACTCACTTATGGGAAGACAGGAATCGAGAAAAATGGAATGGAAAGTGGAGGCGAAACTAGAAATACATATGGTAAGTCGTATTTATGTGTTCCATTCCAGCCGTTGATTGATGGCCGACTTTGACTGCTTTCCACAAGTCCTCTCGATCGATCGGAGCAGCACCATTTGTTACCTATATAAAACGGACTTCCTTGGAAGAAATTAATCAATAAGTTAACCGGATTGTAGTCGATCATGTGGATTGGGCGCTCTTCTTCTGCTTCTTCTTCATCACTTGCACGCAGCGGTGCCCTGCTCGCTCTCATATGCTGTTCTGCCGCGGCAATCTCCGAGGGGAGCCCTGCAGGTAACTAATCTTTCGTGCATGGGATGACATAGACGAAATTAGATATGAGTTGATGTGAGATGACAAATATCATAAGGATGATATATTTGGTGGCACGTGCATATGTATGCCCGCAGGTTTTCTTGGCGGAAGTCGGCCTGCATCTCGAACCCCTCGAGACGACCGGGGGAGTGGTACGGACCTCCGCCGCGGCCGACGCAGCTGAAACACACGTCGGCACGTATGATACCACACCGTAAAACCCTGCAGGATGTTGTGACCGTCCACGTCTGATCATGTATAGTACAGTTTGCGATGGCAGGGACAAACCGGTCGGGTTATCTATAATGCGATGATAGACATGACTAATCGATGATGGTGGCATGGTGCTAGCTATGTGTAATTAATTTGCTGTTGTAGGTTATTTCTTCTTTTACTTTTCTTGGGAAAAACGATATGCAAATAATCTGAACTGTTCGGGATGCTAATGAATTGAATAAACGGTGAGAGATTTTTCAAAGGAGTGTCCAAGACTCGTTTAAGCGAGATTTGACCAAGTCTCGAGCGATTTTACAACTTAATTTGTTCATACATATCTAACATATCTAACAAGGAACATTCATGTGTCACCTCATGTGGGCGGCCGGCGGCACACATCCCCGTTTGTGATTCATGTCCTCCTGCCTCTCACAAGATCTCATCTATGCGCTTCTTTTCCGCCTTACCCTCTTCCTTGTCAACCTCCCTCTCCTCCTCTGCAAGCACCATAAACACCCCATGGTGAAGATCGAGGTCATGTCGTTGGGTTCTAAGAGGCATAGGGACTATCAAAAACCCGGCATTTTGGCCTATGTAAAAAAGGACCATTTTAGTGGCATGTGTTCACAATAATGTTAAGAAACTACGGAATAAAAAGGGAATACCGGTGATTGCCGTGCCAGGATGTGAGCTAGGCTTTTGTTTCTTTAGTCAGGGGCAAAATTGTCCGACACAAAATACATATCCAGTTTTCATACCAAAGAGGAGCAGGAATGAGTAGAGTGGCATTTATAGACATATGCGAGAATGGTGTGACATTTTTCAAAGTTGCAAATTGGAGTGGCATATATCTACTTAACCTAGAAGAAACATCAATAAGGTGCAAGCATACATCGGCTATCTCTCAAATTGTTCCTCTCTTATGGTTGAAAATTGTTTTTTCTCCTTGTTGATGGTGTTGTTCACTTTGAGGGTGTTTGGTTAGACTTTTTTGTTGGGTTTGGCTTATAAGCCATAAAAGCACATACATAGGGTTTTTTTTTTAAGGTAAAGGTGGTCGTAACCACCTTCCGACTTTTGGCTTTTGGTTTATACCATAGTGTAACATAAGACAGAAGTCAAAGCTAAAAGAACCCATTTAGATGCTTTTGTGGCTTGTAAGCCAAAAGCAAAAGCCTAACCAAACATCCTCTTTATGTGTATTCTATGGAGTTTGGATAAATGGAGGTGCACTTACACTTCTCTTCTGAAGTGATGAAAAATTTGCACTTACATGTGTTGCAGTATGATTACTCCTTCCGTAAAACTTAGCTCTGAGCCCCAGCACCATCATCATGTCATTTCTTTCTGCTAATAACACCACAAATCCATGCTAGTTTCGTGCAACAACACCCATCAATAATCAAGTTCAGTAAACAAGTACCACAGCTTTGCAGGATGTGCTGTAATTTAACATTTAAATAAACAAGATAACTAATGTACAGAAGAATAATAACAGTGCTAGTGCCCAGTGTTCTCATCAGGTTACCTTGATGGTGCAATAATAAAGCAGTTCTCTCCAGGCTGTTTGCATTTATAATCTACAGCATGTTTTACGTCTTCTCTTTGCATTCTTCTTCTTTACACCACATACAAGTTACTTTATTCTGAAAATGCATCAACTTATCGAGGACATTCAGGATAATACAAGCTAGGACACTGAGGGACACAATTTGTACAAAACTAGGACATACAGGTATTTTATTCTGAAAATGTAATCAACTCGGATAATTGCGAGGAATCTTCTGCAGGGTCGTTCTCATCCCCACAGAAGAGCGGCTGAGGAGGTATCTCCAGGCCATCAACGCCAGCTTCGAGCATGTCCAACACCTCACTCATTGCTGGCCGATCATGTGGATTCATCTGGATGCACCACAGCGCAACGATGCACAGCTTCCTCTCCACATGATGGAGACCAACAACATCCGTAATCTCACCCACTTCTTGCCTAGTTAGTTGACTGTACACCCATGCTGGGTAATATGTCTGGCTTCTTGACGCATGTGGATCCACGTTCCTCCGCCCCCCGGCCATCTCCAGCAACAACATCCCGAAGCTATAAACATCAGACTTGGCAGATATAGTGCCAAAGCTACGGGATATCATCTCGGGAGCTATATAGCCAACTGTTCCTCGCGCAGCGCTCACCGGTAAGAAGCTGTTGTCCCTCGGGTACAGTTTCGCGAGCCCAAAGTCAGCGATCTTCGGAGTGAAGTCACTATCTAGCAGGATGTTGTGCGGCTTGATATCAAAGTGTAATATCTGCATATCGCACCCTCGATGCAGGTAGTCGATCCCTCTGGCAATGCTCACGGCAATCTCATTGAGCTTGTGCCAGGAGAAGCTTTTCTCGGATGAGAATATGTATTTTTCAAGAGATCCGTTGGGCATGTACTCGTAAACAAGAGCCCTCCTCATTTCCTCCGAGCAGAAACCCACTAGACGCACTACATTGACATGGTGAATGCTTCCAATGCTAGACACCTCACTAATGAATTCTTCTCCGTCAGACATGGAGCTGACCAACATTTTGATGGCAACTTGGACATCACAACGAAGCACACCTTTGTACACAGTCCCATAGCCTCCTTGGCCAAGCTTCTCTCTGAAATGGCTAGTGATCGCAGTGATGTCTGTGTAAGCGTACCTTGCTGGGCCTAGGGCTAGTTGCATCTGAAGGAACTTCTCAACTGTGTCAACTGCTATCTTTGTTTTCCAGTATTGGTAGGCAAGGAAGGTCAGTACGGACAATGGTGCAAAGACTAACCTGGATAATACTGCAAACACTGCATAAAAACCATTGCAGATTTGAGTTAGATTGATACAATTGTTTAGCCATAATGATTAGATTAGGCGATTTCGTCATACCGATAATGAACTTCATAATACTTATAGCAGATACTATGACCACTGCTGCCCAAAATAATTTACTTCGGTAGGAGTAATCATTTATACATATCAAGAAATGCATGTCGATGCCAACAATAGCCGAAGTCTGGGTTTGGATGCTTGAACTAGACATCTTTTCGTGGAAGTTGCTGCAAGTTATAAATTGGATTGGTGAAAAGATAAACAGCTCTGTTGTAAAACAATCCAATTCGGGGCGGAAAGTGTAAAAATAGAGAATTATGTAGTCCCGCAGTGGAGACTCACCTCATCGATTCATTCATGCAATTGTTGATGATCCAAGAATATGTCCAGGGACTATAGTCTTCAAGGAGAGGAAAGTGAACAGCAAACCCAATCCTCATAAATTTTACAACATCTTCATAATCGTAACTTGCATTAACTATTGGCATCACATGCCAACTGCTCAAAGGAGTCATGGCCAAGTATCCACATGAAGGCTCAACAGTTTGAACCCAATAAGAAAGCATGGTAGTCAACACATAAACAAAAGAACTATTTGTACTCCGGCAATCGACAGGCTTGTAAATAGCATTATCTTTTATCATCTGTGAACAGATCACAAAGGAAGCCCATGCACCTACATCTGGATTGAGCACGGTCATATCACCTGATGACAATCCATCCACATAAGGATGCTGATTCCTCTCAGGAATAGGGCAGCTGCTATTATCTAAACTGGCGTCAATAACCCAGAAAAAGGAATCACTGTAGGAGATGTTAGTGACGAAATATCTTCCCATGTTGATGTGAATTATAGCCTGGTTGTCTCTACACACTAGCTCGTATTGCTGAACACCACAACCAGGCGGATCACCTCGCAAACGGAAAGGATGCTGGATGTCTTGGAGATGCCCACATGAGAACGGGGGGCAAACAGCTTGCCCCAGAATATCTGCTGCTTCAGTCTTCGTTAGAAGAACCGAAAGTGTGGAGGAGATTGCAAATGCTTGGAGTATAGGAGAAAGAAGAAATGCAACGGTTTTCGTCATGAGAGCTTCACAGATGCAAGATGAGGTATGGAAGCTGGCAACAAAGTGAAGGAGACGGCTTATTATCTGAGCCTTGGGACCAATATGGTCTCCGAATGGTATAGGACGTCTTTTTTGGTGCATAGGGACTAAACAGGAAGAAAAGTCAGGCCTAGTGTCCGTCCTGACTGCTGGGTGATCTATTGCTAGTCATGTGTACTTCTTAGTCAAAGTGTCAAACTAGCATGCATAAGCTTTGACTGGTAGTGCATACCTGTTGGCCCAGCAATATCCAAAAAGTCCCTTTCATGGAAGAGAAGATAGAATCGTCTAGCTATTCCTCCATCATGGCATATACTGAATAGTCAGCAAATCCAACGCTACTATGATCTTTCTTCTTTTCTAGTCCAGCACTAGAACAATCCCTATTCTTTAGGCGTAGCTTCATTTCCTTACCTCCTATCTTCCATTTTTCACAGAAAATGATTGAAGCTTTCGTTGTAGCTCTGTTGTTCCTAGCTCTTAGCTATAAAATCAATACGGCCACAGCAAGTGGTGATGGAGATTTTTTCCAAATCTGCACACCATCCAGGTGCAGTGAAGGGAGCCCAGAGATTCGCTTTCCATTCCGCCATGCAACCAGCCCCCCGTCCTGTGGAGCACCTGGCATGGAGCTATCATGCTCTAGGGAAGCATATACCATCCTACTTCACCCAATTCTTGGATTATGCAAGGTCACTGCAATCGACTACAGGTATGGTACCATGAATGTCATCCCGCTTGAAGAATCATGGACTCAGTGCCCGCTTCAGAAGATCTCTACCACCAATCTAGCAACTAGCGTGTACAAACAATTCGGGTATGAATCTGCAGCCCTGGTACGATGTTCAAGAGAGTTGATACAAGAAGACAAGACCAATACTACAATGGGGATGGGGGTCAGTATTGTTGGCCCAATCTCTTGCCTGGGAAGCACAAGCAGGTTTGTATATTTGATGGATGGTATGGCACCCATGTCTCTTCTTTCTATAGGCTGTATAGTGATTTCAAACAACATATCAATGCCGTTGGATCATGATATAAGAAATTTTGTGCCATTCGCCCAAAAAGCCAAAAGAATCATCGCATTTGCTGAGACAACCTTGACTTGGTCGATTCCGAACATCACCGACATTTGCAAAGGCTGCGAGCAAAAGGGGCATCCCTGCGGATTCAGCTCACAACGCAGGGAAACATTCTGCAAACACCATGGTACTGTTTCTACCTTTTAAGCACCAAAATATTCTGAACTACTATATGTCTTCAGTTGTTTTTTTATAGGAGTATCTAAATGATTCAAACAAAAAAATAGCATCCACCGCATAACAGCTTATCCGAGTTCAATAAATACTTTGCACTCACATGGTTCTAAACTTACGATGATCCCACATATAACATATACAATGCGAACAGTGTTATAGGCCGTGGCCCAGTGGCAAAGGGCTTGCAGTGGCAACCCTGCGTCCAGGGTTCGACTCCCATCGGGAGCGAATTCTTGAGCCTCACCTGGGTGGCTGCTACCTATACAATAAAAAGTCCTGGGTGCTAGTGCCCATGGATCTCTTTTATAGTTAAATTCTTGCCAGAATAGTATCTTATTGGTTCTGATATGGCAACTGTGTTTAGCTCCGATATTTCTGATAACCAGGCTGGTTCAAATGTAAGATTGCTTTCAGTTCTTCTAAGCTCTTCAAATGAAAACACTCTAAATTATTGAACACGCTATTATCAAGGATATTTTGGAAATAATCATTCTTGAAGAGCCATACCAAGCAGCTCAGGGAAAAATAACTACATAATTACGCAGGAGCCCAATCTTACTGTACCACCTGACCCACCAGAGTGTATTTGTGAACCAACTTGTACTGGATATTTCAGTGTCTTAATATAATGACAGCAGTAATTATTTAAAAGGTAGATTAACGTTTATAATTGTTACAGCACCTTCTAAAAAGGAGGAATTGAATCCCACCAGATCTGAGCTGATTTTCTGTGATGCTCAAACTTTTGAAGTTATTACTTCAGAAAAGAATGTGATGACCAAGGAAACTGAAGATATATGCCATTAGTTTGATCATTCTGTTCCTTTCTAACCTAGGTAGCTCTTCTACAGTTAGGAAGTTAAAATCAATATGTCAATTGCGTTCTTTTGTAAACCTGCATATGCGGCTCTACTATAGTTAGGATGTTAAAATCTACATGTCGATATGAAAAGTGTGTTCTGTTGTAAACCTACAACTGCTGCTCTTCTATACTTACTGCTTATCTTGTTCACTTCAGCTCTTAGTTTCAATAATAAGATGACCTATTTTCTTATAACTTGCTAAAAATTATAGCAATGTTCGTTTCAAGTATGTGTTCAGAACTTCAGATGCAAATATCCAGTGTTGGTCTGTGTTTTAACAAATGAGCTAGCTGTCATGTGTACAAGTTTATACTGTCCCACTTTATGTGTTGAATCTCTTTTCCATTCCAACAATTAAAAAAATGGTGTCAGTTGCTACATCTTTTCACCTCAAAAGTTTAATAACACTTTTTTCTCTCTTATAAGGAAATAAGAAACTGTCCTTCTTTTATCCCCCACCCTAAATTTAAATCTCTTATTTCCTACATGCAGGTTCACGTGTCAAAGTCATTGCAGGTATTACACAAACATCTTTTTTTCACTCTTATTCTTGCATTTTATCCACATAAGAGGAAAGACGTGAAAACAAGCATTATTTTTTAATCCGGGTATAACTCACTATTTCCCTACATTCTTTTTTGTTTAGCAACATCCACGGTCACCATATTTGTGGTTCTCTTGTTAACGGCGGCAACTGCACTGTATCGATCCCTAAAATCAAAGGTTGATGAAGAGGTACGTCTGAAGATCGAAATATTTCTTAAGGCATATGGCACATCAAAACCAACAAGGTACACATTCTCCGAAGTTAAAAAGGTAACAAGACGATTCAAAGATAAACTGGGACAGGGTGGATTTGGAACTGTATACAAAGGTCAGCTGGCAAATGGAGTACCTGTGGCAGTTAAGATGCTGGAGAACTCAAAGGGTGACGGACAAGAGTTCATAAATGAAGTTGCGACCATGGGTAGAATCCACCATGCCAATGTGGTCCGTCTCTTAGGATTTTGCTCTGAAGGAACAAGGCGTGCTCTTATTTATCAATTCATGCCTCACGGATCACTCGACAAATATATATTCGCACATGAATCAGATATTTGCCGAGAACTATTAGCACCTAACAAAATGCTTGAAATAGCATCAGGCATTGCCCGAGGAATCCAATACCTGCATCAAGGGTGCAATCAGCGCATCCTCCATTTCGACATCAAGCCTCACAACATCTTGCTAGACTACAACTTCAACCCAAAGATTTCAGACTTTGGGCTTGCGAAGCTGTGTGCAAGGGATCAAAGCATCGTCACACTGACTGCGGCAAGAGGAACAATGGGTTACATTGCGCCGGAATTATATTCTCGGAACTTTGGGAAAATATCCAGCAAGTCCGATGTTTATAGCTTTGGCATGCTGGTGTTGGAAATGGTGAGTGGGAGGAGGAACTCCGATCCATGGATTGAGAACAAAAACGAGATTTATATCCCAGAGTGGATGTATGAGAAAATAAGCACCGAGCAGGAACTGGAGTCAGCAAGGGAAATGGCACAAGATGAGAAGGAGGTAATAAGAAAGCTAGCGATTGTGGCACTGTGGTGCATTCAGTGGAACCCCAAAAATCGCCCATCTATGCCGCAAGTTCTGAACATGTTAACAGGAAGCTTGGCGGGACTAACAATGCCTCCTAGACCATTTGTTTCGTCTCCGGGTCACCTTATGCCACGTACTTAGGGAATCTTATGTACAACGACTCTGAAAAATGTTTTCAGTCAATGGGACTTTTTTTTTGAAATCTTCGGTCAATGGGACTTGGTATGCTGCGGATTATTGTACACGGCGCCTGTTTTTCAACCGAATAAGAGTGTAATGTTAAACTGTATGGCGTGTCAGCATGATATATAGCACATGTTTGCAGTCGGAATACTTTGTGGTGCCATTGTGTGTTTTAGTTTAGAAAACACTGCTCATACATCGATCTGACATGCCTAGCACCGTGCGTCGCATTTGGCTGAATTAGCTGGACTGTTCAGCATGTAAAGCGGCGGAAAATGTAACGATATTACTCGGGTATGGCATATTGTCATTAATTGGCATCTGAACTTTGCAACAGATAGCACATTGATACAAGTCAAAAGGTGTGTAAGAAGTTGCCGCTTACAATGTAGTAGTGCTTTCGCTCGCGTGATGTAGTCGACGACCACTGAAGTAGTGTTCAGTAGGCTGTCTCTGCCTCACCGAATGAATTAGTAGGCTGTCCCTCGCCAGTCGCCACTTCTTGCCGATTGCCCGAATCCCTGCAACGCCGATGGATTGGATGGAGGATCTGCGGGAATGTACTTACTTAGGCATAGGCTGGGACATACTTACCTGTGAATTGCTGCGGAAGAGAATGTTCATCTTTCAAGTTCAAGATCCAGTGGTGGAGGTGGAGGAGGGGGTCGAAGGCCGCAGTGCGCTACTGCAAACGGCGGAGCTGTGAAAGTCCAGGCACAGGATAGTTAGCGGCGTCGCCATGGGAGCGCGCGGGCGACCGGGGGACCGCCGCCGGGGAGTTGGAGCTCCGTACAGATCGCCGCCGGGGAGTGTGCTCGGCCGGCCGGCAGAGGCAAGGTCCACGATCTGGGCCATTAACGTTTGATCCCATTGCGCTCAGTCATCATTGTGGGCCCTGCAACTGGGCTGAACTGCCAACTACTCCCTCCTTACCAAGCCGCCTTAGAGCATCTCCAGTGGATCCTTCATATGGACGTGTATAGCAAATATACACATTGGAAGCTTAGAAAACGCCTCCAGCGGCTCGTGTATAGGGGCGTGTATTGTTTACACGTCCATCCACGACGGTACGAGGCGTGGAAATAAACACGCCCACGCCACGCTCGTGAGCTCGTGAAAAGAAGACAGAGGCTTCGTCCCGCGCCCGCCGAGGAAGGATCGGAAGAGCTCGCCCCCAAGGTCGCCGTCGCCGTTTCCTCTCCGGCCGCCGCCGCCCAAGGTAGCAATTTCTTCCTTTTCCACGAGCTCAAGAGCCGGAGCAGAGGGGCGGCGGCCGCACGCCCTGTAGCCAGATCTGGCGGCGGCGGCGCTTGCCCTGGAGAGAATGGAGGGCGGGGACGGCCGGACTGGGCTGGGCGACGGTGTCGCTGGGTGCGGGCCGCTCGCTCGGGTAATCGCTCGCTCGGGGCCGTGAAGAAGTGACGCGTTGCTCGCTCGGGGACGCCGTCGGTCGCTCGCTCGCTACAAAGCTGTACGGGTGTGGGTGGAGCGGCGAAGCAGTGCGGGACAGGGCGGAGCTGCGCGGCGTTGGGCTAGACGAATTGACCGGCACGGCGCTGGGCTGGACGAGCTGATGTTGTCCTCTTCCCTTTCTTCTCCAGCGAGCAAGCTAGGTACTGGTACTGCTCGAACAGTCATCGTTGCTGCTAATTTTCAGTGCTTTACAATGTGGATTCGACGGTCTACAGCAACGCTCTAGTCTGTAGTATCTACATATGGCACATTCTTCAGTCGAGTTCCTAATCTAGTATGTAGTACATATGCAATTTGCTCAATTGTGTCATTTGTTTCCATACATGCGTTTTGGTAGCGATTTGATACATAATTGGTACTATGTTGTGGTGTGACATATAGATTGCTACCAAATTCCCCCTATTGCAAGTAACCTAGCAATGTCTTTTTCATTTGGAGATCTCAGTCTGGTTAAAAATATAGCCGTTAGAATATACACGTCCTGATTTACATGTTCCACTGAAAAACTGAGAGGTGTAAAATTTAGCAAGGTGTATATGGACGTGTATATGAAGATATACACGTCCAAATTTACACCATCCACTGGAGATGCTCTTAAGGCGTTAAAATCTCAGCACACTTTTTAAGAAGGAGATCGCGTGGGAGAAAAAATCTGATTCTTTGCTTCGTTGCCCCTGCATGCAAGCATTTAATTTACAGCACGCATACGGTTCGGCCTCCTTGTCTCTCCCAAACGGTGTCCCCTTCGTCTCGTTCTTCTCTAACAGCTCACGATCCATCAATGGAGATGGAAGGGTGACTCAAGGAGCGGCCTTGGACGTGGTCCTTTGTTCCTGGGCGAGTCGAGCAACGCCGGGCTTGGCTGTCGCCCGCACTTCGCGGAAACCTCAAGCGGCAACGACGGAGCAGGCCGCCGCCATCAGTTCATGGGAGACGGCAGCAACGACGGAGTTGGGCGCGACCATCACTTCACGGGAGACGGCAGCGACGACGGAGCTGGGCGCGGCCAGCACTTCACGGGAGACGGCATCGACGACGGAGCTAGGCGCGGCCAACAGTTCACCGGAGACGGCAACGACGACGGAACTGGTCGCGAGACGCATGCGCTTGTTCGTTACCCTCTCTACGACAGCGTCTTCATGTTCAGTAGTCCGTCGATCGCCGCACGAGGCCGTGCCGTGCTGGGCGTGGAGCAGCAAGGCGAGGTGCTCGTGGCCGTAGAGCTGCTGGACGCGGAGCTGCAGGGCGAGGTTCTCGTGGCCGTCGAGCTGCTGGACGCAGCAGGGCGAGTGCTCTTGGCCACGGTGGTCGTGGCCCTGCTGCTAGCCGTGGAGCTGGCGATGGTGACGATCAGGAGCTAGCAACGACGGAGCTGGAAGGTGCTCTCACGATCCGCTCGCTTGGGAGAAGGGGTAGTTTAGGAACCGATCGCTGGGGAGAAGTTCACGCCTTAAGCCTTGACCAAAAATGGGAAAAAAATTTACGCCCTAAGGCTTGGTAAGGAGGGAGTAATGATTTTCATTTGTTAACACGTGGATGTATGCATTTTATTTACATGTGCACAAATAAAAGTTATCTAATCTAGAACGGACAGTGTAATATTTGTCGTGCTTGTTCAATTACAGTTTTTCGTTTTCCCTTTCTCTCTTAATGTTTTAGAGAAATTTTAGAAATAAAAAATGTTCTCAAATTTAATTTTTGAAAATATGTACATTTTGCAAAAAATTACATTTCTAAAAAACTGTGCCATTTTATATTTTGAACATTTCTTAAATCTAAACTATTTATTAATTTTAAACATTTTACAAATCCTAACAAATTTTAAATTCTAAACATTTTTCAAATCAGAACCATTTTAAGAAATGAACATGGTTCAAAGATGAACAATCGATATATATTTTCAGAAATGAACATTTTTAAAAATCTGAACCATTTTATAAATTATCATTTTTCAAAAAATGTAAAAGTTTTAAAAGGTAAAAAATACTGAGAATATATAAAATGACAAAAGTTGTAGAAAACCAGTAAATAAAAAACCGTAACTTTCTAAAATCTACACAAACCCAAAAAAACAGAGTTGTAGGAAAATGGGCCGACCCAAATGGGATATCACGTGGAGCGTGCATTCTATACCACGGGGTACGTGATTTTACGCAAACCGACGCCCCGTCGGGAGGGCAGGCAGTGGTAGGAGAGATCCTATATTGCGCTTGTTGGCGGCACGGGAGGCTTCCGCCGCCCGCAACACCCACCAAAGCCTCTAAGTTACACTAACCATCCATTGACAATGATGCCGACTACAAAGTGGATTATGGCGCCGACTACCAGACCTGTAACAAGCAGAAGCTCTAGTGTATTTAGTTAGAGTATTAGATATATTTTGTGTGACTGAAATTTTTAATAGAGCCCTCTAAATATTAGTGGTCTCCATTCATATTATTTTCTGACATACATTCTTAGGAAAAATTTAGTGGTTTCCTTGTTAAAAAAAATGAATGAACCGTGTGCAACTGGGTAGTATCCGGTGAACTTTCACAAACAGTGTGCAGTTGGCGCTATCCCACGATCAGTTCACAAAGAAGCCTGTGTGAGAACTGATAAGCTTGTGACCATCGCACACGATTATTGTGTGTGAATCCTGTGCGATATTTGCCCTATAAATTGAAGTATCGATTTTTATCCGTTGCTGGCTAGCTCCTCAGTTCTAGCCGTTGGTGTTTCCCAGCCTCTCGCAGCGCACATTGAGAAGATGCACGCTCTATAGATAAGACTAGTCATAGTGGCAATATCATAGGTAGTAACATAAGTGCCACATAGGTGAAAATAATGATGTGACAAATATTTAATAAGGAGAGAAGTGGTGGTGGTATCATAGATAGATACCGTAACATAGCGAATTTCAAAATAAGATGACTCTATAATCTAATAAATGCAAAGTTATATGATACTACTCCCTCCGTTTAGGTGTATTAGGCCCATAAGAAATGTCATCGCGACCAAGGTAGAAATAGATTGGGTGATGTTTCCTCCAATCCAGTCATTGAATTAATTGTACGAGAGAAAAAACGTGCATGCATTGGTCAAGCCATTTTAATTTTTGCATGCATAGAATAGAGAGATGACGATGGTTGGGTGAGGAGTAATTTTTGGGAGAAACAAGTCCACAAAGCAATTAATTAGGAGCATTAATTAGATAAAGAGGCCTTATTCTAGCGAACAAATAGTTTTTCATTAGGGGCCTAATACGCCTAAACGGAGGGAGTACAGCTATGTTACCACCCACTATTAACATAGCAATTTAGAGTAGTATCATATGTATGATATCACTATATGATACTCCCAATCCCCACTAGCACTAGTCTAAAACTCTCTCCGACGTTGCCCAATCTATGTTCAGAAGGAACAAGTTCAAACACGGTTTGGGGTCTCCGAGTGAAGATGTTCTTAGAATAATTAATTTGGTGTTTGAGTTCACCAGACCGGTGGACGGTGGTAGGTGCATGCCGCCGCAACCGGCAACGGTGCAGCCATTAGTATCGCTGAGTGCCGAGATGAAATGAGTGGTGAGGGAAGGAGACACAACGATCAAACACCAAAGCTGCAGATGGCGATGCTCTACCGGCAGTGATTAATTAGCAATTGTAGACCACTGATGAGACAATTAGCAACAAAGGTCAATAAATCAGCTAATAAGAGCTTGACAAGGAAGCCCACTATTCGCCGTGATTAAATAAGAGTCAGCAAAGAGGCCGGCAGCCTATAAGTAGCAAAAACCTGGAGTAGAGGCATCAAGTTCACAAGTTGAGTGTAACAATCGGAGGAAGCTAGGAGAAGCAAGTTTACCCCAGAAAGAAGATTGTTCAGATATCAGAAGAACAAGCTTCAGAAACACACAAGGTTGGATTAGAAAACGTTGAGTGTAGTTAGAGAGCAGAAGAGGAGTTTAGTCGGAAATCATACTTTAGGGGTCTCAGTAGGGGCCCGTTTAACATCTTTGTCTCTCTCTTTTTCCCACCGGCTCCAAAAACTATTTCTCGCTCATTGAAGACTCTCGTTAGAGATGCTCTAAGAGAGCACACCAATGCTAAATAAGTCTAAAGAATATACCTATATTTTTTCTCGTCAAATGAATATTGGATATGGTTTTTTTTTTTCAACTGTAGAACTCTCAATTGGTTGTATCGGATCATAGGTATATATATTTTTGGCACTTGCAGCACAAGGGGATTGGAGTTTGGACTGGCTGTCTTTTTTTTACGGACTCTTGATACTAATATTTTGCAAGAAACATAAGTAGTTAAGTTCTCACCAAGTTACATAAGTATAAAATCCTCTGCAGGCGAAAGTAGATGACGATGCTCGGTAAATTGGATGCGGACAGCATTGTAGGATACTTCAGGGGCAAGAGCATCCTCATCACAGGCGCCACTGGCTTCCTAGGAAACGGTATGTGTCCATGCATGCATGATCACTACCTTTCAGGTCAGGATGTACCGTGCATGTGGGCTGATTGATCATCTGAGAGGCTTAAATCTTGTGCTGGTACGGTGTTTTCTTGCATTTTTGTGCATAGTGCTTGTGGAGAAGATACTGAGGATTCAGCCAGATGTCAAGAAGATCTTCCTCTTGATTCGGGCCTCTGACCTCGAAGCTGCAAAGCTTCGAATGCGGGCTGAGGTTCGTTTCTAGCATCTCTCTCTTGTCGTCGATAACTTCTATTGAGAAAGTACAACGCAGATATCAATAATATTCTGCAACAGGGTTACAAATTAGCTCGTTGTTGTACACTTTCTTATATACGATAGTACATACTCCCAAGTGTCACACGGTATGCATTTACTGATGCAGAGGCCAGGTTTTTTCCCCTATTTAGAAAAAAAATACTCCCAATAATATAAAATCATTTCAAATATTCTTATCAATATACCTTATTTATTATTATCAGATTCGTCAATACAAGTACTAAGAGAAAATCATCCGGAGCTTGGTCTTTTATACTTTTTGTGCATAGAAAAATCAGTATGTATGCAAATAATATACAATATGTGCATACAGTGAATTTTTTCATAGATCTCCATTTGTTATGTCGTAATTACCAATCACCCTCACCATCCACAAAAACCAACGACACTTTCGGTTCAGGGTGCTATCCTAACCTTGACCGTGCCATGTAGTAGCATCGACGTCGAGGTTGCATAGTTGGATGTTTTAGGTTTAACGCAGTGATTGCACAACTACGTGTGAACCCATCAACCATCGTCACCGTTGGTTGTGCTTTACGATTCGCGCTAGTCAGAAGACTTTTGACGGTGTGAACCCACCAACCATCATCACCGTTGGTCCAACAACTTTCGACGGTGACGATGGTTGGTGAATTCACATGTAGTTGTGGAGTTGAATTTCCGGTTTTAGGTTCTCCTAACGTTGCCTTGGGAGCAATGGGAGGGAACGAGCCTGACCAAGAGACCTAGAAAAGCAATTTCTAATAGTAATTTATGTATGTTGTTTGGTTTTTAAGGTCATAGGAAGGGATATCTTCCAAGTTCTGAAAGAAATGCATGGTGTGGGGTTTGACAATTTCATCGAAGAAAAGATTTGTCCTTTGGTAGGAGATATCGTGTATGCGAACTTTGGACTAGACATCGACATGGTGAGAGAATTTTCCAAGGACATAGACATCATCGTCAACGGAGCTGCAACTACGAATTTCTTCGAAAGGTTTGAGGCTTCTCAACTTTCATATTATTGTGGTAACACAATAAACAAACATACATGTCGTTGAAATAATTGGGAAAAATGTGATTGCAATCAGGTATGATGTGTCTTTTGACACGAATGTCTTGGGGGCCAAGCACATCTGCGCAATTGCAAAGAAGTGTACTAATCTCAAGATGTTGCTTCATATTTCAACTGGTACGAAGCAATAGGAATTTGTATGATCTATGGATTTTTGTTTGTAGTGTCATGCAATTCTGGAATGTAGCTCATAAACTGATGTGCATGACTTCAACAGCCTATGTAGCTGGGGAACAAGTGGGGTTAATACCAGAGAAACCTTTTTTAATGGGAGAGACACTAAAGATGGGCACTCATCTGGACATCGAATCCGAGCTGAATCTGATCAAAGAGACCAGGAGGAAACTAAAAGCTTACTGTTCGACCGAGAAGGCGGAGCGGAAAACCATGAAGGAGCTTGGCCTCAAGAGGTCAGACACAAGCAACGTACTTATGCATGTGTGCTTTCTGCTATTAGATGGTACTCCCTCGGTTTCAATTTAGTTTGCGTTCTGGGTTTAGTCAAAGTCAAACTTTGTCAAGTTTGACCAAATATTGTGGAAAAAAAATTAACATTTACAATAAAAATATTCATAGTATTAAAATCATTATAACTTATATTTTCATATTGTATGCATTTGATTTTATGAATGTTGATATTTTTTCCTATATTTGTGATCAAATTTAATAAAGTTTGACTTTGACTAAACCTAGAATGCAAACTAAATTGAAATGGAGGGAGTAACATCTTTTCTATGTACAAATGAATGAAGGGCGCGCCATTTTGGGTGGCCAAACACCTATGTCTTCACCAAGGCAATGGGTGAGATCTTGCTAGGGCACTTAAGAGGGGACTGTCCAGTGGTCATCTTCCGTCCGAGCATCATAACCAGTACCTTGAAGGATCCATTGCCTGGGTGGATCGAAGGAATCAGGTGACTGACATATTTCTTGATTCTTCATGACCGTGTACAGCAGCAATGCTACATTTTCAACTTTCACCTCTTGCAGGACAATCGACTCAGTAATAGCTGGTTATGCCAAGAACATCATGCCATTCTTCCTACTCGACCTTCATTTAGTAACAGATCTGGTGAGTAGTTTGTTAACCAACTAGAAACCAAAATTTGGATGAAATTTAATCAAGACACCAATGAAGTAATTAGCTATGGTTTGATCCTGGTGGGTGTGGTTGAAGAGATTCCGGGGGACATGGTGGTGAACGCTATGATGGTCGCCATGGCAGCGCACTCGGGGGATCAAAAAACGCAGATCATCTACCATGCAACTTCATCTCTACGCAATCCGGCAACCTGGGCCATCTTAGCTGAGTCAATGCACCGTTACTTCTTCGACAACCCACCTTGCATGGAGAGGAACAGCGAGCACTTCCGACTCAAGAAGATGCAATTTTTCAGCACGGTTGCGCAGTTCAGATTGTACACGACAATTAAGTACAGGCTTCCCCTTGAGGTTAGCTTAGATTTTCAACATGGATGCATGGAGTTAGATATAGATGATAATTTTATTAATACTATGTGCTTCTCCTATGGCCGTTGGACAGATGCTTCGCCTAGTGAATTTTATGCTCTGCGGTGCTTTTACACGCCGCTACAATGACCTCAGCAGAAAATACAGATTCCTCATGCAGCTGATCGAACTCTACGCACCATACACCTTGTTCAAAGGATGGTAACTAACTTAGAAATCTTATCAAATGTTCTATTTATTTGTATATATATATCCGCGCATGCTCTTAAAATATCAGAACATAATTTTAACTGTTGAAACCCAATTCCGTGACTTGATTTCATCAATCTTGTGAAGCTTTGATGACATGAACTTGGAGAGGCTGAAGAGAGCAATGAACAAGAATCAAATCAATGGAGCAAACTTTGACTTTGACCCCAAGTCCATCGACTGGGCTGACTATTTCTACAATGTCCACATCCCCGGTGTGCTCAAATATATGCGTGATTGAATATCTATTACTGGGGCAGTGATTCAGATATATTTAACTAGCCAAATTTCTGTCCTGATTACGGATAGAACCGCCTTAAACCTCAAAAAAAAAACACAGCTAGTTTCTTGGAAACATAAGCGCACATAGAATACGGTCCAGATCGTCGCCGCCAATGCTGGAACTCCATCCGAAGTGCCGGGCAGAGGAAGAAGTGGACGGGAAGGGGAGCTCGCATGCCCCCTCTATTCTAGAATGTTTGTTTGATTGATCTAATATGCCTCAAGCCTAACTATGGACTTTGTAATTGGGTCGAACAGCCACCATATTTGCAGGCAGACACAGGTTGTTAATTTGGCATATCCCTTTTGCTCAAAAGAAAAAAATGTCATATCGTGGCTTAATGAGATTGTAAAAAACATATTGTGGAGATTATGTTTCTCTAAGAACATACTTTTATTTTGAGACGGAGGGAGTACTATGTGTTTAGAAAATGTGGGGAGCGTTCGCAGTTAATTTTGACCACAGTGATCTGGTGTGATACCGCCATCAATGCATCACACGTGAGATTCTTAAGCATGAACATGAACAAGATGCTCGCTGCTCCAAAAACTATAAACTACCATACTGATTTTACACGATGTCTTCTATACTACACTTGTATAGGAGAGGCAGAGAGATGCTCTGTTTCTTTTTACCACGCAGAGATGCTCTGTTACGACGACGAAGAAGAAAAAAAAGTAAATATGCAGGCTGATGCAGGGCACGATCAGTCAAGAGTTCCATAGAGAGATGAAACAGCAGCAGCAAAGACACATCTTCTCCTTCCTCGTCGTCCATGTCCTGCTGCAGCTACTGTCTCTGATCCTCTTGGCGACGCTGCTCAGCACCGGCGGCCTCTTCACCAGAGGTAACAACGACTCACCTGACCTGACCTCCATTTCTGAACTTCAGAGTTCAGAGTAGCCCGTCTCTTCTTCTTT
Organism: Poa annua; assembly: GCA_026929855.1. Lineage (NCBI taxonomy): Eukaryota > Viridiplantae > Streptophyta > Magnoliopsida > Poales > Poaceae > Poa > Poa annua. Next base: position 3,431,245 of record CM049428.1, on the reverse strand, counting down.
TCTGGCAGCCGATCCATCACACACTCTTCAACTAAACTTGCAGCTCTGGAGAAGCCGATGGGCGGGAGGAAGAGCGGGCCGTCGCCGCCGGCGCCCAACTCCAGTGGGGACCCTCACACGTAGGAGATGCACGGACTAGTGGAAGAAGCTTCCATATACCAGCTAAACTGGATGCAGCTCAAGTGTCCAACAGCTGCAGTGTAGGCTGCCAACATTGCTGTCCGATTCTGTTACTCCCTCCGATTCATATTAGTGGGCACAACTTTATCTAGATACACATGTATCTAGTTTAAATACTTAACTAGATACATATGAATTTAGACAAAGCTATGCCCACTAATATGGATCGGAGGGAGTACAAGAATTTGATAATATGGTTTCCTAGCTTTTTTCGCAACAGAGAGAATAGATACTCAGATATACTTGTGGCGGCTGTAATGACATTAGAATCAATGTTCATTTTCATGGGACCCATACTCGTTTTACCTTGACATTAGAGGTCAAGGTAAAACAGGCAATGGTGAGTTCAGTGCCTGTGTGTGGTATGGTTTAGTAGTTCCTCCCTACCCCGGAGCCGGAATACAGCAACAGTTAACCTACGAAATGGAAGTGTCCGAATGTTTTTTTGACAAGGAGAAAATAGTTCACAAATTCAGTCCTACTTTTTAGCGCCGACAAATGAATATTTTATACTCAGAAATAACATCAAAATCAGCTAAGGTGTTCACGAGATCACAGGGGCTTTGCCGGTTGCTACCCTCGTACGCAAGCAAATCGCTGAATCCTCTGTCAACAAGGCATCCGGGCCTCCAGTGTCCAGATTCCAACTGCCGACAGCTGTCACTGTTGTTAGCATCAGCTTATCCCCAAAGCATTTCTACCAAAGAGTGCCACCAAGATCAGACCGTCAAAACTTTCAGATTGAAATAGAGAAGTCAATATGTACCGCATCTTCAACTAGACTTCTTCTTTCAAAGTGCAGCTGCCCTGTAAGCCTAAATAGAGCAGATCAGGAATTAACAGAGATTTCCAAGCAATCTAACTAAATTGCAGAAAAAGACCAATCCAGCAGTAATTAAAATATGAGAAATGCTCCTGCGCTTTCCCGGAAGTTTTTTTCACGAATTTTAAAGCACATCAATGGCTGTGATTAGGGGTGGAGATTAATCACAACCATTGATGTGCTTTAAGTTCGTGCAAAAAACCTTTTAGGAAAGCACGGGAGCACTTCTCTTAAAATATTTCTTACGGCCAAAAACATATTGCACGGATGTGCGCGTGTATATCCACAAGCAAGAGAACAAGTTCCACAAGCAAGTCCTAGTCTATCAACAGTTCCTACTGTGGCATGCTTGGCTGTCGTATGCTGACCGTTGAATAATTCAGGCCCCTAGCACCGTCCATTAGTTCGTCCTCTGTAAGCTGCCACAAGACCCCTATCTCTTGCAAGCAAAAACCACAACACAAATGGCCTCTTGGGCACTCCACCTCCTATCTCTCCACCTGCTCCTGCTCGCTGCCACCAACGAGGCCACTACATTCAGCGTCATCAACCAATGCTACTACACCGTGTGGGCAGCCGCCGTGCCGGTCGGAGGCGGCATGCAGCTCGACCCAGGGGAGGCATGGGTTCTGAATGTGCCCGCTGGCACCACCACAAGCGGGCGCATCTGGGCGCGCACAGGCTGCTCATTCGATGGCAAAGGCAACGGTTCATGCCAAACAGGTGACTGCGGCCTGCACGACCTATAGTCAGCCGCCCAACACGCTCGCTGAGTTCACAACTGGCCAAGGACAACTGAAAGATTTCTTCGACATCTCCCTCCTTGACGGCTTCAATGTGCCCATGGACTTCCTCCCGACGCCGGTTCAAGGAAGGTCAGTGTGCAATGGGCCGCGCTGTGCAGCCAACATCACATCACAGTGTCCAAGCGAGCTGAAGGCGCCAGGGGGTTGTAATGACGCATGCACGGTGTTCAACCAGGACAAGTACTGCTGCCCCCAGAACTCGCCAAGCAATTGCAGCTCCACGAACTACTCGGTCTTCTTTAAGAAGATGTGCCCAGATGCCTTCAGCTACCCCAAGGATGATGCCACGAGCACTTTCAGTTGCCCGTCGGGAACCAACTACCAGATCATCTTTTGTCCCCTGATTAACCAAACAATTTCTCCTGCAGCTGCGAGTCCTCATCCTACATCCTCAGTCGAGATACCATCTGCATCTATTGGGCCAATAAGCAAGAAATCCTCAACAGCAAGCATAATTCCATTGATTCTAGCTCCCGTAGGCGGCTTCATTTTGCTAACGATGTTGATAATCTTCATTGTACTCAAATTTAAACGAAGAACCCAGCACCAGGAGATGAACGAGGAAGAAGAGTTTGGGGAGCTACAAGGAACGCCAACAAGGTTCACATTTCAGCAGCTAAAAGTAGCAACTGAGCAGTTCACAGAGAAGATAGGGGAAGGAGGATTTGGGTCTGTATTCAAGGGACAATTTGCTGAGGAAAGTATTGCAGTAAAACGTTTGGATAGAGCTGGTCAGGGAAAAAGAGAATTCTCAGCAGAGGTTGAGACAATTGGCAGCATTCATCATAAGATTGATTGGTTTCTGTGCAGAGAAATCCCATAGACTCTTAGTATACGAGTATATGCCCAAAGGATCCTTGGACAGATGGATCTACTGTCGGAAGAACAATAATGCTCCTACTCTGGATTGGAGCATGCGACACAAGATTATTACGCAAATAGCTAAGGGCCTCTCTTATCTTCATGAGGGGTGCACGAAGAAAATTGCCCATTTGGATGTCAAACCACAAAATATCCTCTTAGATGACAACTTCAATGCCAAACTTTCGGATTTTGGACTATGCAAGCTCATAGATAGGGATATGAGCCAAGTGATTACTAGAATGAGAGGCACACCAGGATATTTAGCTCCTGAATGGTTGACATCACATATCACGGAAAAGGCAGATGTCTACAGCTTTGGTGTTGTGGTTATGGAAGTCATCATCGGAAGAAAAAACCTCGACATTTCTTGATCAGAAGGGAGCATCCATCTCATTACTCTCTTGGAAGAAAAGGTGAAGAGTGATCAGCTGGTAGATTTGATTGACAATAACAGTTATGACATGCAAGCACACAAGCAAGATGCAATACAGATGATGACGCTCGCAATGTGGTGTTTGCAGATTGATTGCAAGAAAAGGCCTAAAATGTCTGAGGTCGTCACAGTCCTGGAAGGCAACATGGATGCAGATAGCAACATAGATTATAACTTCGTCACCACAGATCCAGCAAATTTTGGTAATGCTGGAAATGTAAACTCCTCTGCTCCACATCTAAATTCAGATGTATCAGGGCCCAGGTGAAAAGAGCCGTTCCGAGAAAATAGCCATTTAGATTGTGAGCATGAGGTTCTCTTATGTAAAACTGAAGCCTTGGACTGTTGTATTTATTTTCTGAAATTACTACAATCTGAAACTTCTTATTGCCTGCAGAATATCGTAATATCGCAAACCTTCTTTGATCTACAAGAGATGAACACATCTTTATCTCTTTGTTCAGGTCCTGTAATGCAAATCTGCCTATATCATAGCTGAATTTACTAGCATGTTTGAAAATGTTCACAACTCCAATAAAGCAGAAAAATGCACAAAAAGAGAGTAAACCGGATATTTCAGGGACTAAGTAAAAAGCATTCATCAATTCGTGACCACGAGTGCCTTTAAGTTCTGCACCATTTGTACTGCAGCACATGGTCAAATGTATCTCCATCACAGCAGAAGTGTAATGTGCTATATGTATTGGATTTTTTTTGTTTGCTCCTTTCAATTCAATATAACCAACACTCTTGATAGTTGATGGGAAAAATTATTTGTTTCATTGACAGTGAGATGATTTTGCAACATTTTCGATGCATCTAGAGATCGCTCGGATTCGGCAGGGAGATGCGATTTTAGGGACTAGAGAGGAGGGACGGCGTACCATAGGAGCCCGAGATACGAGGACAAGCAGCTGGTGGCTGCGCATTTGGTCACACGGTCCAGGATCGCCGCCGCCGCCACCGCCGCCGCCGGCGAAGCAACGCCGGGTAGTACAACGGGAGTTTTTTTTAGGCCACGAATTCGTTAGAAAAAAGGGCCAGAATATATTCCTCTTTTAACAGCCCAAAATAGGGTGGTGGGCCGCCTCACACCATTTCCGTCTTCGCTTCCACCGTCGCAGTTGCCGGCGGCGCTTCGTCCGCCGCGGCCGTTGTCCGGCGGCGATCTGGACCGTCAGCCCCGGTGTCTCGCCGCTGCTGCTCCGTAGTCTCACACCCTTCCCAACCTGTGGGGTGGGGATGATCCACGCCAACGCAACTCAGAGTAGAATGCGATCAGATCTCATGCGGTGGCATTAGCTTGTGGTGGTTACCAACTGTTTGATTATCCGAAGATTCCATACACTGTAGCATCCGAGTCATCCTTTTAATGTTCCTATGACAAAATCCAGTGGAAATAGTGTATAACTAATCAGTTTTTATTAGTTATTCTTCAAACCTGCACCGTGCTTTCATTTTGTGTCGTTATGAGCTTTGTAAACATGCTGTTTATTTCCACTATGATCAGTAGAAGCAGTAATTTTGTGTTACAGTGAGAATTTAACGATGGAGTAAGTTGTGTTAATCTTTTGTAGATCAAAGAGTGTTTCGTCACATTGAGATATTATGCAGGTAAAATTAACTTGAGATAAGGGGTTTTGTATTGTAGTTATTTCAGAATATATAACAGATTGGGGGGTTTTGTTTTACATAAGATAATCTCTTGTTCACAATCGAAATAGCTATCTTGTGGGGGTTGTCTGATTTCACTTGGCCGGATTTGTCTGAGGCTAGAGGCGGAGCCCAGAAGTTGTGTGTGCATATAGAGCAAAATTTCCAATCTAGTTAACATTTAACAGTACTCGTTTTACGATAACTTTAACCCATCCTTTTAAACTGTTTACGAACGTGTGTTGTATTTATCCTGATGAACTCTAGATACATCACTAACTTTGCCTTTCACAGATAACAGTTTCCCAAGTCATGTACCGCGATCGCAGATTGCCATGAGCCATGTAAGCTGTCAAGCTTTCTAGAGTGAAGATAATATAGAAAAGAAATTGGAGCATAGGAAAAGAAAAGATGTAATTTTACCAGCCGTAAGCCGTTGTTCGAGGACAGTACAGCTTACATGGACTTGTGCAGTTCCACTACAGCTTGTGTATGTGCTTTTTGGTCAGAGTTTCGCGGCTCAGATGGAGACCCAAGCCAATGAAGTTATTTCAGGGCGCGACATTTGGTGAGCTCAGCTTACCCATGCTTGCGCAAGGTGGTCCTTCCCCAGTTTATACCCCTTCCTCCACCAATCGCTGTTGCCCAGTCTGCAGCGCCGGCGCCGGCAAACTGGACATGGGCTGCCCAATGGCTTCTCGGCTTGCACGCGGCAGCCCACAATTCCTTGCTGAGGATTCTCCCTAGTATCACAAATTTGCACCTCAACCCATCTACAGGTGAGCCTTCCCGAATTGCCAGGCTCTCCAGTGGTGTGACTCCCCTCAACCCTCGTCGATAGAGGTAACCAGTTCCCGTCTCAATTGCTCGCTAAGTAAACAGTTTGATGATGAACAACTCACAAATGACCTCTTCAGCAGGGACAAGCATGCCATATCAAGGATAAGAACAGGGGACAAAATTATCACAAGAACGGGAGATCAATGTAAGAAGCAACTTCTTGCACACCTTCCAACTGCTACATTGCATATTATTGGATGATCTGAAACATGCATTCCTCTGCTTTATTGGTAATAGGAACAGTTTTAAACACACTACTAGTTTCAAGTTTTCAACGATAATAACATATAGCAGATTTAATTTTACAGATAACCGGACAATGAAAAAGAAACAAAATTAACTAAAGATATGGGAATTATGTTATAGTAATCTGACAAAATAGTACAACAGATGGATTTTGCTTTACACAAGAGAAATCTCCTGCCTGCTCATAATCTAATTGCCTATATTGTCAAGATTATCTCATTTCACCTGGGCCCTGATACATGTGAGGCTACAGGTGGAACTGAGGAGGTCACATTTCCATCAATGCCGAAAGTTGCTTGGTTTGTGGCGACAAAGTTATGATCTATATTGGTATCCACATTCATGGTGCCTTCCAAGACCTTGACTACCTCAGACATTTTAGGCCTTCTTTTGCAATCAATTTGCAAACACCACATCGCGAGCTTCATCATCTGAATTACATCTTGCTCGTGTACTTGCATGTCGTTACTGGTCTTGTCAATCAAATCTACCAAGTTATCATGCTTCATCTTTTCTTCTAATAGGGTAATGAGATGGACACTCTCTTCCGATCGGGAGGTGTCAATGTTCTTTCTTCCGGTGATGACTTCCATGACAACAACACCAAAGCTGTAGATATCAGCCTTCTCTGTGATTTGTGATGTCAACCATTCAGGAGCTAAATATCCAGGTGTGCCTCTCATTCTAGTAACAACTTGGCTTATGTCCCTATCAATGAGCTTGCACAGTCCAAAATCAGAAAGTTTTGCATTGAAGTTATCATCTAAGAGGATATTTTGTGGTTTGACATCCAAATGAGCAATTCTTTGAATGCACTCCTCGTGAAGATAAGAGAGGACCTTAGCTATGTGAGTAAGGATCTTGCATCGGGTGCTCCAATCCAGAGAAGGAGCATCATTGTCATGTCGACGGTAGATCCACCTGTCCAAGGATCCTTTGGGCATATATTCGTATACCAAGAGCCTATGAGATTTTTCTGCACAGAAACCAATCAACCTCACAAGATTGATGTGTTGGATGCTGCCAATTGTTTGAACCTCTGCTGAGAACTCTCGTTTTACCTGACCAGCTCGATCCAACCGTTTTACTGCAATACTTTCCTCCGCAAATTGTCCCTTGAAAACAGAGCCAAATCCTCCTTCCCCAAGCTTTTCCACTCTGTTGCTACCTTGAGCTGTTGAAATGTGAACCTCATCGGTGTTCCTTGTAGCTCCCCAAACTCTTCCTCTTCCTCCATATCCTGGTGTTTTCGTTGTGATATCCGTTTACATATATAGAAAGTGATCAGTAACAGCATTATAAAGCTGCCTACAATCGCAACAATTGTGATTGGGAGTTTGTGCTTCTTCCTTCCTGGCCCAATAGGAGCAACCGGGGGACTTGAAGGTGAAGGTGTTGTCTCGACCGTGGGTGTAGGCGGAGGACTCATAGCTGCAGGCGAAATTGCTAGATTCATTGGGGGACAGAAGGTGACCTGATAATCCGTGCCCGCTGGGCAAGCGTTCGTAGCATCTTCATCAGGGAGGGTGTACACGTCTGGGCACATCCGCTTAAAGAAGCCCGCGTAGGTGCAATTGCCGGACCCAGTGCCTTCACATGTGTTGTTGCAACCCCAGGCACCTTTATCTCCTTTGGGCGCTGCGACGTGATGTCGGCTGCGCACCGCGGCCCCTTGCTGCACTCTCTGTCCTTGCATGGGCACCGGCAGGAAGTCCATGGGTACATTGAAGCCGTCGACGACGGAGATGTCGAAAAAATCTTACGTGCTGCTAGTCGTGAACTCGGCGAGCGTGCTGGGCAGCTTACCTGAGATACTACAAACGAGCGTGCTGACGATGGTTGGTGGGTTCGCACGTAGTTGTGCAATCACTGCGTTGCTCACTCACCATAACTCCTTGATTTACGTACAGTCGAGGGTGGCAAAAGGCCTTGTGTCATACACATTTCAGCTGTAATGCTTGATCGGAGGTAGACAAAATTGCGTCTTGGAGATGTTAGTATGAAACTCTGAGCTGATTGTAATGCGTAATTGTATTTCAGCCCACAGCCGGTGGATGCCCAGGAAGATGCGGCCAGGGCCTACGACATGGCGGCGATAAGGTTCCGGGGCCTCGGCGCCGTCACTAATTTCGACATCAACAGCTTCGGCCGTGACCACCTGCACTGCAAGGCGCTGCTCCTGCTGCCCAAGATCGAGCCCATGGACGAGCGGGACGACGTCGAGGACATGGAGTGCGCTGCCGCCGAGGGCCTGTCGGCGCTCTGCGTGGACCGTGCCAACTTCGACGCCATGTACCCGTTCCGGCGCGCGCTCGGATGGTGGTGGCCGTCCGTCCAACGATGACGTGCGCGACCTGCCGGCCGACGTCGGCTTCGAGGACGACATCGAGAGCGTGGAACTCGGCTCCTGGAGCTTTTGAGGGCGACGCTGCGGCGCTCTCCTGCGCTGTCGCCGGCGTCCGGCCACTGGCGGTGATGGACGTGACATGACATGGCGCCCGCGTCCGTCTTCATCTCTGGCATGAGCACCAGTGCACGACGAGGAAGAGGATCCGGAGCAACTGTGTGTTGCGGAACGATAATGGGCCGGCCCACTTCGCGTGCTTTACGCTGCAGGCATAATCGCTGGGTTCGAAAGCTAATTATTTAGTCCCACATCAGTTTAACAGAAGATACATACCTAGTTTATAAACAGGGCGCTCCACGCTGTGTAATCAGCCGGGCGCACCAGAGCGACAAGCCTGGCCAGCCAATTAGATTAGAAGAACAACGGCATGCAAGTATACAAGCCCACACCGACATGGTGTGACAGAGCAATTTTTTATTGTCTCATCCTAGTCCAGCGTTATCTTCATTCCCTAGTGTAACGGCCAGATCCCTCATCGCAGGTTAATTTGGCCGTTGTCGTGCTATGGCCATGCTGACCGGACTACATCCACACTGCACTCTTAACCTCTCCATCTAGTAGAGTGGCCGAGCCGTATCACCCATAATGGTGATCGCGCTATGGAGGAGCTATCGCCGCCATAGGTACACCAAGACCAAATCATTGAAGGACCAAGCTGCGCACGCCCCATGTTCAGCACCGTTTGACAGCAAATTTAGGAGAGTCATCAACCGACATTCCAATGACATACAAAGAGGAGCTACCGCCACTACAGGTGCGCCAAGGCCACACCGTGAAAGGACCACACTATCACACCACACATTTAGGGCATGTTCGGATCTCCCTCCACTCCGCTCCAGAATTTTGCTCCGAGTGGAGCTCGGTTTTCGCTGCTCTACGAAATTAGCCTGCAGCTCCGTCCGCTCCGGGAGCGCGCTTGCGGAGTGGAGGGAATCCGAACGGGGCCTTAGTGCTGCTCGATACCAAAGTTAGGAGAATCGTCGACCGACAGTACGATGGCGTACATGAGTTTTCCTGACAAGCTGCCTGTCATGAGCTTTGCCGACCCACAGTCGGTCAACGAAATTGCCTATTGCGGACATACATTTATAGGGAATGCATTTTTGTAGTGTAAAAAAGTGGCATCGTCACGCCAATGCCTCGAGATTTGCCTAGTGAAGCCCTCTGGAGGCGGCAAGAAGGAGAAGGGGTGCAGATTACAGAGGTAATAGAAAGAGGCGCCACATTAGTTCTGGTGTTGTGGCCGCTCTCCTTCACCGGCTAAAGAGATTTGGGTGGAATACATAATGTCAAGTTGTGAGTTCATTAATTTATGTTTTTGTCCACACGACTTTGTGTGGAATTTAGTTCATCCCCTTCTTCCCACGACCACGCCTCTCCAGCGCCACTCTGTTGCTCTTGCATTCAATCGCCAACTCATCCGTCCCTCCGCCAACCAGCAATAGCTTTGGCCAGTATCACCATATAATACACACAATCTGAAGTCTAAACTAGGCATACACAATGTCGTCTTTCTGGCATCATCTTGTGATTAAAGTGATTTTCACTCTAGATTCCACACATTAAGCCTCCATACCCTGGAGCCAACTGTCCAAAAAACCATAGAGCAGATCAGGAAATGATTCATGTGATTTTAAATTAGATGATGCCTTTTTAGAATTAAGATCACAACCTTACCGGTTACCACAATCGATATATAAATTGTTCGTGCTGTCAGTTTTTATAGTTCAAAATCATCTATCTACACCATGTACTGAATTGGTTCTGAAATACAACACATTCTAAAAAACATTGCTGTCAACAAGGGCCCTTCTCACCGTCTTGCCCCAGGGTCTGTATATGTGTGGATAGGCACTGGAAATTTCTAGTTTTAGAATCACTTGAACCTGAGTTGAAACTCTGAAGGCTGAAGAGAAGAGATGCAATGCACAAGCACATACACAAAATCAGGACGCGTTGAAATCCAAACTGAATCATACTTTGGGAAGCTGAATTCTCTATGACCAGTATTTAGAACGAATCTTGCTACATTACAAACTTGGCTAGACTAAGGCACACATTTAGTAAGTGTTTTCAGAAAAAAAAATAACCACCAACCGCTGTCAACCAATTTGATGCAAGGAGACAAACTCAGTCACAACTGACAACCGTGGCGGCCCTTTCTTCACCTGAAGAAAGCAAAATTTTAAATCTTGATGATATAGAATACAGATACATGCAAGTATAATAGTATCTCCCAACACAGTTTACGAACAAGACGTGCATATGGATTCATGATCAGGTCATCAACATAGAGAAGAGTTGCATCATATTACTGGTGGTTCTATGTCCCAAGAATACCGATGACGACAAAAAAAAAATCTTTAGCCTTTTTCACACAAATATGTTGGCGTTGGCAAGTTGAATAATGTGACTGATGCTTGTAGTAACAAAATGGGCTACCAATATATTGCTTTCAACATACTGATTGTGAAATAGCTACAGCTTGGCTTACAAGCTTGGTTCTCACGCAAAGAGGATAATATGCTTTCTGGGTCGGTTACTTACTGTTCGATGAACAGCTAGTCGGTCACAATACTCTAGAAACTACCACAGAGGTGCCGACTTATACTTCATCTAGGACTCGTACATACTTAATGGACCTACCAAAAACTTCATGCATAGATATGACAAGATTAATTCTAGCTAACGGGCAGCTCCCCTTCAGCCACTCCAAATATTATGTAGACTTTTTTTCTCATGTAAACTTATCCTTGCCATGAACTTATGTCAACCGGACAAAATGAAAATCTAACAAACAATACAGTCAAAAAAAATTCTAACAAACAAGAAGCATATGTGACATTGGGTATTGAAACATGCTGGATTAGGTTACTCTAAAGATCATCAGCAATCACCTGGTGTATAGAAACTTGTGAAAGCATAGCAATTATTGATATACTCTGTTTCATGAAGCCTCTTGGACTGCATCGACTTGAGTTGAACCATGTGTACATAGCCTTCCAGAAATATAAAGAACGTATCGGCGTCCTCAGAACACCCCAACAGATGGATCATTCTTACGACGACGGTCGGCGGGAGCCCAAGAAGGTCATGCATATCAACTGTCTTCTGTAGCACCCATGTGGCGACACCACGAGAGTTTACATCCCTCTGCCACATCTGGAAGCGAGGGTAAAACAACACTGCTAAGACGAGATATTGCTCCTCCTCGGCTTGGGTGATCCGACCGCAGCCATGGCGGAACTCGTTTGTGACGGGAGGCCCCCCGACGAGAGCTAGGTCTTGCTTATCCGTGTCAAACACAAGTATGTCATCGGTGACGAAAAGCTGCAACCAGTAGAGTGCACTACCAACGAGTGCAGGAGGAGTGTGGAAGTCGATCTCATATGTAGTAGTAGTAGGAGCTGCTTTGACGAGATCGCCCCATACGCCGGTTTCCGAGGAGTAAACAACACAGGCCATGGCTCCAAAGTCCTCTTCGTGCACGGACGTGGTCATCAAGACGACCTTGAAGGGGCAGCCGCCGCCGTGCACGTGGCCCTGATCACCGGCAGCAGGGCAGAGGACCGTCCCGTGGATTAAGCTCATCCTGACCTCCTGCGGAACGGCCACCCGGCGGTGCTCGCCCGTGACGGGGTCGCACACCATGATCTCTGTCTGGCACCAGTCCATGGCGAGGACGTGCCCGTGGCGGCATCCTAGAAGGTTGTAACCGCCGTAGCGCCGCAGGTCGAAGCGCTGGGTAGGGATGCGGTCGGGAGCGTCCAGGATGGAGGTGAACGTGATCCTCTCGTTGCTGCAATGGAATACGCCAAGGAGAGGCGGCTTCCGGTGGTGGTCGCGAAAGCCGGCGACGAACTTGGGGTCTGTGGCAATGTGCTGCCAGCGCTTGCAGACCGCGGAGGCGCGCGGAAGGGACGAGGGCTGTGGCGGGAGGCGGAGGAGGATCTCCCAGAGGAGGTCGTCGTCTTCAAGCGGAGCTCGCCGGCGGCGGCTGGTCATGTCGTGCATCGGTCGGGATGGGGGCTGCCTGGGTATGTAGTACGAGATTGAGTAGGGCAAAGGTTCGTGTCTAAGGATGCGTACTGCACAAGTAAAAAAAAAATGCGTACTGCAGCACAAGATGACAATCCCAAATTTCGGTCATAATTTATTTTTGGGCTTTGTAGCCCATAATTATTGATTGGGCTGAATTTAGCACTAATCGTTGGAATAATTGGGCGGGTCAGTAGTGACGATGTTCTATTTTTTCTAGAGCAAACTTGTTGGGATATATTAAATCTCATGTGTTTGATATGTAATCAACGTTCTAGATCGTTTAATAAATAATAAACATCAAAGAACATTGATCTGATCTGGTCCGGCCGTTCTTGTGTGGGCAAGTATAACAAGCCAACCGCGTCGCGTCGTATGTCAACGTCAACCAAACAACTCATTGGCGAGGATCTAACCGATGAGGTCCTTAATTTGGCTGTTAACATGAAGAAGATACCAGAGAGTTGGAACAACATCATCATTGTGTTAATATCAACGTAAAGAATCCTGAACATATATCACGATTTAGACCAATAAGACTTTGCAATGTGATATACAATGTGGTATACTTGTATCCTTTCAAGAGTTTTTATACATGAGGTAATTGCCAATCTTTTTGTTTTTGAACTAATCATGTCTCCTCATATTGTAGTAGTAAACTCTCCAGTTATGTTTCATACATGGTTGCTCAAACGTCTCAACTGTGAGTCCTAAGTCACTGCTAACACCTTAAGCTTAATCAACAATTTTCCCTTTTCTAGGTAGTATGGCTTTAATGTACAGCCATATTTTCTTACGTTATCATCATGTTTTTTAAGGCAGAGGGGGGCGCATCACCACCTAGGTGCTTAAAGCGCAAGGCGAGGCGACAGAATAGGCAGGAACGGGAGAAGGTGAGGCGGAGAGGACATAGGCAACGAACAGAGCTATCAGACATGAAAATTAAACAACGAAAGCCAGCATCAATCAAGAATATTTATATGGAAGATAATGGCAAGTTCCACTAACAAGTCTACCTCTAGTAGACATTTTTTGTGTTAGTCAGGCTGTAGATTGTTGACCACTGAAAAATTCAGCAAGTAAGACTTGGAAGTTTCTTACAAAGTTCCACTAGCCATTTCCCCATCTATCATCTCCCTAGCAGCATCGGTCATACTGTGGTCTGTCAGCAGTCATAGCCATACTGCAACTTCAAATTGACAGATGCAAGCAGATCACACAAACCAATGGCAGCAGCAAGCACCTCTTGGGCTCTCCTCCTGCTGCTCCTCGCTGCCATTGGCGAGGCCGCCACCATAAACATCACCAACCGATGCTCCTACACCGTGTGGCCTGCCGCTGTGCCGATGGGCTACGGTGTGCGGCTCGACCCCGGGAGGTCGTGGGTGCTGGAGGTGCCCGCCGGTCCCGAGACCAGTGTGCAGCGCATTTGGCCGCGAACAGGCTGCTCGTTCGATGGCAAAGGCAACGGGTCGTGTCAGACGGGGGATTGTGGTGGTTTGCTTGCCTGCAAGAGCTATGGGCGTCCACCAAACACGTTCGCTGAGTTTGTGTCTGGCCGGTTAAGTGATAATGATTTCTACGACAGCTCCCTCATCTCCCTCGTCGATGGCTTCAACGTGCCCATGGACTTCCTACCGGTGCCAACCCCGGGAGGGCCAAGGTGCAGCAAGGGGCCAAGCTGCGCGGCCAACATCACGTCGCAGTGTCCAGGCGAGCTTGAAGCCCCAGGGGGGTGCAATAGTGCGTGCACCGTGTTCAAGCAGGAAAGATACTGCTGCACTAGGAACTCAAGCAGCTGCGAACCCACGACCTACTCACTGTTGTTCGTGCGGATGTGCCCGGACGCAAACAGCTACTCCAGTGATGATAGCTCGCGCACTATGTTCACTTGCCCGACAGGCACCAACTACCAGGTTGTCTTTTGTCCCCCGATCGAACTAACATCTTCTCCACCAGATCCTCCTATTCATTGGGCCTACGCCAAAAAATTCTCACCAGTAGGCGCCATTCTTATCGTAGGTGGTTTCATGTTCATCGTAGCTTTAGTCATTTTCACAGTACATAAACGAAGAGAAAGACGACACCAGCGGATGGAGGATGAGGAGGAAGATTTTGGAAATCTACAAGGAATACCAACGAGGTTCACATATCAACAGTTAGAAGTAGCAACAGAGCAATTCAGGGACAAGCTTGGGGAGGGAGGATTTGGGTCTGTTTTCAAGGGACAGCTTGGTGAGGATACAATTGCAGTAAAGCGTTTGGATCGAACAGGTCAGGGAAAAAGAGAATTTTTGGCAGAGGTTCAAACAATCGGCAGTATACATCATATCAATCTGGTGAGGCTGTTTGGTTTCTGCGCAGAGAAATCTCATAGGCTTTTGGTTTATGAGTATATGCCCAAAGGATCCTTGGACAAGTGGATCTATTGTCGACATGACAATAGTGCTCCTCCCTAGGAATGGAGGGTGCGGTGCAAGATTATCACACACATAGCTAAAGGTCTCTCTTATCTTCATGAGGAGTGCATGATGAGAATTGCTCATTTGGATGTCAAACCACAAAATATCCTGTTAGATGACGATTTCAATGCTAAACTTTCTGATTTTGGTTTATGTAAGCTCATTGATAGGGATATGAGCCAAGTGGTCACTAGAATGAGAGGCACACCTGGTTATTTAGCCCCCGAATGGTTGACATCACATATCTCAGAGAAGGCTGATATCTATAGCTTTGGCATTGTGGTAATGGAAATCATCAGTGGAAGAAAGAACCTTGACACTTCCCGGTCTGAAGAGGGCTTTCATCTTATTACCCTATTGGAAGAAAAAGTGAAGACTGATCAGTTGGTAGATTTGATTGACAAGAAAAGTAACGTTGTACAAGGACATGAGGAAGAAGCAATTCAGATGATGAAGCTCGCAATGTGGTGTCTGCAGATTGATTGCAAAAGAAGGCCTCAAATGTCTGAGGTTGTCAAAGTCTTGGAGGGTACCAAGAATGCAGAGACCAACATAGAGCACAAATTTGTTGCTACTAGTCCAGCTAATTTTGGTATTGCTGGGAACATGAGCTCCTCAGCTCCACCTCTAGCATCAGATGTATCAGAACCCAGGTGAACTGAGACAATTGTGAGTGGATACAATTAGGTTATTTTGAAGAGATTTTTTTTATGTCAAGCAAATGCCATGATCCGTTGTATTTTCACAAAATTCTGCAAACTGGACCTTCTGAATTCCCTTATCTTGAATTAACATGTTCTGTTTAGGAAGAGAAATCGCCAATTCTGAAAACGTTGTTGGTTCAGAGACGCGGTATAAGGTAGCAATGCCTATTGTATATGGTCCTTGATTTTCAACTCAATCAGCATTCCCAGGGCAGGCAAACCGTATGGCATCAGATGCAGTGTTAATTTACCTACTCTGTACTGTGAAGTTCGGGTTAGTTTCAGAAAAATCGCTGCTCGCAAGAAGATCAACCAACGTTTGACAACTCAGCTAGCTTTACTGCTTGTGAACATGCACTGGCGTTACGAATGCAAAACCTCACATGCCACAACAGCTCGCGACACGGAAACAGGAGGACTCGACTCGACTCGTCTAGCCGCCTTCAATAGGAGGGAGAGAAGAAGATTAACCTTCCGGATGCGGGTGAGGAGAAGGTCGATTGACAGCGGCAGCGAGTGGGCGGGGGCGGATTCGCTGTGGCGAGCCACAGGAGCAGACGGGCGACCTGGAGGTTTAGGTAGAGGTTGGAGACCGGCGCCACCACCCGCGCCGGAGCTCCGTCGGGCGGCGGCGGGAGGCGCATGAATGGAACGTCTCGTAATAGGATCTAGTGGGCTTGGCCGGTACACTCCCACATTTAATGGGCCCTTGCCTTATTATGCTTTAAAAAAAATGAAATTTAGATGCAACAAAACATTGCAATTAAGGGTTGTTGCTGAATTTGTCACGTCGATCTGGTAGTGTTTATTCGCTATCTGAAGAACTTACTCGACATGTGCCTTAGTGTACCTAAGTTTCTGATGTAAGGCACTGCAGAGTTTAGACTAAATTTGATGTTGACGTATAAAAATCCCTCGGCTTAGGCTCGGTTTTCTAGATAATTTTTTAAAATATATTTTTTAATATTATTATTATTATGAAATTGCTCAATTAGTCACACACTTAATGTCTCATATTACACGCTTAATCTTAGATAAAAATACTCACACTTAGTTAAACTTCTCATTCGGACATTCATCCTTAAATTGCTCCACCCAAAACATGCTTAACTTTTGAGTTCCTTCCAGATTAGCTTAACTTAGTGATATTTGTATACTATCAATCATATTAACACATGTTCATGTCATATTTTTTTTATTTTTTCAGTTCAAAAATTTAACCCTATCAGCGTAGCCTGATATGTCTAATCTGGACAACCCAGTTCGAGCCCTACGCTAACGCCCCAACTGGCCATCGGCGTATAGCCATTTTTTTTTTGAGTTTTAAAGCAGTCGATTCTGCCGTCCGAATAGATAGAATATAATGTTATTTACAAAGTTTTACAAGTTTCCAAGTGCCAAAGAACCGCCAAAAAATCTAGCCTCCTGGGTCCTGCGAGTGAGCGAGCGCTCGCTGCTGAATCTCCTCCCATATGAGGTGCGCCACAAGGTCCGACTGTAGGGCGGTGTTGCGGAAAATTCTTCTGTTCCTCTCCTTCCAAACACCCCACATGCAATAGATGAATGCACCGCTAGCATCCCGTCTCCTCTCCTTGGGCAGCCCCGCAAGCAATGCATTCCACCAGCTATCAATGCCATGACCTATGGTAGGCGGAGCACTTCCCATAGTGCCTAGCCATCCAAAGATTTTGGCTCTCACCGCCACCGTGAAGCTACACTCCAGGAGAAGGTGCCGGACCGTCTCCGGGTTTATATGACACAACCTGCACACTGGATCATGCGGCCAACCTCGAATGGCTAGATTGTCCGCGGTTAGAATTTTCCCGTGGATGGCCACCCAAGCAAAGTGGCGGCACTTCTGCTCCGCGTGGACGCGCCAAATCTTGCTCGCCCGGAAGGGAGGAATGGCTCCGGCGAACTGGCAGCGGTACGCCGAAGCCGTGGTGTAGGTGCCGGAAGTTGTCCATCTCCAAGTGATGGCATCAGGACGTGGCTGCAGCTGAACCTCCTGGAGCACCATCCAAAGCCGCGTGAATTGAGCAATCTGCGTCGGCGTGGATATCCGAAACAGAGACCGAATCCATGTTCTGTTGTGAAGCTCAGCTTGGACTGATCTTGTTTTGCGAGTGGAGATGGTGAAGAGCTCAGGAAATTGCAGCTTGAGAGGACCGCCGTGCAGCCAATTGTCATGCCAAAACTTGCATTTCTCACCGTCTCCAAGGGAGATCACCGTGGAGGCCCTGAAGAGTGCCCAATCCTTCTCGTCACATGGCAGCGCCATGCCATACCATGGCCTGCTTGGATCAGTCCAAGCGTACCACAGCCACCTAAGTCTCATAGCCCTCCCGAACCTCTCGATGTCGAAAATGCCCAGCCCCCCGAGATCCTTGGGGCGGCTATTTTTCTGTAGTGAGGTGCGGCGGTTCTGTGAGAAAGAACACACAGCTAGCAAAGCAGGAAATATCGAGTGCTTCCACCCTTTAAGCTACATGATTTCATAATTCGATTTACCAAAAAGTCACAAGAAAATCTGTGCATCGTTCTCAAAGTCGATATAATGTACACCTACCATGCCACGAACCTGAATTAGCTATCACAACACATCGGGGGAAAAAAGATAAATCCAATCAGGAATAGTATCTGATCCCATTTTTTGGTGTGCATGTCTATATATATTTGTTTCTTGATGTGTAGATTGAATAATATGGATAGAAAATTTTGGACCATGACAAATACATCTGGTGATGTAAAAAAGTCGATAATTTTCCGCCAGTTCTTTGTTGACAAACTTTGAGCCGGCAACGTCTTGTTTTGGTCTTCACGATGGTGACACGTTCGTCTGGGGCAGGGGTGGATCCAGGATTTGAGCATAGGGGGGCCAGATGAAACTATGTCAAGTAATAAAGTACCGCAAATTTGTTAGCGCTTTTCAGGGTCTCCCCATGTGTTGTATGTTTTTGGTTTATTTTTAGGATTTGTATAAATGACTCAAATTTAATCGAAAGTTCGCATATCAACTACTCGCTCCTTTCCAAATAAGATGACTTTGATTCGTCTAAAAGTGGAAAATGGAAGTCATCTTTGGAACTGAGATAGCAGCTTGGAACTTGGAAGAATTATTTAGTAGCGGGGTCTTCCATCTTAATTCTTCATGACTTAAGCAACTATGCTATTCTAGTTTGTGTAGAGCAATTAATACACTATATGAATCTCATATAACTAGCAAATCAAACAAGAAGTAGCAACGAGTTAATCAAAAGAGCAATTAGCAATTGTAATATCATATGATATACTGTAGTGCGCATACAGTAATACAGCAAAACCTTAGCAATTGACTGGTTACCTCGGTTAGGAATTGGCCATGGCGTGCGGCAATGCGACATTTTGTGAGCGATACCTAAGTCCTTAACTCCTGAGTCCCCTCCATATGATGGCATGGACAATCAGGCTTGGAACTGGGCAGCGATTAGGGGTGGCACACGGAACTGTGGCTGGTCGTAGTCGCTTCCGTGTGGCCATGTCCTTGCGGCGGCGGGGATGCTGAATCACAGAACCTATTGCGGCTGCCGCAAAGATCGAATAGATAGATCATGGGTGTAGTAGAGGAAGTTTCATGAACGATTCCTACACCCTAGGCCATAAAACTTATGTACCATTGTGGTCTCAGGCCCTTAGGTGATTACGTTGGGCTTGGCCCATTCAAATCAGGACACTTGGTATAGTCGTCGTCTCTCTCGCTAGGCTGTGCAGGATTATCCTTGCGCTAATTGCCAGAGATATACGTACTAAGCAATACTTATACTACCAGTCCCCGTTACTTAGCGTTGGAGGGGGCCGAACCATAGGGGGGGCCTGGCCACCGCTCGTCCCCCCTGGATCCGCCACTGGTCTGGGGCAAGTCAACAAGGCGTCTCAGCATCCAGCTCCAGGTGGCCAAGCTGTGACTGTCACGGCTTCGTCTCTATGCAATGCAAGTGAGGCGTTCGTCACCCGATTCCTCTCTCTCTCCTCTCTCTCGCCCCCTCGCGGGCGACGGAGGGGAAACCCTAGCCGCCGCCACCCACCACCCCCTCCATCCACCTTCTCTCCCTCCGCCGCCGCCAAAGGGTGCGGCTGGGCAAGGTCTGGCCGGTGCCGGCAGCGGCGGGGACTCTACTCGTCTCCTCGCTCCCTCCCACGCAGATCCAAGGCCGGCGATGGCGGCGGCGGATTGGCTACGAGGGACTGGACGTGGTACTGTCGGATACCACGGCGTGTCATCCTCGACTTCTCGACGACGGCGCGGCGGACGATTTGGACTCTTTCTTCGGGTAGATCAATGGCGTGTGGGGCGGGCTGGCCGGTGAGAACCGGGCTCCGTTTTTGGAGCCGACGATGGTGGCGTCCCCGGGCGTCATCACCTTGTTGAAGGCATCGTTGCTCCGCCCTCATCCGTTTTGTTCCGGGGGAAACCCTAGATCTGGTTTCCAGATCGGACGATGGCGTCACCTACGGTGTCGTTCACCCTCTTGGGGGCATCGTTTTGGAACACGAACTACCTGAAGGGGTCAGCTGGCGGAGCGGTGTTTCATCTACCACGTCGATATCGGTGTGTCTCGGCGGCGTGGCGCTGCGGGGTCTTGATTTCGGGTCGATGGACTTACGCTTGGTGGCGTTGTCTGGCATCGTGGCGATGCCGACGGCAGACCGGTTTTGCGAGGTCATGGTGTTGATCCTTTCTGGAGATGGGTTTGTGGAAGACGGCGGCGGCAACTAAAGCGTACATGTCGATGTGCGTTGAGTGTTTAGCTGAACTGGTACTCCAGTTGTAGATGATGTGCGTTGGTGTTAGTCACCCCCATCATAGTGGTAGCGACCCTTGTTGTCGAGAGGTTGTTTTCAGTTTGTTTTCATCACTGTACTTTGTAAATCTGGTTAGAATTAATAAGTGCGTATGGCTGACTCGATGCATAGACCGGGGAATCACACGCTCCTTTTCTAAAAAAAAAAAGTGAGGCGTTCGTCTTGGCCACCAGCACAGCTGACGCCTGACGGCATGATAGGCCAGTCAACACGTCCCCTCCAGACTCCAGTTGAATAAGCTGTGGCTTTCCAGGTGTGCCTGTCACAACAAATAAAATCATGAGCAAACAGAGCATCTAGCAGCGAATTTCACAAAAAAATTAAGCTGTTTCGATATACAAAAAAGTAAGCTGTCACATTCAACAACAGTCATACAGGTGAGCACCTAGTAGACTGGTTCCACAAGCAAGTCCACCTCTATCAGACAGTTTTTGCTAGTACGATACTAGCACATGGTAGGCTGTACATTGTTGACCGTTGAAAAGACTCAGCTCGCAAAACATGGAAATTTCGAAGAAAATTCCACTGGCCTTGACCCTGTCTGCTTGTATCTCCCTCTAGCGCCATAGATCAGCCATCCCAAGAGCACTAACGCAGCTGGAATTCTGATTCGAGCTGACAGATGCAAGCAGATCACACGAGCACGTCCTGGGTTCTCCTCCTGCTGCTGCTCCTCCCCACTGCCACAGGCGAGGCCGCCACCATAAACATCACCAACCGATGCTCCTACACCGTGTGGCCGGCCGCTGCGCCGATAGGCGGCGGCGTGCGGCTCGACCCGGGGAAGTCGTGGACACTGGAGGTGCCCGCCGGCGCCACGAGCGGTGGGCAGCGCATTTGGCCGCGTACGGGCTGCTCGTTCGATGGCAAAGGCAACGGGTCGTGTCAGACGGGCGACTGCGGCGGCTTGCTCGCCTGCAAGGGCTATGGGCAGCCGCCCAACACTCTCGCTGAGTTCACAATTGGCCAAGCACAGACGACAGATTTCTTCGACATCTCCCTCGTCGACGGCTTCAACGTGCCCATGGACTTCCTGCCGGTGCCGGGCAAGGGAGGGCCAGGGTGCAGCAAGGGGCCACGCTGTGCAGCCAACATCACGTCCCAGTGCCCAAGCCAGCTCCAGGCCCCTGGGGGCTGTAACAATCCTTGCACCGTCTTCAAGCAGGACAGATACTGCTGCACTGGGAACTCGAGCAACTGCGAACCCACCACCTACTCGCTGCTCTTCGTGCGGATGTGCCCAGACGCGTACAGCTACTCCAATGATGATAGCTCGAGCACTCTGTTCACTTGCCCGACGGGCACCAACTACCAGGTTGTTTTCTGTCCCCCGGTCGATCTGACATCTTCTCCTCCAGATTCCCCTGAACCTACTCCTCCTGTTGCAAGAAAAAGTATGAGAAGTATATCATCAGGCTTAGTTGTTTTGATCATAGTTTCCGGACTTGGTTTCGCACTCATTGGAGCTTTAATCCTTTTCATCATACAAAAGCGAAGAGCAAGACGACAACAGGAAATGGAGGATGAGGAGGAAGATTTTGGAAACCTACAAGGAACACCAACGAGGTTCACATTTCAACAGTTGGAAATAGCAACAGAGCAATTCAGCGACAAGCTTGGGGAAGGAGGATTTGGGACAGTTTTCAAGGGACAGTTCGGTGAGGATATAATTGCAGTAAAACGTTTGGATCGAGCAGGTCAGGGAAAAAGAGAATTCTTAGCAGAGGTTCAGACAATCGGAAGCATACATCATATCAATCTGGTGAGGCTGATTGGTTTCTGTGCAGAGAAATCCCATAGGCTCTTGGTTTATGAGTATATGCCCCAAGGATCCTTGGATAAGTGGATCTATTGTCGACATGACAATACTGCTCCTCTATTGGAATGGAGGGTGCGATGCAAGATCATAACTAACATAGCTAAGGGTCTGTCTTATCTTCATGAGGACTGCATGAAGAGAATCGCTCATTTGGATGTCAAGCCACAAAATATCCTCTTAGATCAAAACTTCAACGCTAAGCTTTCTGATTTTGGACTATGCAAGCTAATTGATAGGGATATGAGCCAAGTGGTTACTAGAATGAGAGGCACACCTGGTTATTTAGCTCCAGAATGGTTGACATCGCACATCACAGAAAAGGCCGATGTCTACAGCTTTGGTGTTGTGGTCATGGAAATCGTCAGCGGAAGAAAGAACCTTGACACTTCCAGGTCTGAGGAGAGCCTGCATCTTATCACCATATTGGAAGAAAAGGTGAAGAGTGACCAGTTGGTAGATTTGATTGACAAGAACAGTAACGATGTACAAGCACATGAGCAAGAAGTAATTCAGATGATGAAGCTTGCAATGTGGTGTTTGCAGATTGATTGCAAAAGAAGGCCTCAAATGTCTGAGGTCGTCAAAGTCTTGGAAGGTACCAGGAATGCAGAGACCAATATAGAGCACAACTTTGTTGCTAGAAGTCTAGCAAATTTTAGCATTGCTGGGAACATGAGCTCCTCAGCTCCACCTCTAGCCTCAAATGTATCAGGACCCAGGTGAACTGAGACAATTTAGAGTACATACAATTAGATTATGTTGAAGAGATTTCCTTATGTAAACAAAGTGCCATGATCTGTTGTATTTGCTCAAGTTTCTTTAAACTGAACTTCTGAATTCACTCATTCGAATTAACCTTTTTTTGCAATATCTCAATATCAAAACGCACTTAGATCTAAACAGATGAATAAACCTATCTTTAAGAATTTAACAGGTATTAAGAGAAAAAATGACTTGTTATCTATGGATTCCTAGTTTTCATTAGGAAAGATCTCACTGTACTTAGCATGACTCAAATTGTTGCTAGCTCCTATAAAGCAGAAAAATGCACCAATTGAAAGAAAAATGGAAGTTGGGAATAACCAATAAACACCAATAAGTTAGTAACCACAAGAGCTTTCAAGTTCTGCATGATTCCCACTGGGGTTGTATCTTGTATGAGACAGGTATTGAGTTATAGGGTTTATGGTTTAAAAGATGACTTGACCCTATCATATCTGAAAAGCTCGTAGAAACACAATAATAAAATTGCTACTGTATTTGAACTTCCTGTTAGTTATGTAGGACTCTAGATAACCAACATATTTTCCTAGATATACTTGTAGTTGATGACCAATCTTCTTTTTCCACTGGCTGCTAGAGCCTTTTTTCTGTAATATAAAACCGGTGAATTAAGCTTTTGGGCTTTTGTGCAATGCATCAAAACGTCGTTATACTGATTGAATTTTGGGACAATATCCTACATGTCAGATTGTTGGAAACGGATATCATCAATTTTCTATACAAAATTACATATGGCAAAAGCGGTGAACATGATAGCAGTAAGCTTTCAGAGCTTCCTAATCTATTTGTTTAATCTCTATACCATGTGATTCTTAAACTGTTTGTGATTTAGTAAGGTGCATTAATGCCTATTTTATATATAATTTGGTTTTGAGCCCACTTTGCATTCCTAAAGTGTAAAAGCATATGGCATCATACATTGCAATGGTTTGCAAATATTTGATGGTATATACGAGAAGCTATTCAACCATCGCTTATTGTTGTTCCTAAGTGTCCTTGTTGAATAATACAGCATTGAAAATACGCTGATTATATTCTATGAAAGTATCCATGGACTCTATAAATTTCTTGACATAATACGATCTGACGGGTAATCGTATTATTATAATCAGAGCACACCACAATCAACATAGCAAATAATTTTAGCCAATTAGCGCAATAGATTTCCATGTGGCTGAAAATCCTGATTTTTTAATATAATGTAACACATATATCTAACATTGACATGAAAACTAGTAAATCCCTCTCAGGAGTAGTACATACTTCCCAGAAAAGAAAAAAGAAATACTTCCTTCCGTTCCTATTAATAAGAGTTTATAGTTTTTCCAATTTAGACTACATATGGATCAAAATGAGTAAATATACACACTAAAATGCATCTAGATGCATCCGAATCTGAGAAAAATGTAAAACATCTTATATTTAGGAACAGAGTGAGTACATACTTTTAGTCTAAGTGGTTAAATGTATAGCTCCCAGGTTTTGAAAAATAAAAGTCACATAAATCACGTTTAGTATTTAGACAGACAATAACTAATGTCAGTTAGTTGGTTGGGAAGGACGACTCTAGTGAACTCTGTATATCTCTTCGACTTAATTTTGACAGCCACCAGAAAAGAACATTGAAGGCACATACATGAACTGCTTCCATCTAAACCATCGATGGTACATAAATAACCTCCAGAAGTTTTGGGGTACTATTCAGTAGAGATCATTGAGAATTTTGTAGCATGCAACGTATACATAGGATTGGAAGGTATCAAGAATTCACTCGTCGCTTCTCATTCTTCTCATCCTAAACTGCTCAAACTATTAACCAATGTAACTTGGCGAATCCATGATGGATTTGGAGACCTCCGAGCCATCTGACGCGATGTTTTTTTCGGCAGCTCCAAATCTTCCGGACAGTGTACTCTATTTTTCTCTCTGGCAAAGGAGACAGGAAGAGAAAGGCTACACTAGTACATTATGCTCTCGCGAGCAATAGATCTGTCGCTACCTAACGTTGCGAAGATGAGAACATGCTCCACCGCCATACAATGAAGTTCTTGCCCAGGACTTTCACTTCTTTTCTTTCTGGTTTTGCGCAATTCTAGTCGTGGCTGTTTTACGCAATTTAAGTTGACCGATATTAATAGAAAAATCATACAAGTAAGAATCAGCAAACACACTACTCTCTTTGCTCTTAAATATAAGGTGTATAGTTTTGTTGCACAAATATTAAAACTTGAGAATTCTATATACGAGTGGACTCATTTTAGAAAAAAAAACGGGAGAGATAAGTTCCTAATAGTCACACATTGAAATTATAGATTAATAAAATTATCCATAAATCGTAATGGACCTTTTTTTTGAAATTTTACTATACATCTTACATACGGGGAAGTATTTGTCCGATTTAGAACAAAGTAAATAAGAAATGTCCATATCATAATAAGAATGTATGCAGCTAAATGAGGCCAGTGAATTACTTTTTTTATATCCGCACAACATCCTACTCTATAAAACAAGTTTATGCATTAATGTTTTTAAATTTTAACGTTCCTTCAAAATTACGCTTTTGAGCGCCCACTGTGCTTCATATCCGAGCGTGGTTGGGAAGGATGAATCAACTTCACTGGATTTTAAGGACGTCGATGTCACAACCACCATGGCCTCTCTATATATTAAAAACATGTCCAGTCCAAGCTATGATGATATATAATAAGCTCCCACAAAAGAGTGATTTGATATTCTTTGGGTACAGAAAACGTTGGGGCACTATGCGGCAAGACGATTGCTTGCCTACGGGATATACCATTGGGCTTGGGAAGGATCAAGAATTTAGTTGCCACCGAGAGGAATTGTTCTTCTAACCGTAACCGGTGTAACTTGATGCACTCATGGGGTTAGCAAACTCCTGTGAAAGTGCCTGGTATCAGCGATTTGTGCCCAATTACACTTTCGTCACATTGTGCGGAGACACATGGGAGCAACGATGTGTATACCGAGTGCATGGCAAGTATCAAGGAAACAAAACGTACTTCGCCGGACTAGAGTAGCATGTAATCAGCAGGCTTCATCCCCCGATCCACGCGAGCGAGCAGGGGCTGTAGTGACGATTGCGCAGGGGTGAAACGCCATTGAGCAGGGGCTCGTGTTTACTCATCATCAACCCCTTGCTCGAGTTTACTAATGGGGCAATCTCGTCTCGGCGATACGGCATTGCCAGCATGGTCGTCATGCCGGTGGACCTATGACACTCGTTGGTAATACACTTTAGGCCTCGTTTGACACAAGTGTTTTGAAGAGTATTATTAATTGTGTATATTCCCGACCCAAATAAAAAACTCGTGAAACCTCGAATACTCATGTTTGTTTTGGATGGACAGAGCCCGGCCGGCTGTGATCGAGGGGCCTCGTTTATGTCGGGATGGTGTGCATGTATGTTGACTGTCAGAGACCATGTATTTCTATGCTGACTATCACAATATATCAAATAATATAATTCTGTTACGCTTTTACTGTGTAATTTATGTTGACCGATAATATTAACAATTTTTTTATACAACTCGAGACTATTTGTCAGATGTAGAAAAAAACAAAAAATAAAGAAGGTCTTTAATTCTACTCCTAACTACAAGTGTACACAATTGTATTAGGCTAGGAGATTAATAATTTATGTCCACACACTGCAACATCCTACAACATATCCTTTGGTAGTGAAACCTGGCTTCACGTGAAGCCCTATGAAAAAATAATCATCCTACAAAATGGGTTTATGCACTAATGTTTAAACATTTCTAGGCTATTGTTGCAAAGCTTGTAGATTTTGAGCCGATTGCATCATCATACCCAAGCATTTTTTGAAAGAGACGGACCCACTTTATGCAATCTTAATGCTCTAGCGTTGACCACCAATACATATCCTCCATCCTATGTTGGGATGATATATAAATAAGCTTACACAAGAACACTTTGATATATATTGCTTAGGTAGAGTGACAAGATGCGGCAAGCTGTTCGCTGCCTACTGAATATACTGTTAGGCTTGGGAAGGATCAAGAATTCAGTTACCACAACTTCCACTTGTTTTGTCTAACTGAACCCGGTGTAACTTGGTGCATCCATAGGGTTAGCAAACTGGTGTCCAGCTTCCTGGTGTCTGCGGTTTGTGCCTAGTTACGGGATTGTCTGTTCTTGCTACAGTTGTCGTTGTAGGAGCTTCTACAGCTTTTGGACCACTAAAAGGTTCGTAAAGCGCTTGTTACATTTCCTCTGCCTCTCGGGCTCTCCCTGTCCGGCCGCCGTCGTCGCAGTCCCGTTTGGTCATCGTCGACGCCATATACAATCTCTCTCTGGCGAGGACTCGTATAAGACATCATATAGTATTTACTGATTTCCATCAGTTTTTTATTATTTATTAGCACTACATCTACATACATGGTATATACTTTTTGTTAATGTGTGCTTGTTGTACATTTACATAGATTCATCAAGATACCAAAAACTATTTCTTTGCTAACATAGGCCCTAAACATATTAGATGAGTTAATATAAAGCATAACCTTATTACATGGCAGGAGTACCTGTTAAACTCCATAGACGAATTGCCAAAAGAAAACACCTCTGCACATGCAAACCCGTATGGCCGTATCCACTCTCACAGGAAACATTATGGGAGGACACAACACATACGAGCAACCATGCGAATACCAAGGGCGTATTTGCTTACCCACATGAAATTTGACGTTTTTGCATCAACTTTAGAATCAATTGAAAACACTACTTATGTTAAAAACCTCTACTCATAGATCAGATGCTCTGCCCCTCCTGACGCCCGCGGGGCTGACCAAAGGAGGACGAATCGACATATGGAAGAAGTGGAGACATAAGCGAATACGGTGACTAGGTTATTTTAGGAAGGAGGCGAAGAGCGACACTAGCCATGGCTTATTAGAAACATATGAACTATTATTTTTCTAAATGCAAATTACTATACCACCCTTTAAAAGTTAAGGGGTAAGTTATATTTTCCATGGTCTTATTCTGCCTTGAAAGTCATAATCCTTTTAAGGGGGCAATACTGATGGCCATAGTTGAAAATATTATTTGTTTTTTAGTACTGCCAAAACACTCCACAAACCACATCATTTTCTCTCTTTCCATTTCTATTTGTCACCAAGTCTAAATGACAACAATACAATTCCACTAAAACCTCATGTCATGTCTAGACTACTGGTAAGTAAATGCAAATTAGTTGGTGGGGGAAGGATGACCCTAGTGAACTCGTCTTGTCTAGTGTGTATAAATTATATTATCAAAATAAATAGCCGTTTATGTTTTTCTTGAAAATACTTATGTGGGGAGAAAAATTAAGTAATTTTCCTTTTAGTGCTAGATTTTGTGATTTTTTGTAGCCCAAAATATATCATATTATTTAACGAAAAAAATCAGGTATACTATGCATGAAAACTTTTTTTATTGGAACTTGAAAATCTTATTTAGATTTTTTATATAAATTTCGGACCCTAAGAGAAGAGGAGTCAAAATGATGCTCTCCTTCTTATACGAGTTAAACAATAAATGAAACCATAAGGACACATAGTGGTGGTGCCCGCAATTTTCCCGATTAATGGTCTTTTTCTTTAATGTTGACCATTTTCCCAAACCATGGGGTTCCAATCATCCCCATCATTATAAACTATACTAACATTATACTCAAACTGCCCGCATCAAAGCTTACATTCAATTGTGTTTGTAGTGTGCAGTTTAATTTAAGTTTATTGATATTAAAGAAAATTTGATATAATCAAGAATTGGCAAACGCAATACTTATCGGATGTGAAAAAACATGCGAGGAGGTTATGTTTCTTACATTCTTACGTGCAAGTGTACACAATTGGAATGCTTTAAAACTTCCATGTTGTTCGATTGAGTCGTACCATGGTTTGCCCGAGATGGACGGATCCACTTTACAGAAATCTTTATGACTTTGATGGCGGTCACCAACTCCAATCTACAATACTAAAGATGTATCCACTCTAAGATAGGATGCTATATAAGCATGCTCTCCTTGAGAGTATTTTAGGTAGACAAAACACCGTGAGTGACTATGGGCAAAGTCCAACGTGTGTGGTAGTCCAATGGGCTTGGGAAGCATCAAGAATTCGGTTAGCACTAGTCGCATTTGTCATTCTAATCGTAGCTGGTGCAACTTGGTGCTATGAAGGCAGCAACATAGTAGCGTTGAATGGCATGGTATCACTTGTATATGCACAAGCACAATTACTCAGCCAACCAGCACGTAAATATACGGGAACTATGAGACTTGATAACTAGGAACGGGAAGTCCTTGAGAACCTGCCTGTTGTACGAGAAACATTTCTAGTTGGATGATCCCAAGGCATCGTGTAACCTTTTTTGCAAGTATTAAAATCCAACATTGTTAATTCCTTCGCCGGTTCTACGGGCACCACATTTCAAACCCTACGAATCCAGGAGCCAAAAGTATGCTCTACTTGGGTGAATACAAAAAAAACACAAAACCATGAGAACACATAAATGATTTTTCTAGAATGGTTTGTATGTATCTTGATTTGCCAGAATAGTTTATTACTCACTCCGTTTTTATTTTCCTTGTGTTATTGTGTGTTTTCAAAGTCATTTTTTTTAAAGTTCGACCAATTACATGTGGAAGAATATCAACATCAATAATGTCAAATATATAAAATAAGAACATTTATTTTGTTATTATTGTAGAAATATTAAGTCTATATTGTGTTTTTTTTTCTATATGTTTGGTCAAATTTTATGAAGATTAACTTTGACTATACTCACAACACAAGGTAATTGTGAACGAAGGGAGTATTTCGATGTTGTGAGCAATTTTCTTGATCACGGGTCCTTTTTGTTTAATATCGGCCTTTTTTCCAGTCATTTGAGTCTCTCCAATCATCTCCATCATTATAAATTATACACTAACATTGTACTCAAACTACACGGTCTCAAGCTGTACAATTTCAATCATGTTCTAACTTCCAATGTGCAATTTAAGTTGAATAATATCAAGGAAAGAATATAAATTCAAAAAATGGCAAATCTATATTTGTCGGATGTGAAAACTAAGTGAGGACGTTCTATACCGTAAGTGCATGTGCACATAATTGGGCTAATGTTTATGCATGGCTAATCTTTTAAATTTAATGTTTATTAAATGCTTTATGACTTTGAGAAGATTGAGTCATGACCGAGTGTGGACAATAAGGACGGATCCACTTTACTTCATGACGACCGCCGGTGCCAATCGGTATACAAAAGACGTGCCTACTCTGGCACGGGACGATGCTATTTAAGCATGCTCTCGTGAGAACAAATTTTGTGTATTTTACCTAGACAAAACATCATGCATAAATTCGGTTGTGTGTGGTAGTCCACTGGGCTCTCCCGCGACCGCCTTGCCGCACCACCCTCCTCAACCATCTGCCTCTGCCGGTCCACCGCCGCCGCCGACCATCCCTTTAAGGTCCGCCGCCACCAACATCAGGCAGCGGTGTTGGCAACAACGTCAGGCCATCTCCTCTTGGGGAGTGGCCAGGGATGGAGCTGCCATAGCCCATAGAGACATTGGAGTCAGCTGACCTTCGTGAAAATTAATAGAGAGAGAATATTCCATCAGATGGATGAATGCTCACAATCCGATCCTTATGATGTGAACGATACCGGAAAAGAAACATGAAATTATACTTGCACTTGAATCTCGCATAATTTCTCGATGCATTGTAATTAATATCACTTCCGCAACAAAAAAAATGTCACTTGGTTGGTGAGAAAGGACGACTAGTGAACTCGATCTCTTCAAGTAGCAATCACGGCCAAAAAACAATTGGAGTCACATAAGAAATGCTTCATTTGAAGTTTAAATTACATAGATAATCTTCCACGGCAAACTTGGTTGCACTATCTAGATAGAGATGATTGGGATTTAGGAGTATGCAAGACTTGTTGGTAGGATTGGAAGGTATCAAGAATTCCCCGGTGCCTTCTCCATACTCTCAGCCAAACTATTAACCCATGTAATTTGACGAGCCCATGATAGATTTGGATAACTCTGAGCCAATTGGCGCGGCTTTATATATCGACAGTTCGAAATCATCCGGGTAGTGCACAATTACTCAACTCTAGCAAACGAGACAGAAAGAGAAGGGCTGCACTTGAACATCATGGTCTCGTCAGCAATAGAATCACCGGTTGTGCTATACATCTGACGAATCATGTCTGATTTCTGTCCGATCCTTCCCATCAAACCGTCGAAGTGTCTGGCTAGGGGCACGGGTACCATTGAAATGAAGGTCGTAAAGAAATCATACATAAACCATCGTACATCCAGTAGTTTGGTAGAATCACTGTACCTATTGCTGCAGCGGGTAGAGTGGAAAAGGGAAACACAAAGATCCTGTAGTACCTTGGAGTATTATGGTATGGTTGATGCTTTGTTTTTTTTAAAGTTCCAGCAACTGTTGGCTTTTCGATTATTAGGAGGTAGAATATGTACATAGTGGCAAGGAGCCAAGGAGAAACCTAAAAGAAGGTCAAAGAAAGTAAAAGGAAAACAAAGATGCCCCCTTCAAGGAGTTCCCAGATTAGTCTTTCTAGTTTCTTGGCGCCAGCGTTGGCCCAAGCCTTTGCCTCTTCTTGCGAAGAGCTTAGTCAAAGATTGGACGGCTTATTCTTGAAGACTCGATTATTCCTCTCCTTCCAAAGTTCCCAACATATGAGGATGCTCAAAGATCGGATCCCCTCCCAGTTATTTGGTGTTGCTGCCTCGGCGATCATGTCCCAGATCTTAGTAACCGAGCCTCCATCCTTCCAGCCTAAGGATTTAGAGATGCACAGTTCCTCCATGAGCTGCACAATTCCCAGTTCGACCAATTACATATGGAAGAATATCAACAACAATAATGTCAAATATATAAATATGAACATTTATTTTGTTATTATTGTAGTAGTATTAAGTCTATATTGTGGTTGTTTTTTTTCTATATGTTTGGTCAAATTTTACGAAGATTAACTTTGACCAAACTCACGACACAAGGTAATTATTGACGAAGGGAGTATTTCGATGTTGTGAGCAATTTTCTTGATTATGGGTCCTTTTTGTTTAACATCGACCTTTTTTCCAGTCATTTGAGTTTCCAATCATCTCCATCATTATAAATTATACACTAACATTATACTCAAACTACACGGTCTCAAGGTGTACTATTTCAATCATGTTCCAATGTGCAATTTAAGTTGGATAATATTAAGAAAAGAATATAAAATCAAAAATTGGCAAATGTATATTTGTCGGATGTGAAAAACTAAGTGATGACGTTCTATACGGTAAGTGCATGTGCACATAATTGGGCTAATCTTTATGCTATGACTCTGAGCAGATTGAGTCATGCCTAAGTGTGGCCAATAAGGACGGATCCACTTTACTTCATGACGACCACCGGTGCCAATCGGCATACATAAGACGTGCCTACTCTGCCGTGGGATGCTATATAAGCATGCTCTCGTGAGAACAAATTTTGTGTATTTTAGCTAGACAAAACATCGTGCAGATTCGTATGCCTAAATTCGCTTGTGCGCTTGGTAGTCCACTGGGGTTGGGAAACATCAAGAATTTGGTTAGCATTAGTCGTACTTATCACTGTAACCATAGCTGGTGCAATTTGGTGATACGAAGGCGTCAACATAGCAACGTTAAACGACAGTGTATCACTTACATATGCGCAATTACACAGGCATTTTGTTGCACGTAAAACATATAGGAGCAACGAGGCATGTACACTGAAGATAGCAAATCCTTCGGAAGCTGGCTGTTGTGTGCTAATTTCCAGTTGGATAATCCGAAGACTTTGCCATCGTGTTGATCCCATGGCAGCCTCTCGATGCTTAGGGCATGAGCGATGGTTCAGCCGGCTAGCGTCTGTACGCTGCCTCCATGTCAGCAGCAAGCAAAATGAAAGACAACGTCGTCTACACCAATCTGTATACTAGGGTGTCTGTAATCACATCAATACCTACGTAGAAAAAACGCAGTACACGCCTGCACGGATATTCTGTTGTTAATAAACTAACACAGTACAATCAGTTACGTACCCCCACGACGACCTCCATACAACACGGGAAACAGCCATCGATAACAAGTGATTTATTCGGTAATGTCTTTGTTGCTAACGTGCGCTAGAATTGGTGTTTTCAGATCAACATGTTTAATGGAACTAGGTAGTTCCATGTACCTTGTTAATGTCCAAAAGAAAAATGCAACTGAACTGAAAGCTCCTATTTTGTAAGTGCATTATTTATTGAAATGTATACTTTAATTCCGTGGAGTCTGCAATGAAAGAACTTCAGACTTTAACTCAAGGTTTCACAATCAAAGCAGATTCAACAAAAAAAAGAAATACATATACTACAACGTTTCTGGATTGCCCTGCTCTATTATAAATTCTTAGGTTGCAACCAGCGTTGCAGTGACATGATCCTACACATGGCTCAAGTACCAGTTTTATCAGGCCTTAGAAAAGGACAAACCTAAGCGACCAAGTGTAATTGCACTTGAATCTTGCATAATTTCTCGATGCATTGTAATTAATATCACTTTCGCAACAAAAAAATTGTCACTTGGTTGGTGAGAAAGGACGACTAGTGAACTCGATCTCTTCAAGTAGCAACCGCGGCCAAAAAACAATTGGAGTCACATAAGAAATGCTTCATTTGAAGTTTAAGTTACATAGATAAGCTTCCACGGCGTGAAGTGGGCCTATCTCAACTGGTTGGTTCCTTGTGGTGGTCACACTTTCCTGAATTTTCCAGGAATTAACCGGCGCTATGCTTTCAGTGGTAGGTGACGTGCCCGTCAACAGCGAGGCGCCTGTGGTGACTTCATCAACCTCAAGATCTGCCGGACCGGTCTCTCGGAGGTGCTCATAGGGGTAGGGTTTGCGTGCGTACGTTCATAGGGGTGTATGTACGTGTATGTTTGTGAGCTTCTGCGTTTGTACTGTGTTTATCAAAAAAAAAGATAAGCTTCCACGGCAAACTTTGTTGCACTATCTAGATAGAGATGATTGGGATTCGGGAGTATGCAAGACTTGTTGGTAGGATTGGAAGGTATCAAGAATTCCCTGGTGTCTTCTCGATCCTCTTGGCCAAACTATTAACCCATCTAATTTGATGAGCCCATGACGGATTTGGACAACACAGAGCCACTTGGCACAAATTTATATTTCCACAGTTCCAAGTCATCTGCCCATTGCACAATTTTTCCACTCTAGCAAATGAGTCAGGAAGAGAAGGGCTGCACTTGCACATATCATGGTATCGTCAGCAATAGAATCACTGCTACCTATTGCTGCATCAAAGTGGAAATTAAACACAAGACCTTTGCCTATGCTTTGCAGCGGAAACAAATTCTAGCTGAAAGAGACTTCTTAGGCTACTAAAAATAGGAAATAAGACGAGGATGTCTTCTATGTATCTTGATCTGTCTATGTATTCTGCGTGCTTCCCGCAATTTTCTGATAATAAAAATTTACTAAGCCTTCAGATCAATATAAGATCATCTACGTACATGATCATATAGATTACATGTTTCTGCCTAAAAGCTCGCAGGAGTCGGAAACATATTACTTTGCATTTGGTACAACTAGAGCACCTTGAGGTTTTCAAGAAGTCTGCGTCACCTCATGATTTTTTTTTTTGAACGGGGTAAAAGCTTTGCCTTTTATATTGATATAGGAGAAGCAAAAACAAACAAGAAAACAAGGGGCGAAGCCTAGTCACCAACAAAGACGAAAAAAGATGTAAGATACATGGCTATGGTAAGCCAATCAAAACGGCCAACTTCTTGGCTCCAGCGAGTATCCAGTTTTTGCTCTCGCACTTGATGCGTTCCGCAACCGAAGATGGCATGGTGAACCTGTTGTTGAACACGCTTGCGTTCCGCTCCTTCCAAATTTCCCACGTGGTCAGGATAATAGCTGAGCGCATGCCCTCCCGGGAGGCGCATGGGATGTTGGCGAGGTCCTTCCAGTAGTCGAAGATGGTTGGCTTTGTGGAGTTCAGCCTTTGGATGATTTCAGGGCAGTGTAACCACAGGGAGGCTTGCGCCCAGATCCTTCGAGAGTAACGGCACTCAAAGAACATGTGCCTTCCGGTCTCGGGGTGTGCCCTGCATAGCTGGCAGACAGGTTGATGCGGCCAGCCCCTAATGGCGAGACGGTCGGAGGTCCAGAGCCGATTCTGGACGGCAAGCCATGCGAAGAAGGATCACTTTGGGGGGGCCCAATTATTCCAGACAACCGCCAAAAAAGGGGAGGGGGAGGATCCGATGAACTGGGCGGAGTAGGCGGATTTGGCTGAATAAACCCCCGAGGCAGACAAGGTCCAGGTAATGGTGTCGTCGGTGCCAGGGGTCAGCGTGATCCCCTCGATGAGATCCCAGAGGTGGATGTACTGAACTATGTGACCGTGAACTTTCGAACGGAGATGTCCGAGATCCACTTGTGATCCAGCAGTGCGTCGTGGACTTTTCTGTTCTTTCTTTTGGAGGCTTTGAAAAGGTCAGGCGCAATGGTCTTGGGTGGGAGACCGTCCAGCCAAGACAATTCCCAGAAGGAGGCCTTGCGACCGTCACCAACTGACACTCTTGTTGCAGCGTTGAATAGACTCCTATCCAGGCAATCGTTTGGCGTCTCCGTGCCCACCCAAGGTTTGTCAGGAGAAGCCCATTCATGCCATAGCCACCTTAGGCGAAGCGCCCGAGAGAATTTCTCCAAATTTAAGACGCCCAAGCCGCCAAGGGCCTTCGGCCGGCAGACTTTGTCCCAACTAACTTTGCACTTGCCACCGGTAACCTTTTCAGTGCAGTTCCAGAGCATGCCCCTACTGATCTTGTTAAAAGCCTTGAGAGTGTGCTTGTCTGCTTTGATGGCCGTAAGAAGGAAGATTGGCATGGAAGACAGAACGGACTTTACAAGTTCCATACAACCCGCTCTGTTGATGAATTTTCCTTTCCAAGGTTGTAGCTTTGATGCCGCCTTGTCAATGTAAGGTTGTAGATCCGCCCGCCGTAGTCTTCCCAAAGACAGCGGCAACCCTAGATACTTGATAGGGAATTGTTCGATTGCTGCCGGTAAATCAGTCATGATGGTAGGCAAGTCGATGTTGTCGCACCGAATGGGCGAGATGGAGCTCTTGGCAAAGTTGGTAACCAATCCGGTCGCCTCTCCGAAGCCATGTAAGGTGGACGCGAGGTTGGATATATCGTCGGCCGAGGGAACGAGGAAAATTGCCGCGTCATCAGCATACAGGGAAAGCCTCAGAGTAGCCAGGTGGTTTGGCAGGGGCTGCAGGAGTCCCTGCTTGGTTGCAAGTTGCAGAGTTCTATTGAGCGGGTCGATGCCGATGTCGAAGAGAAGAGGGGAAAGCGGATCCCCCTGTCTAAGGCCCCTTCCATGCATGATCTCCAATCCAGGGATGCCGTTGAGTAGGACTCGAGAGCTGGCCGTGGAGAAGAGGATGGAGACCCACGCCCTCCATCGTGGTGGGAATCCCCGGCGTTGCATGACGTCGAGGAGATAGTCCCATCGCATAGAGTCGAACGCCTTGGCTATATCAAGCTTGACTAGTAGAGTCGGAGAGTGGGATTGGTGCAACCGTCTTGCCGTGTTCCTGACAAACATGAAGTTGTCATGGATGCACCTCTTTTTTATGAAGGCACTTTGACAGTGAGAGACAAGATCCTTCATCTTGGGGCTTAGTCGGCTTGCCATGGCCTTGGCAATGATCTTCGGGATGATATGGATGAGGCTGATGGGGCGGAACTCAGTGATGGAGTCAGCCCCGTGCTTCTTCGGCAGCAGAACAATGTTAGCAGAGTTGATGACATGGAAACTATTAACCGATAGTTCTGAAAAGGCATCGATGACCCGCATGAGATCATGCTGAATAGTAGTCCAGCAAGATGACAGGAAAGCTGCAGGGAAGCCATCCGGTCCCGGTGCCTTGCCCCCTGGCATGTCATCGATAGCAAGCTTGATTTCCTCCATAGAAAATGGTAGGGCCAGGTCATCCAGAGCCACAATACTAGGGTTGATGGCCTCCCAATCTAAGTCGACTTGTCGAGGGGGGGGGGGGGGTTGTCCGAGGGTTTGCGAGAAGTGGTTGAAAATAGTGTCGGCTTTGTCATCGTGGCCAGTGACCCATCCGCCCCCATGCTGCAGTCGCTGGATGAGGTTCTTTCTTCTTCGTGAGTTGACCCTGAGGTGGAAAAACTTGGTGTTTGCATCGCCTTCCCGCAGGGTATTGATCCTCGAAACCTGCTTCTTCCTGGTGCGTTCAAGAACGGCCAGACCCATCACTCGCTTTTTGAGGGCAGAGCGGAGAGTTCTCTCGTTAGCAGAGAGGGCACGGTTTTCTTGCGCAATGTCTAGCTGCAGGATGACATCCAGGGCCATGATGAGCTGGAGTTTGAGGTCAGAGAATAATCCTTTGCTCCAGGCGCGAAGCTTCTTAGCTGTGAGCTTGAGCTTATGGTTGAAGACGTGAACCGGTTGAGTGTGCGTTGTGGGTTCATTCCAAGCGTTGAGGACGACGTCTTGGAATCCCGGCATCTTAATCCAGAAGTTCTCGAATTTGAAAAAGGGCGGGCGCCTAGGGCCACTTTTGCTAGATAGCATAAGGGGGCAGTGGTCCGACAGCGACGAGGAGAGAGCGGTGAGCACGTGACTTCCGAAGCCGAGTTCCCAACTTGGGTTGCAGAAGGCTCTGTCCAGCTTGACCAGAGTTGGGTTTACCCTCTCGTTGCTCCACGTAAACTTCCTATTCTGTAATTTCAGTTCCTTCAGATGACAGTTATTCAGCGTCTGCCGGAACTGTCCCATTAAACGAAAGTCCAAGTTGCAGTTGTTCTTATCCGAAGCCTGGTATATGAGATTGAAATCACCCATGATTAACCATTTGTCGTTATTAGGCGGAGCGCTAGCGATAGCCTCATCAAGGAAGGCCCTTTTGTCGACATCGGAACTGGGACCGTAGACGTTGGTGAGCTTGAAGGTGGTGCCGCAGGCTCGGATGCATACATCCGCCGAGATCAGGTGGGTTCCGATGAGAATGTTTGTCAGAGCCACATAGTTGTCATTCCAGAGAAAGAGGATCCCCCCGCGGGTTCCAGTTGCCGGCCTGTGAGCAAATGAACGGAGCTTGTAGCCCCCAATGTACGTTGCGGTTGCATGATCGATGAAGTCTAGTTTGGTTTCTTGCAGACATGCGATGTGCCAGGGGGTGCTAGCGAAGAAGTTGTGGACAGTGTCTTTGCGCGCTTGGTCGTTCAGTCCCCGGACATTCCAGTCCGCGATGTCGAGCGAAAGTTCAGACATTTCAGTAGCAGTTCTTGCGGAGACAACAGTAAACTGACCAGGTGACAAGCCCACTGGATAGAAGAAATAGAACGACGGTACAGATGGTTAAAAGGAAGCAGCCGAATTACTTACATTCATTTGCACTCATCCTCTTCAGAAGACATAGTGTAACAGTTTCATAAAACTAAAAACTACTTTTTTTTTTGAGAAACTACTGTCAAAAACTAATACTCTAAAAGACTGGAGCTCTGACGGGAATCTGTTACCAGACGACGGCCCAATCCTACGAGTGAAACCCTCACTCCTTGCTTGTGCGTCCTCCTCCTCTAGCTAGCTAGGTCTTGGCGGCGCCGAAATGAACTGCGCCGGAATGACGGCCCGCCGCCGCAGCCCGCGCCTCCACCCCCAAATCCAGGCCACCAGTGAGTTCGGCGCCGGAGTGGTGACGACCCACCGCCGCATCCGTTGCCGCCGAGGCGCCTCGCTGGCGGGGCCTTCGTGCATGCCGGACGACGACGACATGCTGCGAGAGATCGTCACCCGTCTCCCGCCGGAGCCGTCCTCCCTCCTGCGCACCTCTGCCGTCTGCAAGCGCTGGCTGGGGCTCGTCGCCGATCCTAAGTTCCACCGCCAGTTCTACGTGCACCACCGGAAGCCTCCCCTCCTCGGCGTCTTCTCGTCGACCGACGACCAAGGGATCGTATTCAACCCGAAACTATATGCGACCGCACCTTCCATCAAAACCGTCCATTTTGCTTTGCGATTCGTGCTATTTTTTGCATCAAACCCCCTCACCTTTAAAGGTTTCTTGCATCAAACCCTAATCAATATTATGGATACCTACTTAACTTTTCATCATTACCATTAATAAGTGGATATGGGAATATTTGGAGATGATTTCATTTTTTCGTTTTGTATTAACATTTGTGGATATGTGTGTTTATAGAAACATATTTTTATATTAACAAACTAACAAAGATTTTCTGAAAATGTAAACATTTGTTTTTGTATTAGCATGTATTAACATAATTTCCTTGATATGTGTATATTTGTGGATAAGTGTATATTTGGATATGTGTGTTTATGCAAACATATTTTTGTATTAACAAATTAACCAAGATTTTCTAAAAAATGTAAACATATTGTTTTGTTTGCATTTTATTGGTTAAAATTATTTTTGTTTTTTGCCTTAAATTTTATTTTGGTATTATCTCACCAAAGGGAATATTGGTTTAGGGTGATGTTAGGGTCTTTATATAAGGGGATTGTTTTGTCCATTTATTTAAGTGGAGGGTCTTTTTACACATATCACACGAACCGTCGGATTTGAAATAGACGTCTCAGATAAGCAGTGTGGTCGCATATAGTTGCGTAGTTGCATTTCCGCATCCTTGACCCTCCCAAACACATACCTCTACCTCCTATGGTCTGAAATGGATAGCATTCTTGGACTCCCTCCTCAGGTTGAAGGAGAGATGGGAGGGAAGGGAACAATTCACGGATATGAGGAGGATACTGATGTAATATTTGTAAGAGTGAATGACACTGTCTACATGGTTCAACTGGAGTCGATGCAATCCAAGAAACTTGATGGAACCTTTATCAGACGTTGTCATCCTTTCAAGAGTTTCTATACACCAGGTTTTTTGCCTTAGTCCTTACATTTAAGGGGTAGCCCATTTATGCTTCGTACATGGTTGCTTGAATGTCTTTGTAGATAGTCAAACTTAACTTTTATTTGTATTTCTTAAATGTTATCATGGTTGTATCCATTCATGGCAGATCTAAATCAAATGCCAAATGAGTAAAGAAGCATAATCAAATTTCAGCTAGTAACTTGGTAGTTTTTTTTGTAATCTCAATGCTAGTTGTATTATTTTGTCAATTTCTTGCCTCTGTTCTAATCTTGCAATTTTCACTGAATGCATCCCTACTGGAATGATTGCTTTCTTTCTCATTTGATGAAGATCCAGAAGAACTTGCTTTTCTTATCTTGAATTAGGCTCCATGTACTTTAAATCGAATGCCCAGATATTTTTTGTTGCTACTTCGTCGTGTTTTAATGTTGTCCACCTGACATGAAACGGGAACATTTTATATGAGAAAAGTTCCAGAGTCCCTTTTTTCTTATCAGGTAAACTCGTCTTTATGAGGTAGATAACTATAATACTTTCAGGAATATAGCTTTCATTTTACCACCAATATAGTTTTGTTTACTGCTGCTAGTATCAAAAGTGAGCTATAAATCAGTTGTAAAGTATGAGTACGAAAGTGAGTTGTTTGGCTCAATTATTATTTGTCAGCTCGTCTATGTAGTGGACTCAATGTTGCGTCCTTGTGTCCATTTGTCTTTTTCTTAAAACCGATAATGCCATGACTTCTTATGCTTCTTGGCACATCGAGAAAATTGCAAATAACCACCACAATTGTGCCTAGGGTTTTAAAAAACCACCATGTCTTCATTTTTAGCAAAAAACACTCTTTTTCGGTCTGACGGTCGCAAGGAACACTGATCGGACGTTTTTTGCGTCCTAATTAAAATTCTGACCAGCGGACCCCAGTGGCAGGCTTACGTGGCATGTCTATTTTATAAAAATGATCTTTATAGATTATATCTTCTGATTCCCCATCCCTTGTCAAATCCACAATGCGAGAGCTTGGCCGAGAAAGAGCTCGCTCGCCGGAGCATGCGACCTCGGGGGCAGGGGAGAGGATATTTGGGCGAGCGCGGGCGAGCAGCAGTGATCGGCCACGAGCGGCGGGCGGCGGGAGCAAGCAGCGACGAGTAGTGAGCGGTCGCGGGCGGGCAGCAGTGAGCCGCGGCGAGCGGCGGGCGGGCAGCACGGAGCAGCGAGCGGCGGGAGCGAGCAGCGGCGGCGGGCAGCAAGTAGCGGGGGTGGGCAGCACGGAGCGGCGAGCGGTGGACGGGCAGCAGGCGGCGGGAGCAGCAGCGAGCGAGCGGCGGGAGCAGCAGCGAGCGAGCGGCGGGAGCGAGCGGCGGCCGAAGCGTGGGGCAGGGCAGGCCGAGGGGCGGCGCGGGGCGCCGTGGGGCACGGTGGGACGTGGCGCGACGCCGCCGAGCCGCAGTCGCCGCCGCGTTGAGCCTGGATGCGCGACGCCGCAAGACTAGCAAGCAGACACGTGCGCTAGCGGCAGCAAGCATCAGCCAACAGCCATCGGGCAGCAAGCCAATGCAGACGCAGGTGCGCGCACGAGCAGCAACCAGCAAGCAGACGCAGGCGCGCGCGTGAGCAGCAGGTAGGCGCGGCGCAGGAGATCGCCATCGACCTCGTCGGGGCGCAGGAGCTCGCCGTGAGCCGCGGGAGCAAGCAGCGGCGAGCAGCCGCGGGCGGGTAGAAGTGAGCCACGGCGAGCGGCGGGAGCGGGAAGCGGCAGCGAGCAGCGGGAGCGAGCAGCAGCAAGCGGCAGGCAGATAGCACGGAGCGGCGGCGGGCAGCAAGTAGGAGCTCGCCGGCGTGCACGAGTATCAGGTAGGGAGCTCACTGTGGACCTCGTCGGCGTGCACGAGCAGCGACCAGGCCTCCGGCAAGCTACTCAATGACCGGTAGGAGCCTAGCAGGTCAGGTATGGGGAATCAGAAGATATAATCTATAAAGGTCTTTTTTATAAAATAGACATGCCACGTAAGCCTGCCAC
Organism: Poa annua; assembly: GCA_026929855.1. Lineage (NCBI taxonomy): Eukaryota > Viridiplantae > Streptophyta > Magnoliopsida > Poales > Poaceae > Poa > Poa annua. The sequence continues at coordinate 3,389,296 of CM049428.1, read as the reverse complement.
TGGGTCCACTGGTCAAAAATTAAATTAGGATGCAGAAAACGCCCGATCAATGTTTCTTGCGACCGTCAGACCGGAAAATAGTGTTTTTAGATAAAAAATGAAGACATGGTGTTTTTTTAAAACCCTATGCACAATTGTGGTGGCTTTTTACAATTTTCTCTGGCACATCCATTCGTGGATGATCTAAAGTAGATGTGTTGCCCGATTCATAGGATGCCTCTCTGTTCGCTGTGCTAATGTGTTGAAATGGCTCTGAAGGTAAGCAGATCTTTTGAATATAGTTTGTGAGATTTGGCATGTTTGATTATTTAAGGATTCATCCATGTGGCTTTTTTGTGATAGCAGTCCTTCAGTAATGAATGCATTTTTGTACCATCAGCAGTAATGAATGCAGATTTGGGCTCTGGGCCTTTGTTGTACCATCAACAATCCTTTTTTTGTGATAGTAATCCATCAACAATGAATGCACTTCTACCACGTCTTTTTATACCATACCGTTTCCCCGGTAATGTACTCCTCATCATGTCACATATACTTATACAATAGTGAAGTGGTAGCATCTATATATAGCAAGCAATGAGAGGGACATATATGATATAGTGAAGAGGGAACAAAAGTTTATAGAAACGAGAAGCTAACCGGCAATAGATCATGTTGTTTTTGCAATGCGTGTCTCACTTACTTAAGAATAAGAGGCATCGGAGAAACTTGATGGGGAAAACTAGGGAAAGGTATTCTTCCCGTGATCCGGCGTATTAGCTATTCTTTGATGGGACGCCTATACCTCTTGCTCCTACAAACACTTCTCCAAATTTACAGTCCTAGTGGGCCCTTATCTTCTGCTAATAAGCATCATGGACCTTGGTATCAATGACGATCATGCTTGACCTTTGTTCACCCTGGACCTTATATCTGCCTTCTCCATTGGCTCATGCCCCATCCCCACCATGAAAGCACAGACAAGAGATGAACAAGGGTTGAGGAAGGGGGTAGAGCTTAAGGCTGCAGTAAACCTAATATGCACGTGGTTTATCATAAGATCTTATCCTAATGTCCTACCTGAAGACTTCAAAGGTAGTCACAAGACAACCTTTCCAAGTACTAATTAAGTTCGACTCCTCTCCATGAAATTGAAAGACCTATCGAGTGATCATTGAAAATTTGAACCACCACTATTATTTCTTCATCTTTGGTGCACTAGTTTCGTCGTGGAAAGATGCACTTTCACACTGGCCGCATTCATCACAAAAACAAAGTAAATCAACTTGTATTGTTGGGGAATTTTTTATTTCTCCCAATTTAATAAAAAAATGCCAACATGGCTTTTCTTTATTCTTGAACTTACCATATAATTTTTTTGCCAAAGTAAATCAACTTGGCATATATATACTTCCATGCCATGTGTGTTGTTCTCCAGATGTAAATGTATAGTTCCAGACTCGCCTTTAAAAGTTTATCATAATAAAATTATGTACAAGATGTGTCTTTTGTGTGATGTTGGATGGATATATAAGATAAAGCTTTTGCAAATTGTTTATGAGGTCCACGGCCTCTCCATGGTTTGGGCCTCGCTTGGAACAACAAAGGCCCAGAGCCCAAATCTGCGAGCGTTTCGCCGCCGCCCACCTGATATGCCTCGACCCGCCGCCGCAAATCGCAGAGGAAATGGCAGCCTCGGCGCAGCGGCCGTCCGGGCGGGACATACAGGGCGGCGGAAGGGCGATCTGCGACGCCGGCGACCAAGTAGCAGTAAGTGTGTGCCTACCACGTCACAGATTCATTCGGCACTATGAGTTTGCCTATACCGTCGGAATGATTAGATACATACACTTGCTGCTTCCTGGTTCTGAAATTTTAGGGTCGTCGCTAGAGCCTAACTGCGTAAATGGCGTTTATTAAGTACGTAGCTGTCTGCCTCTGGAATAAAATCTGACCATGTTTACTTCGAACTTAGCACGCCGAATTCACTGGAACACCATAACTCTTAATGAATACTGTAAAAACAGATTCAGTTGTCACCATGTAAATTGATGGTTTGTGTCTGTGTGGCAAGTGTTACAACTTTGGTTGGTGTTTTAAACATGATTCGTCTAGGACCAGTTTGTCTTCCCGTTTTAATTCATACTAAATATAGTATTCTGAAAAGACTTTGGTTACCGCCCATGTGAACTGGGGATCAGAAATCTGCATTCCCCCTTTCTAGTCTCCTTGAGTCGGTGTCACACTACTTCTGAACGTAAGCTAAATGTTACCTTTTCTTGAAAGAGCTAACCAAGAGAATCGGCACCTTGCAACTTCACCATCACTAATCCTATGATTGCATCTATGATGAGCAAAACGGTATCACATCATGCCTCTTATGCTCTGCAGCCCTTCCCAACAATGAGGTTGGGAATTTACGATGTGTTACTATATACTATATGCTCCATCTGGCGATAATTCTTTTCTAACTTAGACAGTATTATTAATGGAACTCTGACGATACATTTTCCCCAGTCTTTTTGTTCCGCATAGAGCCAGCCTTAATCTAGTCTGTGCATACATGGAATTTATTTTACCATACAAAGTAGAATTTAATACTATTGTCTAATTTCTGAATCTAGTACATAGAGCCATCCTTCTCAAAGACTTGGCAACTGTTGAACGCCTTTTGAATTCAGAAGGCTTATGTCTTCAGGAATGGTAGAACTTGCACTTTGTACACTCATATTGCGAGCTGAATCTTCACTGAAACGAGACATAAAGGTGTAGGTCAAGTTATTAAAAACATCCTTGCAAAGTAAGTTACTGAAAAATAAAAGAACTTAGATATGTGCATTAATGTCTTACAATACTCCACTGTAGTTTTGCTTCGGTGGCATCTCCATTTCATCTAAGCCTCTCTCGAACATTTCTAGAACTTTCACTATAGTAGGGCGATAGATAGGTAATATTTGTATGCACCACAAGCCAATGAAGGTCATCTTTCTTGCCATTTCCTCAATTTCACCTGAACAATTCGCTTTTATGAACTTTTATTTTTAAGGCCATAGAGTTTTTCGGTGTACATGGCAAGAGTTTCATATTGTTTTGTATCTATGGTTGAGGTGCTATTTGTCAAAATAGTCCAATTATTTATGATGTAATGGCCATACTGTGAGGTATTATACTATAGCTTTAGTCTTTGAAAGAGTACAACACATGTTACAAAAATATGTGGGTGGAATGAATCTACACCTACTAGATTTGTTAATAATAGTAAGATACTATGTGCATGTGAAAAATATATAAGTAATCATGAATACTATTATTGCGCATCTAAAAGTACATCCTTAGCAATCAATGCACTTCTTACTGTCTTTTTATAGCATCCATGCCTATGTCTCTACCGCTATACCCTATCCAAGCCTATGTCTCCACTGCTATACCCTTGATCAAACCATATTTACAAAAATACAACTACGAAGGGGTAACAACAATAACCATGACAAGGGGAGAATATAGTCGAATGAAGAGGTAGTAGATGTGAAAAAATTAGTAGCTAAATGGCGGAAGAATGAAGTCTTTTGTTGCTACCTAAGAATAGGAGGCATTGGGGAAATTTGACGGGAAAAATTATGGAAATACATAGTTCATGGGCTCCTCCCTATTACTAGATCTATCAATCTAACGCCAACACATCTTCCTCCTGAATGCACAAGAATTTCAGCAAGCGTGGTCAGCCATTTAGGGCTTCACCTCCCGGAGGAGCAATCCCATCCAGTATTCTTCATGGTCATCCTTCCTCCCTTCTTCATTGGCCCATACCCCTTCACCACGGTGAAGGTTTGGACCTGAGACGAAAGGGACTGGGTCATGATCTGATAGAACTTGATTACTCCGCTTCGTTAAGTTGGAAGAGACAGTACATGGACATGCAGTAAATTCAAATCGTCCATCTCGCAATATAAAGTCACTGTAAGGGGCATGTACTACGATCCTCTGTTTGCTAGTATGTTTTTCAGTGGAAAACATCACATTTGCCTGGTTGGAGCCATATAGAAGTTTTGTTGAATTTCTGGGCTCAAACATATATTTTGAGTGTTTGAGTAGTAACCCAATGCATCACGTCATCTTCAGGGCCTGGTCATCTTAGGACCTTGAATGCATTGTACTCATTAAAATTTAATACAAATGTGTCACAAGAATACATATTTACTCAAGCTATACATTTCAAGTCCATGAGAATATTGACTAAATCAACATCAGATACTTCTACAAGAGGATCTCACACTCTCTAAAGTAGCTTACACAGAATCTACATCATGCAAATTGGAATGGAAATGGGTATTAGGGCAGTGAAAGCCCGACTACTACTAGCCCTGGGCCATACGCCCATAATCACACGGGTGGTGGATTCTCGAAGGTCCATCCATCCATCCATCCATCATCACTCTCCCTAGTTTGGGCTTCCATGGAACAACCAAAGCACAGAGCCCAAATCTGCGAGCGTTACACCGCCGCCCACCTGGTATGCCTCGACCGGCGGCGCCTGCGCTGCTGCATTCTGCGTTGCAGTCGTGACCTCTCCCACCGCGTAGTCGCGTTGTCTGTCACAGCCACGGGAAAATTGGCGAGCAAACGCGTGGCGGCGGTTAGGGTGGGAAATGCGGGGCTGGGGCGGGGCGATGTGGCCGGAGTAGGACAGTGCTCACCAGCGCCGTTGTCGCTTGGTTGGTCGCGAAGAGCCGCAAGTGCCAAGTAAGTCTGCGCCTCCTGCTCCTACGGTTAATTTCCTTCATTTGGCCTGCTAGATTTATGTGCCAGGTTCAGGCTAGACCTGGCAATGATACATCCTGATTCGTGAAGTTTGTACGGAAGTGTTTAGATACCTGTACATCGTGTATCTAGTTTACTTGGTTCTGTTCTCGTGTGTATGAAATCCAACAACCTCAAATTGGTGCCTCGCCATTCTCAAAGAAACGACTTAACATGTGGAAAATCATATTCCTCTTACAGACTTGTGAGTCACTAGAAAACCATTATGGTAAATGCAGCAACCACTCGAATTTACACTTGTCCACTCCATGATATTCTTGGGCTATGGTAAACTGGTAACAGAGCAGGGAAGAGCACATCTCCGGGTCACCCATGCACATATATACATCCATATATCATAAAATTTGGTTAACATCTCTTGCAAACAAAGCCAAAGGTAAAGCAACAACGCGTTAAATAGAGAGAAATATGGTATTATGAAGAAATAGCCAAATTGTCGCCCTTCAACATGTACTTGCTCCTGATGGTCCGGTCGCCTCCAGGACCGCGTGCGACACAAAATGTGTTAATATATTTTTAAAAAGTGTTAAAACTGACACAAGTTTGGTTTACTGAGTTTGACCATGTTTATAGAAGATGGTATAAAAACACTATGAAATATATTTTATGGTGTATGTATTGATATTGATTTGGTGTTGTACATGTTCATAGCCTTTTCTACAAAACTGGCCAAACTTAGAAGAGTTGGCTTGTATTTGGAACAGAGGGAGTATACAGAGAGTCAGAGACAGTATGCTACAAAAAGGTAGAAAGTACGAAATTCTCAAACTCAGCTGCTATGATTGGAAGTCGTTGACGGGCTGATCCACTGCTGCATGACGGAGTCAGGCGAGCCGTCGCTGCTCTTCTTCAGAAACACCACATCATCCCTGGTGGCACATCCTTCCTTCTCCACCATCCTCTGATGTGCCTCTCTCAGCACGTCCAACACCTCATGGATGGACGGCCGGACGTCCTGCTCCGGCTGAAGACACCTAAATGCTACCTCGGCCATGATGTCCACCGTCCTGTTCATCTCGCTCACCGAAGACCCATAACCGAGTCGCGGGTCTACAAGTTCCTCGATCTTGCAGCATTGTATCATCCGCACAGCCATGCTGGCCAGATTAACGTCAGAGCCGACACCTGAGCAACTCATGTCTACCGCTGGCCTGGAGGAGATGAGCTCGACAAGCACCACGCCGAAGCTATACACGTCGCTCTTGTCTGTGAGCTGGTAACTACGGTGGTATGTCGGGTCAACATATCCCGGTGTGCCCTGTGGTGCCATGGAGACATGGGTGGCATCAGGAGGGAACAACCGGGACAACCCAAAGTCAGCCACCTTGACATGGAACTCTTCGTCCAGAAGGATGTTGCTCGTCTTGACATCGCGATGCACAACCTGGTGCGCGTGGAGATAGGCCAGTGCAGAAGCAGCCTCGACTGCAATGGTGAGGCGGGTTGTCCATGGAAGGAGTCGCGCCTCCCTGTCACCATCATTGAGGTGGTCGGCAAGGGTGCCGTTGGGGACGAACTCGTAGGCGAGGAGAAAGTCCTGGCAACAGTTGCTCTGGGAGGAGGAGGAGGAGGTGCATCCGTAGAGCATGACTAGGTTGGGGTGGCGCAACCGCGAGAGAATGTCCACCTCGTTTGCGAACTGCTCCACGCCCTTATGGCTGTTCTTGTATAGCCGCTTCACCGCCACGACGCTCCCGTCCCGGAGAACACCTACAAAAGCACGCATCATTATCTTATTCCGGACACTGATCAAGCAATGCCTATATATATACCTTTGTAGACTGTCCCAAAACCGCCGGCACCGAGCACCCGTGTGGCTCTGAAGCCATTGGTGGCCTCGTCAAGCTCCTCGTAGGTGAATATGTGGGTAAGTGGTGAGCTGGCGAGGGTGAACTCCTCCTTCGGTGACGCTAACGACAAGCCTCGTCGGATGATGAGGTTGTCCAGTGAAGAAGATCGCTTTCTTTTCCTTCGAACATTGTGGATCATGTAGACAATGCTTAGTAGAATGAGACATAGAAGAGCGGCTGCGATTCCTGTCCATGATAGTAGTTCAATACCTAGAAGAGATCTTAATTATGGTTATCATGCTAAGTACCACGAACCAAGCTTTACTTTGTGGTGGCTGTAAAATTGTGATTACCTGTGCCAATCTTGATTCTGAAATTGCCTCTGTCTGCATATGGAAAGTTGAAATAAAACATGATCAGGATTCATGAGGTGGTACTTAGTAGCATCATTTTCAATTTTGTCTTCATTTTTCTTTATGAAGGGATAATCTCATTTTGTTACTATGTCTTCTGCATGATAAGCATACATCAACTGTTTTATCCTTTTCTGATGCAGTGCTAATAATGTGACACAACAAAGACAAAAGTAAGCTAGAGTTCAAAGAACAACTCTGTACCATACAGGAAGAATTTCAGATTTCTAGACGACTGGCCATGCACAACAAGTTGATTAGATGCCATCCTACCCATGGAAAAGGAAAGGCATCGAAGTAAATATCTAGTGAACACTAATGGGAGCTAATTAAAGGTACATGTTCTGACTACTTGTATATCAGATAAATGTTCAGTCATATTCCCTGATATTAAAGTAGCTAGATGCCTAGATCTGCTTCTGAATACTCTTAGATCAGACACATGTTCAGTCAAAATCCCTGATATTAATGGTAGAGTGAGAACTCTTGATAGAAGAAAATGTTAAATACTTCATCAGGCAAACTTAGCACATTTGACTGAACCAAAAAGCCTGGTGAGATATTCAAACTGTCCTCTAGGAAAATGATTTGTGCTTCGGGTTTGACTCTAAACTTGAGACAACCATGTATATTCAAAGGCAGACCATTGCAATGGCGCGAAAAATAGATGACGGTCAAAGAGGTAGTCTGTATCATGCTTACGGACATGACCTGCCGCCCTGCTATAGCAGCCTGCTTGACTCAGCTAGGATTATATGAAATCTAGTTTGTCTAGGAGTTCATGAACAAATTGACAGAAACACTCGCCGATCACCAGTTCACAGTTATTACCTCTGGACGAACACGGCGAACCATCACAGAAGCAGCGGAAGCTACCGTCCTCGAACCTGCACTCCCCGCCGCGGCGGCCGCACGCGCCGCAGTCTCCCAGCCTCTCCCACTCGGCGATGAACCCGTCGCCGATCAGCCTCTCGTAGTCACGCGCGTCGCCTCCCTGGTGCACCGGCACGGTCACGAAGCTGCAGTTCTCCGGCACGGCGTCGGCCACCGCGCCATCGCTCGCGTTGACGACGAAGGCCTCCATCCTCTCTGCACTGCACGACACGGGCCGCGGCGCGAGCCGGCGGGGAAGGTGCGCGGTGCAGTTGTGGACGAAGACGAGGTTGTCGTTGCTGGCGTCGATGTGGAGTGGGAAGAGGGCGATGCCCGAGGAGACGTTGAAGTCCGGGAACCGGCAGCTGGCGTTGCCGGCGAAGGTGGCCTCGACGGACACCGTTATGGAGGCGTCGGCGTAGGAGATATTGTGGACCAGGTAGAGGCGCTCCCTGAACGTCCTGCTGAGGTAGGCGCGGCCGGCGAGGTGGTCGCAGGCGAGCGCGAACGCTGGGTAGCCGCAGTGCAGCGGCTGCACGCCGATGAGCGTGAACGGGTACGTGATGTTCAGGCCCCCGCATCTCGCCGGCGCGCAGGTTGTGGCCGTGCCGTTGTCGTTGTCGTCGGCGTTGCTTGCTGCTGCAGCCGGGTGCAGCAGCGTGGAGGAGGCGAGAGGGAGTAGCAGTAGCAACGTCGCTGGATGCATTGGAGCGAGCTGGGTTCGTGCATGGACGGGCAGAGTGATGAGCGTAAGGTTTCTCAGTCTGGGCATGGAATGGTCATCATCTCTGTGCCGTAGCAGCGGCGGCGTCTCTGTGGGCACTGCCGGCTGCCGCACCTCCACCAGCTACCGCCCGGCGAAAAATCTACGGGCAAGACTTTTATGTGTATTTTATCTCTGTTTCCCCGTAGAAAACTGTCAGTCGTTAAGACAAAGTGGCTCATGGCCGTCTTCTTGTTGGTTATCTATGACTCTTCTTCAGTTGTTCCCATGATTTTCCGTTGTACCGATTCTATTCTGGTAAATCCACTTTGACTCGTGGAATTACGGGAATACACATTTTAAAACATACAAAATCAAAAATAAATTCGGGTATCTGACTAAGCCGTCATTAATTTTGATGTCTGACTAAGCCGTCATTGTGTCCACATGTGATGCGGTGTTGATGAAGAAAAGCAGTGAGAGCTCGCCCGACTCCGTCGTGAACCAGTGGATCGATCATTCAGCGATTTTTATCCATAGTAGCTAAGTTTGAGAGTTTCGTATTTTCAACTTCGTACCCTCTCCGTACAGCCCATATTTATTTGAATTCAACGTAAAGAGCAAATACCTCAAAACCATAACTACGAGACTTCAGTTTCACAAAGTCACAATGGACTACAATTTTATCAGAAAACCACCACTTTTAGAGAAAACAAACCTCTTAGAATTTAGTTAGTTTGATACAGTTTTGACAAACCAAGCCCACCAGGTGACACGTGTCAGAGAGAACTCACTGGTTTGTCCGAAATTGTGTCAACCTTAATTGTTTCATTATATTTACATTTCAATTAACATTTTCCATTTGTTCGGACTTTTAATTGCCCTTGGCTAGTCTTAAAAACTTGACATGGTATAAAAGCTTGAAATCTCGAATTCAGAATCATGACTTTCTTAGTTTATTAATATCGCTTGTAACACCCTTATGTGTCAAAATATAGGTATGTCTGATACTTCTAAGCACCTGTTGTTCTCACCAAGTCATACGTGAGAGGTGTGTTATATTGCACCTGAGAGATTTTAGTTAAGAACTACTATAGTGAAAATACACCAAAAAGTTATGTTTTTCTCATACTTTTTACGATTATGGCTCTGTGAAACTCTACGCCGATAGAAGTAGTTTTATGCAATTTTTGCTGCAATTAAAACTAAGAATAACCCGTAAACAAAAAACAAGTGTGATGTGTTTTATAGAGTTTTCCTAGGAAAACACGATTTCAATCAGGTGATACAATCCCGGGATACATGTTCACAAATATATCAACTGAAGCCACCGTCATACTGCAAGCGCCGCTACATATATAGGGTAGCAACATATACTGTTCGCCGAGCTAGCTCACGCATCACTCGTTGGTCCGCTGCAACTGCAAGCCCGATGGATCCTGCCGGCTGTCCATGTCCGCTAAGAACTGGGCAAACGCCAGGCGGGACGACCCACCGTCACTGCAAGCTGCGTCGGCGCCTTTCCTCAGGGCCGCCACCCGCGCCCTGAGCTCCCTGCCCTCCTCGGACTCCATGACAAGCCTTATTTTGCCGTCTACCTCGGCGGCCTTGACTAGCCCGTCTTGCGAGCCTGTCATCTCCACGCCGATCCTCATGTCTCCCACCATGAGCAGCTTGTTCATCTTCTGCTCGGCATACAACGGCCAGCACAACATCGGCACGCCCACCGTGACGCCCTCCAGCACCGAGTTCCAGCCGCAGTGCGTCACGAATGCCCTGGTCGCCCTATGGCGAAGCACCTCCATCTGCGGCGCCCACAGCTTGACGACGAGGCCAGATCCGTTGGTGCGCTCTGAGAACCCGTCTGGCAGGAGAGCGTCAAGGTCCGGGTCGGCTCGCGGGTCGTGGTCGATGCCGATGGGGGCTCGCACAACCCATAGGAACCGGTGGCCGGACTCCTCGAGCCCGATGGCGATCTCCCTGAGCTGCTCCCCTGAGTGGTTCCCTGCGCCGATACTCCCGAAGCACAGGAACACGACGCTGCCGTCCGGCTGGCCATCCAGCCAAGCGAGGCATTCGTGCCTTGGGTCTTCTGCGGCCTCGGCGTTGCCGAAGTTACCCACGAATGGACCGACGCAGTACACCGGAGACAACACCCTGCCGGGGACAAACATAGGGTCCCTGAGAGCAGCAAGTGTCCGAGCCTCCAGCGACTCGAACGTGTTCACCAGCGTGCCGTCGGCCTCCGGGGTCTGGCGCAGAAGGTCTACCGTCAGCTTGTACGTCTCGCTGTCCGGAGGCCCGAGCATGTCGCCGAATAAGTCTGATACCGGCATGACCGGAAGGCCAAAGAGCTCGAGAGGGGCGTCGGCTATTATCTGGGTGAAGGCCGCGAAGGTGGCGGCGCTGGCGGTGAACAAGGTGTAGCTGGGGATCCCGAGCCTCCTGGTGACACGGATGGCCTCACTGGACGCTGAGTCGACGACCACGGCATGGACGCGCGTCGGCGATGAGCGGAGGAAGCTATGGAGGCGCTCGTTGTAGCTACGCACGAGGCTGATGTAGCGGAGGAAGAACTGTGCGTCATGGGTCAGCCTTGGCGGATCCTCCTCCATGGCCGGGAGCGTGTGGAAGCTGACAGACGGCATGGAGGCGGCGACGCGGCGGACGACGGCGGCGAAGGCGATGTCCTCCTTGACGCTGGGGTCGATGAGCGCGACGGAGACAGCGTAGCCGTGCTCGAGGAGGACGCCGGCGAGATGCATCATCGGAACGAAGTGGCTCACGGCGAGGCCAGGGTACAGGACGACTGTCTTCTTCTCCATGACGCTTGACGCCTCGCCCAGGTGGACTGAAGCTTCAAGAGATGGCTGTTGGTGTGGTGGAAAACATCTGCACTTAGTTAAGTTCTCCTCGTATGGCCGGCAGATGACCGCGCAGTCGCAGCAACTGATGATTGAGACGCATCCACCCGCCGCAACCACATTTCATGGCTATTTAATGGAGAGACAATCAGACAAGAGACAAAAAATTAGATTCAAAGCACTCAGATACTTATAGGATCCCAGTGCCACACCTAGAATACTTATGGGGCAGCCATTGCAATCTCCTCATTTTTAAATATCTAAATAATATGTGTTTCTGTCTAGATTTCAACAAACTGAGACTTTATAAGAAAGGATAATCTTGTCTTATTTCAACCAAATTGAGGGATGGGGGCTGGCGAGTGAATTAAACAGATCATCTATAAACTTCAACAGATATTTGGTAATAACGACAATAAGTCCGTCTTTCTCCTTTGCACATGCTCTCTGCGCATGTGTACACAATACACAGTAATTATTGCATACTTTCCACTTCACGTCTAAAAGTACTCACTCGACGGTGGATGCACCTTTTACCATCTCTGCATTCCATCACATGTTTGAGCCTCCCGTGCTATATATGCTCTTCATCAATCCATAAACAAATGTACCATATTGAAGTGGTTAACAGCTAGTATTACAAGCAACCGGAGGAGGAAATGATAATCTAGTTTGCATAAAGGTCAAGAATCGAGATACCAAATGGTAGAAGAAGAGCCTGTAGTTTTGCGATTGTCTGTGTTAATTGCTTCGGAATAGGAGGTACCGAGGGAATTTTGCAGAAAGAACTAGGGAAAAGTATTGTTCTCATAATCTCATGCTCCAGCATGTTAACTATCCAGACAACAAACAAGTGAGCAGCTGACATAGTGGATGAGGATGAATTTGATGTAGGAGTTCCTCAATGAATATGAGTGACGGAGTCGGTGTATGTGAGCCAGAATGCTGGCGGGATGACCCGTCCGGGTCGGCCAAGGTTGAACCTCACTGCGGCAGGATTGCATCTTCCTTTGTGGCATTCACGTTGTTGAGCTGTTGTGGTGAGCAAGAAACAATATGGTGTTTGAGACTCAATCACCTGGGGCTCATTAGTACTTAAGAGTTTGAGACTCTAATGTATAAGCTTGACAGAGACTTCGTTGTGCATCCCAACACAATATGGAAAACACAAAGGACTCCAGCATGCTCATTACTGTATTAACAAGCTTATACATTACCAATTAAAGCTATTAAGTTTTGCACGTGTGGGAAATATAGAATGTCTCAAACGTGTATGTGAACTTAAAATTTGTAACTGCCTTGTGGATAGAAATGGGACAGAACTCCTCTAAGTATGTTACCCTGATGTGGTGTCACCGACATATCGGCCACTTGTATAGTGGGACTGATGTCAGAAGATCATATGCTCATGGTCAAATTTAAAAGTCAGAAAAAAAGAAAAAAATAATATGAAATTTCTGAAATAAAACTGATGACAAACAAATGGTTTTCGAATATGTGTCATGTTTCGTGATGAAATGTCATATTTGATGCTCTGTGCATAAATAACAAAATCAGTGCTCTAGAAACATATTTTTGAAATCCCATTTTAGCTAATATTCGCCTTTTTGCACGGAGTAGTAGAAATCTCATTTCACCTCGAAACTTGTCATGTATGTAGAAAAAATTACATGTTTGTTTTACAGAAAGTTAAGAATTTAATAAATGGTTTATTATTGTTTTCTAGTTTTTTTATTTATTCAACCAAAAACATAGGAGTTCGGACGCCAATGTGAACGAGTAATTATTTTATCTCTTTGGTTGTTGGAGTATTTTTCTTAATTCTGCTTTCTCACTTTCTCACTGGGCTCATAAATTGGTTGAATGGGCTCTATACTTAAAATGCTGGGCCTTCGTGATAGTCCTGGAGGGATGGCACCAAATGCTCCTAGGCTCGAACCACGGGTTTCCTTTGTAGCTAAACCGAGTTGGAGCCAGACAGTCTTGTAAAAGGGAAAACAAGTTTTTTAAAATGAAAAGGGGAAAAAAAAGGTTGAGCAGCTTAAGTAGGTACGATTTTCATCTGACACTTGTGATCAATGGTACGATTTAAATTTTTATTTTGAAACAGTAGGAGTTGATGTTCCTGCTACCAAAAATAGATTTCCGCTAGTGTCCTTTCCTTCAGAGAGTCAGAGGTAGAGGAAACACCTTTCAACAAAACAAAAAACCAAGAATCTTGGAGATCGTCGACCCATCTGAACACAGGTCGATAGATCGGATTGAGCTTTCAGTCCTTTGCACCACCACCTATACTGCTATACATGCATGCATACGTCGTTACCATGCTAGCTAGGACATAGTTTCTGAGTTTTCAGCCGACGATCGCGAGAAGACGATACTGCTTGAGTAGCTTGTAGCCGTCCATATCCCAGTTTGAGTTTGTCACACCTCGTTGGAACTCGCGGCTACGTAGGCAAACCGCACCCATTCCTCAATCGTTAATTCCGATGCCCAACTAAGCCGTGCAAGTACAAAGGGCTAGCATACATACGTACTCCATCTGACAGTACACTACATATAGGATGCCACCATTTTTATTACGAACCTTTTATGATAGCAGTAACCGTCAGATCTTATTAGTTCTGATGTGCACTGCAATTAACGTTGTTCGTTGTTCCAGTTACATAAACAGATGACGCGTGTATGACATCTCAACGTCTTGCCAGTTAATTAAGCTCGCGTGCCAACTGCACAATAGAGTGCAGCACATGCATGACTAAGATTTAAGCACATGGTTATAGTTATGAAAACAAAGTGGTCCATTCGTTCCCCAACGATGTTTCTACAGGTTACTGGCCATTATTCTTAGTGTGTTGATAATGTCAACAAATACTACTCTCTATCATCGAATTGGATTATTGGATATATCTATGGTCTACATAAGAAAGATAAATTAATGTGTGGGATACAAAAACAAGTCTTTTTCTTTTCTGTTTAGAGCAACAATGTTTCATGGTTGTGGATCTCAAAACTCTTCCCTGAAAGCTAATTTGCAGACCATGATCATAAATATGTTTCACATATCATATACCGTACTTTCTTGATAAGCCTAATTTCAAAATATCGGACTCCCAAACCACAAACTCATGCATATACATACTAAATTGAATACAAACTAATTTAGTGTCCACATATGTCGCTCTTTCTTGGAGGGGTTGCTGCATTTTTCTTATGTGAACTTAAACTTTCTGTATGTTCCCTCAAAAAAAACTTAATCTTTCTGTATGACGTCGACGTTGCATGATCTTAGTAGGTTGGGACCGTTGAGTTGCTCACATGCGTACTGAACAACAGCTTGCCAACCCCCACCTTTAAAAATAGCAGCTTATGATTGAACACTTAATTAATTGACTAGTGGTACCAGTTAAGTACTCCACTAGTACCATAGGAACATTCACATGTCCACAGGAACGAACCTAAGAGAGCGTGGTGTACGTAGATACATAATGCACCCTGACCGAGCATCTGCGCATTTCACGACTCAACATACATATTCGTTTCAATACATGAAATATTGATATATTATTGATAGCAGCACATACACGCAACAATATAATGTAAAAACAAACACAGCCACAAAAAATAGGCCTAACTGAAGCAAACAATGACTTGTAGCAGCA
Organism: Poa annua; assembly: GCA_026929855.1. NCBI lineage: Eukaryota > Viridiplantae > Streptophyta > Magnoliopsida > Poales > Poaceae > Poa > Poa annua. Next base: position 3,374,194 of record CM049428.1, on the reverse strand, counting down.
CAGAAACATCGACCATATTGGCAATACCGAAAATGCATAGCCACAACCCTGTATACCCGTGCCGTCTATCACAGCCACTCACTACTTGGAGATTCGTGCTGTAATTTTGTAAAAACGACCTTACGTTTTAACCACCTCTCATTTTTCCTACTCCCACAGGCTGCCTCCCAAGTCCCACCTCCACCCGACCTCCTTTCCTCAACCTCGTCTCCAAGTTCCTCCTACTCTCTAGCGCCCGGCCATGGTGCCACATCCACCATCCTCCTCCTCCCTCTAGCTAGGATCCGGCGCCTAGAGAAGGTCGTGGCGTCCATATGGGAGCGGCGACGGCGGCTTGGAGGTAGGCAACGTCGGCGGCGGAGGGATGCCGCGTCTGCGGGCAGGGAAGGAGGTCACGCCCGTGACCTCCCGATCCGGCCATGGAGGCGACATATCTGGCCATGAGGGGCGGATTCGAGCTCTCTGCTCTGGATTTAGATCTAGGCTTCAGGATTGATTTTTTTCCGGTTTCTTGTTTCGGATCTAATCATGTGTTTGTGATACGAATCATATCTTGTATGCTTGAAATTTTCTGGATCTTGTGCCGAATTTCTGTTGATGTGTGGATCTGAAAGGGAAGTTTATGAATTTGACAGAAAAATCAATCGATGCATGGATCTAAGAGAATTTTGCCGATCCATGGATGAATCCGAAATTGTTTTCATGCATGAATAAAAAAATTGCTTCCACATTTTTTTGAGACCTAGATGTTGATGCATATGAAGAAATCGTCCTGGAAAAAGATCACGATTTATTGTATTAGCAAACATCTTCGTGGATGATCCGGAGATTACCTTCCAAAAATGGAGATTTATTGCGTGTATATGTTGATGCTTCACGAAATTTATGCATGGAAATTAAATGTATGGGATATCTCCTTCTAAAAATGGAGATTTTTTCCTAAATTTATGCAATGTTATCATATAATGTTTGTTTCCTAATGTGAAGAAATTTATTTCCTAAATTTTTGTTCCCAAAATGCATGGGCTCTCCTTATGTGCTAATGGCAAGAAAAAAAATCCGTGAAGCATTTAATCACACATTAAACATACCGGATCCTAAGCAGCGGCCTCCTTCCCTGCTCGCCGTACCAGATAAGTGGGGAATCCCGGATTCGTGAAGTATTTTTCTACAAATATAGGGTCGTTTTTGCAAAAAACATAGCAATCGTCGGATGGGAAATGGACGTCCCAGATAAGTGGCACGGGAATACCATGGTGTGGAAAAATCGTGTTCAACTCCACGAAGAGAACAACAAAAAGAGGAGTCATCACCGTTCGCTCTCGGGTGGCCTCTTTGACAAAGCGAGGGGAAGAGAAGGAGGTGGACGGTGCCCCTGACTGTAGATGGATCTCCCCCGAGAGTCGTCCCGCATGCAGGTCCGGACATACCGTTTCTAACGATTTGTTCACTCGGCATGCATTACTTATTATGATTTTAATCGATGCGGGGGGCGGGGTATGGTCTCAATATACATATACTTCGGAAATCTGTTTCAACACTCGAAGAGCTCTTCCATATTTATCAGGTTTTGTTTGCTAGTCATGTATACCAAAGTTAACCTTGTTTTAGAGCAACCACATATATTTTATTAATCAAAAATCAAATTACATGAAGCAACATAAATAAAAACTAAAAACAGACCGAGATAAATTGATTATCCTAAATTGAAAAATAAAATATCGAAACATATAAAACAATCTCCAAGATTTCCTGTAACCATCTTAGTCAGCAGCTGTCACCCGGCCCAACTCTAGCACCGGCAAAACAGCCGCCGCCGCCGGCAGAGACGTCAAGCCTCCGCGAAAACCACCATCACCTCCACGAAATGTTAACTAATAAACAGCGTCGATTTGTATTGTTTTGACCGAGTACATGGAATTAAGCCACGATATGTTTGCTGGTTGGTCGTTGACCCATTCTGCAAGTACATTCATAGGTGTCCCCCACGTCGCGGCGCTGGTCTTCACTTTGCACATGCACATGCGTATCTACTAATCTACATGCATGCATGTTCTACCTACAACATCGTACGCGATTGAGTGTACAAATATCACTTGATAGGCTTACCTAGGATACATTCTCCACCCGTAATCTGCGAGATTAGTTTAGTTGCACTATGCCTACAAATATCCTATATAGTGATTCTACGTCTACCCAGTACCCACCAGCTGATATTCTCAACTACTTTAGCATGTTACTCTAAAACTATATACACATTGGAAAAGTCCCAGCTGGAAGTGGCGAGTACGCCGTCGCCATCTCGATTACGTCTCCTAGCCTGATCTTATTAGCAAGACATGCCGGACCGATGGCTTGGCCTGCGATGCGACCACATGCTTTGTCACACGTCATGCTCTTAATTTTCAATCAATCAATCAATTAACAAACGAACCAAAACGGCTACGTGTACACCGGGATTAATACATTTCAGCAGACGACGTGCATGCAGATTATCGGTGTCGGTCACCACGCCATATTTGATCTCGCCTTTCATTTGTTTTCTTCTTCTTCTATAGAAGACATATATTACTCAATTCTTTTTGTTATTAGTATTCAAAGATCAAGGTGCTTAGCTAGCTAGCTGTGGACTCTGCGCCAATAGATTGCAGGCATGATGGGTGACAATGACGTGCGTCATGGCTTCTAATCAAGCCGCTCTGGTTGTTAGATTAGAGGCTAGAATTTGGTTAGTTGCATGCATGTGCAATACGAGAGATAGCATGTGCGGACCAGGTGTAGGAGAAAGTGGATTCCCATCCGGACCTCTCCATTGGTCATTAGTAAGCCCAAGTACTCAATTATATTACTTCCTCCGTTTCTTAGTGTAAGATGTTTTGTTACACAGGTTGTCTAGATGCATATGAAAATGAGTAAAAATATAAATTAAACATGTCTAGATACGTTTGTGTAGATGTAAATATGGATATAAGCTAAAATATTTTATATTTAAAAATGAAGGGAGTATGTTGTATCTTTTGGGGGTGCCTGAGTGTGATCGGCGGAATATGAGAGTTTATGTGTACCCCCTGAATCCTGAGCAATAGCTACTCACCCGTGTCAATTTAGTAAATTTGGAATTCTTCAAAGGCAAGTCAGAACTCAGTAGTCAAATTTTGTAGTTTTCGAGATTTCTTAAAACTTTGTATTTTGATGTTCACCATTTATTTGAAAAACTAATTAATGTCAAATTAATTTATGAGCAAACATAAACTTACAATCAAAATCCATGATACTGCATCAAGCATTGAATGAGTATACACATATTGTCCTTGCCGTGTGACAAAAAATGGGGGCTTAATTACTAGAGCTGGTCCATGCATGATGGGTTTTCCTTATGTGGTCGACGTGACGGAGGAGTACTAGGGAAGAATACCGATCATGCATGCATGCCACTACATTAATTTTGTGAAGGAAGGAGCTGATATACCGAAATACAGCACCAATGGAATTGTGCCAACAAACATATCCATGATCTAGACTATTGAGGAGGAAGTACCAATTTGCAGTAGGTGGTCACTGTCGATGAGCAGTGGGAAGTTCGTGACATTGTATCGGTCATACTTCTTGATCGGAACCGTCTCTCTCATGCCTGAAAATGATGTGTTTCTTGCACTTGACAGCCTACAAAAACATATTACCGTATTTTTAACGAGGCAAATGTTTATTTTTTATATTGATATAGGAGAAGCAAATAAAGAGGGGCCGAGGCCAAACAAGAAACAAGACACAAAGCTATATATATTTTTTCGTATGCATATAACAAGTAAGAAAGTACATGTTACCATGTATTTGTACGCGAAAAGGGTGTATAACTTCTCAAAAAAGATTCCAAATGTAAATTGGACTGCGACATGTGAATATGTGGATTTTGATTTGTTCATGGAAATGCAGAAAACTAAGTTGGTTGAGCCAGCGAGCTTTTCACTTATAAATTAGTGATATATGCATTCATGGTTGCAGCAGATATACTAATCGCCGATGCCTCGCCGCCATGGGTGAGTTATCCTTTCCGAAGATAAAAAGACCAGCAAATGTATATATATGTGGCTTTCATTCATGCATCAAGAAATTATATAGGTGAATGGAAAATATCATTATACCACAACTATATTCCAATGTTGTTACGTTGGGAGGGGATGTTTTTGCAGTACGTGGTCAACTTCCCACGAGGAAATGAAAATCAGTGACATTGCATCCGCCTTGCTTGGAAAAAAACACGGCAATGAAGAAGAATTACAAAGTCCTGAACCATCGTTTTCATGGTTGGCAATGACATTTGTGGCAAGTGTGAGGCATTGACAAATCTGTGGCCCCGAATTAGAGTAAATAATTGCATAAATTGCCTAGTCCTATCTACAAGTGTAAACACATATCCACATTGAAAAATACAACATGTTGCAAGGACATAGTCAAATTACTCCCAATCAAATATCAGTAGCTGAAAATATAGTTCAAGGAAAAATAAAAACAGGAAAAAAGAAAGAGAGGAAGTGTGTGCCTGCAAGAAAAGGATATTATGTTTTGTCGGTACGGAGTTAGGCAGGGACTATCTTCAAGTAAACACACATATCCATATTAAAAAATAAAGGATATTGCAAGGACATAGTCAAATTACTCCCAATCAAATATCAGTAGCTGAAAATATAGTTCAAGGAAAAATAAAAACAGGGAAAAAGAAGAGAGGAAGTGTGTGTCTGTAAGAAAAGGATATCATGTTTTCTCTCAAACCAGGCTTTCGCCCCGCTTTATAAATAAAGCCACACCGTTTGAAACCGCTGCTGGGCCAGACAGCACAACGCCCAAAAGAGCTGCTGGCGCGGAGACAGCACAAAAACGCCCAAAAGAAAAGCGAAGAGAAAAAGAAAAAGAAAAAGAAGAAGAAAAATGCCGACAACGGCGGATCGACAAAGTTAGCAAGCTTCGCGCCCGCTGCGCCAACCAGAGCCCCCCCACAATGCTCCTAGTGGTCCGATGCGCAGGTACCAAACAACACCTTCAGGAAGGGATGCGACGATCACGACGCTGCTGCCAAGGGTTTCCCCTGGTACCCGACGGGGAGAGGGGGGAAACACCCGACGCCCTCCAGGAAGGACTGGTGGTACCCACAGGCGCCACCGCGTCGATGTCGGACAAGCCGACTAGGATTTCTCCTGACCCCATCACCCCAGGCGTACCGGAACACTCCACCACACCGTCCGCCACCCAGCGCCACCCGAACGCGAAGTCGCTCACAAAGTCTCACCACGGCCAAGAGCAAAGAAGCCTACACACCGAAGAGGAAGAGCCGGGACTAGGAGCCGCAGCACCGCCGACGTGCGGGAGGGACCAACCTCCACCATCACAGACGGTAACCGACCGGACGCCACAACAGGACCACACCAGGCCCGCAAGCCCGGCCGGGCCTCACCACCTGGAGAGGCCCGTGAAGCTCCCGCCGTCGCGCTGCAGAAGACACACCGTTGACGCCGCCACCCCCCATCCAAGCTGCTCTCCGTCATCGATGTATAGAGGACCGCGCCACTAAAGATTTGGTCTAGCCCGCCTAAAACCCAGATAGGCCCATAGGGCCCAGATCTGGGCTGGGGGCGACGCGCCGGACCAGCACTACAACGACCACGGCCCTGCCGCCAACGGAAGCGCCACCACGCCTTTGTCCACCCAACACACAGACAACACTGCCCGGAGCCGGACCGCCACCCGCCGAAAAGCACCGCCGCCGTCCAGGGTCCCGCGCCCCCTTTCGTACGACGGGAAAAGGCTCCAAAGCAAACGCCTTGGCACACCGCGACGCATGCGAGGATGCTGCCAGATCCAGGCCCGCCTGGCCCAACTCTGGCATGGCCGCGTTCGAATGCCCAACGAGCACCGCCGCAGCCATCACCGACGACAACAGCACGACAGTCGTCCGCCCCGATCCAGGCCCACCTGGCCCGCAGCAGGCCCAGATCAGGCCGATCGCGGACTGCTGCCGCGCACCGTCGGAGGAGCACCCCACCGTCGGGATACACCTCACCGCCGCCCGGAGCCGCTCCCCGCCCGCCAAGAGCCATCACGCCGTGACGCCTGCCGCCTGGAGGCGCGGAGGCGCGCCGCCGCGAGCCACGGCCTCCCGTGCTTGCGTCGGGACGAGGAGACGCCGCCGCCGCCGGCACCGCGCGGGCAAAGCCCGGCGGCGTTCGCCGACGGCGGCGGAGGAGGAGATGGAGGGAGGGGCACGCGGAGTCGAGGCGCGGCCGCGGCCGGCCGCCGCGGGGCGGCGCGGATGCGGGAGAGGAGGGGAAGGGGAGGACGGGCGAGAGGGGCGCGGTGGCCGGCGGCCGGCGGCGGCGGCGCGGGTTGGAGGTGGCGGCGGCTAGGGTTCGTGGGTGGGGATGAGGCGCGGGTTCGCTTCCTTCTTCACTTTTTCCTTTCTTTTGCTCGTGTGAAAATGGCGCTTCACTCATCAATTGATGTTGTTCTTTGCGGCCGGATATTATGTTTTGTCGGTTCGGAGTTAGGCAGGGGTGGGTGGGCCCCTTGATGACATACCCTGACAACTCACGACTCTTGTTCTCTACTGAGACGTCCTAATTCCAATCACATATTCCAGGTTTGACCTAGCTAGTTGGCTCGCTCAACCACCTCACGTTCATATTCAATCATCCATGACTTACAGCCTTGTAGAGATGGAAGATGACCTCTTTTTCCTCCCCTCTCCTCTATGCCACCCCATACCCAATCTAGCTACCCAATCATCAGCAAAGCTGCTCCTGTAATGGGTAGCCAAATTCTCAGGGCATATTTCAATATAATTAGTCTGATCTCGAAACTTCTTGCGCCAACTTCTGAATAACTAACAAATACTAGTAAACAAAGCTTCTGAATAATTCAGAATACATGTTGTTATATTACAACTAACTGAGGGCATATATACTCTAATAAAGTACAGCTACTTATATGCTCCATGATTAACACGTACTAGACGTAGCAATCAGGAGGCAAGGCAAGGGAAACCACAAGGAAGGTCTTCTCCTCCTGACGAGGGCGGCCATAGCATAAAGGCCGTTTCCTGAGGAGCCGGTCCATTTGAGGTGTTCTTGGAAGGTTCTCCCTCTCCCTCGTCAGGGAGTAGTTGGCGCCACCGTCGTCGTCGCTACCGTAGCTCGCTTGGATACTTGCACACGCACACGCGGTCTCAAGGATATCTATCTACTACCACCACCCTTCACAAGAAAGTGGAAGGGTTCACGAGCAGACAGAGAGAGGAGGAGGAAGAGAGATGATGGGGGGCGATCATGGTGGCGGGAAGCTGGTGAAGAGCCTGCGAGGCGCGGCGCAGAAGTACGTCGGCGTCGGCTTCTTCCTCGGCTTCTTCCTCGTCCTCCTCACATACTTCACGCTCTCGGAGCAGTTCGCCATCGCCGCACCCAACGGTGCGTTCTTGAAACTTTCATGAGCTCAATTTTGATTGCTCTGCTTTGCTACTACTATATTTCTTCTTCTTCCTTGCTTTATCGGGGCCGGCAAGCATAATTAGCCTTAAAAGCTGCGATCATTTCAGGCTGGTTCAGCCGAAAGAGCCCCTTCTTTAATTCAAGAATCTGTTTTTCAACAACCTTTTGCATGCATGTTTCATACTACTTGTGAATCGAAGAATTGGTCAAAACATGTACTAGATGTTCTTGCTTGTTCTTGGTTATCTGATGAGACAAGGACATGATCACGACATCGGTGGGACTGATGAGAATTCTGCTCGAAATTGCAGCTATCCGGACGACCTCGCCGGGGCACCCGACACCGACCGCCCCAGCGGTGGCAGAGAAGACGCCATCTCAGCTCCCCGTCAAAGGTAAACATAAATTCAACCCGTTATGCAGATCATTCTCCCCCTCGCCAACCAAATTCCCTTCTGAATTCATCAAATTTCAAGTCAAATTTCATGTTCTGATGATGTATTCGCTGTCTTGCATTGAACAGAGGAGGAAGCACCCAAGCCCAAGCCAGAGCAAGTACAGGAGCTGCCCCCACCTGTCGATGAAACTGAGGAGCTCGGCAGAACAGAAACAGAGGAGGACCGGACACCCATCGGTACTGAATTATACACTCTCTTTTTTTACTGAAAATACTGAATTATACACTTGCCCACTTCTTCCAAAATACCCGTCGATATCAAGAGAAAAGTATACCGAGAAAAGTAGACAATTTCCGATTAGATCTCTGCCCAATCAATCTGAAGAACTCACTTTGCAACTCTGCAACTTTTTGGGATAAGAGACGTTTCCACCCTCTGCTCTTTATTCTCTCGTGTTTCTTGAACTTGTGATTGTTGGTTGTAAACTGTGGACGGTTGCTATATTTATAAAATAGGGAGGAAGACTGTTTCGAGGAGAAACACTCTGCTCCGTCAGAATTCCACTGAATAAAGAAATGTGTGTAATGATGTACTGATGATGGTTCATGCCTATCTATCCATGCAGATGACGGCAGTGGCGGCGCGCCCGTGACACCGGCGGAGGAGAGCGCTCCGGCGAAGAAGCCGGCGTGCGACATCCAGGGGCCCTGGGCGTCGGACGTCTGCGACGTCTCCGCCAACGTGCGCATCCACGGCTCGGAGCGCACGGTGCTGATCCCGCCCACCATCGAGTCCGGCGGCACCAACCCCAACCCGCAGTCGTGGAAGATCGTCCCATACTCACGGAAGCACCAGTCCGGCATGAACGTGGTGACCGTGCGGGAGCTGGCCACGGCGGCCGAGGCGCCGGCCTGCGCCGTCACGTCGACGGTTCCGGCCCTGGTGATCGCCATGGGCGGGCTCACGGGCAACTACTGGCACGACTTCAGCGACATCATGATCCCGCTCTACCTCCAGGCGGTCCGCTTCGACGGCGAGGTGCAGCTGGTGGTCACCAACATCCAGAACTGGTACGTCGGCAAGTACCGCCACATCCTCGCCCGCCTGTCCCGGTACGAGCTGGTCGACATGGACAAGGACGACCAGGTGCGGTGCTTCCCGGGCGCCGTGGTCGGCATCCGCATGCACAAGGAGTTCAGCATCGACCCGGAGAAGGAGCCGCTCGGCCACTCCATGCCCGAGTTCACCAAGTTCCTCCGCACCGTCTTCGCGCTGCCCCGCGCCGCGCCCATGCGGGTGGTGGACGGGAGCGCCAAGAAGCCGAGGATGATGATCATCTCGCGGCGGCACCCGAGGAAGCTGATGAACGTGGCGGAGGTGGTGGCGCTGGCGGAGCGGCTCGGGTTCGAGGTGGTGATCGGGGACCCGCCGTTCAACGTGGACGTGGGCGACTTCGCGCGGGAGGTGAACGCCGCCGACGTGCTGCTGGGCGTGCACGGCGCCGGGCTCACCAACTCGCTGTTCCTGCCGACGGGGGCGGTGTTCATCCAGGTGGTGCCGTTCGGCAAGATGGAGCACATCGGGGAGGTGGACTTCGGGATCCCGGCCGTCGACATGGGCCTCAAGTACATGGCCTACTCCTGCGGCGTCGAGGAGAGCTCCCTGGTGGAGACGCTCGGCAGGGACCACCCGGCGGTGAAGGACCCGGAGTCGGTGCACCAGAGCGGATGGGGCAAGGTGGCCGAGTACTACCTCGGCAGGCAGGACCTCAAGCTCGACCTCCAGCGGTTCGAGCCTGTGCTGCTCAAGGCCATGGCCATGCTCAGGGAGTAGCCGCCATTGATTGGTTTCTATACTAGTAGATTAGAACAGCCCCATTTTTTTCTAATTGATTTCTGCCTATTTATTCACATTTTTTACGAGTTCTTTCAAAGAGATGGATCAGCTGCTTGATCAAAAGGTTTATACAGTATATATTTGTTCCGTTTTGTACGTACATATTTGTTCCGTCGTGATCGGTCCATTTTGAATGGTAAAATTAGAGCATAAATATCATGATTACGGGCATGCCGGGCCGTGTGTACCAAAAAAATCTAGTAATAATAAAATACAATTTCTAAGCAACCACGTAGCATTATTATTTTATTTTGACAACAAAGAAACTATGAATCCCCACAAAAAGAAAAGGAAAAAACAGAAGTAATTGGAAGAAGACGCATAAGACATAAGAGAAAGAAAATCATTAGGCCTGTTGTGCTCAAGCCCATCATAGAGACAAAGTGGGCCTTTGTGCACAACTAATGACAACTTGGGCTGGTAGGAGAAGAGTGAAGCTCTGCAGCTACGACTTATGACCAAGCGACACAACTTATGCATCTAGATAGATGTTAGATGTATCCATTTTTGGAGGTGAATCATCTAAATTTGAACGAAGGGGGTATCATATGTTTTTGAATATAATGGCTAGATAACAGTTTGTCAAAATGGCTCGTCGAAGTAAAGGAGGAGGAGGGTGGTCGGCGACAATGTCGAAGGCGGCAGTGGCGACAGAGTGATGAAAGACTCGTCCTCCATAATCCAAGAGAAGTCCTCCGGGTTATAAGGAGGTGTGCCCCATACTGCGCTCATCGTGCCGGCAAGCTGGATGGTGGAGGGTAGGTCGTCGGCGGGAAGACTCGGCTGTTGTGAGCTCATCCTAAGCACAAACTGAAGTTAGTTATGGTACTTTATTTTTTTCTTTATAAGAATTTTAATGGTTTTCCGTTTTGAACGAAATGGAACATGGGATATATACCTGCAGCGCTTTCGGTGCGCCTTCAAGTCGAAGTAAACGGAGTAGCTGGGCCAAATCTTGCTTCCATGTTTTCTCGTGTAGTGTTTCTTGATCCCTCATAGGCTAGAGAGTGTCCTCCTCGCGTCATGAAGGATGCATCCTGCTACTGGGCATTAATAGTACATTAAATGAAGATCACATGCATGTATATGTATTTTATATATTAACATCAAACCAGATATCAGTAACAAAAACATGAGCACTAATATGAGAAAAGGCAAGATAATATAGTCCCAAGCATTTGAATGGAGGAGCTATGTGTACTTTAAGGGGGGCCACTGCCCCCCCCCCCCCCCCCCAACCCCAGCATTTGGGACGGAGGGAGTATGTTTCTTCCTCCATTTGGATTTATATGACATACAACTTATGCATCTAGACACGTGTCGGATGCATCCATTTTTATAGGTGCATCAACTAAATTTGAACGAAAGGGGTATCATATGTTTTAGAATATAATGGACAGATGACAGTTTGTCAAAATGGCTCGTCGAAGTAAAGGAGGAGGAGGGTGGTCGGCAACAATGTCGAAGGCGGCAGTGGCGACAGAGGGATGAAAAACTCGTCCTCCATAATCCAGGAGAAGTCCTCCGGGTTATAAGGAGGTGCGCCCCATACTGCGCTCGTCGTGCCGGTAAGCTGGATGGTGGAGGGTAGATCGTCGGCGGGAAGACTCGGCTCTCATCCTAAGCACAAAACTGAAGTTATGGTACTTTATTTTTTCTTTGTAAGAATTCTAATGGTTTTCCGTTTTGAACGAAATGGAACATGGGATATATATAGTTGTAGCGCTTTCAGTGTGCCTTCAAGTCGAAGTAAACGAAGTAGCTATGGCCGACATAGGGCCAAGTCTTGCTTCCATGTTTTCTCGCATAGTGTTTCTCGATCCCTGATAGGCTAGAGAGGGCCCTCCTCGCGTCATGAAGGATGCATCCTAGGCATTAATAGTACATTAAATGAAGATCAAATGCATGTATATAATGCATGTATTTTATATATTAATATCAAACCAAATATCTGAAACAAAAACATGAGCACTGATATGAGAAAAAGCAAGATAATATAGTCCCGAGCATTTGAATGGAGGAGCTATGTGTACTTTAAGGGGGCCACTGCCCCCCACCCCAACCTAGCCTAAGATTTTTACAGCAAAAACCATTTTATGTTTAGTAAATATTTGTTACATATTTCATGTATTGGGTCCATATTATCTCGCGTAGTGCTTCTTGATCCCTGATAGGCTAGATAGGACCCTGCTCGCGTCATTATGGATGCATCCTGGTACCAGACAGGTCTACGCCTTCTTCGAGCTCTTGTTGTCGCCGTCACCATCGTCACTACCCTTGAGCAGGCTAGCGGGAAGTTGGTGCACTTGCCCAGGCATCTCTAGGTTCTGAAACCTGTGGAACCCCTTGGTGCAGATCCCACACATGAATGGGTGGGTGGTGGTCAATCTTCTTGGTGACAAGCCGACCACCTCTACGTCGGGATCTAATGAATATGATAAATATTATTATTACTTACCGAAAAACTGAAAAAACAATACCCCAATTAGAGGTGGATCACTCCACATTCCCGATGCTAATTGTCAAGAGATGGATGCTATAAGACCACGCCCGCAAATTGCAAGAGCTTTCATGTGTTATGTTGTTAAAACTCTAATGAGTACAAACTAAGAGAATGTAGCCAACCCACCTTACCAACCCCAACATATGTAGTGGGGTAGCTAAAGTACAACACACATATATATATATGCAATGATCTATAGTTGATAAAGTATTTGACCTATAAATTCATAGTGGTGATCTCAAGTCCTCAAGACAACCGTGGTTACAAATACGAGCAAGAAATCACCAAAAATCCATAATGTATCATCCACCGGTAAGATGTAATTATGCAGATGATTAAATAAAAACACAGGCTTTTTAACTATCTTTCGGTTGGGTTGCACCAAAGTCACTCTTTGGTTGAGTTGAAAGTGTAATGAGTGATATTTTCTATGTAATGAAGATATTTTTATGTGTTACAAATTGAATAAGTTGATGTTTTAGTGCATTGTGCAACCAACCTTTTCATGTATTGTGGCATACTGCGGTAGAAATCTGACAAAAACTCAGTAAAAACGAGTGGAGAGAAAACTCTATATTTGATGATCGAGTTTAAACCTAAGGCAATAGAGATAAATGTCCAATCATTTACAAAATGAGACCTCGCTAAAACCTTCGTCATTGACGTGGACCTTCACATCAGCAACAGGGGTGACGCCCTTTCCGACGTGACATTCTGTACTAGTGTAAATTAATCCAAAATGGGTCTGACTAACTCAAAATCTTGTACATATAAATCGATGTATCAAAACCTCTTAAATGGGCATATTATCATCCAACAATATCGTGTTTGGAGTTTGAAAGTTTCTTTCAAAATAATAATTTATCCTATTTATTTGTAAGGAAGTTTTATTAACAAACGATAAAACCTTGCAATTTTTTTTTGAAAAGGTATCTTATCCCGTTTCGTGAAGAAAAGGCCTCTTATCCCGAACTAAAAGAGCGAGCACCGAACCAGTGTCGGCGATCGAAGGAGGGTAGCACACTATGCATGAAGAAAAGGCCACTTATCCCGTTTGTGGATGCTACAAGATATTGGCCCACCAATGTCCAGCCGGGAAATCTATGTACCAGGCGCCTTTCATCGGGCGGTTGTCGACGCACCAACGCCAGCCGTCCGATGGCGATCGAACGGGCAGGGTCGCTAGCGTCTGCGTCGCGCACGTCGCGTGGCCGGCCGTTTTCCTCCTCACTCTATGACAAGTGGGTCCCACCACGATGAGATAACCTCGCCGACCCCGGTCTGTTTTCGAATCCCGTGCCCAGGCGGTTTCTCTCTCCCCCGACCTCCACGCTCTCTCCCTCTCTCCCTGCTCGCCGCGGCGGAGGCGAAATCCGTGCGCTCCGGCCATTTTCCGGCGAGTTCCTTTGTATCCTTCGCGGGAGGAGTTTCCGCCGGAGGTGAGGATCGTTTCCCCCCGCTTTTTGCTCTGTTTAACTTCAGTTTCCACCTCGCTCTGCTCGCCACGGCGGAGGAAAAATCAGTGCGCTCCGGCCATTTCCGGCGAGGTCCTTTGGATTCTGCGCGGGAGGAGTTTCAGCCGGATGTGTGGATCGTTTCCCCCCGTTTTTTTGCTCCGTATTATCTTCAGTTTGTCGCCATTTCCCCCATTCCTATCGCCCGTGTTCATATCCTCCCCGACCGCTACGTTGATCTCGCTCCGGATGTGTGGATTATTGGGTCGCTTGTTAGGTTAGGTTTACCTGGAGATTGTTCTGTTTGCCGTATAGTCCGCATCATATCAGGGGGCAGCCGGAGATGATTTTAGTGTTTAGCTGCGGTTTGGTTGTTGAATCGATCGCTGGCACTCTGTTTTCATCGGTGGATTTGCTGTCCGGCGTAGATTAGTTGATGGGATGTATTTTAATTCTCGAGCGATTTTAGTTGTCCCAGATTTATATGCTTTTTAGGGTCTCCCAGTTTGGCAGGGATGCAATATGTTTGCTTGTAGTATGAGCTTCTCCGTGCATGTTGTTGTCCTTTTTCTTCAGTACCATATGGTATGTGTTGTTCATGGTAGTAAATAGATGGTCATCTATGTGTTTTGTATGTAGTCATGGTGGTAAATAGTTGGTTTTCATGGTAGTAAATAGTATCTATTTTTTGTTCTGTTTTTTCTGTGTATATAATTGTTGTTCATGTGCACTCCATTCATATTGATTTCATGTTTTAGCTCCTCTGATTTTCTAGGGTTTGTGGTGACTGTCTTATATAACGTACAGTGGCGGACCTACAGGGTATGCCGGGTGGGCCGCGGCATCGCCCGTATTAGTATTAGTATTAGGGAAACTAGCGATCAAAGTCGTCGACCTGCTAATGGAAGATACAACCGCCTAAATCGCATGAGGCTTGCTAGGAGCAGTTAGCGCCGGCGCCTGCCTTTCCTCGATCAATCGATTTGCAGACTGCAGGTGCCCAGCAGCCGCGGACAGATCGCGTCTTGCGTAGGAGCAGTTTAGCGCCGGCTTGCGCAATGCAGTGACAGCGCATTGTGACAGTTCGCCAGTTCACCAGGCCGCCGCGATCGACAATTCGACTCAGTCCCCGTTTGGAACAAAGGAATTCCATAGTAATTTTAGAGGATAGGAATCTAATAGGAAAATTTCCTATGGTGCTGTTTGGAACAAAGGAATAGGAAACTGAGATTCTTTTGAAATTCCTATGGAATAGACTATTCCATAGGAATTTTGGAGGAAAACAAACATGAGGTCTCACCTCATGTTTTAATCTTCCTATAGCTACAATTCCCGTGCTTTTCCTGCGTGACATCCAAACGACACTTTGGAAAAATTCCTGTGGTTTTGATTACTGTAGAAATTCAGGGAACATGACACCTCAATTCCTGTGTTTTTCCTATTCCTATGTTTTTACTTCCTGTGTTCCAAACGGGGCCTTAGTGACGCCGCCAGGTAGCTCTCCCTTCATCCTTCAATGTCTTCGTCCGCCCTCCGCCGAAGTCAGTAGCTACTAGTAAGGTGGATTTATACTACGGAGTACATACAATGTTTGATCGCCAGCTAGCTGTGTAGCTGATTGGGGATTGAGTGCAATTTATCATGTTTACAACTTTTGACGTTGAGGCGCATATCAATGTGGCTGATTTTAATCTTCCTTTGTCGCCCACGTTGATAGTCGTGAATCAACAAGTATGTATTTCGCCAATATCAGGTAATTTATGAGTTTGGATATGTGATTATTGATATATGAAAGGATAAATGTCGTACTCACCTTGAAATTGGTTCTACTGGTATTGAGAGCAAGTGTTGAAGGGGTGTTTTCTGTAATGACTTAGATGATTTCTAGTCACATACATCGAGCGGGATATAATTTTGGACGTGGATGAAGATTATATAATCGAGACTTTCATGTCCTTTAGGACGTAGGCCAAACAAGTCTAACGGTTATTTCTTTTATGCATATTTTAGATTATTATTATGGGTTTTTGAGCTATTGTATGGTAATTTATGCAACTTTCGTGTTTAATCTACCAGTTACATATTATGTATTGCTTTTATATCATATTAGAATGCAAATTTAAAATGATTACTAAAATTAGCAAATTTATTTTATTAAAATAGGCAACAATTTTTATGCGGCATACCCAGCGATAAAATCCTAGGTCCGCCACTGATAACGTATAATATGATTTTTTTGAAGTTGGTGTGTTTTTCTTTCATGTACTGTAACACTGCCTTTTCTGTTTGTATATGTTTTCTAGTTGTTGTCATGGGGAGGAAACGGAAAGTCCCCGATGTCCGTGCAGATAATGTTGGGCATGGTGATAAGAAAGTTAAGCGGAACAGGGCATCGCCTACCGGCATTTGCAAGTTGTATGAAGATTTGACGGATGAGCAGATAAAAGCTGTAACTGATATGGAGTTTGAGAGTATGCTTGACATCAAATGTCCTGTTCTGCATAATGGGCTCAATGATTGGCTTGCTGGGTTATACCAGAAGGAAAGCCGTGAGTTTGTCATACCGGGTCGTGGTAGGATCCCGCTGAATGAGCGTACAGTTTTCCGCTCTCTTGGTTTGCCCATCGGCGATATAGCTGTTGTGTATGCACTAAACAGGGAGATTGAGTCTGTCATTGGTCCAATCCTTTTTCCTGATGATGGCAACACACCAAAAATATCTAGAGTATTTGAAATATTGAAATCTATGTCAACGGCTGATGATGCCTTCAAGCAGATATTCATAATGTTCATTATGTGCACTGTGATACGCCCTACCACGTGTAATAAAATCAGTAGCAGGTGTTACCATGTCATGGTGAGTACATTTTTTATCCTTTTTTTATTGCTGCTTCTTTTTCTTCTCAATTAGCATGGTAATTTGTATACATTTTTGCATTGTAACTTTCTAATTTCTGTTTGGGTACAAACTCTCAAATGTGTTGTGTATTTTGCTTTAAGTTTGTTGAGAAATTTGTATGCATATGCAATTATGGTTCAGTGTTTTGTGTTTTTACTGTGGTAACATTTTTCTTTTTCCCGTTGAATATAATATTTTTGCATAGTATGTGGTAACTTTTTTTTGTCTATTTTTTGATAGCATGGCAGATCTATATGTTTTTTTTCAGTGATGGTATTTTTGTATATTTTTTACAGGGCAACATATCAAATGTGCACAAGATGAATTGGGCTAAATTTGTGGCAGATCAGCTTCATGAAGAGCTATCGAATGGAAAGTTCAATACGGCATGTTTGTGTCTATTGACGGTACATTTTTTAACTAATCTTGATTTCTACAACTTTTGTCTTTTCTTTCTTTATTATTTTTCACTGTCATCTCTGTTTTTTTGTAGCTTTTGTATGTGGATTCCATTGATATAAGCGCTCTGGATGTTCATCTCCCTGAGGGTCGTTTTGCTGTGAACATATGGTCGAAAGAAGATATTGACACTGTTTTGGCTGCCGATGTACAAGCTGATGGTAAAACATATGGCAAACTTCAGGTATTAAATAAATAACAATTTGCTATTTTTTGTGTTATTCAGCTGCAGATTTTTTTTATTTTTTAGGTGGTAACTTATATGCTTTTGCTTTGGTAGCTTTATTGTCCATATGCTGGTAACTTATGCTCTTTGTTTTATTTGATGTGCTATACACATACATGTTAGGTGGTAACTTATATGCTTTTGTTTTGATAGCTTTATTGTCCACATGCTGGTAACTTTTGCTCTTTTGTTTTATTTGATGTGCTATTCTCATACATGTTAGGTGGTAACTTATATGCTTTTGCTTTGATAGCTTTATTGTCCACATGATGGTAACTTTTGCTCTTTTGTTTTATTTGATGTGCTATTCTCATACATGTTAGGTGGTAACTTATATGCTTTTGCTTTGATAGCTTTATTGTCCAGATGCTGGTAACTTTTGCTCTTTTGTTTTATTTGATGTGCTATTCTCATACATGTTAGGTGGTAACTTATATGCTTTTGCTTTGATAGCTTTATTGTCCACATGCTGGTAACTTTTGCTCTTTGTTTTATTTTGATGTGCTATTCTCATACATGTTAGGTGGTAACTTATATGCTTTTGCTTTGATAGCTTTATCGTCCACATGCTGGTAACTTTTGCTCTTTGTTTTATCATGGCTATCATGTTTTTGGTGCTAATTTGTTATTTTTTTGTTCACACAGCTGAAATCATCTTTTGGTTTCGGTTACTCCCTTTTTGGTGGAGTTGGTGGCTTTAATAGATGGATTGACACTTATTCCCACCCATCCTGTTCTTCGAAGGTACTAAAAACAATCTGTTTTCTCTATTTTTTTTATATGTTTATTTATGTAGTTAAATTTTTTTGTTTTAATTTTTTCAGCAAAGAAACGAAGTGTCTAATCTAATGGGCACTTTTGTGACTGGGTTAGTGGGATTGATGGGATCACTTGTTGGCAGTTGGACCCAAATGTTGCCTGAATCTTCTACTGTAATGGAAGATCAGTTTGGATCGTTTACTGATAGCTTGGTTGGTTCCAAAAGCACCCCACCTCGACCGGCTGGTAGACGTGCCGCATCTGTTGCAGTTCCATCTGCAAAAGGTCCAGTATTGGCTGCATCAGAAGGCACGAAATCCGCAGATTCCATGCCCGTCGATGGCGATGATTTTGTTAGTCCTCATAATAAATCTGGGAGGAATTTGCGTTCATCGGTGGTCGCTAGTTCAAGCAAAGCTTTTCAGTCTGATGATTTATCTGATAGCGACTCTTCTTTTTTGCTGTTGATGGCTTGGACAGTGATGATAGTAGTCCTGATGATGGTCCAGTTGATGGTGCTGATGAGTCTGATTCAGGTTCAGGCTCTGATGATGAATATGTAGTTGCTCCGAGAACGGTTGTTCAAGATCCAATTGATTCAACTGTCTCAACGCCGTCTGCAGATTTGAATTCTGGAAGAGAGGTGAATGAGGGCGCTCTCGATGATGTGGATGACTCTTTGTCATCTCATCCAAATGCAGGCTTGGATTATACCTTTTCCCCTCCTAGGAATTCTCATTCTTCTGATTTCTCGCCTATTCCGGAAGCTAGTGCAAGTGGAGCTGAGGCTAGTATCCATATTGATAAGGTCAACATGGCAGTTTCTGGCAAGGTTGCTGATTTGTTTAAAGACAATGTCATTGAACCTGCTAGGAAGAATAAATTGCAAACTATGAGGCAGAAGCACAATTTAATTGTAGGGGTTGTTGCGTCTGAGCTTATTTCAGAAGGAATTGATATTCACGCAAATTCTGATTCTGCTCTTGTTTCTCCTAAGCGGCCTGACCTCCCTCGCCCTAAGAAGATGACTCCTAAGAGGTATAATCACCATTATTGATCTGTTTTTGTTCAAGCATCTTTTTTCATGATGGGGATTGCCTTGTGCATTTATTTGGATCTTGTGTTGTTTTTAGAACTGTTAGTTTTCACATGTGCATTATTTTTTGTTTTTTTGACATGCAGGAAGCATGTCAGTAGAGTTACTCAACCTACTAGGTCATCTCCTTGTTTTTCGGCTGAGAAAAGGCCTGTTGAGGGCGGTGCAGTTTCTTCGTCAGGCCCTGTCCCTACGCTGGGTTTAGATCTATTTGCTGGTCGTAAGAACATTTCTGCAACATACAAGAGGTACAAGTTTCTGTTTATTTTTTTGTTGATTGCTTTCTGATAACTTTTTCTATTTATATCTGGTAACTTATATTATATTTAGGTGATAAATTTACTCTATGGCAATGGTAAATCTTCCAGTAATCATTTTTTAACTATTTGGTTTGGATGAGAAATCTTCTTTTGTCATCTGATATATTTTTAGTTTGTGTTTCGAGTGTGTTATATCAAGTATCATAGTGTTTTGTGTTTACGGCTTTGTGTTCACTGAAATAGCTTTCATTGTTGTGGTTTTTTTGTAGGAAGAAATCATTGAAAATGTTGGTCCAGCCTTCGAGGCCATCTCCTCGCTTTTCGGGGAAATCAAACCCCACGGTGGCTGCCACCACTTCTGTTGATGATGTTGTTGTTAGGTCAACAAGTCCTGCTCTAGATATTGTTGTTGATTCTGACATCCCAGATGCTATTCCACCCAAGCGGGTTACTTTTGCTGTCAACACTCCTCTTGCATCTCAGTCACTTGATAGTGCTCCTCTAGACACAGTCAAGCAGCCTGTTGTTGGTTCTTTAAATTGTCCACTTGGCGGTTTGACTTCTATCATTTCAGATGCTGTTCGCACCTGTGCATCCATGCCTGTTGATGACATTGGTTTGGATACGCACAAGCCGGAAACTCAGGCTCCCCCTACTGGTCTAACGGATCCTAGTGCTAGCCGCTCTTCTGTTGATAATACATTGCAAGATAAAATCGACGAGGTTGCATCAAAGAATGGTGGTATATATCCTGCGAGGTTGTTGTTTGACAATTTATTGCCTCCTATGTGGAATTTTACAAGTCAGTCTCCTGTTGCACCTTCTCCTCCCCAATCTGTCCCATCAGAAAATGTCGTTTCTGTGGGTGCCAATGCTGCTGGACCTTCTGGTTTAATGTACAATGATGAAGCTGGTACATCTTTGTCCACTGATGATGCTTCTGTTGCTGGGTGTAGTATTTTAGACGTCATCAATCCTTCAGATGAGCTCCCTCTGTCGTTTGCTATGCCTACATCAACTAGTAAGTTTTCCTAATACCTTTTGTTGTATATATTCTTTATATTTTATATTCAATCTTGTTGTATACTTTTATTTGTAACACTGTTCGATTTTTATGCGTTTTGTGTTTTTATGTTTTCATGTTTGGTAAGTCCATTGTTTAATAGATGGTAACTTTTAGTGTAACACTCTGTCTAATTTATGCATCTTTTTGTTTTTCTGTTTTCATTGCTTTTTTTTTAGATTGGCTGCATGGTAGTTAAGGTGATAACTTTTGTTTTCACAGCATGATAACTTCTGTGTTTGTTGTGTGGTAACTTCATCTGTCCCATATAAAATGTTTTGATTATTTATTTTAAGTGGTTTTATTTTAGTTTTGCACATCTTGGTTAATTGTGTTTGTGTTATGCTGTAATTTTAAGGTGGTGCAGTTTGATTTTGTCTATGTATTTTTTAGTTGGTATAGCATGATAAGTTATGTCCATATTACTTGGTAACATTTAGATGCTGCAGATTAACATTTCACTTTTGATTCTTATATGGTAAATTTATATGTTTTGGGAGTATTCTGTAATTTTTGTAATCTCATATGTGTGTTTTTGTCTTGTATATGGTTCCATCTCTTTGGGGCACTTTTTTTTGTCTTTTTTGTGCAGATTTTATTTTACCGATTGTTATCTACACACCACCATCGCTCGGAGCGACAGACTTGGACAACGTTGACGGCAACAACCTGCATTAATTTGTTTCTGGCAGGAAATATATTAACTATCGAAGATCAATTTTGAAGAATATTTTATTTATGTTCTTGCAGAACTCTTTTTAGTAGTTATATGTATGGCACTTAATGAATTATCCCCTATATGACATCTATGTTTTTTATTGTAATAATAAGCGCACCAACTCTGTTTGAATGATCGTCTTCGTGATTTTTATTATTTTCAGCGTTTTTTGTGTTTTCTGGTTGGTGTGTTTTTTCTGTTTTGTGGATTTTTTTTGTGATCAACATGTGGTTTTTGCTCAATTCCACGTGGGGGCCTTATTTTTTCATTTATTTTCATTCTCTTCTTCCTGCCCCCTTTCTTATTTTTCTTTTGCAGCTCCAAATGCTCCAGTAGCTTGTGCTAATGTAAATTCCAATGCCAATCACGCTCCTGATCTAATTTCTCTCGACGATTTGGTGTTTGAAAAGAGCGGAGTTCAAAATTATTGCAGTACAAGCAAAGCAGATTCGTCGAGGAAGACTCTTGAATCCAAAGGTATTATACATATTTTGTCTAAGTATTAGAGCTGCTCAACATTATGCCCTTTTTTTAGGTTGTTGCTTTCATGTGTAACAAGCTTTTTTGCCTCCCCTAATCTTCGTAGATGTTCAAGTTTTGTGCACTCCAGCGATGCTTATACCTCAATGCAGCTTGGATGCTCCTAGTATTACCCCAAGGTCCAGGATACGGATGGAGAGAGTTATTCAACCTTCCAAATTTTTATTGCCTCCATACTTCTGTATTAGAAGCACTGCTTATCAAGACGCATTGTACCGGAAGGTTATTATTCACACCAGAGATTGTGAGAAGTCAAAGCTTAGAAAGTATGTCTATCAGTGTGACTTTTTTTCTTTTTTCTGTGATAATATAAATGTGTTTTATTCTTTTTGTGTTGCTTTTTATTATTTTTATGCATCAGGGTGGTAACTTCTTATTGGTGTCAATGGTAAACTTAGTGTATAAGGTTTGTGTAAGTGTAGCTATGCATGTTTTTTTGGTTACATCAGGGTGGTAACTTTCAACCACATAATATCTGGTATTTTTTAGTGTTATAGGGTTTTGTTATTTGTATTTTTTTTTGCATGGTGTAGTGTTTGTGTATTTTTTCCATTTTTTACTGTTTAGTTTGACATTCCTTTTTCTTTTTGCAGCACTAGAATCCTTCAAATTGGTCCTATGTGGGTGACTGCTGGCGAACTCGCTGATAGCATGAAACCTGATGGTTTGCTATCAAGCTCTGTGGTTGAAATCGGGTTATATGTCCTTCAGCAATCTTGCAGTGAAAGGAAGGTGATTTTCCCTTGGATTGCCACATCCTATCTTCTTGATCACAAATTCAATACAAATGTTTTAAAGCTGCATTTTAGGCGAGATGAAAAGTACAAGCTAAGTCACAAAAACCTGGTATGTTGTTGTTTTGGTCTTGCTTGTGTTGTTTTTACTTTTTTTGTTTCATTCATGTTATAAATGATTTATTCATCCCCTGCCAGCTATCTTTCCATGTTCTTCAGAAGCTTGGATCAGGTCCTAAAGCTATGGGGCACTTTTACATGCTTTCGTTGAATATGGTTGCAAAAAGGTTCGAGATTCTTGATTCCCTTCGCGGCCCAGATGATGATGGTTTGATTGACCATGCTACCCATTTGATGGATGCGATCAAGGCCATGTACCTTGTCAATTATGGTGATTCCAACAAGCAGATACAAGATTATGAGTTGGTGTACATTCCCACACCAAAGCAGGATAATACGTAATTGTTTTTCTTTGTTGTGTCATAAATAAGCTTAGCTTTTGTTGCAAGGGCATCAATTTTCAGTATGTAAATTTTTTCACAACAACTTTTCTTTTTGTGACAATTGTATCGTTCTTCTCACAGGACTGATTGTGGCTTCTTTATGTTGAAGTTCATTGAATTGTGGGATGGTCGTGTGTCGCCTGCTATATCGGCTGATCAAATTCCAGCATTTAGAAAGTTGTTGACTGCTAGGTGGCTGGAGCATAAAGAGAACAAGCTTACTGAATGGAAGTCCCTTTTTGACAATCATGTTTTTTGAGGTATTTTTGCATTCCACTTTTTCTGTTTCTTTTACCTTTTTTGAAGAAAAAAAATTCCCAGTACAATGGTAAATATAGTTTTTGTCACATGGTAAATTTATTTTCAATAACATGTTAACTTTTTTTATGTTTTTGGGGGTGTTTTTTGTGTTTTGGCGTCTTGTGTTTTTTTTGCGCGGTAAACTTAGTTTCATATTATTGTGATATTTTCAGCTCATCATGGCTGGTAAGTTTTCAGTTGCAAAAATCGTTTTAACGGAAAACAATACTTGTCCAGTTTAAATGGTAAATATAGGTTTTGACCCATGATAGAATTCCTACAGTAACATGGTAACATATAGTTGGTTTGATTTTTGTTTCTTTTGACATGTTTTCTTCATGTGCGAGTGGTAATTTTTTTTGCGCCATCATGGTTTTTCCAGCTCAACATGGCTGGTAACTTTCCAGTTACAAATCTTTGTTAATCGCTATAGGCTAGGGTTCTAGCAATTCACATTCAGCCTATGTTCAAGCACACACACCACATATGGTTTGAGTAATATATTAAATTCAACCTTGTCCAATCACACAGAACATAATTTATGCGATAACTTAGCAAATAACACGATTACAAATAACGGCCGCACACCCATAGTCACTTTTTTGCGTGGTGGTGGGGGAGTGGTGTACAATCTGTCTTGACCTCCTTCAATAGCATTTCACCTTCATGTGCTGTTTCTTGGTTGCAGCCCCATCCTCTGTAGTTTATCTGGGCATTTTCGTATTGTGTGTAGTACGGATCCACAGCCGCTGCACTGCCTTGCCTTTTTTGTCGCAATATCAAGTGGATTTTTATTCGCAGTCTCGCAGGGCCTTCCTTTTGTGGTAGATCGTGGTGGGTTTCCTATTTTTTGTTGTGTTGATAAGTTACTTGCTGAACCGCTCGGCCCTTGCGCATCCATTGTGGTTTGGCGCTGGACAGGTGCGTTTGGAGCACTATACGAAGGCATGGACGACATAGTTGATGCTTCAGCTGCTGTTTCTTTTGCCTTTTGCTCCCCTCTTTTCAGATATAGAGTAAGTTCTGTTTTCATGTTTCTCATGTGCATATGAACTATACGTATTCCGTCATTTGTCATGCATGCGACCTTTGCAACTTTTCTGAAATCATCTTTCATTTTTGCCATCGCCATAACGATCCTTGCTTCTTCAAGCATTCCTTTACGTGGAGCATGAGACAGGTGGGCATCAGGGTCCATGTCTCCTAGGGCAGCTTCAGCATCCCATGTCCACCTTTTTAGTATGTAATGTTCTGGTATCTGGCGCACATTTAGATGTGACATCACTTTTAGTGCATGGCAGCATAGCATCCCGTCACGCTCAAACTTGCAGCAGTTGCATGCATAAGTCCCTATTTCTGTGTTTGCAATCACCATGTAGTTCCGGTAACCATAGTGCGGAACGGGAGCGTCTACTATGCTTAGCTCATACAAATACCCTCCCATGTACTGACAAAAGTATGACATTGACTCCCTCAGTTCCCACTGAAAACGGTTGAAAATGCCCCTGGTGTAGGTTTTAGCCATCTGTTTCTCTATTGGATTGCGAGGGCACCATAGATTGGGTTCTGTTAGAGCTGTCTCTGCCTCTGCTTTCCTCTCTGCATTCAATATCTTATCCTGCAGATCCTCGTATTGTTTTAGGAAATCAAAAATAGAGTTCTTGGGGCTTATGTATCTTTTTAGAACAGCGTTGAATCCTTCGCTTCTTGATGTGGTCTGCATGAAGGGGAAGAAGGCATGCATAAAGTATGCCGGAACCCAGCATTGCCTGTGCTTCCATATTGCGTGTAGGTCCATGTTCCCGCGTTCCCCGTACGCCTCGAGCATTGCATCCCAGTTTTCCTCGAACTCTTGTGGATTCAAGCTGCTGTTTATGCACTCGTTAAATGCCTTCTGGAGCTCAGGGTGTGTTCCCATGTATGATCCCATTTTTTCTGTTAAATTCTGCATCACATGCCATCTGCAGTTTCTGTGAATTGTTTGCTTGAAAACCTTTTTAATGGCTGATCTCATAGCAAAGTCTTGGTCTGTTATTATGCATTTGGGCGCTAGGCCATTCATTGCCTCCAGGAAGGTTTCCATCAACCACTCATAGCTTGCGGTTAGCTCATTGCGTAAGAAGGAACACCCAAATTGCACAGTCTGCCCGTAATTGTTGATTCCGATGAATGGTGCGCAAGGCATTTTGTAGATATTGGTGAGGTATGTGGCATCGAACGAGATGCAGTCCGCAAAATGTGGGTACGATCGACGGGATACACCGTCTACCCAATACATTCTCTCAACAGAATCTTCCTCATCCAGCTTGATTTTATAGAAGAAATCGTTATCTTTCTTCTTCATCTTTTGAAAGTAGGTCAAACACAGTTCCATGTCACTGACAGTGTGTTTGCGTCGGAAAGATGCTTTCAGGTTTGCTATATCCTTTTCAGTGTATGGCACATTTTCTCGTTTGCCGTGAAACCGGGACATCAGTTGCATTTGTCGACACGTTGGAATGTTGCAGGCGTGCAACATCTTGATGAACTGTTGCTCCTCTAGAGGGATGTTGCGATGTGCACGCAAGAACTTAGTCAGAGATGGTTTTTTGATTAGCTGGTGGTTGTGTTCATCGGAGGCCTGCACAACTCTGTACCAGCCATCAACCTTCTTGATGTACATGTGAGCTTGGCATCCAGTCTTTGGGATTATACTCCTCTTTCTTTTCTTCACAATTGATTGCGGGTTCTGCATGTCTTCCTTTGGTACAAATGTTTTACCTGCCTTGGTGCACACAAGATAAACTTTCTGATATTCCTTTTCAGAATTCTTCCTTGACCAAGCAATCCTTATACTGAATCCTTTCCTTAGTGAGTACTCTAGGTAGTGATCCCTGGCAGCTTTATAACTATCAAACCGCATATTCAATTCTGGTGGTCTAGGTGTCGAGTTTGCGTCAGCTGCGACTTCATCCCCATCCTGGTGGTCTGATCCACCACTGCTCACCGCATGGTCATCGATTGTTGCTCCAGTGTTGGTTGTTTTATTGTCACTCGCTGAAAAGTTTTCATGGTTATCTTCTCTTGGTTCCATTACAGGACTAGTTGTACCGTCTCCTGCACATGGTGGTAATTTTTAGTGTCAGACTGTGGTAACTTTTAGCTCTAAGTATTGGTAACTTTTATATTTAGATTCACATGGAAAACTTTTTCAAAAATATGTATGCGGTAAATAATGTTGTCTGGAGGTGGTAAGTCCTAGCTAAAACTGATGGTAATTTTTAGTTAATGTTTTTGCAAGCCATGGGAAATTGTAGATTCAAATGGAAACCTTTTTCAAAAATATGTATGCGGTAAATTATGTTGTCTGGAGGTGGTAAGTCCTAGTTAAAATTGATGGTAAATTTTAGTTAATGTTTTTGCAAGCCATGGGAAATTGTAGATTCACATGGAAAACTTTTCAAAAATATGTATGCGGTAAATAATGTTGTCTGGATGTGGTAACTTTTCAAACATGGATTTTTGTGTATGAATTTTATAGAATTTATTGTTCTCAGCCAATTTTAGGTTCATATAGGTTATGAAATGTGTAAATCGTAATATGGCATATGGTTTTTTTACCTGTATTTGAATTCGCCGTTTCGTCATTTGCGTCATCGTCTGTACCAGAAGCTTCCAAGTTGAGATCGATAACCATTGTGTTGTCCCTGTTCATAAAAACATTGTGTCAATAATAAACTGATGTGAATTATCAACTTTTTGGTCTAAAAGGCTGTTGCATATTCTGTCAAGTAATTCATGGCAAATGTACATGTATAACCTTTTGTTTTTGCACTGATTGTGATAGTATTTCTCAATCAGGTTAGTTTCTTTTTAACCAGTATGGTAACTACTCTGGTTTTGGTGGTGGTAATTTCTAGTGATTTGTGCATGTAATTTTTTTGATGTGTTCTTTCTAGTGACAGAACTTATCAGTATGCATATATCCTTTTAAATTATTTGGTAATTTTTCAAGCCTGGTAACTATTCTGTTTTTTAATGGTAATTTCTAGTAAATGCACATACATAACTTGTTTTTAATACATGGAGCTTCTAACCTCTAATGTGTGTTTTTTCAGGATTTCACACATAAACAGATCTCGCTGCCAAGTATATATCATCAAGGGGCATGAACATAATTGCAGTCTCGATTAGAAGTACACATTCATAGATAATCCAGATATGATTTACATATAGTTTTATTTTCTTTCTCTAGTCATACTACAGATCATGGATCTACCTCCAGCAGTTTTTTGATACATTTTTATTTGATGGTCAGGACATACTACAGACCATGCTGATTCTCATGGTTTTTGTTTCCCTATACATTTATTTCCCGTTTTTGTTCCCCCGTTCGTGTTGGGGAGGAGGGGGTGGCTGAGATCATGTGCCCCGTTGTGTGCGTGTTGGGGGGTGGGGTGGGGGTGGGGGGTGGGTGTGGGCTGATTTAGAGTCAGGCACTGGGGGGAGGGGGTGGGCTGATCATGTACCTTTGCCTGTTTCAAAAAGTTCTTGCAGATGCGTCCATGGCGATGCGATCTCGCCAGGAAGAAGACCGGGTGAGTCTTGTCCTTCGATGTCCTTCTCGATCGTCTTTTTTGCTGTTGTTGGTTGGATCGGTGTTTTTGTGCATGCATTTATTATGTCCGCAGCTACCGGATCGGTGTTCCGATCGTTTTGTGGTCCTGGGCCGAGCTTTTTGTTGGATTTTTCGCTCGCGTGTGGGCAGGCTGGCCGCGTGCTAGTGGTCCTGAGCCGCAAGTGGGCTAGCTAGTCCCTGATGGACGCGCGCGTCGCGCGTGTGAACAGGCTGGCCGCGCGTTCTGGATCCGGGCTGCACATGGGCTATTTTGTCGTCTTATGCGTCGAGATTCGCCCCATATATGACGCCTGATACCTAGTCCAGTCCATGTCCAGCTCAATAAATACTTATAGCGACTGCCCAAACGAGCTAGATTTGGATGATAAGAAGGTTCCTCCCGATAGTGAAGCAAGTGCCTTGTAGCACGATGTGAACGAAAGGTGACACATGTTGCTTTGCTATTCTTCTCGCCTAGCTGTATTTGTCAATTCTGATGCGCAGATAGGCAGGCAGGAAAAACATTTCTGAGATAATCCAGTTGTAAAATGTGATACGGTCAGAAGGCATGTGGAGATTTTTTTTTGATGGTCGGTGTGCCGAGATTTGAAATATTCTCTGGCCGATCCGCATGTATTCTTTGTTAAACGTATCATATACAGTTTTATAACTACATATCCCTGTTCTCCGCTTTCACACTTATTATTTAGTCACCAAAATAATGTGCAGCTAGCGTTTTGTAAAATAATTCAAGGAGGGTTTCTCGATCGAAAAATGGTCAGTTAACGGGTTTAGAAAAGAGCTAGGCAATACAGTACTGTATGAAAAGAAAATCAAAGCAAATGCAGGATCATCCTGGTATCACCAATTCACCATATATACGCCAGAAAACAGGAGATAAAGAAGCTGATCGATATCTGCATGTTGGTCAACTGAATCTGCAAGGCTGGTGGAGTATTGTTTTCTTGTGTTCCACGAGGCAGCGCAGGCCCAGCTTTAATTCCTAACTGTCTGTCCCCTTCATGTACAGCACAGCGTGGCCCTGTGTGTGCTTTGATCTCCTTATTAAGTACGACGCGCTCCTTTGCTAAGATAGGTTAGCAGAGTCAATCGCCATTTTAGTTTGGATCACGTACACTTCTTCGTTGTCCCTTCCGGCCAGTCGGTCTGTCAGCTGCGCGCCATGGATTCCACTCTGTTCATCATCGGCATCATCGGTATGCACACAAACACATGCATCAAATCTCTCTCTTTCTCCGTCCCTCTCTCTCTCACCATTGGGCTTGTTTGCATGGTGCAGGAAACATCATCTCGGTTCTGGTCTTCGTTTCTCCCATGTATGAGCTGAGCTTACAAGTTACAATGGATCATGCATGTATTTTGTTTACGTTGTTGCTTACATGCATGTATGCGTTCATGGGGCAGCCCGACGTTCTGGAGGATCGTGAGGAGCGGGTCGACGGAGGAGTTCGAGGCGGCGCCATATGTGCTCACGCTGCTCAACTCGCTGCTATGGTTCTACTACGGCGTCACCAAGCCGGACGGCCTCCTGGTCGCCACCGTCAATGGGTTCGGGGTCGTCATGGAGACCATCTACGTTGTGCTCTTCCTCGTCTACGCCGCCGATCATGCCAGGGTAAGCCCAGCAACGGACATGGTTGACAAACAGAACTTGTTAGTATTTGGTCACATGCATGTTTGGTGCAGGGGAGTAAGTTGGTCACTAAACTATTAACAAACGTGCTTTGGTCGCAGCTCTTTCATGTTAATTCTAATTCTTTTGGGACTTTCAAGACTTACTTTGTAGCCTATATTTCAGTTGAGTTATTATGCCATGGTGAATTCTAGTTATCGTAGTCTTTTAATTTGTTGCAACCTTTCGTTATATAACACGAAAGACATATAATACTTATATGTATGCACGACTGAGCCTTACTCTACAAATTATTTTTTATCAAAAAAATTATTGCAGAAGTTTACTAACAATTATCATCCTACCTTTTGCAGGTTAAAACCGCGAAGTTGGTGGCAGCTCTAGACATTGGCTTTTTTGGAATCGTGTTTGCAACCACAACATTTTTCGTTGGCGGTCTTGACATGAAAATCACGATTATTGGATTGATATGTGCTTGCCTCAACGTATTCATGTACGGCTCCCCACTGTCTGCCGTGGTAAAGTCATCACACACCCGCAATTATGTACATCATGTTTTATTTTCCTATTAAGAGGTTAGTGTTGTTGTGTATTTTGACATCTAATTTGTTTCTTATTCTTGTAGCTAACATATATAGACATGCCTTCAGATAGCATGTGGGTTGTAACTGTACTTGGCGGAAAACTAAACTAGCTTCCGTACAAACATATATAACTAAATCTGAAAAATAGTAGCATCCCTCTTTTCCAGATTTTCCCGGGTTTAGCTTTTGTCAAAATCAATTACTGTAAAGCTTCCCAAAAATATTGTAGAAATATCAACATCAACCATATAAGGAAATTTGATGTTCTAGGTTTTTTTACATACTTGATCAAATTTAACAAATTAGCTTCACTTTGACCAAAACTAAAAGACAACGTAATTTGAGAAAAATGACTTGTAGTACTAACTGTTCAGTTAGTTGTACAAATATAGAGCTACTAGATAAACACAGATTGGCATGTAAGGTGTCAGTTCTATAAGTATCATATATATGGGTGGATCGACTGTGTACTTCAACACGACATGTAAAATATATCCACCGCGATATTTATACAAATCATGCATGTGGCATGTTTAGTTGTGTATTAGTATGCCAGTGCATTCCCATTGCAAAGTCAGAAAGACACGTTCTTGTGTGAATCAATTAGTACTATACACACAGTACTATACTATAATGTCTACTATGTTAGATGAAGTACTACTATATATGCTCTACTTGAATATCTGAATATATGCGCACTTGTCAACTTGCGGTTGAAACAGAGAACGGTGATCGCCTCAAGGAGCGTGGAGTACATGCCGTTCTTCCTGTCCTTCTTCCTCTTCCTCAACGGGGGTGTCTGGGCTACGTATGCCCTACTCGACAAAGATATCTTTCTTGGGGTAAAGCTTAATTATATCTTACTTTGCTTAACTGTTTTCCGATCAAACACTGCTTAATTCGCTTGGGAAATCTTACTTCTGCAGATCCCAAATGGAATAGGCTTCTTCTTGGGGGGCATCCAGCTGGTTATCTATGCAGTCTACAAGAACTCTCAAAACAGTGATGGAGCAGCAGATGATGGATGGCAGGCTGCATCAGCTTCTCTTTTGTCCTCTGATGCAAGCAAACGTGGCGAGAACAACGTTGCCAATGGTGTTTAGCATTGGTGCATGCTGTAAATAACTATATAGTGATTGTGCAATTGTTTTGTAATTTTCTTTCATTCAATGAGACCATGCATAAAAACCGTTTGACATGTTTAATCTTGGAGTAATGCTGCATCTACTGACTAGATTTATAAAAAAAATCTTACTCACTCATGCTAGACACATCACAACACTGTAAGATATATGCAAAACCACATATAGGATCCTCCTCATCTGCTGAGATGATAATTGGGGGCTCGGACTCTCTAATCTGATGCGCTAGCTTCATCCACCGGAAATCTTGTGGGCTAAGGCTTGATAGAACTACACCTCTTCATCACCACTTCACCAGCAACATCAACTTCAAGATTTTCAAATCCTTGGATGATTCCCAAATCAAGTTTGTCGGCCCAGTGGGAACTGGGGTATGGAGAGCCCACTCCCCCCAGGCCCCGCACGCTGGCCAGTCAGACGAAACGACTAAGTACCAGGCCTCGCCGCCTGGCGGGACCCTCGAGAGGCAACTCCCCTCGAGGGTCTGAAGAGGAAACGAGGGCCTCAAGGGGTCCCTCGCTTCAGGAGACCCTCTTGAGGCGCCAGCGCGCCTCGAGGGAAGTCAACAGAAGTCCCCCCACAGGCCTCCCCAGGCCTGAGGGGAAACGTCGCGGTCAAGAAAGTACGGCGGGGCACACATGGCCTCTGCCACGACCACGTGGTGACATAAGCACCCCCTTTTGCCGTTTTGGTGATAAAGAAGTCAATAAAGTTGCGATGCCTGCCGCAGAGCTGCCAGGACCTTCCACTCCGGTGATAAAGCAGGTGGACGGCGCAACCCTCCAAAGAGAACGTCATCGTGGGCTCCACCTCAGAGACTATCTCCCCTGCAGCAGTACTGCGCGGTCGGATGCTGGTCGGCCACCGCGCCCACCTTTATCAGCAATGGACCGCGTCCATGGACGAACGGGCCGCGGTGGACTCCTGCTCCACCATGCCTCTGCCATGACCCTGAAGGCCAAGCAGAAGGAGAGCGCCGGAGGCGCCTATAAAAGGGACAAGACTTTCATCGTAGCGGAGGTCGGCCATTTTGCTTGCAACAACACTTGTAAACCCTAGCAATCCCAAGTAGGATAGCCACTAGCCTGAGGAGGAAGAAGGTCATCACTTCCCTCCCCAGGCAAGAACTTCCTCGAGGGGGCCCTCGGCAAGCCCGGTTGTACTGTAATCTCCATAATTCAATACAGACAAGCAGGAGTAGCGGTCTTACCTCCTCACGAGGGCCGTGAACCTGGGTACAGGCTGGTGTCTTTCTCTGCAGTGGGTGCTTCGTCTTCAGGTCCGGCGAGCAGCGTCGCCGTGCCCCTCGAGGGTCTTGACCTCCGTGTTCAATCCCCTTCACGAACTACACTTCAGGAAGTGACTACCCCTTGTTCTAGAGAGTCATAACCCGACAATTGGCGCGCCAGGTAAGGGATTGAGGCGCGTCAACGACTTTCGAGCCGCCTCCGCGCCATGGCGAATACCCGCGCAACCCGCACCGCCCGCGTCAACCGACGCACTCCTGGAGGAGCGCGCGCCCCGCCAGGCGCCACGGCCACTCGCGCTCGACGGGGCTGACCCCGCCATGAAGAGCGCGCCCCTCGGGCCCACATGCGGAGGAGCCCGAGCGCAACTCCGAGCACCAGGAGGACGCGCAGTCGTCGCACCCGACGTGGCGCCTGATCGGTTCCGGCCCAGGAAGGACGGACCCCGCGCCCCACACCGCGCTGCTGATGGCGCAGGAGCTTCTTCGCTACCAGCCCACCGCTGAGGCACACGAACACTGGCTGGAGCGCCTCAACCACCTCGTCAGTATCGCCACGACGCGCCCCGCTCCGTCCCAGTCCAACGTGCACGCCTCTCTCGCGGGCACGGTCGCAACAAACGCGCCTCCGCCCCCGCCAGGACCTCCACCGGCTGCGACGCAGAGGGCTGCCTCGCACGCGTCTTCGCCGCACGATTGCCTGATCGTGCAGCGTACCGCGCCCAACGCTCGCATGGGGATGGAGCTCCAGCGCAACCGCCAGAACATGCTCGTGGAGGAGATCGGCTAGGCGGGCCAGCAGAACCGCGGCGCACTGCAAAACAGGGTCGCCACGTACGCCTCGGGCTGCATGGAGTTCACCCGCTCCTTGCGTCGCGTGGTCTGGCCCCCGAAGTTCAGGCCGGCTCTCCCTAAGGGCTACAACGGCTCCAGCAACCCCATCGAGTTCCTGCAGCTCTAGACCACCTCTATCCAAACTGCAGGTGGAGACGACAAGGTCATGGCCAACTGGTTCTTTCACGCGCTTCGCGATTCTGCGCTGTCGTGGCTCCTGAACCTCTCGGAGGACTCCGTGAACTCTTGGGAGGAGCTTTGCAAGCAGTTCGTCTCCAACTTCAAGGGAACATACGAGCGCGCCCTCACCCACAACGACCTGCGCGCTGTGGCGCAGAAGAAGGATGAGACGCTTCGCAAGTACATCCAGCGCTTCAGCCAAGTGCGTAACAAGATCCCGAACATCTCTGATACCCAGGTCTTCGCCGCCTTCCGCGAGGGAGCCACGAACAGCAGGATGCTCGAGAAGCTGGGCATCCACGACAATCTCACCTCTGTGGTGAAGCTGTTTGACCTGGCGGACAAGTGCGCCAAGGCTGAAGAGGGACTCCTCTTCGTCAAGATGTCCTCGAGAGGGACGAGCACGCTGAGGGATCTAGGAGCCAGAAGAAGAAGGAGGAGCCAAAACGCAAGGCCACCGCGGTTCTCGCGGCAGAGCCTGACGCGAAGGGCACCCGCAGGGACTCCCCTAAGCCTGGAGAGAGGAAGGATGACCACCGCCCATTCTGCATCTACCACAACAGGCGCGGTCACTCTACAAAATCCTGCTTCGACCTCAGAAGGTTGAGAAAGGAGCGCGAGGAAGCAGAAGGCAGTGGCGGCCGTGGCCGAGGCCGTGGCTACCGTGGGAGTGGACGCAAGTGCGGCTACCAGAAGCCATCGGGCAACCAGGCCAATACCGCGGAGAAAAACGGCAACCTCCCCGTCGAGGAGGACGATGGCTACCAAGCCCCAAGAGGCGCCATTGCCTGCATCCTCGGGGGGGGGGGGGGGGGGACAGGCGCCAAAATCGAACAATCAGTTCAAGCAGTTCGCCCGCGAGCTTAACGCCGCCCTCCCAAGCACTGAGATCTCCAGACCCCTCAAGTGGTCGCAGTACACCATCGCCTTCGACGCTCAGGACCACCCCAAGTCCACCAAGACTGTTGGAACCCTCCCGCTGGTCTGCAGCCCCACCATCGACAACGTCGCTGTCTCCAAGACACTCATTGACGGTGGAGCAGGCATGAATGTCATCTCCACAGATACGTTCGAAGCGCTTCAGGTGCCTTACGAGCGGCTCATGCCCTCCAGGCCCTTCACAGGGGTCACCAGCGGCTCGATCGAGCCTCTGGGCCAGGTCAGGCTTGTCGTCACCTTCGGAAGCAAGGAGAATTACCGCACCAAGCACATCGACTTCGATGTTGCGCACATCGGCCTGCCGTACAATGCCATCCTCGGTTACCCCGCGCTCGCGAAATTGATGGCCGTCACGCATCATGCTTACAACATAGTCAAGATTCCCGGCAGCGTATGCACAATCACCATCCGTGGACATGTCCTGGATGCCACCCGCGCTGTCGAGACGGCCTACAAGGCTGCGGCCATGGAATTCCCCGCGGACGGGGACCTAGAGCCTCTCGAGAGGCCCAAGAAGAAGAAGCAGTTGTTCTCACAAGAGCCAGCCGCCACAAAGAAGGTCTCTCTAAGCTCCAGCAGCTCGGGGGCTGAAGGCTCGGGGGCTAGCGTCACCATTGGCGCCGCGCTGCCTCCCAAATAGGAAAGCGCGCTCATCGCCTTCCTCCAGGCAAACTCTGACATGTTCGCATGGACTCCGTCAGACATGTCTGGTGTACCGAGTGAGGTGATCGAGCACCACTTGGCCGTGTGTCCAAACGCGCGCCCCGTCAAGCAAAAAGCAAGAAAACAAGCCCCCGAGAAGCAAGCATTCATCATCAAGGAGGTCGAGAAGCTCCAAGCGGCAAAAGTCGTTCGCGAAGTCGCGCATCCCACTTGGCTCTCCAACGGTGTGGTAGTCCCAAAGCCCGCCGGAGGAGGCCGCCTCTGCATCGACTACACCGACGTAAACAAGGCATGCCCCAAGGACCCTTACCCCATGCCAAGAATCGACCTCCTCTGCTTCCTCGATGCGTTCTCTGGTTATCATCAGATAAAAATGGCTAAGGAGGACGAGGAGAAAACGGCTTTCCTCACCCCTTGCGGTGTGTACTGCTACGTTTGCATGCCCTTCGGCCTAAAAAATGCCGGAGCCACCTTCCAAAGGCTGATGAGGATAGCACTTGGCGAGCAAATGGGGAGAAACGCCGAGGCATATGTCGATGACATCGTCGTAAAATCCCGAGAAGGAGACACTCTCCTCGGGGACCTTGAAGAGACTTTCGCCAACCTGCGCAAGGTGAACATCAAGCTCAACCCCACCAAGTGCGTCTTCGGAGTGCCTTCAGGCAAACTGCTTGGTTTCCACGTGTCCCACAGAGGCATAGAGGCAAACCCTGACAAAATCAAGGCAATAGAGGACATGCAACCTTCACGCAGGCTCAAGGACATGCAACGCCTAGCAGGATGCATGGCCAGCTTGGGTAGATTCCTCTCCAAGTTCGGCGAAATAGCCCTGCCCTTCTTCAAGATCATGAAAAGAACGGGCACTTTCAAGTGGACCCCCGAAGCTGAAAAAGCATTTGAGGACTTGAAGAAGTACCTGGCCAGCCCACCAGTAATGGTCGCCCCAAGGTCAGGCGAGCACCTGAAGCTGTACCTATCAGATACTCCACAGACAGCCAGTGTCGTCCTTGTGGTAGAGAGGGAAGAGCCAGTACTCCAAAAGAAGAGTGCAACCACTCCAAAGGAAAAGCCTCCTGGTCAGGAGCTCGACGAGAGGCCCGCTCCAAGTCAACTGCTGCAAGAAGATCCCGCCAGGGAGCCTGTCAAGTCTCTTAAGGCCAACCCTCCCGAGGCCCATGACAAGCCCCTTGAGGCAAACTCCCTCGAGGGCCAGGTCATGCCCCCAGACGCTAACCCCCTTGAGGGCCTAGCGAAGCCCCTTCAGGCAGAGGACACCGAGGCTACACAGACTACCCTTATCGAACATCCAGTCTACTTCGTCAGCACAGTACTACGCGATGCTCGCGAGCGGTATACGATGCAGCATAAGCTCCTCCTCGCACTCCTCATCGCCTCAATAAAGCTGTGACACTACTTCCATGGACACCCCATCACTGTGGTCACCTATTTTCCCCTGGAACAAATCCTGCGCAACCCAAATGCCACAGATCGTGTTGCAGGATGCAATATTGAGCTACAGCCATTCAATTTGCGCTTCGATACCACATGGGTAATCAAAGGAAGAGCACTGGCAGACTTTGTCGCCAAATGGACTGACCCAACCCCTGAAGAGCCCTTGGGAGAAGAACAAGAGCCCTTTGGAGACAAAATGCCCAGCCACTGAACCATGAAATTCGACGGAGCTTTCGCTTGTCGCCACGGTGGGGCTGGCGTGGTCCTTATCTCACCAAAGGGCGACAAGCTGTATTATGTGGTCCAGTTGTGCTTCGGAATCGAGAAGATCTCCAACAATATAGCTGAGTACGAAGGCCTGCTTGCTGGCCTACGCGCCGCAATCGCCCTAGGCATCAAACAGTTACTCATCAAGGGCGACTCCCAGCTGCTTGTCAACTTCTCCAACAAAAGTTATAAGCCTAAGGACGACCACATGGCCGCATACCTTGAAGAGGTCCGTAGGCTTGAGAAGCACTTCAGGGGAATGGAGCTCATGCACATCCCAAGAAAGGAGAACCAAGAGGCTGATAACATCGCCAAGCGCGCATCAAAGAGGCAAGCTCAGCCGCCGGGCGTCTTTGAAGAAAGGCTCGTCAAAGCATCCATAGAGCAGCCTCAAGAGGCCAGGCCCGCAAGCACAAACGAAGCACTCCCCCCACCACCGGCAAACGGGGCGCCAGACTGTGGGCCCCCAACAGGGGAGCGTTTGTTGCTCACAGCGGTGCATCAAGAAGTAGGATGGATCGACGAGATCAAAGACTACCTCGACAGAGGGATCCTTCCTGAGGAAGATGTTGAAGCGGAGCGAATCGCCCGCCAAGCAAAATCTTACAAAATCCTAGAAGGAAATCTCTACCGCAAGCGCCCAAACGGCACCACGCTCAAATGCGTCCCTCCTGAAGAAGGCAAACTGCTGATCAAGGACATCCACATCGGGGAATGCGGCCACCATTCGTGCGCCCGCACCCTCGCGGGTAAAGTCTTCAGGAGCGGCTTCTACTGGCCTCAAGCACTTCAGGTTGCAGTGGACGTCGTCCAAGCATGTGAAGCCTGCCAATTCCACGCCAAGCAAATCCACCAACCTGCGCTGGGGCTACAAACCATTCCGCTCTCCTGGCCATTTGCGGTCTGGGGGCTGGACATCCTGGGACATTTCCCAACAGCGCAGGGCGGATATCGCTACCTCTTCGTGGCCATTGATAAGTTCACTAAGTGGCCTGAAGTGGAGGCGACGCGCACAATCACAGAAGGGAGTCATAACCCGACAAAGTTGGTCTTCTTGGCACTATCCTCGGACTTATAAAGCACACATGAAAGCCGAGATAACTTCGAAGGACCACAAAGAAATATCCCATATTATATTCAAAGTTGGCATGGATCTCAACATTAGTATTTCAAATAATAGGAGCAATAATAAGAATTGGGCTTTCAAGTAATGAATGGTTGCTAAGAAGGTTAGACCCTCTTTGGAATCGGAAATTGCAGAGATAGGAAATTTTTCTATATGACCATCTAGAACAAACAAAATGATTTTCAAAGAATCTGATAAAATAGCAAAGGCACCAACATGAAGTTTAGTGAATCTAACATGACATTTTCACATCATGAAAGAAAAAAATGTCATGAATGATAGGAAATAAAACAATGAACAAAAGAAAGATCAATATAACACGGACGAGGGATTTTACGCGGAAAACCCGCCAGTCATCATATGTTCACTATGATCAGGTGAGTTTACAAACGCCGGGGATTTACAACTTTCTACTTATCCCAAACTGGCGGCTTAGAAGATGTATATGGTGGCATAACCCTAGGTCGGTTGTAGTCCGACCCAGAAACGACTCGTACCGTACTGACTCGGCCCAAGGCTCCCGGAGACGGGCACTCGCTTCGCTCATCGGAAGTTTGCTTTTATCTTTATGAATTTGGATCACCACAAAACAACAACAAAATGTATTTTGTATTGATATTATATCTCTGGAAAACTAATAAGTATGTGACATCCAAGACATATTCAATATAATTACTGATAAGGATCACTCCGATGATCCCTTGAGTTCTGCCCGATTTAACCATCGAGATAACTATTCTCCCAACCACGTGGCAATCCACACAACCAAAAGAATTTAGATAGATTTAAACGTGAACACCACATCTCACGCCAAACACGACAACCCTTGACAGATCCAAAAATCTTCGCGCACCCACAATAACCCTTCACCGGTAAGCTAACGGGCCGAGCCCGGGCTGGCCCGCGTGCCGCAGCTCGACTTTAGGCACGACAAGGTCGGCACGTATAGGGCCCGCCGACACGGTAGGCACGGCCCGTTAGGCAAGTTTCGTCTCTTTTCTTTTCTTTTTTCTGATTTTTATCCTATAAAATAAGTAAAAGTAGGTAATAAAAAAGTAAACAAATGCTAATCGTGTCGTGCCGGCCTGGCCCGCGTGCTTTGATTCGAGTAGCGGCCTGGGCACTAACGGGATCGTGCCGTGCCTTGATCCATTTAGTACCGTCCCGTGCCGTGATCGTGTCATGACAAAAAGGTGCGTACTTCGGATCGGCCCATTTGTCCCGGCCTGTTTGGCTAGCTAGCTATAGTGAAGAGTATGGCAAGTGTTGAGGACATTGGGGATATCCGAGTTTCTGAATGAGAGATTATGTAGCGTTAGGGTTGAACGAATCCGTATAGCGCAAACTCGAGGTACTCTGTGATGCCGATGTTGGGCTCTTGATGGTTCGACTGCAACTGCATTGGCATGTCGGAAGGGGTAATAATCTCATAGTGTACGCGGTCCACCGTGCTTCGGCCGTCTCGAAAGTACCTCCATCGTGTGGAGACCACGCTGGTCTGAATTGCTGTCCGCATATCAAGGCAGTCAAGGGTTCGAAGCAGAACATCGTTGGGGAGCTCACTAATAATTCTGTCTTCATCTTCGCTCGCAACAATTGCAGTCCGCATATCAACGCAATCAAGGATCCCGCAGGAGAGGAGTTGAGTTACTCACGACGGCCGGCCTAGCTTTCAAACGGCCAATAGCCGGGATTATTTAGGTGGCCGGCGCATCTGAGATATACGGCCACCCTAGCCTGTACTCTGTAGGCTCTAAACTACTGTAATTGAGGTGGCTGGCCTTGCAGCTGTTGGGAATAAGCACGATATATGTATACGAATCCTATACATGGCTGCAAAATTTCGGGATTGTCTTGCTCTAATCACATACAGATCAATCAATATTTGTAAATCATGATTAATTTCGCGGGAGGAAGACTTCATGGGTGTGCGCCATGTTGTATATATGTATGCGTGGAAGCAAAAGCTGAAGAAAAATCACGATAATGCTACACGGTCGAGATGATATGGAACATCCACAATTTCCTTTTGGTCAGTCGTGTCAACTGCATCTGCATGGGGCATGGCAGCTTGGCAAGTCACCAATTTCTTACCATCTCAGATTCTCAGTACATCTATTGGTGGACTGAACCCTTGGGGAGAGAGATATGTATGGTAACTTGGCAGGTCACCAATTTGGGGATCCCGGAATTACAGCATATTGCACGTGTATAGGCACGCGCGCATACAAACTGCGCACTCCAATTCAAGAACGACTGCAGGGAAGCCCGGAGCCTAATCCAGTAATCCATCATGGCCGAATGTTAATTGAAATGGGGCTATGGGCTGTGGCCTACATTGGCCTTTTCAGGACAAAAAAAAACACGATTTTATTTCTTGATTTGTTTTGAAGAGAAACTATACAAACACACATTTGTGAACACTCTTACATTTTAATGTCACGTGGTGTAAACAACAGTCCATTTTTTAAAAAAAAGAGGGGAAAAAACATGGCTTCTGCATTGATCGATGCGTACAGCCAAACACCAACATGTTGTTCAAAAGATATTCACGCAAGACACAGGCGATACGTGAACGATTTTTCTAAACTTCTAAGATGGAGGCGATCAGCTCTCCCCTCGACCACCAACACTACTGCCTCAGATTCCCATGCCCTACGCGGGCGGTTGGAGGGTGGGGTATCCTCGTATCGTTCTGTCCGGTCAGTCCTTCGTCTCCGGTGAAGGGAAGCGGAACAGATAGGAATAAAGATACTTCAGCCGCACTAGTAATATTGTTCCTCGGAGGAGCGACAACATGATGAAGTTCCCCTAGTAATGTTCCTCAGAGGAGCGATGACATGCTGGAGTTTGAAGTCGATCGTCGAGTATTATGTCTAGCGTGATAATTAAGGGTCTGTCTAAGGCAGTGAAGCTCCGCGGAGTGGATGATGTTCCGCCTCTATCGGGTGAAGCTCAACCAGTTAGGGCTCGTCGGCGAACTTGTGAGTTTTATGGCTCCCATTTTTGTCTGGATGGAGTTTGGATTATCTCACGACCCATCTAGGTACTAACTAGCTTCTCCGGACAACATTCTCTCAAGATCATGGACGCCTGCCTTTTTGTTATATGTCGACGACTTCCTGACCGCTGATTCTAGAAGCTCCTGCATTTTCTTCAAGCTTTCTTCGACATGATCTCTGCTAGGCCGGAAGCCCCTCACATGACATCGAGCTTTTCCCACGCCACACCATTGAGGATGCAAAAGGAAGATGGTGCTGAACTTTTAAGAATCTATGTGTTATTTGTTTTTCTAGTAAGGATGTTCTTATAAGTTATAAGAACTAATTTCAGATAACGTATACTAAGGGCTTTCCCCCCAAAAAATATGTTGCTCAAATCCAGTATAGTTTGGTTGAAACTCTAGCTTTGACTTTATTGGGGGTATTCCTCAATGTTAACGTAAATGTGTCATTTCTTTTTTGAAAGCATTGTTGATTTATATCAACCTGGATGCATTTCGTCTTGTCTTTAGTGGTTGTATGTAATTATTTCTTAGTCGTCCCTATTTTGACTTTCAGGTCCCTCCTTCATCATTGCCATTGTTGGTTCCTCCGAAGCTAGCCGTTGTAGGGCGAATTGTTTGTTGTAACACAATTTATTCTTTAGCTTCAACTGGAATAATTTAAAGAGCGTGCCGTGTCCATGGAATTTTTACTGTTATTTATTTACAACACACTGGTCTCACCGAGCACCACACCCAGAGCCAGGTTGTTACATACTATCTTTCTGTTCAACAATGTAATCCAGTTTAGCTTGTTAAATATGCTTATATTGTGGAGCTGTGGGGGGGGGGGGGGGGGGGGTACATAAGATCTGACCAAATATGATATTTAGATTTCCAAGAAAGATGATATATGTTCTTATAAAGAAGAAGAGGCATTGTGTGGCCCAGCTCGATCGAGTAGCGCTTATCGAAAGGTAATCACAACTCTTGCTTGCTTCATGAACTGAGGACTATATAAACGAAATACTTCAGGAACAGTCAAAAGTTGGAACAACAAATTACTGCATCATAAGACATAACAAAAGAAAACAAAAGACAAGAGATTTAACAGAAGACGAGGAACGTTTTCCTCTTCCCTCCACACCAAACAATCAATGATACAAGACTAGTTGATCAGTAGGGCATTATGGTAATCGACGATTTGATACGGTGCATGACATGAAGTGTGAGCAACCGAAATATAGAAGATCTCGTTTAAACAGATTTGTAATGCAACGGCCAGATGTATAAATATCTAATGCATCACCAGCAGGGAGTATGAACAAAATAGGAAATAGTGCTGCATGTATGGCCTGCACATCCATATATCTGTCTTCATTCCTCCTGCCACTGCTCATTCTTAGGGAATCCTCTAGCCAACGAATGATGACAAGGGGATGCAGGACGTTGGGAGATTCTCCTAATCCTTTTTTAAAGGGCGGTTTTGGAAGCACATGCAAGTATAAATCATTTGGATCCATATGGTTCCTACTTTTCCATAATAACATGACATGAATGCCCAGATGACTCGACTTTTTTGCGTAGAAAATATTTAACTATACATGGATTAAGTTTTGTTACGCAGAGATGTAGCTTTTGTTCGTTGCTCCGTTGTGTTTTGAGACTGCAGTACAAAACTTGAGTACTTCACTACTTTTATATATATATGTTCTCTACAGTACTAAGTAATTATTGGTTGGTGCTGCATCATTATCGGTTGATCTCTCCTGTAGGCAAGAAAGAATCAGCTTGTATAGGCGATAACATGCTTCCACGAATCAAGGTATGTGAAAGAAATACCAACACGTGAAACAGCGGGGCGTGGTCAACGAGTTTGTCGAACGCATACATCGGGGATCGTGCCATGCACACCGACGCACTGACGCACGTCACGCGACAACGTGCAGGTCAAACGCCAAGGGAATACCACCATAGAGTATGTGATAATTGATCAAAGAACATTCAGTTTTTGTTTCTTAGGGAGAGAGAAAGAGTACTACATGTTCCAAATCTGTGATTTTGTAGTTGCGTACGTCGATCACCATGGCATGTTGTTCATTGTTAATACGGGTCCCAGATATACATTTGCCACCAAACCATTTGCATTTGATATTCATATGACGATCGTAGCCGATACATTTTTTTAGAAAAGAGGAAAAACCCAGCCTCGCATCGAGAGTGATGCACACAAGTGTTTTATTGTAGAGTTTAGGATAATGTAGTTAAGTATTACATTGCCTGAATAATATCAAAAGTAAAATAGACCCCCTGCAGCCTAATTAAAAGTATAGGAGCCACTACAAATATGATATACACATATGCAATTTGTAATGAAACATCGCCGACAAATAATGCAGAGCTAACACTATATACCTAGGAACGAGAAGGAGAAAAGAGTGAGTGCTTCATGTATGACCCTGCAACCACTTTATATTAGTGATCGGTCACATGTGCATATTTGGAACCAAATCTGTGATATTTCGAGTTGGCTCGATCTCCATGTTGTTCATTTTAATCCTAGAGTATATATATCACATCGTTATCATGGCTGATCCATAATATTTATGCAATTTGTAATGAAACCAAACTGATAAATAATGCAGCATTATATGGGTAGTAATTAAGTAGTACGAACAAAGGAGAAAATAGTGAGTGCGGAATGTACGACCCTGCAACCACTTTATATTTGTGATCGATCATGGGAGATTCATATATTTGGAATCATAAGTACGGTTACAGTTTTCCAAATAATACTAGCACATCTAATAATACTTGGCGAGCTACGTTTTATGCTTATATCGCTTAGAAGCTAAAGCTCTGCTCCATTTATATGTTATATTTATGCTGCATGAATGCTAGGGGACACCTGGAGACGTAGTTTCTGTTTGTTTTCTTGTTTTTGATGTTGCAGTACGTACAATTACCTGGATATTCTATACGATCTAGCAGTATTTGGTTGGTGCTATGTCATTATCGGTCTCCCTGTACGTACGTACAGCAAATAATCATCTTGGACCCATCCGATCCATTATTATCGCGAGATTGATCGTGACAAACAGTTCTTATGTGTAAGAGGTGGCAGTGCCACTAACTTTTGCATGCAGAGAAACAAAACCCATTTGTGTTGTCTTGAAAACAACTTGGTACTACTCCTAGCTCGATCCCAAGATCCAAGCAGCATGCACCATAAATTTTCTTCTATCAATATATACACTGTTAACCAGTACTGCCAGGCTACTAGCACAACTGCACAAGCACCTCACTTGGAAGAGAAGTGCTCCTGTGCTTTTCTAGAAAAAATTTGCACGAATTTTAAAGCACATCAATGGTTGTGATTAATCTCCACCCCTAATCACAGCCATTGATGTGATTTAAAATTCGTGTAAAAAACTTCCGGAAAAGCACAGGAGCATTTTCCCACTTGGAAACATGCATGGCGCCATGGCGGCTATGCATGAA
Source organism: Poa annua (assembly GCA_026929855.1). Classification (NCBI taxonomy): domain Eukaryota; kingdom Viridiplantae; phylum Streptophyta; class Magnoliopsida; order Poales; family Poaceae; genus Poa; species Poa annua. The sequence goes on along the minus strand of CM049428.1, from coordinate 3,329,743 downwards.
GTGGATGGGTAGCTATAGATGCTCATATTTAGTTGTTGGAAAAGTGTATTGTTTTGGCTCTTGCACTCAAGCCACTTGCACTGTCTTGTGAAGCTGAACCAACCACAGATCATCCGAGCATTATTTTGGAATCTTCGTCTAACTAACTTTTCAGAACTTTTCTTTCACATTCTGTGGTTTGGATGTGTTTTGGAAGCTTCCACATCGTCCCGTTGGTATTTGACTAGCTACTAGTACTATATATCGATCTAGTGCTACAGAAGTATACTCCTCCCAGTGACTTTTTTGAAAAAAAAACATCACCTTGCTGATATAAAAATGCACTAGTACATATCCTACGATTTTATTATTGTAACATCACCTTGTTGGAGAGATGGATCGAATACCAGCATGGATCGATCAACAGTTCAACATGTGCGTGGCCTCCACTCCTACACGGTGATTGGAGAAGGAATGTAGACTACTACGAAGAAAATTCAGCAAAGAGCATGGTCCTCCACTACACAGAAGTATACAGCGCTGCGGTCCTGGAATTCAGAAGGGGGCGAGATGAGATCAAGAACATGGTGCGGTCATGCTCTTGCACCAAGCCAACACCCACATATGTAAGCTTTAACTAGTCTATTTCTATGTGCTAACTTGGCAATAAATAGGATGTATGCTTGTTTATAGCCGCTCTCTATACGTGTCTTGCCGGCTGACATTAATTTGGGAGGAAATTTAAGGGCTTCCCCGCCGTTAATCGAGCTGTGAATTGGGAACAATGTCCGTGTGAAATATATTTTTAATCGATGTATGCAACATTTTTTCCCGTGGTATGAAATGTAACTTGAGATCAACATATTGTGCACAGACAACCAATTCAGAACCCTCTCACATCAAAAGTGGAGCTAGCCCTGGAAACTTTGCCGAGATTCCAACTTGCTTCCCATGAATCTGGCATGCGACAGTCTCGTCGGAGCCAGATGGGGTGCCTCCCATAACAGTCCATTTTCAAGTCATCATCTCCGGTGCCGTCCCGATGTGGAGAGCTCCGAATTTCATTCACAAAGCTCAATATCTGCTTGGCGAGCTCGACCTTCACGACTAGACAAGCACAATGCACTAGAAAAAACAACAAAGAGCATGGTCCTCCATAAAACACATGTATAAGTACATAGGTCTGATCCTGAAATTTAGAACGGGCCGAGATGGCAGAAGATGGCGTGGTCATGCTATTGCACCAAGCCCACACCACATATGGAAGTGATAACTACTCTATTTGTCTGTGATAACATGGCAATAAATAGGTGGTATGCTTGTATATAGTCGGCTTACTCTACGTGTATGTTGGGGTAAATCAACCCCCCCTCCCCCCCCCCCCCCCCCCCCACACACACACACACCACCACCACCACACACACACACACACCATTGGATCCAATTAAGTAATAAAACTTGGATGTCTGGTTGTCCCAACAAAAATATCATGTGCGCAATAGTAATTATCTACATATGCAACAACGTTTTAAATAATTTCTCGTGGTCTGAAGAAGACTTCACGACGTCGTATGCATGATAAAACCAATTTCACATACCTCTCACATCGATAGTGTGGGCCTGAAAATTTCATCGATGCAAAATCGCAGCCTATTAATCCGGCACGCCGGTTGTATGATCAGAACAAGACGGGTTCCTCTCATACCAATGTACCCGGCACCACAACTCATCATCTTTGGTGCTACCTCCATGTTGAGAGCTCCTACTTTCATTGCCCCCACATGAAAAATCCTCTAAGAAAAGCTAAAAAAACGTAATCCTTGTAACACATGTGGTAGCGGCATCCCTCGGACAGGCCTATTTCGCTTATGAAAAAAAATGTAATGATATATCACATAATATAGCTGAAGTTATAGAAATTTTTCACCACTTACTCTATAAGATTCACCTATTTTACAACGGCTCTGTTACAACCATAATATTGTGGCTGCATGTCGATCTACATAATGCAGAGACAGGCATAATCCGTTTCGACAAGAACAAAAGAAACTGAGTATTTTGTAAGTATATCACCGGCCGGCTTCACGGGTTGGTATGCGCGAGATCCGTGGGTGAGCAAAACCAAACTTATTTATTTTTTTGACGAAAATGGCTGTTCCTGAATTTCGTTTTCGTAGTTTGTCCTCTTCGCTGAAAATGCAGTGTCGGACTGTCGGTACGCCGGTGAGGGCGGGGCGGGCGCGGCCGCACGCCAGGATAATATAAGCCGCCAGCTCCGCCTTCCAGTTTTCGTCCCACGAACAGGGCTGCCACTAGCTTCCTTCTTAGACTAGGCACGCTCGCACGGCGAGGTTCAGCCATTGACAAGACGAAGCTGCATCGATCCCACAGCGCATAGCCGTTTTGGCAGCTCTTGCATAGCACAGGAGAGGTAGAGAAGCTCGATCCGTGCCGCGGAGGCATGAAGCAGCTGCAGCATGGCGCCGGCGCCGGCGTGCTCGGCGTGCGGTTCGAGTCGCAGCGGTTCCGGCTGCTGTCCATCGTCGTCGGCTGCTTCCTCATCTCCGTCACCTTCCTCCTCTCCTCCCGCCCCGAGGCCACCGCCTTCGACACGCGTACGTTTCAGTTCCCTGCCCCCCCCTCATCGGCCGGGTTTCCTGCTGCATTGCTCCGGGCTTCCGGCCATCTTCCCGTCCTTCCGTTACCGTACCGGTGCTCTGAATTTTCTGAAACTACTCGATAGCTAGCTAACCCATGGTGCTTGCGTTCCGTGCGTGCAGTGAGCCCCAAGGCGTGGCTGGACGACGCCCGCACCACGCCGACGACGGCCGTCAAGACCGCCCAGTCCACGCCCAACAAACTAGGTACTTTGTTGATACTACCTCACTCCAGTTTTCTTCCAACAAATTATGTTTGCTTAGAGCCATAGACGTATAGGTGTCGGGTAGATGATTTGATCAGTTTGCCTGCCGGATTCGATTCAGGTCGCGATTTCCTGGTGGACGTCGCGCCGCAGCAGGGCGGGCAGGGTGGCCGGCAGCCGCAGCAGAGCGCCGGCGAGAAGACAGAGACGGAATGTACGTTGCCAAAGATGACAAGCTAGCAGAGCAGAGCATGATCCTTGAATCTTTTCTGATCACACGGTTTGAATATTCGCGCAGGGGTCAAGGACACGGTGATAATCGAGGAGAGGAGCGGCGGCGCCGGCGCCGGCGGCAGCGAGAGAGCGGAGCAGGAGGAGGCGGAGCGCGACCTCAATGCCGCCGCCGGCGGCACCGGAACGACGGACGAGGCAGCACAAGGTAACGCACGCACATGGTTGGAGCGAATTACTGCGAACGTGCGTGGGTGTACGTGGCCCACGACGTGCGCGAGTCAAAAAGGGCGCGAATCATGGCGTGTGCTGGACGTTGACCTGCTAACCGAACTAGTAATTTACAGGTACTACGACGACGGCGGAGGCGGAGGAGGAGGCGGTCCACCACGACGACGTCCCGGAACGGACCATGGCCGCCGTGGAGACGACACCGGCGGCGGCTGCTCAGCCAAACCAGCTGCCGGTGCCAGGTAACTGACTGACTGGCTGGCTGGCCGGAGAATGGATTCTTCGTCTAAAGTTTCATTGATTCTTTATGGTGTGACGAGCGTAAGACTATACAGATAAAACTAATTATGTGAAAAGTATTTAATGAGATGAGAGGTGATTAAAAGTACCATAGGTAGATATCGTAACATAATAAATTTCGTGATTAAATGAGTATATAGGCTAATAAAGGCATGATTATGCTATACACATACGTTACCCATCCACTATTGAGATATAGTAACATAAAGTAGTTTCATAGGCTAGAAACCAATATATGATACTACTCACTATGACTAATTTAACGTCTTTGATCTCCAGGTTTGTTTTCGGAGGAGACACAGAAAGTCGGTGGCCGGATGATGAAGTTCCAGGACACGACGACGACGGATCAGCAACAGACGCCGGTGATCATCAAGCAGACGACGCCGCTGCCCCCGCTCTGCGACTTCTCCGACCGCCGCGCCGACATCTGCGACTTCACGGGCGACATCCGCATGGACGCCAATGCGTCAACGTTCGTCGTCGTCGTCGACCCGTCGGTAATCCAGCAGTCTCACAAGGTGCGGCCGTACCAGCGGAAGGGCGACGAGACGTGCATGGGCCGCGTCACCGAGATCACCGTGCGCACGTCGCCGTCTTCTTCCCCGGCGCCAGAGTGCACGCGCACGCACACCGCCCCCGCCGTGACCTTCTCGATCGGCGGGTACACGGGGAACATCTTCCACGACTTCTCCGACGTGCTCGTCCCACTCTACAACACGGTGCACCGGTACCGTGGCGACGTGCAGCTGGTGATGACCAACGTGGCGCCCTGGTGGCTCGTCAAGTACGACAAGCTCCTCCGCTCCATCTCCCGGTACGCGCCCATCGACCTCGCCAAGGCGGCGACCACCGGCGAGGTGCACTGCTTCAAGCACGCCGTGGTGAGCCTGCGCGCGCACCGGGAGCTCATCATCGAGCGCGACCGCAGCGTTGACGGCCTGGCCACGCCGGACTTCACCCGCTTCATCCGCCGCGCGCTCTCCCTGCCCCGCGACGCGCCCACCCGCCTCGGCGACGGCACGGGCAGGAAGCCCCGGCTCCTGATCATCGCGAGGCACCGCACCCGCATCCTGCTCAACCTCGCCGACTTCATCCGCGCGGCGGAGGAGGCCGGGTTCGAGGCGGCGATGAGCGAGTCGGACGTGGGCGACTCCATCTCCCGGGTGGGCGCGGAGATCAACAGCGCCGACGTGCTGGTGGGCGTGCACGGCGCCGGCCTCACCAACATGATGTTCCTGCCGCCGGGCGCCACGCTCGTGCAGCTCGTGCCCTGGGGCGGCCTCCAGTGGATCGCGCACATGGACTACGGCGACCCCGCCGAGGCCATGGGCCTCCGCTACGTGCAGTACGAGATCGGCGTCGAGGAGAGCTCCCTCAAGGACAAGTACCCGAGAGACCACCTCATCTTCACCAACCCGACGGCACTGCACCAGAAGGGCTTCGGATTCATGCGCCAGACGCTCATGGACGGACAGAACATCACCGTCGACCTCCCACGCTTCCGCCGGGAAGTGCTCCAGCAGGCCATCGACAACTACCTTCAAGCTCAAACCCAGTAGAGTTAGCCAAGTATAAAGTAATATACTGTCCAAGATATACAATGTATATGTATCTACCACATTTGTACACATACTTCATTTTTTTGTCCCACTCTCTATCTCCCAGAAGATTAATTGTTGAGGTCTTAGATCATCTTGAGCAGCTAGCAGTTCACACATCCATATACATGCATGTGTCGCACACTGGCATTGATCACCAATGTACTGTATTGTTTTTTCTTGTTTTGCTGGAAACCTGCCGTCCTTTTTTCATAAACAAGGTTGTCTTCAAGAAATGAGAGTCTAGCGTACGTGCATGTTATAAAGAGTAGTTTGAACTTATGACAACTAGCTCTCATTTGTCTCTTCCACGGTACCTTCTTTCTCCTCCCAAAGATTGATACTAGTCACTACGGGAACCTCAGCCCAGCCCCACGGCTATTTCAACGCCGACGGTAATATGTCGGGTCCCTCGACGTTACAACGTGAAACCAACGAAACGAAAAAACCGTCAGCATCGTTTTGCCGTCGGTGTCCTAGTTGTAAGGTCGACGGCCACCGTCGGGCTCACAGTGCCGTCAACGTTCATCTAGTGAGCCCGACGGACACCGTCGGATTTACAGTGCCGTCAGCGTCCAGCTTATCACATAGTGAGCCCGACGACATTACCGTCGAGCTCACTATACTGTTTTTCAGTTTTTCTTAAAAAATTAGATTACATTCAAAAAAAATATAAAAAAGTACTAAAAAAAGAAAACTTTTGACATGCAGTTTTTTGACGTGTACTAGTTTTTAGAAGAATGATAAACTTGAGTTTTGCCAACTTTTTAAAACAAAAATTTACAAAAATATCAATCATATACAAACATATATAAGTTTAACACATATGTGTGACCATTATCATGTCATAGTTTGTGATAAAGTGCTCATAATCAGCACATATCTGTGTCATGGAATGGAAAACAACGTCGCCGAAGCGATTTTCAAAATTATTTATAGAAATATCATTTTCCATTTTTTTTAAGTGCGAAAATGACTTTTTTGTGAAGCAAGTACATAAAATATGGTACAAAATGACACCCATTTAATTTTCACAAATTGTAGAACATATTTTATGGGTAATATCTGAATATGAGAATTTTCCTTGCTTTCCATCTAAATTCGCCTCTTTAATTAACTTTATGTCAATTTTCTAAAAGTAATTCAAATTTGAACTACAACTGTGTGATAGTTTGCTCTGAAGTTCTTACAAAAATAATTTTAAGTTACACTAGTAGTGGTTACAACATAGAACCGTCAATAGTTTTGAAAAATTCGACCACTTTTGATGAATAGCCATGCTCTCCATATTGACCGTTTTTTGAAAGAAATGAAAAAATATAAAAAAGTACTAAAAAAGAAACCCTTTGGCATGTAGTCCTTTTACGTGTACTAGTTTATAGGAAAAATGATAAACTTGAGTTTTGGTAACGTTTCAAAACAAAACTTATAAAAATGGCAATCATCTATAAACATGCATAAGTTTCAAGACAAATGACCAATGTATGACCATTATCATGTCATAGTTTGTGATAAAGTGCCCATATTCAGCACATATGTGTGTCATGTTATGGGAAACAACGTCACCGAAGCGATTTTCAAAATTCTTTTTGGAAATATCATTTTCCATTTTTTAAGTGTCAAAAATGACTTTTTTGTGAAGCAAGTACATAAAATATGGTCCAAAATGACACCCATTTAATTTTCACAAAGAGTAGAACATATTTTATGGGTAATACCTGAATATGAGGTTTTTCCTTGCTTTCCATCTAAATTCGCCTCTTTATTTGACTTTATGTCAATTTTCCAAAAGTAATCCAAATTTGAACTACAACTGTGTGATAGTTTGCTCTGAAGTTCTTACAAAAATAATTTTAAGGTACACAAGTAGTGGTTATAACATAGAACCGTCAATATTTTTGAAAAATTCGACCACTTTTGATGAATAGCCATGCTCTCCATTTTGACCGTTTTTTTGAAAGAAATGAAAAAATATGAAAAAATACTCAAAACAAGAGACCCTTTGGCATGAAGTCCTTTCACGTGTACTAGTTTATAGGAAAAATGATAAACTTGAGTTTTGGTAATTTTTTCAAAACAAAACTTTATAAAAATGTCAATCATCTATAAACATGCATAAGTTTTAAGACAAATGACCAATGTATGATCATTATCATGTCATAGTTTGTGATAAAGTGCACATATTCAGCACATATGTGTGTCATGGTATGGTAAACAACGTCACCGAAGCGATTTTCAAAACTCTTTTTCGAAATATCATTTTTCATTTTTGAAGTACCAAAAATGACTTTTTTAACCAAGTACATAAAATATGGTCCAAAATGACACCCATTTAATTTTTACAAAGAGTAGTACATATTTGATGGAGAATACGTGAATATGAGGATTTTCCTTACTTTCTATCTAAATTCGCCTCTTTAATTGACTTTATGCTGATTTATGTTGGTTCTTGTTTATTTCAAAAGACATCATTCATTCTGAAAATTATGACATGGATGTCATATTTGGATTCCTCTCATTTTTATGATCGACATAGACATTTTTTTAGTAAATTCTGATATACAAATATGAAGATATGAATTATTTCTTATTAAATGGAAAATACAAAACAAAACTAAAAATAATTGATTATTATTATTATTATTCAAGCATTATTAAACATAGTTATTTTGTTCATTCAAATATTATTTTTGAAATTTTAAAGATTAAAAAGTATAATATCTCAAATAAGGGTTAATATGATTCCTATCATACTAATAGCAGCAAGGTATGACATCTCAACTGGAATCTCATTTGAATCTTAATAGTGAAGCGTGCTTGGCCTGGAGCACTCTAAGGATGGGTGACCGTCTGGAAAGTTTGACTAATGGTGGATAGTTTGAGTTAAGATTATAATTAAGTGTGTGATATGAGATTTAATATATGACTAAATTGGAGTTAAAATAATAATAAAAAAGTTTTAAAAAAATCATTTTTTTTTTGAAAACTTGGTTTTCAGAAATATTTGGTAGAGCTATCTATGAGCCCGACGGCAATGCCGTCGGCGTAGCTAGCTATGAGCCCAATGGCAATGATGAGCCCGATGACATTTGCAACGCCGACGGCAACGGCCTGACCCCGATGGATTACACACCGACGGTCTTAGCCCGACGGTTACCGTCGGGCTCGTTAACGCTGAGGGTTTCTAGATTGAGCCCGACGGCAAATGCCGTCGGGGTGAGCTGTTACTCCTGTAGTGAGTCTTTATGACAAGTCGGGCTGGTTGGAGATGGTGAATGCGAGGTGCCGGAGAACCCCATGTATATTGACATGTTGTAGTTTTAGGGTTGTGCTTGAAGCTCTTTTGTTTTCCATGGTGTTGATGGTGTTTAGGAGCCTCTAGGCTATATCCGGTTCTGGTGATTCTTCGTCTCTCACTGACACTTCGGCGGTCGGAGACATATGCGGGGAAGAAGGTCGTTGACGGCCTCTCATCAAAGAATTTCAGTGGCTTCGGCTACAATTTGGTCCTTCTTTGTAGGAGGATGTTGTCCTTCTCCCCATGTCAATGTTGTACCGACGGGGGTTAGGGTTAAGATGGAGCTTGGGGACAAGAAGAACGGTGGCGGACAAATGCTAATGTTGTTGCCTCAAGGAGGACACTCTTGGTTGAGTAGTGCATGCATACATGTTGTTGTGCATTTGAATTGAATATTGATGACTAAGAAATTTCTTTTGGAACATGTATGTACACTCATTTTAAGCCGGATCTAAATAACATATGAAACATCTAAAACAAATCATCATCAAATTCTGTACTCATGAGATGAAGGGACTGAGGTGGCACGCAAAAGATGGCACCTCCAAAGATGGTGGCTTACTTCCATGGCTAGGACTGTACGTGTTTCTTGTCGTTGCAAACTTTAACGTGCATGTTTGTACACTCACCCTGCAACCGACGCGACAAACAAAATCTTGGTTCCGGTGGTGGCTTGCTCTGAGAAGCTATAACCCTGTGGCAGATGCATGTTTGTTGATCGTCCTAGCTAAGCTAGAGCTTGACTTTTCCGTATAGCAGCGGTTGGCTCACACTGAAACGTTGCGATCTCGCACACGATGCCACACTATCACGCCCTTAATTCCAGACCGGTAGCTAGCTAGCGGTTCCTTAACCGAAACATAATGCCAGATCGATCAGTAGTACGTGCTAGCTCCCTGTCCGGCCAGGTACGTGCTTGCGTCAGAGTTTACGTAATTTGTGCTAAATGGCCCCGTCTAGCAAACTTTTGGCCACTAACTAATGGTTTCCAGGGCCGGTCCTGGCATTTTGGGGGCCCGGGACAAAACCATAATCCAGGGCCCTAAATAAATATGTATATATGATGTGATACCAATGGATTCCTACGAGCACCTCCATCGTCACCCTCCAATGTCTAGTCAACCACTACACGCGCCAACGTTGAGGAAGATGACTATTCCACATCCCATCATCGACGAAGAAGATGCCTATCTTAGCGCCAGATCATCAAAAGACATACATTGCTCAATGATCTGGCACCGAAAGTTCCATGTGCTATTGCCTCTTGTCGTGGCCGTGTGAGGACCAACTATGGGTAGTCGTCACTCTCCGGTCCATAAATAGTCGGTGCAAAGTGCACACCTCGTCGGGAATTAGGCTAATAATTATCATTGCAATGGGAGTAAATGAATTGATTTTTTTTTTGACTCTAAAACGAAATGTGTCACTTTTTAAATAAAAATAAAAATGTGCCACTTGTTTGTTGCATTCCTAGATGTTAAATAAATTCGTTTTACTTTCGAGTGGAAGAAACAAAATTTGTCGCTTTTTTCGGAGGGAAAGATGAAAATGTGTCACTTGTTCGACACATTACTATATGTCTTTCTAGACTTGTCCAGTCTACATCCACATGCAGATTATTTAATCAACCGTATGTGCCTGTATATAGACAACTTTAGGAAAAAACGATCTATCAAGAAAGCCCAAGTAAGCCAACGGAGAAAAGGCCCAAGTAAGCCCAGGTTAACACACGTAGCATAACGCTTCGTCTGGTTTCGCTGAATCGTACAGTACTGGTCAAGAGAAAACTCCAGATAAGCTGTAATGGCGCCGCCAACTTAGCTTGTTACTCCGCTGTGTATACCTTACCAAGATAGGATTTGGGGCCCTCTATTTCGGGGGCCCGGGGCGGCCGCCCCTCCTGACCCCCCTCAGGGCCGGCCCTGATGGTTTCATGGAAAAAAATTGATCAAATTTGTGCCCTCCCAGATATAGGACGCCGTACACGGCGGCCAAGTCATTTGAAATCGAAGCCTCTGAAAATGAAAAAAAAATCACCAACGTAAATAATGGGGTATTCAGTGTTTCAGACAAGAAGCTTAGAGATGCTAAAAATGGCAAAAGGAATGGAGTCTTTCAGATGATTTAGCCTTTCTTGCATTTCGCAGCTCCAAAAAACGCCAACATGAACGAACGTGCCTACCTTTTTCAAATAGTCCATTGTGAATAATGGTGAAAGGTTGCTAAAGGACCATTTGTGAATGCCAAGTGATCAGCTAACTGCTTCTAAGACAAGTGTCAGCTGATCGACGCTGAAGAGTTTTGTGGACTGTGGTTAGCTTGGCCGTTATGGTCACGGGGATGGTGGGTCGTCCTTGTTGGCTACATTCCCCTGATATCGTGCCGTCACTACTGCACCCATACTTTAGTGGAGCTTCTGATTCGGTTCGGAGTAACGTTGGGGCTAGCTGCTCAAACGTCCGATGATTGAGGATATACAGGTAGGTGGAAAATATTTTCCGTTTTACCCCCGAGATCTGCTATCTGGTGCACTTAATTTTTTAACCAAATCTGCATATAAACGGGTTTGACCAAAAAAATAAATATCCGCTGGGGATGCTCTTACATTGACCTATTTAATTTACAGTGTCGAGGAACCGTTTGATGATTTGAGTAATGTATATATAGCAGTAAATGAGAGGAGACCGACAGAACGGAACCGGCTGCGCGGATTGAGGCAGAGAGTCTACCGTGCTTTGCTGGTACCGATGCAAACGGCAATGTCGGAGAGGATGCTTGGGAGTACTTCGTCAAACCTCTTGTCGATCAGAGCCAGCGCAAAGTGGAAACTGAAAACGACATGGCTGGCGAGTCCGAAGCTGCGAACCAAACTCCGCGACGTTCGCCGGTGTGGTTGCCATGGCGGCATCTCGACCGCCGGCCGGCCACCGGCCTTGTACTTTGTAGCTTCTGCCGTTGGTGTTCCTCCAGATAAGATGTGATTTTTAAGATGGATGCTGGCGCGTCATGCATGGACCAGCAGCTCTAGACAAACTTAACAGAGATTGCTGCATCAGCCATATGCATGAGATCAGCGTACATTGTGAGAGAAGCTTTCGCAGCTCTAGGACGGCCAGCTTTGGGTCCGTCCGGCCGAATGAATTGGTGAGATCCACCGCAAAAGGCAAGCCACTTCTTCTGAGTCCTTGTTCAACAATCGACGATCGGAACCAGAGCAAAGTGCAGCTGACAACGACGAGGCGAGCCGATCGAGCGGTGGTTGCCATGGCGGCATCTCTCTTTGCGCAAAGGCGTCGTTGCAGTTTCGTAGCTTCTGCTGCCGTTTCTGCTAGCTGGATCCACTCCACGGCCATGCATATTATGATGATAAATTAAGCTAGCTGACGCACATTATGCACCCGAAACATCTGCATATATATTGTGGCGGAAGCCTGCCTTTTGGGTCTGAAAATGACAAGGCGCACGTACATACTTGTCCAAGTTAACCGAACTAGCTCGCTGATGATCGAGCCGGCGGTGGTTGCCATGGCGGCATCGATCTCGGCATTCGTTGCTGTGTTGAATCAGGCATGGTGATGCACAAATTAAGCCGGAGCATTATGAGTTGAGCTCGACGCAAATTGGTTAATGGGATGTGTGTGTGTGTATTGTGGGAGAAGCCCTTATGGAGAGGGAGACAGCTTGGACGGATCCGTATGATTGTGTAGGTGAGCGGAGGAAGACAAGTCCAAGGTGAGCCGATGATGATGATTGATTAGGTTGCGGATCGGTGTCATGTTATCGTAATCACGGGCTTGATTTTCTTTCGATCGCCGACCACTCGGGATGAAAGTTAGGTTTTCTATTCCATTAGCCCGCTCTCTTCTTTTTAGACAGAAATGGATCTACGTCCCCGGCTCCATTGCATAACCAAGATAGAAGATACTACGCTCTTTCTTGCCCATCTGTGAGCAGATTACTGAAGAATCAAGAGCATGCTGTGTGGTGAGCCAAGTGTGCAGAGTGAACACGTACGTATAACAACGTATACAGCTTCATATATATATATTCTTCTTTTCTTGTCTGCGTGCGTAAATAGCTTCCCATTTTCACCCTCTGTATTGCTCACATCGAGTGTTTTATCTTAGTCAGTGAAAGCAGTTCGTCATTTAGGTTCACATATATCCAGGAATGAAGTACCTGCAGCGATCCGTCCTACCTAAGGGAACGGCAAGGTTTTTAATGAGGCGGCTTGCTGACTTATATATATATATTTATTGATTCTCAAAAAAAAAAGTTCCAGTTTTTAGGAAGGCACAACACTGGAACTAATCAAGCAGGCCACATCTGGGCTGGTTTGAGTGTGATACTACGGGCCCTTTTTGTGCGTGCACTTTCATCGGCCCGTACATGCTGTAGTCAGTCCCACCATTTGGATTTACAATGTCCATTAGTCTAGTTCCCCACAAAAAAAGGTCTATTAGTCTAGTTTTGTTCAAGTCAAAATAATCCCCTACAAAAGTAGGTTTATAGAAAAATATTGACATATACAAAACCAACATTCTTATGATCTGCCATGAAACATGTTGACGTATCTATTTGCAGATGCTGATTTTTTTCCAAATGCACTTTCAATGTTCAAAAACAATTACATAAGAAAAGATTAATAGGACTTGTAAACCTATATGGAAGGATATTCAACTCAGACTACATGTAAAAGATAACGACACGTTATTGAAATCCGACGGTCTAGATTTACAGCTCAAATTTCAAACTCTTCAGAAAAATGTATGATGAGAAATTTGAGCTACCAAAACGTCTTATATTAAGACACAAAGGGAGTATATGTTTAATTATGTATGCTGAGAAAGTTTGCCTTCATTTGGATATCATTAAATATATTTTCAAGTTTTAAGATTGAAATGCTAATAAACATAAAACTTTTATCCGAATTAAATGAAACTTTCTCAGAATGCTTTATTAATCATAAATGACTTACTAGATTTTTTCAGATTTTTCTAAATATTTGCAATTTGAGATCAAACTTTAAATTGTTGGATGGATCCAACAAAGATAAGAGGGCTGAAGTTGCATTGTGACTTCACGTGGTGAAGCCAATGGATCTCAGTCTGAAGGGGGGTCGAAGGCGGTGTGCGGGCATGAAGGCGGTGTGCGGGCATGTGGGTGGGGCCCACCGTCGAGGGCGGAACCGCCTCATCCCCCCCCCCCCCTCTCCATCTCATCTCCGGCCTCCGTGGTTATTTTCACATACTATATTTTTTGTAGTTTTCTCGGATTTGATTGAAAATCTTTACTTATGTCCAATAAAAAGACACCAAAGTAGTTCTGATGCAAACAACATCAGTCCGGATTATTTTGTACAAATCAGGGAAGAAATTGATGACAAAATTGTTCGGAGAAGTATATACGTTTTGGACGTATTAGGCCTTCACCTTAGCCTTCATAACGATGAAGTCGTCTGCTCAACCTGCGTTGATCGACGTTTGGCTCTATGAATGACGAATACTACATATATGTCCCTCTATTACTCTTTTATTTATTTTAGTCGTGCTTTCTTTTGTTACAGGTGACGGAAATCCAGTGGGGGGTCCCATTTCCTGCTAGGGAGTGTGGGTTTGGAAAAGTTCTATCCAGCTCATACAAATGGGAAAGCTACTTTATAATTACTTTGTTTCACTGTACCGTTTGATGGCCCCTAAGTAGCCACATCTAGAATGTGTGCATCAATCTCAAATCTAAGGAAAAATCATGCAGACCGTATAGAGAGAAACTAAGAGATTAGTTCTATGTCTCATGTTGCTGCTAGTCCAACCCCAAATTCATAACATGTTTCCGCACTTTAGTTTGACAACCATATGCCCTGATTTGTGAAACATAGACACCAACCAGTGCACATGATAATATAATATTCACGTGTGTCCTGACATGAACTCTGGTTAGGAAGAAATTTAGAATAATTATTGAAGTGTAGATTTTCACCAACAAGTCTATAGACATTATCCAGAAAACATTAAGTAAGTCTATTTTCTCCATGATTGCTTCTAGGCATTTTTCATTTAATGCAAATTACATGTGGAAGATAACCGCGCACATCATTGGGAGAAATCTCATGCAACTACACAAAAATGGGGATGACTAACTTTTGATTGAGCTTGCTTATCTTTGGATATGGATTCCAATCTTAGTCCGGAGATATATTTCTTGTATAACATACTTATAAATTTTAGATTTTGTATCCATCCATCATTATGGTTAAAACAACTCTATCATGCCATGATTAAATGGGTAATCATAAATTTTAGATTTTGGTATCCATCCATAATGGTTAATAAAAGCAAAGGATATCACATTTAGAAGAATTAATTTGGGTTGCAAATTAAAATTGGCTACACTATAGTTTCCAATTGTAGAGTTGGATAAGTATCATGGCATTTAAGTGTATCTAATTAATATATCATGTTCATATATTACATATAGCTTGGTCACCAACCAGAGTTTTGCCCAACCGTTCAAACTGAACCTGAGTTTTGCCCCGACCTAATTCTCATTGCATAAGAGTGCAACCAAGAAGAAAAAAAAGAGGGAATGTCTCGTGTTGCGGGCTATCTCTGCATTTCTTTCTTCTTGCTCGCACTAGCCTTTGTGGTACTCTCTCTATCTCTCTCTCAAAGAACAAGCATTTCTGATGTTTTTCTCGGTCCTTTGAAGAACATATTAGTGTGTTCTTTGGTTCAAACATATCTTAACTATGAGCTGTGATTAATTTCTCAGGCTGAGGCCTCTGGGAGCACGAATATAGGACCGTATCAACCGGTAAGCTCGTGGTACTGTTTCACCGGCCCTGGTGAAAACACAAAATAGTTTGCTAATTACTTGGTTATACTACTTCTAATGTTGATTTCATAATTCAATCCTTCGTACAGGCTGGTGCGGAGGGATCTGTACCCTTGGAAGGTAACATTCAAATCTGCGAGAGCTAAGTAACTGTGCAAGCTTAAAGCATTTTAGAAATATCATAGTTGAAACATGAGGGAGTACAGTCCCATTCACATTTATAATCTCGTTGATGTCAATCATTATAGAAATTGTTTTCCAAATTAAACTTATTTTTTACAATTTGAACAGAATGCCCAGCGAAATGTGAGATCCGCTGCTCGGCCACATCTCACCAGAAGCCATGCAATTTCTTCTGTAACTACTGCTGCGAGAGATGTCTATGTGTCCCGTCTGGCACGGCGGGTAACAAGGAAGAGTGCCCATGCTATAACAACCTCAAGACAGAGGAAGGCAAGCCCAAGTGCCCTTGAGTCAAGACCCGTCTGCAAAACTCATGTACCATTGGGGGCTCCGGATTTAAAGTCATGTACTCATGTATCGAATAAAGCGTTAGGTGGTATTGATGGAGTTAGTGACTTTAGTACAATATATCGGCAATTTCATTACAGAAGCAACAAGACGTTGGTGAAGATGGCTATATGAAATTTCTTTTCCATACCATTCGAACCTTATCCTCTCCCTCCCGTGTCGCGCCCAGGCGACACCGGAGGGCTCCCCCACGTCGCCGCCAGAAGGTCCTCCTCCACGCCTCCTCGACGCCGCTGCCGCCGGCCTCTGTGCCGCGGTGGCGGCACGCCCCTGCTGCCAAAATTTGGTGGCGGGGGTGGCTTTCTTCTCGCCCTGGCGCGCGGGCGGCCGTCGGGCTCGGGCTGGGAGCGGCGATGGCGGCCTGCCGGCGGCTGCAGGACGGAGCGGCGGCTCCGGAACCGCGTCGTGCTAGCCGTCGTGGCGGCCGGCTGCGGGGCGGCGAATCGGGCCCCTGGCGCCCTAATTCGATGGGGAGGCGGGCCGTCCTATGGTGGCGGCGGCCCGGCAGATGCGCCGCTGCTTTGGCCTTGGGGAAGGCAGGGCGACGACGCAGGCCACGGTGCTGCGCTGGTTGGAGGGTCGTGGAGGCGTGGGCTCCGACTACAGCGGCGGCGTCCTCCTCCACCAACGCCTGGGGAGGTCGGCCAGCAGGTGTGGCTGCCATGGAGCTCGCTTGCTCTGTGGCGCTAGCCGGGTATGTGGATGTGGTGGAGATCTGCGGCGGCGGTGGTGTCTGGTCTAGGCGCGGTGGCGGCTGCTCGGTCTAGAGCAGCGGTGATGATCCGGACAGCGGCTTTCGTCGCGGCGACGGGGAGCCTAGGCGTTGTGGCGTGTTGGATGTTGGGCCTCGCTCCCCAGTTCACCCGGCTTCGCTGAGGACATCATGATCTCATCGTCGTGTTCGTCAGTTCGACCGTGGACGGTGTCCGTCAGTGGAGGTGACGCCCGGATGCCGGGGCGGCGGCCCCGGATGGTGGTCTTCTTATCGCGCCGAGCCAGGAGGAGGCTCTGTGGGAGGTGGACCTGGGCCCCGGCGCCTGGTTCCATTCGTGGCCTCAGATCGTCGAGAGCGTGGGGCTCATGGTCTGTGTGCGGGATCGAGAGGGTGATATGGCCGGTCCTTGAGGGCGGTTGCGGAGTGTGCGACACATCGGCGGGCGAAGGCCTTGTGAAAGAACATTTTCCCTCATGTGTGGTTTTGGTAATTGAATGACAATCTCTATGGACTAATGTTTGCTTTTGAGATATCATTATAGATCATGTCCATGGAATTGTGGAGTTCATGTGTTGGACTCTTGAAGCTTATTGCAAGTATGTCTTGAAGATTCAAGACATCATCTTAGTGAAGAAAAGATGAGTTGTGCAAGAACAAAATTGGTCTCACCTCATTTGGAGTTCATTTGCAAAAGTTATAGCAGTTTTCGTTTCGGTGTTTTGCTGTTTCGGATTATTGGGGCCGGATATTCCGCCCTACCGGAATTTCCGGTTCCCCAACTCATCCAAGAAAACGGCTAAGGAAAGGAGAAAAAGGGTTCTGACTCCAGTCGGAAATTGTGCTCGGAAATTTCCGTCTACTGGAATTTCCGAGTGCCCCCAGAAAAGTCCTCCAGAAATGGCTAAGGAAAAGTTTGGTTTTGCTTCTGACTCCAGCCGGAATTTCCGAGCTCTCTTAGACCGGAATTTCCGGGTCTCTCTAGACCGGAATTTCCGGATGACCGGAATTTCCGAGTCTATCTTATACCGGAATTTCCGAGTGTCGAAACAGCCAACAGCTATATTTCCTGGTTACCCCTCCCCTTCTTCCTCCTCAGCCAATCCAAGGCAGCACGATTTTCCCCTCTCTCCTACTCCATTGTTGACCTTGGAAAGCTCACTTCCCTCTCAATCCCTCCATAGATTCTTGCATATTCTTTAGGGCAAGTTGAGAGGAGATCTAGATCTACAATCCTACCAATCCATCTCTCCTCTAAGTGAGGGGAACTTAGTTGATCTAGTTCTTGGAGTTCCTTTGTGGTTCTTCTTCTTTGTTCTTCCTCTCTTCTCCCCCCATAAGCATTAGTTGCTTTTGGTGGGATTTGGGAGTGAAGGATTTGACTCATTTGTGGTTTCATTTGTTCTTCCTCTCTTATTCCCCCATAAACATTTGTTGTTATGTTGGAATTTGAGAGTGAAGGATTTGAGCACTTCGTGTGCTCTTGCCATTGCATTTGCATCGGTTTGAGCCCTCCACGAGGATTCGTGGTGGTATTAGTTGTGAGCTTGTTACTCTTGGGTCTTTGGACCCTAGACGCCTTTTGTGACCGGCCTTTTGTGGCCAAGACCTTTTGTGGTCAAGACCTTTTGTGGTCACTTGAGAGCCCCCAATTAAGTTGTGGGTGTGTGCCTCAAGACTTGGGAGCCCCCAATTAAGTTGTGGGTGTGTGCCTCAAGAGTTGTACGGGATTCGATCTCCGCCCCAAAGGAGATCAATAGTGAAAGGTGAACTCGAACCTTTTGTGGTTGAGTTCATCAGGAGAAGAAGGTGAGCCTTTGTGGCGTTGCGGCTAACCTGTTGTGGTTGCGCACACCTCTCCAAACGAGACGTACACCTTTGGGTGGAACTCGGGAATACATCCTCGTCTCCGCGTGCCTCGGTTATTTCTATACCCGAGCTCTTTACTTATGCACTTTATATTGTGATAGCATTCGTGCTTGAAGTCATATATCTTGCTATCATCTTGTTACTAGTATTGCTTAGCTCAAGTTGTTGGTGCACATAGGTGAGCCTAGTTTATATATCTAGGTTGTATGCTTGTTAAAGTAAACCTCTAGTTTTATTCCGCCTTTATCAAGCATACCGAAATTTCTAGGTCATTTGTGTACCGGATATTCCGGCTACTCGGAATTTCCGGTCACTCTTGGACCGGATATTCCGGCTCCTCGAAAAAGTTTTAAATCGCCTATTCACCCCCCCCCCCCTCTAGGCTACGTCTATCCGTTCACCTTGCCCTGGCTATCGGCCTGGGCCGACGACGGCAACGCCCTCGGGCGTCGTGTCCTTCTTGAAGGCGTCGTCGTGACGGTGCTCTCGCTGCTTCGTCCGGGTTCTCCGGGGGAAACCCTAGATCCCGCGAGGGATTGGGCGGGGGCGGCGCTCTTGCGTCGCTTGCCTCTTGGGGCCTCGTCTTGGATGTTCCACCGTGCCGAGGGGTACGTGGAGTGCTGGTGGTTGGCGGCGGCCATTTTTTCGTCTTCGGCTAGGTGGTGAGCGGCCTTGGCGCCGGCGTGGATGTCGGAGCGGCGGCTCCGGATTTTGTCTTGCGTTGAGGGTCGCCTCCGCCGTGTTTTGTGTCGGCTATGGTTGCTAGAGTGACATCGTCGTCGACTTGTTTTGGGGCGTGGCCTTGGCCCTTGGGGCCGGTGTGGATGTCGGAGCGGCGGCTCCGGGTATCTTCTTGCGTTGAGGTCTGCCTCCGCCGTGTTTGTGTCGGCTATGATTGCTAGGGTGATATAGTCGTCGGCTTGCTTTTGGGGCGTGGCCTTGGGGCCAACGTGGTGCGTTGTGTTGTATGGTTTTTGACCGGTTTCCCTTATAAACTGTCCAACTCTTTTCAACTTTATCAATCAAAGGCATTGCCGAAGTTCGAGAAATTTCTTTTCCATTCTATATGTAGCAATTTCGGGGCATGTCGGAGTTGCGAGGTTTCAGATAACACAGGATATCATGCCTAGTTCATATTTGAGATGACTCATGTGTAGGTAAAAACGGATGCATCTAGACACGTTTTTACTGTTAGATGCACCCATTTCTAGACCCACCAGCAATAGCAATGGACGCCGGCCTGAGCTACCCCAGCTATGTCAATCAAGGTCAGTGGCCATGGGCTCATACAGCACAACACAAAACAAAGCACACAACTGCAGACTACACTGAAACTTAATAATATAAGCTCACATGCCAACAGACTCTCACACCATCTGCAACTCAAATACGTACTAGTTGCTGAGTTGTCGAACAGCAAATTCATTTCTGTCAGACAATGGATGATAAACTCTGCAGCTTCCGCATCCTGAAGATGCACGAGCGGTGGACTCAAATAATGGAATAAAACCTTGCTTCATTGCTTTCATGAATTCAACAAGGTTGCGTCAACCGAATTTCAGAGTCTCAGAGTTGATTGACAGGAAAACGTGGGCATCTTATTTTTGCTGGTGGGATCAACATAAAACTTCGTATGGTAATCTTAGCATGATCACCGATTAATGGGGCTACTGCTACATGTACAGAATCTGAATAAATATTTACATGACAATATTGAATGTAGAAGAAAAAATGAGTGGGCCGGAGAAACGACATGCTGCGGCAATCACAGCCTCTTTCTTAACATTGTTCGGTAAATATTCCAAGTCCACACAAGAATGAACATCGTGAGAAGCGAGGCCACAGTCGTCCAGAATACGATCAGCCACGACGGCATTGACTTGGGGAAGAGACCTGTTTCAGAAGCCAGCAGCATGGTCAGCATATGCTAGGGCCTAGGAGGCAAATGCTGCTTACAAGAACAACGAAACTGGAGTAGCACCCACCATGTCCAAACTTGATGCAGATCAGAAGCTCTATGATGCATATGGCAACCGAAATCCAACAAAAAGATCCCACCTTTTTAACAGGTCTCCTGAAATCATTAATCACGGAAGAGGGTTACTTTTACCAAGATTACCTCCAGTCAGCTGTGATTATGTGACAACTGACAGCCAAGTTAAATTGGATACAGATGTTATGTTACTATATAAACTTCTAATTCAATATAATGCACAGTTCACATGCAACAATGTCTAGCAGGAAATAGAAATTAAGGGGCGCACATGTAGAGTCATTTAGCATGTCAAGAGTAATAAAGTTCAATAACCAAGGAATGTGACTGTACAAGAATATCGAAATTTCTCTTCTTCAAAAAGCAGTAATGCAGACAAGAATGCAGAGGCAAGTCACCCAAATCATGTGCAAGTCAGTATGAAGTATGTATAAGTCTGAAACTCGTGAGTGAAAAACTATACCTGTCCTGTAAGTATGTATTGTATTCACGGATGGTTGGTATCGCAATCAACCACCAAAGGACTAGTCGGTAGACAATCAAGGGGTTCCGGGGAGGAATCCAAAGGCAGAACTTGAGAAAGAATGTGTTTAGTTCGATAGTCATGAAAATTACACACAAGCTTAGCACTTGGATGAATCTCCAAGGACCAAGCAGAGGGTACCACTCATCTTTGTCCCATTGTGCTGGTGTGAACTGACCTAGTGTCCTTTTCACCTAAGTAGAGAAAAAATATGAGAACTCATGAAGAAGGCTCCCAACATACTACTTCAAGTAGAAAATTAGGATAGGTATAACACGAACACCACAATATCACTAGAAATTTAGGATAGGTATAACACAAACATCACAATATAACCCACGAAAGCTATTTGTGTCTCCACATGCAAAAGACGAAAACATTTTTTGAAAGGATCTACAGGGCATAAACATCAATCTGAAACGTTTTTCATTATATACATGTATTGGATGTAACTAACGGTAAGCTATATTTTGGGCTAGTATTCCACTAATAAATCAGTTCTGACAATGGCAACTTGGCAAGTATGAATATGTGCAGGTAGTACTGTCCTGCCAGCAAAATGTCTTTTCCTTAACCAGTAAGTATCCATTTTAACTTGAGTTTATGCAAAATTGCACTGATAAGTTTCACCTTGTACGTACAGTAGTCCAGAAGCGAAGGAATGATTTTAACTGAAATACCATAGAAGGGGTTGCTTTGATTTCTAAGTAATTCTCACATTCGTTAGATTACATTACATTATCATGATACTAAGAAGAAAACATTAGATACAACCGGTGATAGAAGAAACAAAAATCAGTGTCATGCTTTCCAGGGCAGCTCATTTTCCTAAACCGATCAGCTTACCTTACTGATAATATTGGGCTGCCGACTCAAGCCAACCCATTCATATGTCCTCCCATCGAAGTATCTCACACTCTTCATTCCCGCCCAGATACCTGGATCACAGATGAAATGTCCCCATTCAAGAAGAGGTACAACTTAGCGGGTAAATGTAAATGTACAATCTATAGAAAGATGATGCAACCAAGATAATTAAACCAATAACAGAGAATATTACATAGGTATTTACTTAAAACTTAAAACACAGAAGGTATTATGAATAGATCAAACAACATAAAAATCTCACCGAACCAATTGCAGATCAATATGTCTAGAACAATGCTATCCCACCAGCATTCATTAAAATTGGGCAACATATGACGAAAAGTCAGCTGCAGTTCATACAATATTACATAAGGGATCTTGATTGAGATACATAAGTAAAAAAACTGACTACTTGATGTAAATAGTACATACCTCCATTAACTCAAAGCCAATTGATAGCACCCATAAAAGTGGTTGATTTCGTATCATTATAGCCTTTCCCCACCATCCAAGGATATGGGCAACTACAAACTCGTCAAAAAGTATGTCCTACAGAAGCCTATATTTAGATCAGTAATTTGACATCTTCTAAAGGAAATATCAGTAACTTGAAGCATCTCCAAGATCTTGATCAATCAGAGAAATACAGCAAACAGAATTGAACAAGAAAAGGAAGCAGGTTTGTGAATGAAGTCATCATACATAAACATTGTTAAACCTGCTTTTAGGATGATCAGGTACATATATACGGCAGTCCGTTCCATAAGATCTTTCAGGTAATTCTGTTACACAAAGGTACAAAAATTAATATTTCCACAACAACATATAGCTCTACTGTTAGATCAGATATGGAAAATCAGCTGCCTTACCAACACCAAGATCCGGGTGAAGATACCTCATAAATTGCCTAGCATCATCACGAGTCTGCAAAATAAATAGAAGGAAATATAGGTACAACATCGTCCATTAACGTTTTTTCAAAAAGAATAGAAAAAAACTGTACTCACCTGGAAAAGTAAAAATGTGAGGGACACAAGGTAAACAACTGCCATGCCATGGACCAGGCGCCAAATTGCAGGATGCGGTCTGATGAGCACACTGAACCATATTGGAAATAAATGTTAGTAAACGTTTGCATAAACCGCTGTAACTTCTGAAACAAATTTATGGAGAAGGCTGCAATGAACAATGGAATTTTCATATATGGGAGCGGAAATGAAGAAATGTGTTGTTATCAAGGCTGAAAAGTATGAAGCACGGAAATATTCTGTACAGCAAAAGTGGTTCACTCATAGTAACGTACTCCCTCTGTAACAAAATGTAAGACGTTTTGGTAGCTAAATTTGATATACCAAAACGTCTTATACTTACATATAGAGGAAGTACTATCAGAAAAATATAAAATGTACAGGTACTCTTTGAGTACTACTATAAAACCGACACATTAGGAGAAACAGAAATATCTCTGGGTCATACTCACAAACTCAACGATATTAGAGCTTGAAATCAAATATGAAGCACAACAATACATTCTCCTTGTGCCCAAAAGCAGGGTGTGATCTCTGCATCACTATCCATATGAAAGTCACAGTTAGGAATTACGATACAGAGTTTTTAGGACTCACGTTGAAGGTGCCTGGAGAAAAGAATAAGCCAAGAAAACAGCAATCATTGCGAAGACACCCCTGTTGAAAAGACAAAAATATGAGCACACAATTTTCCATAACTAAAATGGGAATAAGCAGATAAAAGGTGAGAAAAATAACGGAAAATTTTATGATCCCTACTGTGGATATCTTTTACCAGATATTCAATTGGGAGTGCAGATAATATAAGGAATGATCATTTCTCTAGCCTGATAAAAATAAAATACCTTTTTACAGATGACACACGATCAGCAGAGAAGCTTCCTTCTGGATTGAGAGCACCACTTGCCCAAC
The DNA here is from genome assembly GCA_026929855.1 of Poa annua. Classification (NCBI taxonomy): domain Eukaryota; kingdom Viridiplantae; phylum Streptophyta; class Magnoliopsida; order Poales; family Poaceae; genus Poa; species Poa annua. The sequence continues at coordinate 3,305,971 of CM049428.1, read as the reverse complement.
TGATAAAAAAATAAAACAATTTTCCATTAAGCATATAATAGTTTTTAAATTCTTTTAAGTATTTTCACAGTAGGTCAACCATCAGCAATGCAATGTTGTAAATTCTCCCTAATGAACGAAAATCAATTCCACAGGTAGAAGATATCCAGCTCACATTAGAAAGCAGGTTCCCATCAGTAACAATGAGATCGTCCGTGGTTTGTACGCCCACGCCGTCCATGGATCAACTTCACCGAAATTATTGAGTGGTTTAACACCATTGCACTCTCCGCCAGTACATTCTCTTCTAGGTTTGTGGTGACCATTGACCTCCATGGTGAGAACCTTGGAAATTTAATATCTGTCTGTAGAATAACATATCAGAATACACATATTCTTACTGACATTCAAGAAGAGCTAAGTGATACTGCTCTTCCCAGAAACGAGTACAGCTTGCTAAAGATGCACAACATTTCCAGTGAGACAAATGACTAACATCCAAAACATCTGAACAATATACCAGCAGCTAGCTGGGGACATCTGGAGATAAGCTCCTCAAACCCAAAAAAAAACTAAATTTGGCTTAAACACGTAGAGCAGTAAGTTTCTGAAACATTATCAAGCTACACACTTGCAGTGGTGAGGCTTCTTATTCTAGCTCTACAGACTGTGGTGAGGTTCGAGTAGCATTCCGGCTAGGTGAGGTTGTGGCTTGTAAGGGGATGCCTACAGAGATGCTCACACCTTGTGTGGCTCTGGTTGTTCCAGGATAACAAAAAGGGCGCTCGCACTCTGCTGCAACCAAAGGCTTTCACGGAAAACCAAGCCTGAAAGGCTGAAACAGAGGGATACGATGGAGAGGAAAAGAAAACATGCATTTGAACATGAAAGGGGCGCCATTGAGGAAAACAATTCAGAAGAAACAGAGCATTGGTTCAGCTACTACTCTGTCGTGCGGAGATAACCAGGTCAGGCCAACCAGCAGCGGAAGCCGTACACCTCCTCCAAGTCTCCAAATTGAGAAAACGGAAAAGGTGAAATCAGCAGCCTTTCGCAATGCCGTAAAAGGTTTGGGAAACTGGAGATGCTCGTCGCCGACATCGAATCGAATCTGCTGGTGGCGTTTCTACTACACGCATAGGCATAGGAAGATTACTGAATGCAGAGGGAGGAACTGAAGCGGACAGCTATAGCTAACTGAAGCGTTGCTGTCGAAATAAACGGCGGAATTTGGGTGTTTTCCTGGAGCAATGCGACCGGAGAATCGAGGAAAGATACAAGTTTTTGTTTGCGAGGATGTGTCGGGAAGAGAAGCACCTACGTGGAGGAGGAGGAGGAAAGCGATGGCCGCCACCGTGTGATTGCGAGATCTTGGCCACGGAAAACGATCGAGGGATTCGTTCTTCCCTTCTTGGTTGTGCGTCGATTCTTGGTTCGTTCGAAAGGGAGAGAGAGGAGGAGCAGAGACAATGGAGGCTAGCCGTCGCCGCCGAGAATCTTCTTATAGGAGAAGATGGTCAAAGGACAGTGGGGGAGAGAGAGTTCTCTCGAAGGAAAATAGGTGGGACTTGGGAGAGACAGAAAATTTCAGTTTTAGTTTAGGGTTTATGCTTCTTTTCTCTCACTTAACGGTGGGACCCACAATAAAGTTACCTCGTGATTTTCCTTGATTTATAGCGTATCTTGGCCCTTAAAGTCTTTTGGGATGGTCCAGATCCCAAAATATTGACTCTTAACTCCAACATAATCCCCTATGTTTATTTATTTATTGCAATTTACACACTACATGTCATCGGTAGTTTTTTTTATTTCTTCTTCTATCCTTTTGTGTGGTAGCATCGGCCAAAGCAGACCCTGGTGACGAGGGCGGAGGAGGCAGTGGTTGTGGGCGGAGACGAGATCCTGACAGCGAGAGAGGAGGAGGAGCATATGCGGCTCATGATGCGTCAGAGTAGGAGGAGGAGCAAGTGCCGTGGAGCGACATTAGAGGAGGAGGACTTTCAGATGTGTGATGTAATAATTTGAATGATAATGAGAGATCATATAATACCTATTTAAGAAAATGCATAGACATTGCTAGATATTGTCCCATATATGCTCGGATGCATAGGTGATTCTAAATTATATGTTTATTTTTCTTAAATGAATTCTCCTTTGAAGGAAAAAAAATGAACTTGTCTGCTTCAAACAAATATTGGATAACTAATATTTCCATCCAACTGGTACTGATCACAAGAGTGTCATTCCATCAATCTCGTTGATGGCCTTCAGAATTTAGGAAAAACATGCTCGATGCAAGTACATTGTGAAATTTATGCTCTAGGGGCAAGTGCCAAGCCATCAATGGCTGGAGTGAATGACGAATGGTCCCTCAAGAATAGTTATTAGGTTAGATGACATTGACATGAGTTACAACCGGGTCAGTTGTATGTGCCGACTATGAGAATGGTTTGCTTTCAAAACCTGCGGATTTTAACAGAGGTACTCCAAAAGAAGAAAAATATAAGATTCTACTGAGGAAACTTTGGGTCGTGGCACCAATGATTGGGTTCGACTAACTCCCAGTTTTCAAACCGGAGGGTCAAGGACGCAAGGAGTGACTGACTGAGCAGAAGTGAAAGGCATGTCAGTGAGCACCACTGATCCTTGCCACTCTGCTCCACTCATGCATCGTACACTGCCACCACTGCTGCTATACCTGTACTGTTTTTGTACCTTACCAATGACAAGATACTAATCAATAAACAAATGTATATAAGCTAATGCATGTATAATTCTTATTCCAACCTAAAGTTGCTGTCCTGCTGCATGATAATTTCTCCCTAATTGTTACAAACTTACAATATGTACGTGTAGAGTAGTAGTAAAGAAGTTCAAGAATATTCTAATCCTCAACAGAAACTAGAGTTGAATACAAGCAGAAATTTTAGGCCCGGCATTTCTAAATATGTAAAATGAATCTTTAGCGGGAAAAGTAGCTACCTTAATCCACCTAAAAAAGGTAGCTACATAAATCCAACTTCTCTTGCAAATTCCATGGTGTCGATATGTTGTAAAATGCAACCGCGGACATATAGGGTGGGGATTTTTTTTTTGTGTATTTTTTTATTTCTCGTCTCAATTATATTCCAACAAGACATGTGAGGAATTTGATGGCACATTATTCCTCATCTCAGCTATATTCCAAGTTTGTACTTCCATCTGTCAAGTTATTATAAAAACTCAAACTTCAGTACACGTAAACGGATAACACTCAGTTGTCCAAGGGAAGTTAGAAACGTTGCGAGTTAATTACAGTTTGCCGTTTTGATACAGCTCAAATATGTATGGTAGATTTATTTGAGCAAACTCTTCTCTATGGATCTAGCTTGGTGATAATTGTGAGGTGTGCATATTTTGTAATGTATAGTGTATAATGTGTTGATTTGATCTTTTATTTAGAGTAAATTATCCTCAAAGTGGGGAGACTATCACGCAGTAAATCAACATAGTCGGAGACTCCAGTTACCGTCAGATGATAGGGAGAATTGGCCAATCAAATCTGAAATCTCTTTGCCCAGAAAAAACTCAGAAAATATTTATTCTTTTATTATTAAGGACATAATAATACATTTTTCTTGATTGCAAAGTGATTACTCAAAGAGCACTGATCAAGTGAAGAAACGACAAAAGAGACCCAGAGAGCGCTGAGTGAGGCTCCGAATTGATCAGTACAGACAAGACCCTTTCCTCACGCCGACCAGTGGGGCCCACCAGTTCACGTTTTCCCCATTCCATCTTCCTATCGATCTGGCTGGGAAAATGTCGCATCAAATTGTTGGCTGGCCCCATGGCTGTGGGGCGTTCTCTGATTATTAAGCTCTGCTTACCATGTCCGCTGATGCATCTAGCAATTTAAGCAGTTTAATGATCTCTATCTAATCTCTATTCCTTGCACAGGAAAATACTACAGTAGCATGTGCGCATGTGGTTTGCTGGAGGCTGGCAAAATAATAGGCTATCCCATTCCCAAGTCCTAAGAAACAAAACAAAATCTTGTGTGCCTCAACAAGTTCGCACATACCATGAGCCATTTTCATTGAAAATGCTTCAAAAGAGAGAAAGAAAAAACTCAATGCAGCTGTGCATGTCCTCGCAAAAGGGCAAAAAAACAAAAACAAAAATGCAGCTGTATATGAATTGGACGGTGTTCGTTCTCCATAAATAATTTCAGGCAATGCAGCTGGGCGTGAAGCTGAGTCCAAACACAAGGGAGCCAAAACCTAATCAAGTCCTCCCTTCCACCGCGTCTTTGCAGCAAACCATGGCAGTAAACACAAAGGAGCAAGCTAGCTGGCCTCTCTTCAATTCACTTCAAGAATGTATCAGCTAATGCTTGTGCATGCATTCCTGCAACAGCTCAGTCGATCTATACCTCACCTGCCTTCCACTGCATGCTTAAATTATTTCTACTGCGGGGTAATTAATTAAGAAACTGCAATCTCAGAAGCCGAGGTGGTTTCTCTTGAGAAAGGGACAATTCTGTTCCAAGAAAAACAGCAGATGCAATTCTCCAAAATACATGGGAAGTGCAGTGCAAATGTGCAATTATACATATATATTGAGATGATGGGGACGACAGGAGAAATCCGGCACACCACACCCCATCTCATATCATCTCACCAAGCTAGCATTATCTCCTCCCTAGCAATCTCACGGATAATGGGACGATGATCTCGTAACATTATCATCTTTTCTCTGGGAGCAGCCCTGTATGGAGCTTGGATCACTTGAGACTTGAGACTAAGAACAAGATCTTTTGCCATAAAAGGGAGAAGATCACGTCATTTGTTTATTCCTTCTGGAGGGAGCAGAAGAAGGTCACGTCAGTCAAATCTCACATGAAGAGCTGACAGAATTTTAAAAAAATCAGTGGAAGATTAGAGACAACGCTACACTGTGCCATGCCCTATCTATAATTAAAAATTAATTAACATAGAGTTTGAGGCCCTTGCTTGTCTCCAGGAGTCACCTTAATTAGCTAGCCAGCTCTACTACTAGTGCTAGAGTAGCATTGCTATTTGTTCCATGTTCCTCCACTAGATTTGCAAGTTGGTATTGATTGATCGGTGCTGCTATACATCCGACGTTTTCCGTCCGATACCCGTCCGATCCATGCGCTTGCAGCGACTAGCGAGCTTGCCTATCGACTGCTGATCGAGTTTGTAATAAAACTCCACTTGTTTGGACCTGCTCTAGCCCCACCTATTAAATAATTCTTTAACCTTTTTCCTTGTAAGTTCTTTTGCTCATGCTTGGACGGAATATTTTAGCAGCCATTGCTTTACGCGGAAAGTTCCAAGAAAAAAAATATAATTACGTGGGAAATAAGAGCGTCTCCACCCCAAAGCATCCCTAAGGGCATCGCTAAAGGCCCGACGCAAACGGACCTCCGGACCGGGAAAAACCCAGCCCAACGGCCTGACATAATGTCCGAGCTTTCCGTGGTGACGTAAACGCGGCACAAAGGCTCGGTTTGTGTCCGCGTGCGTCCTCCTATTTTGACATGCCCCTGCACGCTAGTGACACCCCATCTTTGCCCCTGAATCTCTTCCCTTCTCTTTCTCATTGTCCCGCGACGCCGTCTCTTCCGACAGCGCGGTCAGTCCACGGCGACGCAAACTGCGTTTAAATTTGAGCCGCGTTTTTGCGTTGCCGTGGACAAGTCGGACAATTTGCGTGGGGACGTTGGGCTGGTTTTTTTTCTGAGTTGGACAAAATCAGACTCAATCGGGTGTCTTCGGTCAAAATACATCGGGCCGTTGGAGATGCCCTTAGTCTGTACATACATTTAAATTTAGATAAACTGAAACATTTTTCATGGATGGAGGGGTAGATACATTCATATTTAGACTAGATACATCTATATTTAGACAAACAAAAATTACCTAACTTAGAGACGGAAAGAATATTTAAAATATAGGAGTATTTCTCAAATTTTAAATTAGAGATGTTGAGACAAGCCTTGCAAATTACGGCGACAGCCTAGGCAGAAATAATTAGCACATCAGAATTGAAAGCATCAGACGTTTATCGGACGAGAATCGTCGTACGCACAACACTTCCGTTGATCGTTTGCGAGCTGGCTTTGGAGGATGCACGGGAAGCTTCCACTGTATTGAGCCGCACAAAGGTGCCCTCGGTATGAGGAGATTGACGCTATTGATACTGTGATTTTGGTACTATGGGATCAAGGTTTGAGTGCAATGTTTCCATGCATTTGGTTTCGTATGTGTGGCTGCAGAAACTTGCTAATTAAGCAATTGATGTAGTACATGATCGACACTGCAATCAAGGTATATGTGGCTGATAACTATTATTCAGTTAATGTGTGGTACTGACTGACAGGTCACCCTAGCTACTACCATATGGTTGTACTACGATGGTGAGATGATTATACTGAAGAGCAAGAAGAAAAATCCACACATAGGATTCGGACCAAATTAGACAGGTAAGAGTGGTCGACGATTACTGGGACCGTTCACGTAGTCATGCATACAGTTGATTAGTTCACCTGGCCAAAAGGGGTGTGAAGTACTTGAATGCAATTTTTCTCTCCTTTATATCAACAATATGTGAAATATTAGACATTCCTTCCATTTTTCTGAAATATTAGACACTCCTTCTACGTGAAATATTAGACACTCTTTGGATTTTTTTTTCTGAAATTGTAGACACTCCTTCCATGTTTGCCAGGTGTTCTTATTTTCTGACCTGACCACCACATGTGTAAAACCACTACAATGTCAAATTCGAGAGCTGGCTGCACAACAGGAGAGGCGGCTTTTCCGTATATGATCGGCCGAACCGATCGAATGCGACCCTAAGCAAGATACAACAGGCGACTTGACTCTATGCTCGCCTCAAAGATTACATGCACGAAACTAAACCTTCTTTGGTGATTCACAGGAACCAAAAGGATCGAGCATGAGGGACATGGATCGATGACAGCCTAGCTCGATCGATCGGGGCTATAACTAACAGTACGAGCATGTGGAGGGGCTGCCTAATTATACCACCACAAGTCCACAATATCTTTTGCAGTGTGAAGTTTGGTTTGTCAACACACTATAGCTCCAGCTAAAACTATTAGTTACAGTGGTTTATAATTTAGTTAACCTAGAGCCTAGCGCCCTAGCTAGCAGCTGGGGTGATCAGAAAGATCCATGCATGGGAGGACTGCAAGCGCACGCATGTCAGTTCCATGAATTCCTGTCGACAACAGTGCCAAACACCAGGAGCCAATAATGCAAAACATACGCATATACACAGGTGTGTATATTAGTACATCAAGTTAACCCACACGGATGCATGTAGAATTTGGTTTTATGGTTATATAATAGTTGCAACTATTGCGATCGTACATGGAGTACGTACAGCAGCACAGTACAGATTGTCCGAGAAGAGACAGATAAGCTAGCTAGAGAAGGGCAAGCTAGCTGAGTGGAGACAGGCAGGTAGGCCGGTAGCTGGGGAACATCTCTCTCTCACGGCCCGGGGGCACGTCCATAAACAGCGAGCTCCCAATAATCATACTAAGATCTGTTCGCTCTAAAACTGTTGCTAACATTATTTAGCTAGCTACCTAAGCTGCAAAGGGAGCTCCTGTTGTGGTGGTGGTGTATACTGTATACTGCAGCAGCTTGACTGAACGCGCACACGCGCGCCCAGAGCGATCAGATCCAGATCAGCGACGGCCGGCAAGCTAGTGCTAGGGACATCTGAAACATCTTTATACTACTATGAAACAGTGGGACCTGTTGGTTTTCAGTTTGGTTTCTGGCTTGTTAAACAAGAACCCGGCTCCTTTAAGTCGTTTTGAAAAAAACAGCGGGACCTGCATATGCAAATGCCAGTACACAAAACTGAAATACCGTATCAGAACTTCTTTCAGGTAGTTGTGACTCCTTCACTATTAGTAAAAAGTTTTACTCCTCCGTTCATATGTTAAAATTTACATGTATTTAAACGACATGCCTTAGTGTGTACATATATGTAAATTTATTAGATAAACTTGAGACATCTTTTATAGATAGGGGAGGTAGTGGTATGAGAATCTATGAACAAAGCAAGCACGTGAGGTGTGCTAATTCTTAATCACCTTCACGATCATAATTTGAGTTCAGGTTGACATGGTCACCGCTGAATTGGCAGGGTGGCAGCTAATAAGCTTCATCGTGTTAGGAATAGACTTGTTGTATTTCAGGAGGCCAAAGGCCACAATATAAAGGACATGTACATGTGTGAATATGCAGGAAGCTGAATTGGCAGGGTGGCAGCTAATAAGCTTCATCGTGTTAGGAATAGACTTGTTGTATTCCAGGAGGCCAAAGGCCACAATAGCCACAATATAAAGGACATGTACATGTGTGAATATGCAGGAAACCCCCTAATAGTGAGGAGTTACAATTAGACTACAATTAGACTATTATACTTCTAACACCCCCCTCAAACTCATGTTGGGTCAACAACACTGAGTTTGGAGAGAAAGAAAACATGCTGCGCTCTAGTCTGTGCCTTGGTGAAGAAATCCGCTATTTGCAACTCTGAAGGCACATAATGGAGGATAACAACCCGATCCTGCACATTTGCACGTGTGTAGAAAGCATCAACACCAATATGCTTGGTCAGCTCATGCTTGACCGGATCACGTGCAATACTGATAGCACCTGTACTGTCAGACAAAAGTGGAGTGGGTGTCGTAACAGAGACCCCAAAATCTGCAAGTAACCACCGTAACCAGATCACCTCCGCAATCAACGAGGCCATAGCGCGCAGCTCAGCCTCAACACTCGAGCGAGAAACTGCTTTCTGTTTCTTCGTCTTCCAAGCAACCAGCGAACTACCAAGAAAAACAAGTAAGCAGAAAGAGACGAACGATCCGTGGGATCACTCGCCCACGTAGCGTCCGAGTAGCACTGGAGCTGGAGAGAACTGGAGCTAGGGAAGAAAAGACGACGAGTACTCGTACCACGAAGATAACGAAGAACACGAAGAAGATGACCGTAGTGAACCGTGGTAGGAGCTGAGACAAACTGACTCAGAATATGAACAGGATAGGAAATATCCGGACGAGTGACGGCGAGATAGACAAGACTCCCAACGAGATGACGATAGCGTGTCGGATCAGAAAGGGGCTCACCATCAGTAGGACGGAGCTTAACATTAAGCTCCATAGGAGTCTCAACAGTGCGCTCATCCCCAAGAGCAGCACGAGCAAGAAGGTCCTGAATATACCTTTCCTGGGAGATGGAAAAACCATCAGAAGTAGAAGAAATCTCAATCCCAAGGAAGTATCGAAGAGGACCAAGATCAGTCATAAGAAACTGATCACGAAGACGAGCCTTAACAAAGGCGATATACTCAGGGTCATCTCCAGTGATGATCATGTCATCAACATAGAGAAGGAGAAGAGTGCGACCACGAGAAGAAGTGTGGACAAAAAATGCAGCATCATGTGCGCTAGGAGAGAAGCCGGCGGCGGTCACCACAGAGGCGAAACGCTCAAACCAAGCTCGAGGGGCCTGTTTCAGCACATAGAGAGAACGCCAAAGACGACAAACCATCCCATCAGGAACATAATACCCAGGAGGAGGCTGCATGTAAACCTCCTCACGTAACTCGCCATTAAGGAATGCATTCTGCACATCAAGCTGAGACACGGACCAACGGCGAACAGAGGCAACAGCAAGAAGAGTGCGCACAGTGGTCATATGAGCCACGGGCGCAAAGGTCTCATCGTAGTCACGGGCGTGCTCCTGCTGGAAACCACGAGCTACAAGACGAGCTTTATATCGCTCAAGAGATCCATCAGAGCGGGTCTTAATTTTATAGACCCACTTACACGTGATAGGACGAACACCGGGAGGAGGAGAAACAAGCTCCCAGGTGCCAGTGCGCTCTAGCGCAGCAATCTCCTCGGCCATGGCAAGCTGCCAGTGCGGATGACGCTCGGCATCCCTATAAGAAGTCGGCTCGGAGGTAATAGAGAGACCATACTGACTAGGAGAGTAACGGTCTGGAGCACGTCGCAGACAAACAGGTCGTGAAGAGGAAGGCTCATCGGCAGAAAACGACTCATCAGAAGAAGAGGAAGAAGAAACAGGAGAGGAAGAATCCGAAACCGGAGAACGAGGAGAACTAGGGGAACTAGACGGAGGAGTACTAGGAGAGGACGGCGCCGAGGTAGAAGGTGGCGCCGAGGTCGAAGGTGGCGCCGAGATCGAAGGTGGCGCCGACGTCGAAGGGGGCGCCGCGGTCGAAGAAGACGCCGAGGACGAGGGGATAGTGGGAGGCGTATCCGGAAAAAGAAGAAAGGATATATCACCCACCGGGTAGGTACCCGAGGTGGGGCAAGGATAGAAGGGACGCGTCTCATCAAACGTGACATCACGAGAGATGCGCAGCCTACGACCAACGGGATCCCAACAACGATAGCCCTTATGCTCATCACTGTATCCGAGAAAAACACACTCAACCGACTGAGCAGTCAGTTTGGTGCGTTCGCGAGGAGGGAGAAGGACATAGCAAACACAACCAAATAAACGAAGAGTCGAGTAGTCTGGAGAACTACCAGAGAGACGCTCGAGAGGAATACCACCCTGAATGGCAGCAGAAGGCTGAATGTTAATGAGATGAGTCGCTGTAGCAACAGTCTCAGCCCAGAAATGCGGCGGAAGGGAGGAAGCAATCATCATGGCACGGGTAGTCTCAAGAATATGACGATGCTTACGCTCGGCGACACCATTTTGAGCATGGGCGTCGGGACACGAGAACTGAGCAAGGGTGCCCTGCTCAGCAAGAACACCACGCAGATGCTGGGAGATGTACTCACCTGCAGAATCAACACGAAAAACACGAATAGGCGTGGAATACTGAGTGTGTACCATGGCCACAAAACGCTGATAAATAGAGAGGACCTCACTGCGAGAGCGCATAAAATATAACCAGGTGTACCGGGAAAAATCATCAATGAATAAAATATAGTAGCGATGACCCCCTTTTGAAGCAAAGGGAGCCGGACCCCAAACATCTGAATGAACTAAATCAAACGGTCGCTGAGATGAAGACACACTAGTAGGATAGGGAAGCTGAATCTGTTTGCCTAACTTACAACCTTGACAATGTAAAGACGCATCTCCTGAGACAGACCCCAGAAGACCACTACGAACTAAAGACGATAAGCGGGAATCACAAAGGTGACCTTGACGATGATGCCACTGCTGAAAAGAGCTGGAGGCGGAAGCAGCAACCGCAGAAGAACTGGTCGTTGAAGAAGCAGAAGGTGGAACGCGAAGCCAGTCTAACTCCCAGAGCCCCGGGGACTCACGGCTACGAGGGCCAGCTCCAACCAGGGCCTGAGTGTGGCGGTCCTGAACAGAACAAGAATCAGCGTCAAGGATGATGCGACAACCAGAATCAGTGAGCTGACTAGCAGAGAAAAGATTCATCTTAAGACTAGGAACATGAGAAACATCAGGAACAGAGAAAAAGGAGGTAGAAAGGGAACCTCGACTGGAAACGGGAAGAGAGGTACCATCGGCTGTGATAACACGGACAGGAGAAATAAGAGAACGGAGAGCAGAAAGAATAGAAGACGCAGAAGTCATATGAAAAGAAGCTCCAGAATCCAGATACCACGGGGACGACATACCTGACTGTGTAGAAGATGGTGGGCGCGCAGTGTCAGAAGAGGTAGGCACAGAACCAGCTGTAACGTCCCAGCGTTTAGGAAACCCCGGAGGGTAGAAGTAGAATTTGTGCATTTGCATCCATGCATCTTAAAACCCGAATAAATTTTTCGCAACTTGAAAACCTGAAGAGATCAAAGTTTCTTTCAACTCATTGAGTAGGGTATAGTTCAATTGAGGTGATCGTGATAAATTTTGACATGACCTTTAGGTATTTTCTCTGTTTGAGGGGATTTGAGCAAATTCTAATAATTAAATAATTTGAATAAAAAAGAACAAACAAAAATAAATAATAAGTAAATAATAAATAAAGAGGTAATTCACAAATTAAATGATTACAAATATAAGTTACAATTATGAAACACAACAAGAAATGCTTTATTGATTTACAGCAATAGTATACATTGTCTTTACAAATAATCAAATGGAAATCGAATAAATACGGAATTACATAAGAGAAATAAAATTCCTTAGTAGACTAAGTCTTGCATCCTGATTCTTCAAATCTTTTCATCATCTCAACTTGCACTAATCTTCTTCCTGAAAGACAAAAAGAAAACAAAGCAAATAAAGAAAATACTCAAGGTGGGTTAGTGATGAAATACTCTCAGATTGGCAGTGAAATGCACTGCTGATCTCATCATTGAGTCTGGACCTTAATCAAGGATTAGTATCTGTTCTTATGGTTGAATTAACCTCAGATCAACATCATTGGTTTAGGGGCAATTAACACACTTGGCACCTGAAATAAGTCCCAAGCATGGATAATACCGGACCAGCCGAATGGATCAGCTCCAAGCACAAGAGCTGAGTCCAGTCAGCACACAGGCAAGCTTGCAAGCAGCTCAATCACACATGCAAAGAGTCACTGCTGTCACCAGCACAGCTGCAACAGCAGGGATAAGGGAACACTGCCGTAGCTAGCAAGAGAGGCAAAGGCACTTGCTCACTTCAGCTCACAGCATAGCATATCCAGCACCAGCGTCTATTCATCCCTGTTCAACACCCAATCCATCTCACCAAATCACTTCATCCACCTAGCACCACCACACCAAAACCCCACCTCTGCTGAAAGCAAGGCAAGATGATGGTAAGCAGCACCAAGGAGGAGAAGGGCTGAGCAGCACCAAGGAGGAGAAGGGCTGCGCAAGCACCAGGAGGAGAAGGGCTGTGCATAAACAAGGAGGAGAAGGGCTGAGTACATACAAGGAAAGGGAACAAGTGATCAAGACTCTACAGCAACCCAGAACCACACCACAACTTGCCAGGAGGTTGATCCTCAACTTATTTTGCAAGTGAATAGGTTGGTAGATGCATGGGTTATTCTGTCGAGTGTCAACCCTCAGAGATGCATACAAATGGTATGCACAACTCATCACTGGGGTTTTATAAAAGGCACACCAGTATCTGTTCTTTTTGAAAAGCCAAGAGCCTCACTCTATGCATCATAGGCAAGGGGGGACAACAAATGAATTCTATACCAGCACCAGACACAGGTCTTAAGCAAAAATAGCCTCAGCTTATGCATCATTGGCTGAGGCAACACAAATTAATTCCCTGCTGAGGTAATTAGCTAGAAAACTTAAATATATCCCAGCCAGCAGTTGGATAAGATACAGTTTTGCTGGGCACTAAATCCAATGGAAATAGCACCACAAGCACAAACCTAAATAAAATCCTGTCAACTTAATCAAGGAATCATTTATTTACTTATCATATCATCTTCCTGGAATCAGAATCCCAGGAATCATTTATAAGTAAAGCAACAAAGCTTTCGACAGTAAACTGAACATTTGCTTCAGTTAACAATTCTGTGGCACATCTCTGAATCTGAGTGATTCGGAGTAGCACCCACCAAATACAGAAAATACCACAGGACCAGTAGGACCACATCACTGGATTCAACCAGTGCAAATTCTTGAAGCATATCTGTCTCACAGCACAAGCCACACACTGGCTTGCAAAAAAATCTAGCCTGCCAAAGGCTAAGAATCAAACTACAAGCGACCATCACAGAGCACGGCCTCGGGCCCATATGTGTGAGAGAGAAGGGCAGAGAAGAAAGGGAAGCTCACCAGCGCCCAAGCGTAACCACGACGGCGTGGTGGGGCAGTACCCACGTGGCCGCCGCAGAGCAACGTGGGGACGTCTTCCTCGTGCACCAGAACCACCGGAGGATCGCCGGAACCGCAAAAGGGCCGACGGCGGAAACCCTAGCTCGGGACCGAAGAGGGCACGGCCGCGCAAGGACAGATTCGGCGAGAAACCGCGGACAGGGGGGTAGACCGCGGTGCAGCGCGTCGATGGCGCATGGGGGCGGCGGCGGAGACTGCCGGAGATGGTCGGAGCAAGGAGGCGACCGCGGCGGCGATTCCATCGCACGGGAAGCAAAGGGGATCGGGGAAGGAGAGATTAGGGCAGCGACTGGACGTTGACCGGTTCGGTCGGGCCGGTTGATGGCTCCACCCCATGACAACTCTGGCCCACCAGTCAGTGGGCCAAGCCCACTGATTTTTCTCCCAGCCAAATAAAATATAGAATACACAATAAAAGAAATAAAAGAAATAGATGGCAAATAAATGAAAACTAAAAATCTTAAATAAGTTTTGAATTCAGAAAAATATAATCTATTCAAAACTATTTTATTCTAAATTTTATTTTAAAGATAAATTTTTTAATAAACTTATTTATATAGTCTTTATTTTAATAAAAGATTTAAATTCCTAAATTCAAACACATGGATTTTTCTATTAAAAAAATAATAAAAACAATAGTTCTAATCCAATTATTTAATTTTACACACTTCTGAATTATTTTTAAATAACCCATCCCTCTAAAGATTTAAATTAAATAAATAAAAATAAACAAAAGAATATAAGTCATACCTAAAACAACGCTAAATTCCTGGATCCAAAATTTAAATCATACATAGCAGAATCATGCATCATAGCATCCATTGCTTCTTTCAAGCATTGTCTTATGAGACAATGATACTTATTTCAGAACCCGAGGTCCCGGGTCAGTCCGAAGCTTCGAATTGCACTACCTCTCAGTCACCAGGCAAGTTCATCACTTGCTCATGTCCGTTGAAATATTTTATAGCAAAATATTTGTCAAATGCTATATCGTATCACCTATGCATTGAAAAATCAAAATCTTATTTTCATAAATAACAATACTACTGGGTTACCGGTCCAGGGTGACTGATTAACCTACTATGGTGGGCAGTGGAACCATGGTTGACTGTGGTTGGTGGAGGTTCCACTGCATATGGAAAGTAATAACCCTAGGAGTTAATCACCAATGTCGTCAGTGATTCTTGCGCCGTATATCACGCGCAACCATAAGATCTGAAATGGGAAGGAGAAGTCAGCTGTGTCCTTTTCCTCTCGTACACCAACGGGTGACTAGATCAAAGTCGGGCGGTGTGTAAATCCGCTGAGCTCGAGGTGGCCAGGATAATAACCTCACCTTCGGGTTGTGGCTTCTAGCATCTATTCAAGGTTGGCTTCGGGACTAGCTTGGGACGGTGCCCACTGGTCAGCAAGTTTTAGCATGGGACGGTGCCCACTAGCTTGCAACCGGAGTAATGGGGGGTGTGCGGGGATGGTGGAACGGCGCAGTGATTGGCTTGGGTTACTGACTAGGCCCCACACCAAGGAAGTGTGGACGGGAAAGTACGCCCGGTTGAGCAACAAGGTCTTGATCTCTTATGGGTAAAGCAGCGCACCTCTGCAGAGTGTATAAATGTGACATGTTACTCCACGTTCCAGGACGGAACGACGAACGCAGCAAGAAGGGAGGCTCCTCAAAGCCCTAGCCCTGTGACTCCTGACGGACATAGCTCTTCAGAAATAAAAGCAATCTTTGAAAAAATGTTTTCGAAAACTTGCATTAGCCTACGACAATCCATTGTCAGCGGCTGTAGCTAGCACATCAAACTTCCCACTTTCCCATAATGAACTTGCGGAGTAACGCTGTTACTCACCCTTGCCTTAAACCCCTTTCTAGACTTTGAGGCCACAGGAGACGAAGAAGGTTACGACGTCTACAACCAAGACAATCTGGTCTACGACGAGCCAGACTTATCAGGTGGAGTCGAAGGCATCGACTACCTCATCACCTACGGTGATCAAGACCCTAGAGTAGTTAGTGAGCCGAGCAACATAGAACTTTACTAAATAAGTTGCTGAGCTACATGGTTTTAAGTTTGTTAATACCCCTTGTTTGTAAACTCTTTAGTTTACAAATAGAACCCAGTAGTGCGGATCCTCGGTGGACCAAAGAGGATCTTTCTGAATTTGTACATATGTGGCTTGTAATAATAAGTGGTTGACTGTTGGACCCACACAATGTTTCTGTTGTACCACTCTGATGGTGTGATATTTGCGGAACCGTGTTTCGTAAGTCTTACATCGATGTCCTGCGTGCTGCAATCATGCGGTGGCAAGGCGGGTCATCACAGCTGGTATCAGAGCCATTGCTTTGACCTTAGGTTGGAAACCTAGTAATGGGATAGAGCCTGTAGGGTATACGAGCAACGGTAAAGAGTTCTCTAGGAATATGATGTATATTCACTTGAGAATAACATGGTCATATTTTTAGTGTGATAATTCTTTATTATGATGCATTAGTACTAATTATAAATTCTTACACAGTGTTCTGAAGCGATGGGTTCCGAGAAGTCGACGTGGGTGCAGCACGACACGCTGGAAGACTATCACGGGTCACTTACGGAGCAGTTGAGGTCACTCCTTAGAGCTTTTGGATCCCCTCTTACCGTTCCGGTCCACACTTACACATTTAAGGAGGGTGAGGAGTTAGTGAAGTATAGGGTATTAGTAATGATACCCAAGGAGTTTACACCATGTCCTATTCCACCTAGTGGGGAAGGACGCAGTGTTACAGCAGCTTACGATGAGGCTGTCTTGGAGGCGATCGCCACTATCAGGGAGAATAGGGCAGGAGAGTTAGAGGGCACGAGTTTCATAGCACTGCCACATGATGCTCTTTCCACGGAGAAGCTGGAGGATCACTCAGTCTTAGTTAAGACGAAGCCTCGCTTAGCGTCCATGTTACTAGACAGGTATAGACAGGTGGTCGAATCTCTCTATTATACCCACCGTGTCATAGTAGAGGACAAGGATGGGATGTTGGAGGATCTAGAGGATCCTCAGAGGAGGAAGCGACAGGGGGAGAAGGTAGTCACACAGACAGGAGAGCCTAGTAGGGTAGCCGAGGAGGGCACATCTAGGAGGCCATCACAGGATGTGCCATTCCATTACTCACCTACACCAGAGCCCATTTTCTACCCAGTGATACCACCTAATGAGCCAGAACCACCCATACCACTCGATGATTCAGATTCTGAGGCTCCGATAGAGAACTCGGACGGATGGAGATACAACTGGTTTGCTGGCACACGTCAGGATCCAGTGCCTGTCTACGACACCGACGACGGTGTGGTAGAGATAGCACCACCCACTCCAGTGATTATAGATATCTCCTCTGACGAGGAGGAACCCATGGAGGCTGACCCGACCGAGCAGAGCGCTGTGGAGGATGCCGCGAGCTATGTCGGCATGGGAGGGTTGTTTTTGGACACTTCTGATACCGACTACGTTCCACCAGGGAGGCCCTACACACCAGAGGTGGTGCGCCGGACGTCACGTCACCACGAGTGGACCTCAGGCAGGTATCGCGAGGAGTGATGGACCTGATGCGGGATGTATTGACGAAAGGTGACGAGATGTATATTATCTAGTACTTCAGTGAGTATGAGTATGAGATGTATTAATAAGGGAGCGAGTTCTCCCAGAACCCAGGAAAAAACTGTGTAGTATACCGGGTGAGCTTGTAATAGTTGTAGTAAGGTATTGTACGAACCCTAGTATATGTGAGCTTGTGTATGTGGAATATACTGCTGGTTTTGTTTGGATTTGGATCTTTCTGTGACACGCATTGTGCTCTGAGTTGAGCTCAAAAAACATTGCATGGTGTAACTATGAGTTTCGCTCTTTGTACAGGACGTGGGGGAACATGGCGTTAGAGATAACGAAGGAGGAGAGAGCTCGGGTAGAAAGGGAGACTGAACAGAAGGAGGAAGCTGAAGCTGGACAAGGAGGGTTGCCACCACCACCACTCCTGATGACATCGCAACAGTTTGCTCAATATCTGATGACGATGGAAGAAAACCGAAGGAAGGATCAGGAGAACCAGAACAAGTTTATGGAAGCCCTGCTACAAAAGGCAGGAGGAGAAAGGGAATCCGAGGGAGTTCGGGGAGTTACTCTAAAGAATTTCCAAGAAGCTAAACCACTTCCGTTCGCAGTAGCAGCAGAGCCAATGGACGCGGAGGACTGGCTCCGTGACACTTCCAGGAAACTGTTGACGGTAGGGTGCTCTGACCAAGAAAGGGTGCGCTACGCGGTGCATTTGTTATCAGGACCAACAGCAGCATGGTGGGAGAATGTCGTGAATGTTCACCCAGCAAACAAGGTATTCACCTGGGAAGAATTCCAGAAGAAATTCCGCGAAGCACATATTCCTGAAAGTGTGATGGAACTGAAGCGTCGGGAATTTGAGAACCTCAAGCAGAACAATCTGCCGGTTCATAAGTACATTCGGGAGTTTAACATACTTTCCCGGTATGCTGAAGAGGATGTTAACACACCCGAGAAAAGGAAGAAAAGGTTTCTTCGAGGACTGCACCCGTATATGAAAATGCAGATCAGGCTAACCAAGGCAGCCAGTTTTGAAGAGCTGGTGGATGCGGCCATCACTTGGGAGGACGACTTCAAGCAAGTCCAGGAGGAGAGGAACAAGCGGATGAAGGTGGAACCTAGAAGAGCTCAACCCAGCAAATCGATACCCAAGCTGACTTTCAAACCCCGTACTATCATGTCAAACAATGCACCCAACTACAAGGGCCCGAATTTCAAACGCAACCTTGTTTGCCATAGTTGTGGAATGCGGGGTCATCTCCAGAAGGAATGCAGGACCCCAAAGGTTGTATGCTTCGGGTGTGGTCAGGAGGGTCACATCAGGCCAGACTGTCCAAATCTGAACATGGGAGGAAGACCAGGAATGAGCGGAAGTCGACCAGGAGGAAGTGGACCACCAAGGGGAGTAAATTCTGGCAAGAACGGCAATGGGAAGAGAGGCAAGCCCTATGGAAAGCTTAACTGCACCACCTTGGAGGAGGCAGACCGTTCTGACAAGGCTGTCCTAGGTACGCTCCAAATTCTAACTCATCCTGGCAAAGTATTATTTGATACTGGAGCCACTACTACTTTCTTGGCTCAGCATTTCGTTGATAAGTATGGGATTAGATGTGGGACGTTAGAAACGCCTATCTCAGTTTGGTCAGCAGGAGGGATGATTACAGTCACTCAGATGAAAGTGGATCAGGTGATTATGATTTGTGGACAGACCTACTATGCAGATCTGTATGTGATACCATTGAAGGATATAGATGCCATCCTAGGGATGAATTGGTTAACGGAAAATGGAGCAATTATAAATTGTGAGGACAAGACTATATCACTTCGGACTCTAGGAGGAGGCCGGATTGTATATCAAGGGGATCGGCACAATCACTTGGAGGTGGGAATACAATTAAATTCCATGAAGGAAGTCCGAATTGAGGATATACCCGTGGTTAAGGAATTCCAAGATGTGTTTCCACAAGAATTACCAGGTATGCCACCTGATCAGGAGATAGAATTCACTATTGATTTAATTCCCGGTACCTCACCGATAGCTCAAGCGCCATATAAGATGGGTCCGAATGAGCTGAAGGAACTCAAAGAGCAGCTTGATGAGCTGGAAGGCAAAGGATTCATCAGGGAAAGTGTATCACCCTGGGGATCACCTGTCATCTTCGTGGATAAAAGAGATGGAGGAAGAAGAATGTGTGGAGACTTCAGGAACCTGAATCACGTTACCATCAAGAACAAATATCCTTTACCTAGAATTCAGGATTTGTTCGACCAAGTTCAAGGAGCTGGAGTATTCTCCAAGATAGATCTCAGATCAGGATACCATCAAATTAAGATAAAACCAGAGGATGTACCAAAAACAGCATTTGTCTCCAGGTACGGACACCATGAATACTTAGTTGTTCCATTCGGATTGACTAACGCACCAGCAATTTTCATGAACCTGATGAACAAGATCTTCATGCCGTATCTGGATAAGTTTGTGATCGTCTTTATCGATGATATTCTGGTATACTCCAAGACTAAAGAAGATCATGCAAAGCATCTAAGAACAGTATTACAAGTTTTAAGAGAACATCAGTTGTATGCCAAGTTTAGTAAGTGTGAATTCTGGCTTGACCAAGTGGATTTTCTTGGTCATGTCATCAGCAAAGAGGGAATTGCAGTCAACCCGGCGAAGGTTCAAGCAGTTCTGGACTGGCAATCACCGAAAAACGTCAAGGAAATTAGAGGATTTCTAGGAATGGCCGGATATTACAGGAGATTCATTGAGGGATTTTCTCGGATAGCTGGGCCAATGACCAAGTTGTTAAGGAAGAATGTTCCATTTGAGTGGACGGTTAAGTGTGAAGCAAGTTTCCAGGAGCTCAAATCCAAGCTAACAACAGCACCAGTCCTAGCTCTACCAGAACCAGGCAAGGATTATATCGTTTATTGTGATGCATCTAAGAATGGACTAGGATGTGTATTGATGCAAGAGCGGAAGGTAATAGCTTATGCTTCTAGACAGCTCAAACCCCATGAAGTCAACTACCCAACACACGATCTTGAGCTTGCAGCAGTTGTTTACGTTTTGAAGAAATGGAGACAATTTCTCTATGGGGCCAGATGTGAGCTGTACACTGACCATAAAAGCCTCAAGTACTTCTTTACCCAAAAGGAGTTAAACATGAGGCAAAGACGATGGCTGGAGCTGATTAAGGATTATGATCTCAACATCAACTATACTCCAGGGAAAGCCAATGTCGTAGCTGATGCTCTAAGCAGAAAGAGTATGGATAACCAACCAATCAACAGAGAGTTACCTAAGGAGCTGAAAATGGATTTGGAGCGGTTGGAAATCCAGATAGTGGAGGTTCAGTCGTTAGGGAGTTTGAATACTTTAAGGGTGATGGAAGAACGACAAAGTGACCTTCGGAATGAGAT
This sequence comes from Poa annua, assembly GCA_026929855.1. Taxonomy (NCBI): domain Eukaryota; kingdom Viridiplantae; phylum Streptophyta; class Magnoliopsida; order Poales; family Poaceae; genus Poa; species Poa annua. Next base: position 3,285,117 of record CM049428.1, on the reverse strand, counting down.
AATCCGACGACAAGACGAAGATTCTTTCATCAAAGAAGAAATCCGTAGGATAGGAGAAGGAAGACCATCAGAATTCCGGTTGGGTGATTATGGATCATTATGGTTCCATCAAAGATTATGTGTGCCAGACATTCCTCAAATCAAAGGATTGATACTTCGGGAGGCACATGAGACACCTTACTCAATCCACCCCGGAAGTACCAAGATGTACATGGATCTCAAGGAGTTATTCTGGTGGAATAATATGAAGAGGGACATCGCTCAATACGTTGCGGAATGTCATACATGTCAACGAGTTAAGGCAGAACACCAGAGTCCAGCAGGACTACTACAACCTCTAGAGATTCCTGAATGGAAATGGGAGGAAATCGGAATGGATTTCATCACTGGTTTACCAATAACCAGGAAACATAAGGATATGATATGGGTGATCGTAGATCGATTCACCAAGAGTGCACATTTCCTGCCAGTAAATCAGAAGGATAATGCCGAAAAGCTAGTTTACCTTTATGTTAAGGAGATTGTAAGTAAGCATGGAGTACCCAAAAGGATAGTGTCGGATCGAGGATCCGTGTTCACATCAGTATCCTGGAAAAAAAATGCATGAAGCTCTGGGATCACAACTAGACTTCAGTACTGCATATCATCCACAAACAGGAGGTCAAACAGAAAGGACTAACCAGATACCAGAAGACATGCTACGAGCTTGTGCTTTGGATTTCGGAGGTTTATGGGATGAACACTTGCCACTAGCAGAATTTTCCTACAACAACAGTTATCATAGCAGTTTGAAGGCAGCACCCTTTGAAGTACTATACGGGCGCAAGTGCAGGTCACCAATATGTTGGTATGAGCCCGGTGGTAATCAGGAGTTTGCACCAGATTATGTCAAGGAGAAGCAAAACATAATTGACATAATTCGAGATCGCTTGAAGATAGCTCAGAGTCGTCAGAAGAGTTATGCAGACCAGAAGCGAAGGACATGGAAACCTAACGTAGGAGATCTGGTATACCTTAGAGTGAGTCCGATGAAGGGAGTTAAGAGATTTGGAGTAAAAGGGAAGCTCAGTCCCAGGTATATTGGACCTTTCAAGATTTTGGCACAGAATCGGAATGTAGCCTTTACACTTGAGTTACCTGAAAAGCTGAAGCAGGTACATAATGTTTTTCACGTATCACAACTGCGAAAATGCTTGAAGGCACCAGAGGATTCTGTTTCACATGAGGAATTAGACCTACAAGCAGACCTAACTTATGTCGAAGAACCAGTGAAGATACTAGGAGAAAACTGGAAAAGACTCAGAAATCGAGCAATAAAGTTTTGCAAGGTCCAATGGAAAAACCACCCGGAACGAGAAGCCACCTGGGAGAAGGAAGATGACCTGAGACAAGCCTATCCAAAGTTCTTCAGGTACACAAAGTTATAACTTCGGGACGAAGTTGTGGTTAAGGGGGAAAGACTGTAACGTCCCAGCGTTTAGGAAACCCCGGAGGGTAGAAGTAGAATTTGTGCATTTGCATCCATGCATCTTAAAACCCGAATAAATTTTTCGCAACTTGAAAACCTGAAGAGATCAAAGTTTCTTTCAACTCATTGAGTAGGGTATAGTTCAATTGAGGTGATCGTGATAAATTTTGACATGACCTTTAGGTATTTTCTCTGTTTGAGGGGATTTGAGCAAATTCTAATAATTAAATAATTTGAATAAAAAAGAACAAACAAAAATAAATAATAAGTAAATAATAAATAAAGAGGTAATTCACAAATTAAATGATTACAAATATAAGTTACAATTATGAAACACAACAAGAAATGCTTTATTGATTTACAGCAATAGTATACATTGTCTTTACAAATAATCAAATGGAAATCGAATAAATACGGAATTACATAAGAGAAATAAAATTCCTTAGTAGACTAAGTCTTGCATCCTGATTCTTCAAATCTTTTCATCATCTCAACTTGCACTAATCTTCTTCCTGAAAGACAAAAAGAAAACAAAGCAAATAAAGAAAATACTCAAGGTGGGTTAGTGATGAAATACTCTCAGATTGGCAGTGAAATGCACTGCTGATCTCATCATTGAGTCTGGACCTTAATCAAGGATTAGTATCTGTTCTTATGGTTGAATTAACCTCAGATCAACATCATTGGTTTAGGGGCAATTAACACACTTGGCACCTGAAATAAGTCCCAAGCATGGATAATACCGGACCAGCCGAATGGATCAGCTCCAAGCACAAGAGCTGAGTCCAGTCAGCACACAGGCAAGCTTGCAAGCAGCTCAATCACACATGCAAAGAGTCACTGCTGTCACCAGCACAGCTGCAACAGCAGGGATAAGGGAACACTGCCGTAGCTAGCAAGAGAGGCAAAGGCACTTGCTCACTTCAGCTCACAGCATAGCATATCCAGCACCAGCGTCTATTCATCCTTGTTCAACACCCAATCCATCTCACCAAATCACTTCATCCACCTAGCACCACCACACCAAAACCCCACCTCTGCTGAAAGCAAGGCAAGATGATGGTAAGCAGCACCAAGGAGGAGAAGGGCTGAGCAGCACCAAGGAGGAGAAGGGTTGCGCAAGCACCAGGAGGAGAAGGGTTGTGCATAAACAAGGAGGAGAAGGGCTGAGTACATACAAGGAAAGGGAACAAGTGATCAAGACTCTACAGCAACCCAGAACCACACCACAACTTGCCAGGAGGTTGATCCTCAACTTATTTTGCAAGTGAATAGGTTGGTAGATGCATGGGTTATTCTGTCGAGTGTCAACCCTCAGAGATGCATACAAATGGTATGCACAACTCATCACTGGGGTTTTATAAAAGGCACACCAGTATCTGTTCTTTTTGAAAAGCCAAGAGCCTCAGTCTATGCATCATAGGCAAGGGGGGACAACAAATGAATTCTATACCAGCACCAGACACAGGTCTTAAGCACAAATAGTCTCAGCTTATGCATCATTGGCTGAGGCAACACAAATTAATTCCCTGCTGAGGTAATTAGCTAGAAAACTTAAATATATCCCAGCCAGCAGTTGGATAAGATACAGTTTTGCTGGGCACTAAATCCAATGGAAATAGCACCACAAGCACAAACCTAAATAAAATCCTGTCAACTTAATCAAGGAATCATCTATTTACTTATCATATTATCTTCCTGGAATCAGAATCCCAGGAATCATTTATAAGTAAAGCAACAAAGCTTTCGACAGTAAACTGAACATTTGCTTCAGTTAACAATTCTGTGGCACATCTCTGAATCTGAGTGATTCGGAGTAGCACCCACCAAATACAGAAAATACCAGAGGACCAGTAGGACCACATCACTGGATTCAACCAGTGCAAATTCTTGAAGCATATCTGTCTCACAGCACAAGCCACACACTGGCTTGCAAAAAAACCTAGCCTGCCAAAGGCTAAGAATCAAACTACAAGCGACCATCACAGAGCACGGCCTCGGGCCCATATGTGAGAGAGAGAAGGGCAGAGAAGAAAGGGAAGCTCACCAGCGCCCAAGCGCAACCACGACGGCGTGGTGGGGCAGTACCCACGCGGCCGCCGCAGAGCAACGTGGGGACGTCTTCCTCGTGCACCAGAACCACCGGAGGATCGCCGGAACCGCAAAAGGGCCGACGGCGGAAACCCTAGCTCGGGACCGAAGAGGGCACGACCGCGCAAGGACAGATTCGGCGAGAAACCGCGGACAGGGGGGTAGACCGCGGTGCAGCGCGTCGATGGCGCATGGGGGCGGCGGCGGAGACTGCCGGAGATGGTCGGAGCAAGGAGGCGACCGCGGCGGCGATTCCATCGCACGGGAAGCAAAGGGGATCGGGGAAGGAGAGATTAGGGCAGCGACTGGACGTTGACCGGTTCGGTCGGGCCGGTTGATGGCTCCACCCCATGACAACTCTGGCACACCTGAACGGGAATCCGGCACCTAGAGGGGGGGGGGGGGGGTGAATAGGTGCTATTACAAATTTTAGGTCTTTTTAATTTTAGGCTCAACTCAAAGGTAAATTCTCTAGATAGATATGCAACTACGGTGAATTTACCTAAATGAGAAACTAAGCAATAGCAAGAAGCAAGTAAGGGAGTAAAGGGTAAGGGGAACCAAGGAAGCACGCGGAGACGAAGATTTATTCCCGAGTTCCACCCAAGGGTGTACGTCTCGTTTGGAGAGGTGTGCGCTACCACAACAGGTTAGCCGCAACGCCACAAAGGCTCACCTTCTTCTCCGATGAACTCAACCACAAAGGTTTCGAGTCCACCTTCCACTATTGATCCCCTTTTAGGGCGGAGATCGAATCCCTTACAAACGCTTGAGGCACACACCCACAACTGAATTGGGGGCTCCCAAGAAGGACCACAACAGGTCAAGGACCACAAGAGGTCAAGGTAACACCAAGAGTACAACAATGGTGAACTAGGTTTTCCCACCGGAAACCCTAGCCACGAAATCCCCAAATGAATGGGGGAGAAATGAAGATCCCTTCGGTGACGATGTAGATCTGGGCCTTCTCCTCCAATCCTCCAAAGATCTATGAGTTTGGGTGGGGGGATTGGGAGATCTTGATGAATTGAGCTTTCAAGAATAGTAGGAGAGAGAAAGTCTGAGAGCTCAAGTGTTCTTGAGTGAGTGAGGGGGTATTTATACTCCCCCTCAAAATCTGGCCGTTGGCTGTCTTGGTCACCCGGAAATTCCGGTATAAGTTGCACCGGAATTTCCGGTGCCCCGGAATATCCGGGCCTCTGAAAATATCCGGGCTGAATTTCCGGTTGAGATCAGAACCAATTCTGAACTTGACTTAGTCGATTTTCTTCGGTTGACTCGGAATATCCGAGTCCTTGAAATGTCCGAGCTAAATTTCCGGTTGGAGTCAGTGCCACTTCTGATTCTTGACTTAGCCAATTTTCCTGAGGTTGACCCGGAATATCCGGTTGGTGAACCGGAATATCCGGTCCTTGAAATCTCCGGGCTGATTTTCCGATTGAAGTCAGTGCCACTTCTGAATCTTGACTTAGCAATTTTCCTGAGGTTGCTTCGAAATATCCGGTGGGTGAACCGGAATATCCGGTTGGTGAACCGGAATATCCGGGTCCTTGAAATTTCCGGGCTGATTTTCCGATTGAAGTCAGTGCCACTTCTGAACTTGACTTAGCCAAAATCTAGGGCTGACTCGGAATATCCGGTGGGGGGACCGGAATATCCGAGTCCCTGAAGAATTCCAGAAACTCTTTTTCTCTACAGTTTGGCTTTAAGATTTGTGATATGAGCTTCACCCAAACTGAAATACTTAGCAATAGGATTAGTATATCATTGGTATTGTTAACTAACACACAAAACACTAGGGATTAAGAAATGTTCTTTCAATCTCCCTCTTTTTGGTGTTAGATGACAATACCAAGATTTGCAAAGAAACAAACACAAGATATCACAAAATATATGCAAGTATGCAACACAAGATAACAGAGGATAGGAGCAATTTTATAACAATAACCACAAGATATCACAAAGGAGAAAACGAGACAAGATGAAAGATTATGGAAGCACTTGAGACTAGATAGATTTTCATACCTTGTGCATATAGAATATGAAGAGAATACCAACACAATCAATTCCAAGTCTCAAGCATAATATAATGAGCATCAACCATTGTCTCAATACAAAGATATCACAAAAGACAAAAGGAGAGTTTCACAAGTAACAATAAAAAACGATAAATGGACACAAGCGCAAATGAATGGTAAACGCATAAGCTTGTGCCCGACCCTTGCAAATCCCCGAAGAAGTCCTAGTAGAGCAACTTCTCCCCCTTTGGCATCGAAACGCCAAAAAGGAAGAAGAGCGATGCTACGTCCCATGGAAGTCTTCAGTCCGAGGTGTACTCCTCATCATCATCATCAGCATCAGCGTCCTCATCATCATCATCCTCGTCCTCATCCTCATCATCAGCTGCCTCCTCATCCTCATCCTCATCCTCCTCATCATAGTCATAACCTGTGGTGTATGAGCTGCCACCAAGGTTCTGGTCAATCAGGGTCCATGGAGCCAAGGAACCCTCGTTCCACTGAGCAAAGGACAGGGGCTCAGACAGATCATCAGGGGCAGGGGAGCCAGAAGCATGGTGAAGGATCAAGTCAAGCTTGTGGTCCTGCTGACGGCGATCCTTGTAGGCCTTGTATTGCTCCTTACGAATGTCCACATTCATGCACAGGATGTTGCGCTCGAACCAGTTTAGCTTCTTGACATGTGTATGAGTGGTGGGAACATGAGTGGAGGTAGCAGCAGCCCTCCTAGCATCACCCATGAAAGATCCACCTGGAGCTGATGAAGTCGAAGGCCTAGGAGGGGGCTTGACCACAGTCTTCTTCTCATATAGCTTCTTGAAGTCATGAGGCGTCATATCTCTGTTGCTGACGTTGAGGTTGGGGAACTTAAACAGGAGAAGCTTCATGATGTATGGAGCATATGGAATGGAGACCTTAGTGGCCATAGCCTCAAACATCTCATTGTAGATGTAGTCCATCACATCTACTGTCCAGTCAGTGTCAGAGCCCGAGTCCTCCACAATGCGGTTGGCGTGAAGGAGCAGGTTGCATAGAGGGGTTACCACATTATCATTGTTGCCACCACTCGGTGCAATGTTCTCACGCAGGATGCGCACAAGAACATCATACAAAGGCAGCAAGTTCCGAGAGAATCCAGGGGTGGCTCCCACACCATATAGATGAGCTGTCTCCTTCTTGTTGAGCTTGTGGGGGTGGTGCATGCGAGTGCCTTGGGGATTGTCCCCATCAAACCTGTAGCCCAGCACCTTGCCAAACTCCTCGAAGTTCGACTCACAGTAAGCTTCCCCAGTCATCCATTTCATTGTCTTCTGCGAGTCACCCTTGATCACTAGGGTGGCGAAGAACTGCATAACGAGCTGCGCGTTGTAGGCACAACGGATGAGTGCCAATCTCTCCAACCCCATGGTCTTCACAATATGGATGGCCTCAGAAAAAGCAGTCTTCTTCTGCAGTGTTGCAAAGTCAAATGGGTGCATGGGTCGAATTGGCTTCGACAGAGAGAGGTATAGATCCACAAGTATATGCTCCTGTTCTTGGCACCAAAAACTGCGATCATCAAGAGATGTGTCCCTTGCCCTGATGTACCAGTCCCCCTGCCTCAGCTGAGCGTAGTCAACAACATGCATCTTGGAATAGTTCAGACGCTCGGAACTAGAGCTACTCTTTCTCGTCTTAGCTGAGGGCTTGCTGGCCACAGCTTTCTTCTTTCTCGGAGGTGCAAGGCCCTTTCCTTTGTTGACTGCTTGCTTGGAAACAGGTGCTCTAACAGAATGCCTTGATCCCCCTACGGACTCACTTCCACCTGAACCTGTGAATTTGATCATAGATGGTAGCATAAGGTAAGTGCACACAAGTCAGGAGGAAATACACACATTAGATAGGCATTTGATGGATCATATGTAGTTAAACATGAGTTAATCTTAAAACTGCTCTGTTTGGCTCGGAATATCCGGGTCAGTCATGACCGGAAATTCCGGCGGACCGGAAATTCCGAGTCACGATGGACCGGATATTCCGAGTCAGACAGAAACTACAGATCTGAGATTTGACTCGGTCTAAAACTAGATCGATCCAATGTAATGCAAATCTAATGTATGTAGAAGGCAGGGAATAGTCCTAGGAACAATCTCTACCAAGCAACATTGAAACAAATAACTCCACATCAAGATCCAAAAGAGGAAGAAGAAAAGTGAAGTTACCCTCATCCATTGAGGCCATTGCTTGGAGGAGTGAGTTCCTTGGGCGGAGGAGGAGCAGATCCGGCCGAGAAAGAGGTTCCCCGGCGGACGGAGTGCTCCGGAGGGAGTTGGGCACAGCAGGGGCGGCGGGTGGAGGAGAGGGAGGTCGGGGGTGGAAGAAAGGCACTAATGAGCCCTTCACCCCGAGCCTGCCCTTATATTTCTGGACAAACTGCCAGACCGGATATTCCGGTATAAGTTACACCGGATATTCCGAGTCACCGGATATTCCGGTTCAAAATGAACCGGATATTCCGACCTGCTGAACCAAAATCCCAGTTTTCAAAAGGATGACTTGCGTGCAATAGAGAGAAATGTTTTCAGGGGAAAGTAGGCTTGGGATAGATTTCCAAACTGATATTGGTACACCATACTCAACTCACAACAACCAAATCGAATCAAAAGAGCCAAGTTGAGTAGGTTTCCCACATGCATGAAAAAGGAGAGCAAATAGCAACATAAAGCTCCAAATAACATCAACTCTTCAAGGAGAAGAGGTTGGTGGCCGAGGCCACCGTGTAGGAGTGTATGGCATGTTACCGCGAAGATGTATCTTGGGTACATAACCAATACTCGTCGTTTTAGCTCATTAGTCACAAGAATGAATATAGAGATAAAAGAACACTTGCTATCGGCATAATGGGGGGAGGGATGGTCCAATGTATTAGGACCTCACTCCCCCTATTTCCATGCCTACATCTAAACTAGATAAGATGCAATTACGCCCTAGGTGAGTGTGCAAGCGATCAAGCCAAGGACCTCGAATCAATGATATTAAGCTCATTCCTCAAAAAGCAAAACCTTCCTTCCTCGAGGGGCTTCGTGAAGATATCCGCCAATTGATCCCTTGTGCCCACATAAGATAAGTCAATGTCTCCACGGGCCACATGATCTCTTATGAAATGATGGCGGATCTCAATATGCTTGGTTCTTGAATGTTGCACCGGGTTGTAGGCAATCTTGATGGCACTTTCGTTGTCACATAGAAGAGGCACTTTGTCACAATTGACACCGTACTCCTTTAAAGTTTGCCTCATCCATAGCAACTGAGTGCAACAACTAGCGGCTGCAACATATTCGGCTTCGGCGGTGGAGAGAGATATGCAATTTTGCTTCTTAGAAGACCAACTCACCAAGGAACTCCCAATAAATTGACAAGCACCGGAGGTGGACTTCCTATCATCATGATCTCCCGCCCAATCGGAATCCGTGAATCCACATAATGAGAAATTTGCATCCTTGGGATACCACAATCCATAAGTTGGGGTGCCAAATATCGAAAGATTCTCTTGACCGCCACATCGTGGCTTTCTTTAGGAGCCGCTTGATATCTTGCACACACTCCCACGGCTAGCACTATATCCGGTCTAGATGCACAAAGGTAAAGGAGAGATCCAATCATGGAGCGATATACCTTTTGATCCACATCCTTACCCTTCGGATTGAGCTCAAGGTGGCATTTGGTTTGCATTGGAGTAGAGGCACCCTTGAGATCAAGCAACTCGTACTTCTTGAGCATGTCTTGAATGTACTTCGCTTGGTTGATGAACGTTCCTTCCCTCAATTGTTTGATCTCAAATCCGAGGAAGAACTTCATCTCACCCATCATAGACATCTCAAACCTGTCAGGCATAAGCTTAGAGAATTCTTCGTTAAATGCTTTGCTAGTCGATCCAAATATAATGTCATCCACGTATAGTTGACAAATGAAAAGCTCCCCATTAACTTTCTTAGTGAAAAGTGTGGGGTCGATTTCCCCAACTTGGAATCCACGGTCTACAAGTAGTTCTCTAAGGTGCTCGTACCACGCTCGTGGGGCTTGTTTAAGGCCATAGAGTGCCTTATCCAACTTGTAGACATGGTTCGGATACTTGAGGTCCTCGAACCCCGGTGGTTGCTTAACATAAACAAGTTCATTTAGTGGACCATTTAGAAAAGCGGATTTAACATCCATTTATTGCAACTTAAAGTTATGGTGAGAGGCATAGGCAAGAAGAATACGGATTGACTCAAGTCGAGCCACGGGCGCGTAGGTTTCTCCAAAGTCAATGCCTTCAATTTGGGAGTAACCTTGAGCCACCAATCTTGCCTTGTTCCTTATCACCATGCCATGTTCATCTTGCTTGTTCTTGAATATCCACTTGGTGCCGATAACATTGCGGCAATCTTTGGGTCTTTCCACCAACTTCCACACTTTGTTGCGCTCGAAGTTGTTGAGCTCTTCATGCATGGCATCAAGCCAATCTTTATCTTCAAGAGCTTCAAAGACCTTCTTGGGTTCCACCATGGAGATGTGAGCTTGATGTTCACTAAAGCTTGCTAGTTGTCTTCGGGTAGAGACCTTGCTTCTCACATCACCAAGCACCTTGTCAAGAGATAGGGCTCTTAATTCTTGTGATGTGCCAACCCTATTCAAGCGGCGGATCTCGATTTCCCTCCGAGTGGTGGGAGGAATCGCTTGATCATCTTGATCATTCATGTCTCCGCCTTGACTGATTTGATGGCCTTGATCAACCATTGGAGTGGTGTCCATTGGTGAGGGAGAGGGTTGATCTTGGCCTTGCGAACTGCCACCGGGAATGTCAGCAGGACCGGATATTCCGGGTTCAGGAACCGGAAATTCCGGGCCACCGGAATTTCCGAGTCCATCTTGACCCGGATATTCCGGTCCTCCGGAAATTCCTGGAGCAGCTGTAGAGTCTTGTTCTTCTTCTTGGAAAGGGGCATTGGGCACGGTGTTGTCGATGGGTGTTTCTTGTGTTGGGGTGGTCACCACTTGTGAAGAGCTTGGTCCTTGATGATCATCCTCATAATAGAGTTCAACGGGGCGGTGGACTCCCAACCCCATTCTTCGGATAGCATCTTGAGGTTCATCATCACCTACACCGGAAACACCACTTTGCTCCACGAGGGAGCCGTCATTCTCCTCGAACACCACACTACAAGTTTCTATGATTATGCGCAAGGCCTTATCATAGACTCTATAAGTGTGGGATTCGGATCCGTAGCCCACAAATGTCCCTTCAAGAGACTTAGAATCAAACTTACCCAAACGAACACCTTTGATGAGGTAGAAGCACTTACAACCAAATACACGGAAGTAGGAGATATTGGGCTTGTTACCCGTGAGCACTTCATAAGGTGTCTTCATGAGTCCTTTGCGAAAGAAGAGCCGGTTGGATGAATGGCAAGCGGTGTTGACGGCTTCGGCCCAAAAATTGTGAGGGGACTTGAACTCGGCCATCATCGATCTTGCCATCTCAATAAGAGTGCGGTTCTTCCTTTCGGCTACACCATTTTGTTGGGGAGTATAAGCAGCGGAATACTGATGACGAATCCCTTCTTCACTAAGGAACTCGTTTAAGGTGTAGTTCTTGAACTCGGACCCATTGTCACTTCGTATCACCAAGATAGGGACATTGTGTTGACGTTGAGCTTCATTGGAGAAGTCGATGATAGTTTGTTGAGTCTCCATCTTCGTCTTGAAGAAGAAAACCCATGTGTATCTTGAATAGTCATCAACAATCACCAAACAATATTTCTTGCCACCAAGACTAGCTTCCGGAATGGGACCAAAGAGGTCAACATGGAGAAGCTCCAAAACCCTCTTTGACGAAATGATGGTCTTGCTTGGATGGTAGATGTCATGCATTTTTCCTTCAACACACGCCCTGCACATTCGATCCTTCGAGAAAGAAACATGGTCTTTTAGTCCTAGGATATGGCCACCCTTTTGGAGACTTTGCAAAGTCCTCATGTTGACATGGGCTAGTCGGCGATGCCATAGCCAACCCAAGTCCGCCTTTGCGAATAGGCACATTGTATGGGAAGTGGTGACTCCGGAGAAGTCAACCACATAGAGCCCATTCTCAATGTACCCAACGAAAGACACATTGAGAGACTTGCTCCGCAAGAGAATGACCATTTCCTTTTCAAAGACAACGGTATAGCCCAAACAAGTTAAGGAATGGACGGAGATCAAGTTGAAACCTAGGGACTCGACAAGCAAGACATTCACAAGTGTGATGTCCGGTGCCACTACCACCTTGCCGAGCCCTATTACCTTAGACTTCGAATTATCACCATATGTAACGGTCATTTGATCATCATTAGGCTTCAACTCCGTTACAATATCCTTGCTTCCGGTCATATGACTAGTGCACCCACTATCAATTATCCATTTCGATCCTCCGGAAGCAAGGCCCTACACACAATCAATTCTTGGATTTAGGTACCCATTTTGCAATGGGTGCCTTTTGGTTAGCAACAAGGGTCTTTGGAACCCAAATAGCATATTCAATATATCCATCAAAAGGACCAATGTATCTAGCATAGACATCCCCATAATAATAAACATATAAAGCATAGTTGGGGTTAGATATGCCCGCAAAGTCATTACGAGTGGGAGTGCCCCTTGTGGCATTTCCACTCGCAATTTCAACCTTCTTGGCTTGCGCAGTCTTGGTCTTCTTCTTGATCTCCTTCTTCTCCTTAGCAACATAGCCTAGACCTTCCTTACCCTTGTGGGGCACTCGCTCATGAAGAGGAGTAGTGAGTGTCCCCTTACCTTTATCAAGAGGTGTCTTGGGCTTGGTTGTCATAGAAGGAACAAACAAAACCCTAGCAATACCCTTCACAACATTTGCATTAGCATTCAAAGGAGTAGAGGTGCTACGTTTCTCAAGATTAGATATCCGAGATTGGAGTTGATCACGAGACTTGAGAAGACGTTCGTGATCACTTGTCAACACCTTGTGAGCATTGTCAAGTGACTCGAAGTCTTCGCAAAGTCTAGCATGAGCAACCACAAGCTCGGACTTTTCCTTTTGCACAATTTTACATTTAGCAAAGTAGAGATCACGATCCTTAGTGATCTTAGCAAGTTGCTCCTCGAGGTGAGCATGAGCTTCTTGTTCATCTTCGAGAGAGGATTGGAGAGACACCTTAGCATGTGCATCCTCTCTCTCAATCTCACCTTTTAGTTCAAGCTCATCCTCAAGCTCACCTATACGACTCATGATTGAGCCAAAGTGTTTATTTCCTTCTCCTTGCAAGTTAGTCATGAATTTATCAAAAGCAATGATTTCTTCCTTGACTTCTAGACTCATAGCATCATCAATGTCATGTGATATGGAGTTGGGGGATAGTTGTACCTCGGATGTCTTAGCCATAAGACATCTTCCATTCTTGACGATGACGCTCTCGTTTGGCGAGGAGAAGAGTGATGGAGTAGTGGAAGACATGGCTAGTGCGGCCACTTGCGTTGGAGTATCCTCCTTGTCACTATCTTCATCATCGGTGGGATATTGCTCTTGAGTCACCAAGACAATCTTTTGGTTCTTCTTGAAGAAAGTCTTCTTCATGGGCATGGGCCCCTTGCCCTTCGTCTTGGCCACGAGCTTCCCACCATGATCCTCTCTTCTCTCCCATGGGCAATCGGCAACAAAGTGGCTCTTGTCATCGCAATTATAGCAAAGTCTCACTTTGTTGAATGGCTTTCCTCCGTTGGGGGGAAACTTCTTGTCAATCTTTGCTTTGGCCCTTCCGGGGTTCTTCCAAAAGGTTCTTGCCGCAAGACCCATGTGTTGAGTGAGAGTGCTTGAGAGAGCTTCACTAGATAGCTCGTCTTGATCATCACACTCCTCTTCATCCTCTTCTTCAACGATGGCCTTCAAAGCAATTGAGGCATGCTTGTGCATCCCTATGGCTCTAGCTCTTGCATCTTGTGCAATCTTGGAGGCCACCTTGTATGCGGTCATCTCTTGCATAACTTCATTGGATGTCATCTTTGCAAAGTCATGTCTCCCTTGGAGTGTCTTCAAATCCGTGTCCTCAAAGGGCATGAGAGCGGTCACATACTTCCTCTTGATCCAAGCATCATTGATGTACTCCGCCCCGAGGTTCTTGAAGGAGTTGGAAACCAACACCAACCTCCGGTACATGTCCTCGTGGCTTTCTCCATCCAACTTGTAGAACCCTTCCACCTCATTGCATAAGGCATCATACCGGTTCTTCTTCATGCTCTCATTCCCAACAAAGATGTCGGAAAGAGCATTCCAAACTTCCTTGGCGGTGGATAATTGTTGAATGAGCGCCATGTCCTTCTCTCCAACGGCCATTTGGAGTTGATGAAGAGCGGTGGCGTTGAGTTGGCTATCAACCACTTCTCTTCTTGTCAAGTTGGTTGGATCATGGGGCTTGTATCCTTCCTCAATGATGCGCCAAAGCTCAATGGGGGCACTACATAGATGAGACTTCATTAGAAACACCCATTGTGAGAAATGAGTAGGTTTAAGCTTAGGAGGGTCACTTCTAAAGTTTACATGAGGGTGAGGGATAGGAGGGTTAGGAGAGTAATTATGGTTGACATTATGAAATTCCTCTCCTTTGGGGGTGTTAGAGGAGCTAGGTGGTTCATCCTTTTCCGCCATCCCGGGAACACTTTAGGTAACATCTTTGGACCCATCCGAAGATGACTCCTTAGAGTTCCCCGCGTGTTCCTTAGGAGGAGGAGAGGGAGAGGTAGCCTCGGGCTCCTTAGACTTCAAGAGTGCCATGAGCATCTCATTCATCTTGAGGAGTTGGGCCTCCAAGGACGATCTCATATCAATAAGATCGGCCATGGTTGCCCCTTTGGCTAACGCCTCCTTCTCCGCCTCTAATTTTTCACGGGCGGCCCTCTCGGCATCGGATTCCGTCATCGTTGCACTTAGCCGGTTAAGCCCTTAAAAGTGAACAAGGCTCTGATACCAATTGAACGGGAATCCGGCACCTAGAGGGGGGGGGGGGGTGAATAGGTGCTATTACAAATTTTAGGTCTTTTTAATTTTAGGCTCAACTCAAAGGTAAATTCTCTAGATAGATATGCAACTACGGTGAATTTACCTAAATGAGAAACTAAGCAATAGCAAGAAGCAAGTAAGGGAGTAAAGGGTAAGGGAAACAAGGAAGCACGCGGAGACGAAGATTTATTCCCGAGTTCCACCCAAGGGTGTACGTCTCGTTTGGAGAGGTGTGCGCTACCACAACAGGTTAGCCGCAACGCCACAAAGGCTCACCTTCTTCTCCGATGAACTCAACCACAAAGGTTTCGAGTCCACCTTCCACTATTGATCCCCTTTTAGGGCGGAGATCGAATCCCTTACAAACGCTTGAGGCACACACCCACAACTGAATTGGGGGCTCCCAAGAAGGACCACAACAGGTCAAGGACCACAAGAGGTCAAGGTAACACCAAGAGTACAACAATGGTGAACTAGGTTTTCCCACCGGAAACCCTAGCCACGAAATCCCCAAATGAATGGGGGAGAAATGAAGATCCCTTCGGTGACGATGTAGATCTGGGCCTTCTCCTCCAATCCTCCAAAGATCTATGAGTTTGGGTGGGGGGATTGGGAGATCTTGATGAATTGAGCTTTCAAGAATAGTAGGAGAGAGAAAGTCTGAGAGCTCAAGTGTTCTTGAGTGAGTGAGGGGGTATTTATACTCCCCCTCAAAATCTGGCCGTTGGCTGTCTTGGTCACCCGGAAATTCCGGTATAAGTTGCACCGGAATATCCGGGCCTCTGAAAATATCCGGGCTGAATTTCCGGTTGAGATCAGAACCAATTCTGAACTTGACTTAGTCGATTTTCTTCGGTTGACTCGGAATATCCGAGTCCTTGAAATGTCCGAGCTGAATTTCCGGTTGGAGTCAGTGCCACTTCTGATTCTTGACTTAGCCAATTTTCCTGAGGTTGACCCGGAATATCCGGTTGGTGAACCGGAATATCCGGTCCTTGAAATCTCCGGGCTGATTTTCCGATTAAAGTCAGTGCCACTTCTGAATCTTGACTTAGCAATTTTCCTGAGGTTGCTTCGGAATATCCGGTGGGTGAACCGGAATATCCGGTTGGTGAACCGGAATATCCGGGTCCTTGAAATTTCCGGGCTGATTTTCCGATTGAAGTCAGTGCCACTTCTGAACTTGACTTAGCCAAAATCTGGGGCTGACTCGGAATATCCGGTGGGGGGACCGGAATATCCGAGTCCCTGAAGAATTCCAGAAACTCTTTTTCTCTACAGTTTGGCTTTAAGATTTGTGATATGAGTTTCACCCAAACTGAAATACTTAGCAATAGGATTAGTATATCATTGGTATTGTTAACTAACACACAAAACACTAGGGATTAAGAAATGTTCTTTCACCACCAGTCAGTGGGCCAAGCCCACTGATTTTTCTCCCAGCCAAATAAAATATAGAATACACAATAAAAGAAATAAAACAAATAGATGGCAAATAAATGAAAACTAAAAATCTTAAATAAGTTTTGAATTCAGAAAAATATAATCTATTCAAAACTATTTTATTCTAAATTTTCTTTTAAAGATAAAATTTTTAATAAACTTATTTATATAGTCTTTATTTTAATAAAAGATTTAAATTCCTAAATTCAATACACATGGATTTTTCTATTAAAAAAATAATAATAAAACTAATAGTACTAATCCAATTATTTAATTTTACACACTTCTGAATTATTTTTAAATAACCCATCCCTCTAAAGATTTAAATTAAATAAATAAAAATAAACAAAAGCATATAAGTCATACCTAAAACAACGCTAAATTCCTGGACCCAAAATTTAAATCATACATAGCAGAATCATGCATCATAGCATCCATTGCTTCTTTCAAGCATTGTCTTATGAGACAATGATACTTATTTCAGAACCCGAGGTACCGGGTCAGTCCGAAGCTTCGAATTGCACTACCTCTCAGTCACCAGGCAAGTTCATCACTTGCTCATGTCCGTTGAAATATTTTATAGCAAAATATTTGTCAAATGCTATATCGTATCACCTATGCATTGAAAAATCAAAATCTTATTTTCATAAATAACAATACTACTGGGTTACCAGTCCAGGGTGACTGATTAACCTACTATGGTGGGCAGTGGAACCATGGTTGACTGTGGTTGGTGGAGGTTCCACTGCATATGGAAAGTAATAACCCTAGGAGTTAATCACCAATGTCGTCAGTGATTCTTGCGCCGTATATCACGCGCAACCATAAGATCTGAAATGGGAAGGAGAAGTCAGCTGTGTCCTTTTCCTCTCGTACACCAACGGGTGACTAGATCAAAGCCGGGCGGTGTGTAAATCCGCTGAGCTTGAGGTGGCCAGGATAATAACCTCACCTTCGGGTTGTGGCTTCTAGCATCTATTGAAGGTTCGCTTCGGGACTAGCTTGGGACGGTGCCCACTGGTCAGCAAGTTTTAGCATGGGACGGTGCCCACTAGCTTGCAACCAGAGTAATGGGGGGTGTGCGGGGATGGTGGAACGGCGCAGTGATTGGCTTGGGTTACTGACTAGGCCCAACACCAAGGAAGTGTGGACGGGAAAGTACGCCCGGTTGAGCAACAAGGTCTTGATCTCTTATGGGTAAAGCAGCGCACCTCTGCAGAGTGTATAAATGTGACATGTTACTCCACGTTCCAGGACGGAACGACGAACGCAGCAGGAAAGGAGGCTCCTCAAAGCCCTAGCCCTGTGACTCCTGACGGACATAGCTCTTCAGAAATAAAAGCAATCTTTGAAGAAATGTTTTCGAAAACTTGCATTAGCCTACGACAATCCATTGTCAGCGGCTGTAGCTAGCACATCAAACTTCCCACTTTCCCATAATGAACTTGCGGAGTAACGCTGTTACTCACCCTTGCCTTAAACCCCTTTCTAGACTTTGAGGCCACAGGAGACGAAGAAGGTTACGACGTCTACAACCAAGACGATCTGGTCTACGACGAGCCAGACTTATCAGGTGGAGTCGAAGGCATCGACTACCTCATCACCTACGGTGATCAAGAGGAAGAGGCGGAGGATTACTAGAGCAAGGCCCTAGAGTAGTTAGTGAGCCGAGCAACATAGAACTTTACTAAATAAGTTGCTGAGCTACATGGTTTTAATTTTGTTAATACCACTTGTTTGTAAACTCTTTAGTTTACAAATAGAACCCAGTAGTGCGGATCCTCGGTGGACCAAAGAGGATCTTTCTGAATTTGTACATATGTGGCTTGTAATAATAAGTGGTTGACTGTTGGACCCACGCAATGTTTCTGTTGTACCACTCTGATGGTGTGATATTTGCGGAACCGTGTTTCGTAAGTCTTACATCGATGTCCTGCGTGCTGCAATCATGCGGTGGCAAGGCGGGTCATCACACCAGCAGTGCCCGACGAGGAAGATCTTGTAGCAGCGAGCAGACCACGAAGACCACGAATAATATCCTGCTCAGAGAGTGTAACTGCAGAAGATCCTGACGAAACAACCTGCTGACGAGCAACTGCAGAAGATCCTGACGAACCAGACTGCGGACGAGCAAGGTACTGCAGACGTAAACTGGGATCCCTCTTCCAGTAGCCAGAGAAATCGTGGCCAGTCCGGCCACAGTAGGAGCAGGGAGGACGAGTGGGGCGGGACTGACCACGAGACTGCTGAGTCTGACCCTGACCCTGGACCGGAGGACTGGAGAGGAGCGGCGGTGCTGAAGACCGCAACGAAGGTGCCGGCGCAGGGGGGCCACGAGTGGCAAGAACAGAGGAAATCTCAAGAAGTCCAGCACTGCGAAGGCGAGTCTACTCAGCGCGAAGCTCAGACAGGACCTCAGAGAGCGGTACACGACCGCGAGCAAGCAGCTGGGCACGACGGGGCTCAAGCTCCTTTGAGTCGTTTTGTAAAAAACAGCGGGACCTGCATATGCAAATGCCAGTACACAAAACTGAAATTCCGTATGAGAACTTCTTTCAGGTAGTTGTGACTCCTTCACTACTAGTAAAAAGTTTTACTCCTCCGCTCATATGTTAAAATTTACATTTATTTAAACGACATGCCTTAGTGTGTACATACATGTAAATTTATTAGATAAACTTGAGACATCTTTTATAGATAGGGGAGGTAGTGGTATGAGAATCTATGAACAAAGCAAGCACGTGAGGTGTGCTAATTCTTAATCACCTTCACGGTCATAATTTGAGTTCAGGTTGACATGGTCACAGCTAATTGGCAGGGTGGCAGCTAATAAGCTTCATCGCATGTGCTGCTGGCCACTAAGACTAGTCATAGTGGGGAGTATAATATAGTGGTATCATGCATATGATACTAATTTATGTTACTATCTTAATAGTGGGAGTATCATATGGGTAGTATCATATAATCGTGCATTTCTTAGGCTATAGACTCATCTTGTCTCGAAATCCGCTATGTTACGGTATCTACCTATGATACCACCACCATCTCTCTCTTCATTAAATACTTGCCACATCATCATTTTTGCTTATGTGACAATTATGTTACTACCTATATTACTCCCACTATAACTAGTCTAATGACGTGTCGCCGCTGATCACTCCTTAGGCTCCGGCCTACTGTGAGTAATATGGAGAATCGCCGACCGACCGGCTGATCTAAGTATAAATACACACACTCATCTGGATTACTTAGTCCTGATCTAATCCCTGGCCTAGCTTAATAAGTGCCCTGGTGAGCAGCATGCGGACCAGATCTAGTTAGCTCGTGAGAGGTTGACCCACGCTTACTGCCGCAAATGCCGGTAGTGGAGGCGCGTGTGTGCACGTACTGACGTATTGACGTACTCCCCCCTCCATCCTTCTAAAATAAGTGTCTCAAGTTTACTAAAAAATGAATATATCTATATATGAAACATGTCTAGATATATTTACTTTTGGATAAATTTGAGACACTTATTTTGAGACGGAGAGAGTACATGCGTTAGTAGTAATTAAATTTTGCCTTTTCTTCTCTCTTAAGAACATTTTCTGCTACACTACTCACGGTATTTTTTTTATCATAAATGGCCCTTTACGAAACAATCAGTCTAACGACCCCTAATAAATTTACCCCACGTTGATCCAGCATGTCATGTGCTTGTTCCTTGAAGCAGAAGAGAGAAAGCTCTCTGCCTTCTTACCAGTGATTCGGAGTTTTTGTTTTGTTGTACTTTGTTATTGCTTAGTGAAAACGGGACGAAGGGTATCACGTCAATAAGACAAAGCCCGATAAGCTCCCTAGCTTGCTAACTGGTGACGTGCCTGTGGGGGGTCCGGCGAGTCTGTCAGACGGATGAAGCTAGACGCCCTACGTACGTACAGTACGTACGTACGTACGTACTTACGCTGCCAGCCGCGCTAGCTGGCTAGTGGCCGGACGGCTCGCCGCCGGTAGCCGGGCCGGCCGGCCAGTCTCCTGCATGCATGCGAGGTCAGCTGCAGCAGCTCACCCTGCTGCATAAGTGCTGCGTCGACCGCCAAGTTTGAACGAGACCCATCGATGCGTCCATGACCACTGCCGACGACGTTGCTTACCAGTTAATCTGATTCCAATTGCTAATCTGCTGACACGCTGTGGTGCTGCTCCATTGTTAACCGGCTCCTGGAAATATGTATGGTCGGAGTAGCTAGCAGAAGGTGCATGCATGCATGCATGCATGCTGATTGACTATGCTGGCGATGCACTGATGCAGGACACGATGCCTGCCTGATGCCGTGAGTCTAGATGCGGTAGTACAAGAAAAACATTTGACCAAGCAAGCATGCAAACATGCATGCATGTTCAAATGAACGAATGGCAAGGCAGGCGAATATTTGCACGAGGAAACGGATCTATATATCTCTTGCACCCAATAGTATGCATGTTCTGATGTTCAAAGTTCAATGGATGGTACACCACGCAATACCGACGGGACAGTGATAATAAGTTAAGTAATAAGTAAGCAAGTAAACTCCAAAATTGCAAGCATGTTTGAGTTTGACCAAGAAATATGTAAGCAACGCAAGCTGGCAAAGATTCCACTCCAGTACGCCGCATGTTGAACACGTAGTTAACCGGCCGACCGAAGATGGATTAGTATAGTATATCCCTACATGTATAGTGTTAGTGTCTGTAGTGCAAAGTAAACCCCACAGTTCACTCGGCTTCAGGTCAACTTCTGACTTTTACTCAGGGGGCAAGAGAATCCAAGATCGAGAGAACATGCCATTAATCCACAAGTATCGAGTGCGACTTAGCCAGCATTGCCGGGTGAAAAACTAATTTGAGGGAGGCCCATCAAAAAATCAAATTTGAAAGAGATGCGCGTCCTGGCTCTAAGTTAGGCGGGCCATCACAATCCTCGGCCCTGTAATCATAAGAAGCCTTCTCTCCGACCATACCCAACCACTGATGAGATGCAAAGCAACAGTATGCCCGACGAATTTTTGGGGTAACCTTTCCTTTATCTGTTTATTGTGGAGCAATTCAATGTCCTTCCATTTACTAAATGGGTTTACAGTCCTGCACATCAGTATCCAAGTCACCGTATGAATAGATGCCAGAATCTGAAAATGAAGATGGGGATTATCCATCTCGCACTATCGTACCCCTCGTGAGTTTCTGCTCTAGCCTCAAGTCACAAAAGACTCGGGCTTCGTACAAAATATTCGCTGCCTCTTAAGCTAATCTAGCATGTATATTTTGCGGTTCGCCTGCCTGACTGCTACCAGGAGGGGAGGAAACAAAACCTTGGTGCGCCTAATCAGGTCCTCCTATTATGCTGATACCACCTCCTTCGTTGCGGTTTCGTCGGCATGGATATGGAATCCATGTCCCGTGAGTCTCTCGTGTCTGGGGGAGCTCCTCCCCCCGTGAGCCAGTTGATGGCCTCACCCGCCGCGTCCTTCTCCGCAAGCTTCTTGTTTGCGCACGGCTGCCCTACGAACTCCATGCCGTTGAACTCGACCGTCGACCTGAAGAGACTGCTCTTGATCTGCTTCGTCTTGTAGGACGGGTTGTCATTCCCAGCACGTGTGAGGAGAGTCTGGAGCTGGTTCTTGGGGTTGTCTCCTCCTTGCCCACCTCCACGGTCCATGGGGACCGAGGCTGATGTGAGCATCATCTTTGCTTTCTTTGATCTTGGTTCTTGTCGGCCGTAGATAAACCGACCACTGCATGGGTCCTCCGTGACCAGCAGCCGTACAGCTGACAGAAGCTCCTCACTGGTTTGGATGTCCATCCTTGGGTTTTGAAGCTGTCAAAAGAAGTGAGTTGGTTGGTCAGTTATAGCAGTATCAGCACAATTGAGGTGGTGACGAACAATAGTTGGTAAAATGCAAACACAACTACTTTTTAAATAAATACAAAGCATAATTTTTAAATAAATGAAGTATCAGCTGTTAGCCAGATATGACAGATCGATGTTCACCACTTAGAGCTGACGACTATGGATGTTGGCAATCTCTCTCGGAAACGTTTGGAATCTATGTCCTACAGATTAGAATCCAAATGTCCATAGCAGCAGATCCAAAGGGCGAAATCCCAAGAGCTTGGTCACGCCAACAGGTTCAACGTCTACTTCGTGAGGTTTAGGGTTTAGGCATATAAGTGCCATCTGATCGTGTCAGAAATGATCGACTTCTGGGTGAAGCTAAAGTTGGACCAAACTTGAGCCAACATGCAATTTGGAAACTACTCCCTCCGTTCAACAATATAAGATGTTTTAGCCATTTTCCACATTCACATGTATACACATGTATCTAGACACATTTTAGTGTATATGTCCACTCAATTTAGTCAGTCTAGACAATGCGTGTAACACCTAAAACATCTTATATTGTAGAGCGGAGAGTATATCGCATATCCATATAGTGCCATATCGATTCACATGTTTGTTCTACTATATGAAAACTCCATGCAAGATGTTTAACTCGGGGTGGATGCCAGGCCCTATTGAGATATTCAATATTCAAATGTCAACTAGTACTAGTAACTAAAACAGCAGAAGAACATATCATGTGGAGCATTTGTCTAGAATGATACATTCAAAATAAGTACCTTGCAATGGATTAAATTCTCAAGTTCACTCTTGAGATTCAAGTAAGTCGATGCAAGGTCACGACTCATAAAGAACTCCAGATATCCTCCAAGCATTTTCAAGTGTCCGTCCTGCAGAATGGAGTAAAGATTATTCTATGGTAATTTGCTAGGCTGAAAGACAGACAAGCAAAGGAACTTACCAAGCCCCCTTGTTTTATGTTTCCTCCAAAGAGCAACAATACAGAATCAGATATTGCTGTTGAATCCCGGAGAAACACTGAATTCACCTTCACTTTCTCATTAAACACTAGCCATGGGAATGGAATCTTGGCTTCTTTTCCATTGACTGAACTCTGGAAACAACAAAGAGTAACAAGATGAATCTATGTAATGTACAGCCACCAACCAAATTCAACAAGCAACACGATCACCAAATCATGATACACAGAATTGAGGTACTAACTTACCGAGTAAAGCATGACCTGTCCATCCTCCATTGTCTTGAGAGAAACTGATTTCTCTTTATTCTGCGTATCCAAGAAGCACATTACGATCACATGAAGGGAATTAACATTGCTTGAATATAGGACCCAAGTAGTTTGCATGCAAAACATTTTTTTCCTAGACAAAACCAAACTATGCTATAGGTACGGTATATACAAGAGATGGAATAAAAATTTGTGTGCAAGCTACTCACCACAACAGACGAAACACCTGGGTATAGTCCTGCACAAATGACTGCCCTAACTAGATTTTCATCACGACTCCATTTGTTGCACATAGTCATGTTTTCATCAATCAAACCAGTGTCCTTTAAAAGAAAAAGGAACTGCCTACGGAGAGAATCTAGGGCTTTCAAGGTTTGAGCAGACAGAAAATTTCTCCAGCAGTAGTCATAGCCATTGCGATCTCTTTCAGCCTCCCTCCATCCATCATATGCACGAACAATCGCAAGGTGATCACTATAGTCACGGCATGAAAACTGTAACTTAGCAGACTCCGCAAGCTGCATGGAGGAAATCAAAACACAGGACTTCAATACATAATACATATTTAAATGCATTAGACACAGGAGAGAGAGACAGATACTGGAGTTTGACATTACTTACGTCCTTCTTGTCAAACGGTGTCATGAATGGATCTCTAACACTAAGTCCAGAAACTATGGTCAATATGGGATCAAGGCAATTAAAAATAGCCCCAAATATAAGCATCTTGCCCAATTTAGGTTCAACTGGAAGCATAGACAAGTGCTTTCCTGAGAATGCGAAATAGTGAGTATAGTTAGCAGCTTAGCACACAAGCTCCAAGAGTTCCAGTCTAATGCAGTAGCGAGGTGATAATCCAAAATTTAAAAGATGTATCTGGTACCTAGAACAGTTAACTCTTCATTCTGATCAAATGCTCCAATGACTTTGAGATATTCAACGGCATTTTGTACCTGAAGAAAATATATTGGATTAATTTGCCAAATCATCTGAAGGCACAAAGGGGGGAAACTTATGATTGAGGTAACAGAAAGTGGAAAAGAAAGGTACCGATAGAGACTCAGGTGACTGCAAAGCTCTGGATAAAAATTCTGAGATGCTCCCAAGCCGCAAACTTTTTATTTGCAAACATAGGGATTGGAGAGGGGTTCTCAGAAGTTCTGGCAACTGGTAGTCTGCAAAGACATTGTATACACATTGTGGATAAAGATGGAAACACTCCCCTGACTGAACTCGGCCAGCTCTTCCTCGTCTCTAAATTTAGCAAAACAAAAGGGGTAAATGACGTGTTAGAATTGTGATGACCAAATACACTTTAATGGTAAATCACAAAATTCATTTGATTCGTTCAAAATGTGAGTTGTGCCAAAATAATATTAGTCATATTCCAATGAGAAAGAAAATATTACTTGTCTGGCAGAAGCCTTGGAGATCCAGGTCGGAAGCAAACAGGGGGTATTATTCAGTGCATCATAAGATGTCTCCTTTGCTTTCCCACAATCAACAACAAAGACTACGTCATTGATAGTAATGCTAGTTTCAGCTAAATTGGTAGCAAGAACTATTTTCCTTACACCAGGCTCGGGCTTATCAAATATTAATTTCTGCACACAAAAAATAAAATAATATAAACATAAAATTCTTGTTATAAGAGAAGAAATTAACTTTGTACTGCTTGCTATACATGGCTACAGCCTATGGGTAACCTATACGTTACATAGTACACAACACCATAGGTCTATAGCAGAATTATGTTGATGAATACTGGAGTAAGCATGCAATAAAACAAGAGGAAAACATCTGATCTCGAGAATATGTTAAGCACATCAACACAAAATGAATAGATGAAAGATTCACAATCTATTAAATTCGCACATCCGCAGACACGAAAAACAAGTGATAGGTGATTGGAGAAGGTTTCAAGATTCAAAAGAGAATTGCCACACAAAAATGGACAGTGTCGTGATATTTAAATAAGTTAAGCGTGAATCAATGTCATCCAAGGGAAGGCCTTCTCTCAAACTGGAAGCGCTACCAAAATCAAGTATGGAGTAGTAAATTCTAATTTCAGTAACTTAATAAAGCAGTTCCAGTGTTACCAGCAAGTAATTATAGGTACATGTATTTAAACAAAATAACTAACCACGGTTGTGTTAAGTTAACAACAAAGAAGAAATGAGAACACTTCAGTAATACCTGCTCCGCGCTAGCCATTGAACCATGACATGCAAGCAGCAAAACTTTGCTAGGGTCACCAAGCAATGGGTTTGATTGCAGCTGCTCTTTCAATGTATTAATGTCATCCCACCCAGTCATAAACACAAGAACAGCACCAGCTCTTTCCTTTTGACAAATATGGCACAAGACATTCTCTATTAAGTTAAAACCAATTGAATCAGGATTCCAGCAGGATAGCGAGTCACGAGTCTGCGGACTATAATCCCTTAAATCAGCAGCTTTAACTGCATCCTGTTAAAAATAGAAGCTTAGACACCAAAGATCAGAGCAGAAAATAAATAGGAAAAAACAGAGACTACCGTACTTCCACAACAGAAGCAATTTGGCTCTTCGTCTTCCTTAGAGCTTGCTTTTGCATCTTCCAACTTTTCTCTTGGCCATAGTCATCAATCTGATTGTACTGGGTCAATCTGTGCCCAGTAATTTCAAGGATATCTTCTAGAAAACGACTCCGGACAGGGTATGTAAAACCCTAAAATGAGTTGTACAAGGAGTACTAAGAGGGGCATCTTAATAAAAGTTTCAGGAGGAGTATGGACACCACAGAACACACAAACAAGTTGCAAGTTTAGACAGGAAAACAAGGTCAAGATTCAAGTCAACTTAATATATATACACAAAGCTCTAAAACAATAGCAAGTGATTCAAAGACTGTTCTCAATTTTTCTGATGTCAGCCTGGATATAGAGTTCCGCCCAATACACAATTGGTCGGTTCCTCATCTTCACAATACAGAAAGGATACGAAATACCAGAAAAAGCTTTGACATTGCCGATTATAAATATGAAACAATGCAATCACGGATCCAAATCTGAATGTTGTTAGATAGATGAGAGTAACTACGCATGTGTATAATTTAACTCAAATTATGCATATGCATTTGGGGTAACGACAAGCAGCTACTCCATGAACATATAAGTACTGATTTTAATCAAATAGATTAACTTGATGAGCACAGATCGATAGCATAGCAAATATGAACAAATATCTTACAGGAATATGTATCATGGGTGCTCCGTCAAAGTATGAAGAGAACATCTCAGCATTGAGGGTTGCACTCATCAATACAAGTCTCAGCTCAGGCCGGCGTGGAAGAAGATCCTTAAGGACAATAAGGAGAAAATCTAGCACAGAGACACAAATAATTAACACTGTCTACCTCCTGGATGCCTAGCAACATAACTAATACCGTTTCAGAATTATTATGATTATGCAGACCTTCATTCATGCCCCGTTCATGGATTTCATCCACAATAACATGGGTAACACCTTTCAAGCTTCTGTCTACCAGCAATCTCCGCAACAGGACTCCAGTAGTGCAGAACAGAAGGCGTGTATCCCTTCCTCTCATTCCTTCCAATCGGACTTTGTAGCCAACCTGATGTAACGATTTATCAGAGTTCAGAAAAAAGACCAACCCCATCAAGTTCTGACCGAATTGTTAAGTAGTGTAGCACATTTCATCAGATCAAAAAAGTAAAGCTAAGAAAAGATCTGCGGCAAATGGCTACTTGGACAACATCGTCTGACTAAATTAACCATGAGTACCATTAGCAACCACAAAACCACAATCCCAGAATGAAAAATATCTCACTCCATAGGTGCAAGTAGCTCACCGATTCCCCAATTTTTTCACCTCTTTCAGCAGCAACTCTTTCAGAAACAGAAATAGCTGATATTCTTCTTGGTTGAGTGCAAATGATACTGCAAGTAGCGCCTCGAGCAGCCTCTATTTCAGACTCTAAAATATATTGTGGCAACTGTGTTGTCTTACCACAGCCAGTTTCACCTGAAACTACAACCACCTGTTCAATCAAACAAAGCGTTGTTAACACTCAGTTATCTCAATAGAGCTACTCAGAATTTTTAGGATATTAGCCAACGTAGTGAGTAAATAGAAGTCCCTCCGGTCAGATTTTATTGTCGCAAGCCGTAGTCAAATTGGTACTGCCGTAGCTCATTTTCTACATCAATTATTTTTTATCAGAGGGAGTAAGAAATTTACCAGATATTTTGCTAAAATGCTCTTAATTAACACATGAAAAGTACCAATTGGCCTAAAATCAGTAAAACTGCTATCTTGTTCAATGCTTTCCCAGATATATGGAATAATACACGTCTACAAAATACACATGAAAAGTATACCAATTGGCCTAAAATCAGTAAAACAGCTATCTTGTTCAATGCTTGCTTTCCTTTATGTCATAATTCGATTAGTTTCGATTTTCTGTCACAAATAAATGAGTTGGGGCATTGCAAAAACAAACTATATTTAGCTACGTTCTTCAACACTTGCCACATATACCAAGGAAATCAAACATTAGCAAACTGTGACAAAAAAGACCTTCATTAAATTCAAATGCACAAGCAAAAAGGTAGAAAATTGGGTGGATGTGTAGGTGTGTGTGGGGGTGGGTATGCATGGATATTCAGTGGACACTGGGAAGTGGACAGTATTTGCAACAACATTTTCGTCAAAACGGCAAAGCACTTGAGGAGGGTTAGTAGTTATGTTTTTGTCACATAAAATAACCTAGAAAGAGAACAGGACCTGATTCTGAGATATAGCTTCTAGTAGTGATTGTCTTTCTTTATTGGCAGGAAGACTGCGACGAAACTCCATCATGCTCTGACCATCATTTGATTCCTGAAAAACAGAGTGAATATTCATTGATCAATTCAACCAAATCTAAGAACAAACATTGGGAAAAGAAACATCAAATTAGCAGGGCTAATCAAACTTGTCACAATTACAACATCATGTGATTAAAATTTTGAAATGCATGAAAGTCCTGCTCATTTTGGCAAGGTAAATTCATGGCATGTTTGGACCAATACGTCAGGTAAGTAATTCACTTGTGGTCTTAAATTAGATGATCAAATCAATAATCAAGTATTCAACATTGGCACGGCATTACATAGACAACACCCAAAGAAAATAAACAGAACAAATTAGTAAGCACATTAAAAGGACACCATGAAAATGTGAGTAGCATATTCAATGGAAAATATCATTAGTGTATTTGGGTAGGATGGAGTATGTCTTATAAATTACTAATAATCCGTCCAATTCACTATATACTAACAGATTGGTCACACGAGAACAATATGGCACATCACTACTTTCTCAAGTATAATTATTCAGTTTACAACATCTGGGGGTGGGGGGTAATGGTACCAAACCGCGATTGGCAATGATATTGCAAAGTGTGATACAATTTTTTAGACTTAACAATGAACATAAAACTTTACTTCATGGGTATATCTTCAGTGTAATGTAAATGCCGTGACAGTAAACTTCCAACCCCACAGGAAAAACTAACAAGTGGACTACTGCATATAATCAAACCTGCCAAGCAGCTTGCTGGTTACGCAACTGTATGCTTTTCTTTTTCTGGATTCTCTCCATCACAACATTAGTTGACGTCTGATTATCCTGCTGCTCATAGAAGCTTTCATCAGTCATAAAACTGTCTGTGCTGCTAGACCTGGAGAATGCAGCATTAGGAAAGTTCGCACTGTCCGTTCTCTTCCGTGCAAGATAGTTTGCGAGCAACGCATCAACTTCTCTTTGCAAGCCATAGGGTATAGATACCTATAAAGCAAATACTTTGGCCAATCAATCGCACAAGTCATACACACCAAAATCTTTAAGCTACTGGAACAATCAGCAATTCAGCGTACCTCTCTTTGAGGTCTTTTGTCATCAAGGTCCGATCTATAATTAGGCAAGGGGGCCTTACTAAACACAATGATTCGGGAATACTGACGGCTGCAATAACAAAAATTATCATCAGACAGGGAACAAAGAATATGAACCACCAGGATGTCAAAGTGGCAATCAACTACCTGTGCAAACCCATTCGACCTGCCAATTGGGTAAGTTGTTCAAAATCACGCCTGTCCTTTTTTTCCCTCGACATAATCTCTTGCTCATTGTCGTTTCGGAGAAGCATGTGCAGTTTCCATTTCCATTCGTCAACATTTTCTAAAGTAGATCCACCCTGGAAATTTTATTGAGTACCACTGTAAAGAACTTAACATTATGGAAACGAAAAAGCAACAGGATCAAATGATACACCATAACATGTTATGTTGGAAGGCAAATGTTCCTTTTTTTTTAACAAACATCACATTAAAATAGTATTGACCGGAAACACAGATGAAGCTTAATTATTTCCATGAACTATTTTTGACATGCAAAAGATCGCAGAAGAGTGCCATCTGAAGATTCTTCACAACTTAAATATTAGCAGTTGCCGAACTTTGCCCAATTAGTAGTGACAAGCGAAGCTAGTTTTACTATAAAGTATCAGGGCTCGAAATGTTGCCAAAAAAGCAGTAGTACAGTACCATGTATATATGTTGAATTTAACTTTAACACTTAAAGCTTTATATTTTTCAAACGTATATAAGGTATTTTCAATAAATAAGTGATATTCCGCTCTCCAGAAAGGTACCAGAATCATGTTACGTGGACAATGGAGTGGATAGAAGGCAAACACGCACAATGTCTGAACTGAATATGCAGGGCACGTTCATTTCATCAGATTCTCGTGTATTTATGATCTTATAATGACTGTTATAGCTAAATGTATGATGTATCTCAGTGGACGCTTGTAAGAATGGGTTTTTGGTGTAAACTGTTTCATCCCCTGCAGATCCATGGATAAACTGAGCATAGATCCCACAATCCATGGTTTCTCTATATAGGATTATTCATTGTCACAAGTTATTCAGCATATCATTAGACAGAGCATACATGATATGCTTAACAAGCTCTGCAAAAGAAGTTTGACCATGGACAAACTTCACTATGTCATGGACAAGCGGCATTTGATTTTTGTAGTCAAGTAGTATAACTGAATTCGAATTTACACATTTCAAGTCAAGTGCGAACAGAACAATAGAAGGAGAAGAGCAAAACATGGTTTGAAATCAAATGCAGGGCACGAACATTCCATCAGATTCTCGAATATTTATGATCTTATAATGACTTTTATTGCTAAATGTAGCCCAGTGCACGTCTGTAAGAATGGGTTTTTGGTGTAAACTGTTTCATTCCCTGCAGATCCATGGATAAACTGAGCATAGATCCCACAATCGATCATATATGATTATTTATTGTCAGAAGTTATTCAGCATATCATTAGACAGAGCATACACGATATGCTCAATAAGCTCTATAAAAGAAGTTTGAGTGTTTGACCATGGACAAACTTCACTATGTCATGGACAAACGGCGTCTGATTTCTGTAGTCAAGTACCAGTATAGCCGAATTCGAATTCACATACTGTATTTCAAGTCAAACGCGAACAGAACGACATCAGCGAGAAGGGCAATTCGTTTACCTTATTATTACTGGACGACACAGACGTGCGGTCCATTTCGCGGTCGGACTCCTCCTCGGAGAAGTCGTCATAGGCGTACCGAGAGTAGCCGGCGCTCGGCTGGCGCAAGGGCTGCTGCGTCTGGGCCGGCGGCGGCGGGGGCCGGGGCGGGAGAGCCGCCGAGCGCCGCTGGGCCTGAGGTGGCGGCGGCGGCGACGGCGGGCTGAGGGAGCGGGCGTCGGTCGTCCACGCGGGCTGCAGGGACGGCGGCGGCGCGAGGCTCCCGTTGGTGGACGCGATGACGGAGCGGAGCCGGCGCATCGGCGGCACGTAGACGTTGCCGGAGCTGCTGCTCATGGGCGCGGAAGCGGACGGGGAGGGGTTAGGGTTTCGGGAGAGGAAGAGAGGGGAGGGCATGATCAGGGGCCGGGGCCGGCGGAGGGGGCGGAGGCGACCCCGCAGGACCGAGGAGGCCAGGAGCATCACCACCCGCGCCGCCGCAGCAGCAGGCTCATCAAAACCGCCCTTAGTCCGCTTGCCGCCTCCGCTGTCCGGGCGCGGGCGGGAGGGATCGACGGCTCTATTCCAACGGGCGCTTGGCGCGTACGACGAGCTGCCGCTCCGGCGAGAGGGAGGCGGCGGTGGAGAGGCGTGGCGGCTGTGCAGGGGAGGAGATGGGGTAGCTAGGGTGAATGGCGGTGAGAAAAGTAAATCGCAGTGGGAGTGTTGTGTCACTGACACGTGGGGTATCCTTTGGAAGTGGAAGTGCTCTGTTGGGTGGGCCATGCGGTCGTGACGAGGGCGACGTGGCCGGAGCTGCGACGAAGGTTGTTTGCTGGGCCCACATGGCAGTGACTGGAGTTGGGGTGTGGCGGGACCAGAAAGAGAAGAGTGCGTGCGTGAGATATTTGAGGGCCAGGACCTTTCTTATAGGTCACAGCCCAATGTGTTCTTGGCATGTACCAAGCTGGAAATTCTCAACAAAAAAAATGTACCAAGCTGGTCACATATTTAAGCTCAAAGTATGTCCAAACAAAAACCCGATGCTCCGGGCAGGCCTGTGGTGAAAACTATTCATATTTCGAACAAACGGTTCAGAGGCTCAAAGCATATCTCACTTCAAAAACAAATCAAAAACTACGTCGTCCTGCCACTCCCTCTCACGTTCTCGGTTCCCATTGCATCACTTGGCGAGAATGCACACACCGAGGTAAATACATACCAGACTGTGGCGTTTTTATCATACCTCCGCCTCGGGCATGTGCCAGGCTCCATAACGATGCCCCAAGGAGACCTGGCCATGGCGTATAGGATCTAGCGATGAAATTCTGATCTAAATAAAGAAGACGACCTTTTGTAGACGATTTTGAGCAAATTTCGCTTATTGGGCCTTGCCTCCTATCCTCTCTTTGGTTCCTTTTATATTCCCTTGCCCATGTGCCTAGGCTTTTAAGTTGTGTTACCTTCGCCACTACTACCGGGTAAGCATTTATGTTAGAAAATCTAGACATCCGCACTGACAATCAAATATCCACGAATAAACGAGAGGAACTTGTTATGTTTCTCATCATGTTAATCCGCTTACGTACCAGTATCAATGACATGAAACAATGTGCTCTAATGTGATGAACCCTTTGATCATAACACATATATGCACATATAATATAGCTTAAGGTTCTAAATAAAGAGATACCCAAGACCACCAATGTTAAGAAGCTAAAGAGAAAGAGGCCAATTTATTATTTGTGGTGTGAATAATTATTGTCCTGCGATTATAAAATGCATTGTTTTTATATGAATGCTTTAGGGACGCATGGATAGAGTTGTTGTAAGCATGATATTGAACCTCTATTCTAAAATAAGTGCCTTAGATATGAAACACATATAGCTAGGTACGTTAATTTTTGGACGAATCAAAGAGGAAATATATACTTTTGTCATATTACATATTTGCAGCTACGTTTACATCATTAATTACATGTATGGATCAAACTCGTGCGGACCTATTTCCTTGTGGCCATCCTCAAGCAAGTCGTGCTTCCAGCTATAGTATCCGTCGACGCTGTCCTGCAGCTCCCGGCCCTCGGCCGCGGCGCGGCGGCGCTTGGCCACCCGGTGGATGACCCGTTGCACGGCGACGTCGAACGCGTCCTTGAACTCCATGCTGCCCTCCTTCGCCACCGGGTCCCTGTACATGACGGTGGGTATGAGCCGGATGACCTGCTCCCGCATCTCCGCCACCCTCGCCGGCGGTATCTTCGTCAACACCTCCTCGATGCTCGTCGCGTTCGGGCGGCCGTCCACGTCGCCCTGGGGGATGAACACGGAGTAGCTCCTGTAGTCCCTGGGCAGGTACCACGTGTACTGCAGGTACGCCGACGCCGGGTGTAGGAAGACCGGGATGCAGCCGGCGAGGATGGCGTCGAAGGTGGACTTGCGCGTGAACGAGTCCCCGCGCGGCTGAATGCAGAACTCGGCGCTCTCCAGCAGCCGCATGGCATGGCCCGGCGAGTAGTCCTCCGGCGTTGCCGTCGTCGCTGCTGCTTTGCCGAACGTGGCGCAGCGGCTCGACCTGAGACACTGCTCTATGATCTGGGGCCGCGCGGTCCCTCTTTCGCCTGGGCGGGGCCAGCCGGCGAAGCACCAGAGCCACCGGCGGTCTAGCCGGCGCATGCGGCCCTGCCAGGCGACGACTTGGGCGTCGGAGGAGGGGTGGAAGTGCGACGGGTACGGCACGGCGAAGTCGTTCCCCTGGAACGGGCTGGCCTCGAAGGAGAGCACGGTCATGTTGCGGACGGCCGGGTAGGTCATGAGCGCGTTGCCCCAGCCGTCGTCGTGGGCGCGGAGCAAGTCCCACGTGCACCGCTCCACCAGCATGAAGTGGTCGCGCCCTCCCATGGCGCGCCACTCGGGCCGCCGCACCAGCCAGTTCACGATGTCCCGCGGCAGCGCGTCCCGCGCCGACAGGTTGCTGCTACCCGCGTTCATGGCCGCGTCGAACCCGGCGTTGAACGGCACGAAGACGGCGGCGGCGGCGGCCGGGTCGGCCGTGAGGCACTCGTACCGCCGCATCCGGGCCTGGAAGATGATGCCCAGCATGAACTGGTCGGTGTCGTAGGCTCCCGCCTCCGGGAGCGAGTCACCGCCCGCGCCGCCGCCTTCGATGCGCGGGCCGAACCCGTCGTTGGCGACGTACCTGCACATGTCGGAGACGGCCGAGAGCCTGCGGCAGTCGCGCACGAGGTCGGCGTTGAACCGCGGCGGCAGGTCGTACATGTACACGTACCGGCCGGCGCACCGGGGGTCTGGACGGCCCAAGCGGAGCGAGTTGAAGAAGGCCGGCGGGTTGAGAGCGTCGCCGGATTGCAAGCTGGTGGAGTAGAATATGAGCGCCCACAGGACGAGGAAGAGGAGCACGGCGACGTAGAATGTCCTGGACGGCCGGGCGCCTCCCAGATCGCCGGTGCTCCACGTCCACGACGAGGACTTCATCACTGCTGCTGCACTGAGAAGCTGACGAGAAGAAGAAGTGCAGCTTTGTATTGATCAAGGTCAAACTGTTGTAATTGTTAAGTGGTAGGAGTACTTACTGGGCATCCACCACTGGGCCATCGATGGTGCAGACAGCAAATTAGTATCAAGGACGTTGGACTATTAATCATCACAGAATAATTAGTCTGGCTGATCAATCCC
This sequence comes from Poa annua, assembly GCA_026929855.1. Classification (NCBI taxonomy): domain Eukaryota; kingdom Viridiplantae; phylum Streptophyta; class Magnoliopsida; order Poales; family Poaceae; genus Poa; species Poa annua. Next base: position 3,250,707 of record CM049428.1, on the reverse strand, counting down.
CCTGATTTTGTGGAATAAATCCGCTTTTAAACCCTAAACAAACATACTGCGTGATGTCCACGCTAAGCTATCTGATTGATGCATCGAGACAGCTGTTCCTCCGCCCTGACGGTCACTAGATTATATGAATTGATTTTCTTTTAGGCTACTAGATTGGTTTTTTTTTTGTACATGGCTACTAGATTGGTTAATTTGTTTTTAGGCTACTACTCCATATTGGTTGAGCATTACATGTATGTTTATCTTAGACAACAAACCTACAAGTCAGATGTGTGCTTTTAAAAGCAAAAGAACATGCCACACATATGTTGCAAGGCCATCCGTTTTGTTCTTTGGTTCAGGCGTATAGCCGTATTCTTTTTGTCTACTCCCTCCGTCCACTAATAAGTGTCTCAAATTTGTCAAAAAATAATAATATATCTAGACATGATTTTATCTAGATACATCTTTTTATTGACAAACTTGAGACACTTATTTATACACGGAGGGAGTATTAATTTCCCAATTTTTTACTCCCCTCCTTTTATAATTAAGTGTCTCAATTTTTTAAAAACTAAGATGTATCTTTTTTGAGATGAACTAAGATGTATCTAGATAAGAGGAGGGAGCACAAAGAACTAACTTTTTTTATTTTTTAGAATTGAGTACAGAGAAGTACTGCTCCGACGACAGTTGTTGCATAAGTCGCGGGAGAAGGCCCATCAGTCTGTTAGGACGGGCCCAAATAAAGGAACCCTCTTCCTCCGCCTGAACTCTGCTCCTCTTCCTCCCCCCCTCCCCGCTGCCTCAGCCTGACACCAAGAAGAGATCGGGAACGGCGGCGCGACGGAGAGATGAGCGGAGGGGAGCAGGAGAAGTGCGGCGGTGGAGGCGTCTCTTGCGATACTTCTAAGGTTGGGGCAAAGGCGGCGGTGAGCCTCGAGGAGCTGCGGAAGCGGATGGCGGACTTCGCCAGGGAAAGGGACTGGGAGCAGTTCCACTTCCCCAGGAACCTCCTCCTTGCTCTGGTCCGATTTCAGCTCTTTATTTATTTCCTGGTTGATTTCGTTTGTCGTCCAAGTTATTATTAGCGGGTTAATTTTAGGGCTAACGATGTGGGTTTCCTATTTGGGCGGCGACATTTAGGGCAAGGAGGTGTTTAGGCGTTGATTCTTTTGCCAGAGGGAGAATAGACGTTTAGTTCATCACTGATGTTGAGCAAGGATTCGAATATATGTCTTTCTGGCTTTTCTTATCTAGCAGACCATCATATATTCTGTAGTTTGTAGAAACCTAACCAGTCTTAGTAAAAGTTTTGCTCTGTGTGAAGTCCAAACTTAAGCAGTCCAGGCCTCATATTTTTTATCAAAATTTGGATTGTACATCATGTGTCTTGACTACTGAGTAGTTAGTTTGGCTATATTGACCAACAGTCTGTTTTAGTGGTTAACTGAAATGAAAGAACATCAATCTTTTTCCCTTTCATGTGGGTTGTAAAAAGAAGGTTAATTATGGGAATTAGTATATATTGATGTTGCCTCCCTTTTTTCGGGGCCAGCAGATAGAATTTAGAAGGTTGAAATTTAGTTCAGGGCCGTCAGAAAGATTTGGCGTCAGCATTCCTGTACTGAATATGAATTTCTTCTAGATTTGAAAACCTCTATTTTTGTTAGCGATTAAGATCCCAGTACGAGTCTTGTTGCAGCATGTCCTGTTCTGTTGTTGACTAGATTATCATCTGTATACTTACGCAGGATCCCACTGACCTCACCAGCCACCATGCCGATAACTTATTTTCGTAATGTAGTGTGCTGTTTTGGTGGGGGCAAACAAAACAGACCTAGAGCATCCCTTTTTCCTCACCTATGGAGATGTCCATTAACTGAAACTAGCAGATGACCATTAACTGAAATGTGGGACAGTCATCAGCTAGCTCCTCGATCTAGACTAGTCGACACCCAGCATATGATATTGTTGTTTCACAGAGATTTTATTCCTCTGTGTAACTGTGTGTGCTTCATGCTGTGCAGGTAGGGGAGGTGGGGGAGCTATCTGAGATATTCCAATGGAAAGGAGAGGTTCCCAAGGGGCTTCCGGATTGGGACGAGGCAGAGAAGGAGCATCTGGGGGAGGAGCTCGCCGACGTGCTACTATACCTTGTCCGGCTATCGGACATGTGTGGCGTTGACCTTGGCAAGGCTGCCCTGCGCAAGATGGAGATCAACGCAAGCAAGTACCCGGTTGGTCAGTGCAAGGGTTCATCCAGGAAACACACCTACTACAGCTCCGACAGCAATGCCGATGCTAACGAAAATGTCGCCACTCCCACCGCTAATAATGAACATAGCAACGGGGTCTAAGTCTCTGAATGGTAGCTTGGTTGGTTCTTGTGTTCTCTGATCTAGGCTATGTAAGCTTCTCTCTTTTGGCGTGAAGGTTCGGATTTGAGTTCCCTTCTATGCTATTAGATGCCTCACGTGCTAAACAAGTGTTGACTGGAAGCTCTGTAGGTGAAGTAGCAAATGAAATGGTATTTATCTTCTGTACGTTTATCTTTCTCCAGTATACAGCACCATAACGTTCAAGACCGTGGATCATATACTTGCAGTACCGTGACATCGTGCTCTATTCAGTAAAGTTAGAAGCTAGGTCCAACGTCTGCACCTGATCTTTATTTACAGCAAGCAGTCATTCTCGGATGGCTACCCTGAAACTCAAACTTGAATGTACAGTGCAGTGCAAGGTGCGCAGCAGTTTCCAAAAAAGATTGGTCCCAAAGACAACAGGAATTGCCATCAGGACATCCTCTCAAGAAGCCCGTCGAGGGTTCTGTAACATATTCTGCATATGAACACCATTGCAGGCAATTGGGTAGGACACACACTTTGCCAAGTTTGTTCTCAGACCTGAAGCATCACCAAAAAGTTGGAATATACTCTGTGTAGCCAACATGTCCTCCTTGATTGGATTGATGAAAATTGCAGCCTCAGGCATAAAAACTAGATTGAAGAATGCTCTCAACCGAACATATTTAGCATGTTGTTTACATAATAAACAGTAGTACAAAATACTGTTGCCAGAAGACAACAATGGTTCAAAGTCCAACAGTCATGGTACACTATCGTGAAACTACCAATCATGCGGGAAACACTTGATCATGCCTTGGTGAGTGAAACAGACAACCATGCTAGTCTCGCAAGTCGGTCCCTCAAGATTCCATCTATGCTCCATCTCCGCTCTGCGATCCTCATGAATTCATCCATCACTTGTCCAAAATGTTGCACAATTATTGGTTCAAACACAGCTCTCATCTGGTACATGAACCTATATGGAGTGAAAAGTGAAGAGTCCGCCTCACTTGTGAAGTCATGCAGTAGCATTTCCTTGATCGAAAAGGAGCCCTCTTCTTCGATGATCTCTCTTAGCTCTTCATTAGAAGGTCCATACATCGGCATGTAGAAACAATTAAACTTAGCTTCATCGATCACACCCTGTCAATCATACAAGAATATCAACTACTTGTGCATTCATTAGAAATAATAAACGCTTATGCCCCCAAAAACACATAAATGTACCTCTAAGGCCATAATACTTAGAATCTCAACTATGGTATCCCATATGTGAAATAATTTTCCCTTCGAATGCCTCCCTGTAATGGAAATAACCATCCGGCCTCCTGAGAACAATTCTTTGCCTCTTAGTTTGAGAAAATGTGTGAAATCATTCTTGAACTGTAGTGCATAAGCCTCTAGGGTCATAGGAAGCATTTCACGTCTAGCATTCGCATCAGTATTGTATGCCGGTATGTGGTTTCTCACTAATACTTCGGGAGCCTGTAAAGATTAAAAAAATGTTTACATAATTGACGAGTAAGTTAATTTGTTGATCCAGCAAGTAGTGAAAATGTCAAACCTTGGAGAGCCAATGCAGGCTGCTGGACGAGCAGATAAGATGCAATGATTCACGAGCGAAGAGTCTCTCATAAAATGACCCTGGCGTGACATTGGTCACCACAACAGGCTCACTACTGTTTTGGAGAGTGGCCAAGCTCTTCACAACCGTGTTGAAGTCGTTGTTAGGAAGATCATTGAGGAATACACACACTTCAGGTGGTTGTCTTTGGAAGTGAGTATAGTAACTGTGTAAGGCCTTGACCGCAATTGATGCCAGTACTAGCGCGTTTGGCCCATAGGAGCAGCCCAAGTCGGCGATCACAATATTTTCAGGCAGCAGTGTACTGGTGCTGCTGCTGCATAAGTCGATGATCGCTGCTTCTATCAGGGGCTTGATCCTGTTTTGCTCGGCATTCTGCGTTCGAGTTGCGGTTCTTAAGAAACATGCAAGGAAATAAACAGGAACCACTAAGAGAGGAGGAAACATACCTGAATACCGGAATTGCGGGCATAGCTTGTGTCCCCTTCTCCTTGGTTCATTTGCAGCATCTTTTCTCTGCTCACCTCCCCAAGACCTTCAAACTGCGAGAGACAGTGTTGAGGAAGCAGGCAAGTGCTTTTGTGTTGTGGTGTAGCTGAAGCTCACTTGCACTGCTTTTATGCTAACTCGGGATGGCCATAATGTAACAGGAGAACAACCAGAAACACATGTAACAGGAGGCCGCACGGCAGCTGGTTGCAAGTGAGCTTGTCCGGCCAGCGAATTATTCGTACTATCTCCGTGTCGTTACATTGCATGAATTTGCAGACACAAAAAGGAGTTTACTTAAAAATGAATGGATGGGGTGCTTGAATGAATGGGGCACCGCATAGTTGAAGAGGAACGTGAAAACCACAAGGAATGAATGTGGCAGTGACCGGACAGACAACAACCTCGTACGGCTAGAATGGAGAAACACGTGCTGGCCTAGGTTGGTGATGGCGATCTCGTTGTCTTGATTGCCTCTTGAGTCTTCCCTGTTCCCATGATGTTAGCAAAACCAAGAGTCTCGGTCAGTTTCTTCATGCTGCTGATGGCCTCCTCTGTTACCTGCTTTGCTTCAGTTCTACTTACTAGCTAGTAGTGTTTCGGTTTGTTTCTCTTTGAGACTGCTACGAGTTCTTAATTTGTTATTAATCTTTGAATCTGAGGAATCAGGCTCAACATCGTTAGCCTCTGAAGGATCAACGTGGCTTTGGGGCCAGCGTGGTGCGTTGTGTTGTATGGTTTTTGGCCGGTTTTCCTTATAAACTGTCCAACTCTTTTCGACTTTATCAATCGAAGGCATTGCCGAGGTTCGAAAAAAAAAGTTAGCCTCTGAAGGATCAGGCCAGGGAAAGAAAAGAAAACTTGGAAGAGAAACCCAATGTCTTATTTCAAATATCTAGCAACTGCATATGTACTTGTCCTTACTGGAGCATATGGAGGTGCATGATATAGTCTTATTTCCGAGCGTAGATAGTTGAAAATGGCAAAACATAGTTTGTTCACCTGTCATAAGTTGCAATATAGCCATAGGCTATGTGACCCATAAGTTGTATTGCGGTGTTTTATCACTTTGATACTTGATGATTTATACTGAATTATGTGCATGTAAACACTTAATTCATAAATAAGTGTGTACAATAATTGACGTCTAAGCCTTAAGGTTTTCACCCTTCTTTGTACACAAAGGCTAGCTGAGCAAACCACACGAATGACACTTCAGTATAAGTGCTTATGCTTCTATAAAAACACTCAAAGCATACATTTAGGATATAATTTACATAATAAAACAGTCATATACCTACTGCTATGAAGAACACACACTGGTTTAAATTCCATCAATTGTGATGTACCCTCATGAAAAGACCAGTCACACATGCATGATATACTCGCAAGTTACATGATTATTTCTTAGTGAGCGATACAGACATCCATGCTATTTTGGCAAGCTCATCCCTAAAGATTCCATCTAAGCTCAACCACCGCTCAGCGGTCCTCATGAACTCATCCATCACTTCTCCAAAATGTTGAACAATAACCGGCTCAAACACAGCTCTCAGTTGGGACATTAATTTATTTGGAGTGACAAGTGCAGTGTCTACGTCACTTGTAAAGCCGTGCACTAGCATCTCCTGGATAGAAAATGAGCCCTCTTCTTGGATGATCGCTCTCAGCTCTTCGTTGTAAGGTCCATGCATCGGCATGTAGAAAGAATTAAACTTAGCTTTGTCGACCACGCCCTGTCAATCATACAGATGATCAACTACATACACATTCATTAGAAATGATTGACATAATATGCAATAAAATGAATAAATGTACCTCTACGGCCATAATACTTAGAATATGAACTATGCCTTCCCATAGGTGAAATGATTTGTGGGAAATTCCATCAGAATGTCTCCCTAGAATGGAAATAACCATCCGGCCTCGGGAGAGCAATTCTTCGGCTCTTAGCTTTAGGAAATGTGTGAAATCATTGTTAAACGGTAGCGCATAAGCATCAAGTGTCATAGGAAGCTTTTCACGTCTAGCATGCTCGTCAATGTTGTATGCAGGGATATGGTTCCTCGTTAGTACTTCGGGAGCCTGTATTGATTAAGGTTTTGGTTACATGAGAACTTGCTTGTGGCAAGATGGTTAGGAGGATGGTTGTATCCCCAGCCCACCAGAGTTCAAACCCCAGGTTTGGCGCTGGTGTTTCTCATTTAGGCGGAATATTCTTTCAGTGGGAGGCGACGTTCCCGTCGACAGCGAGGCGCCTGTGGTGACTTCGTCAATCTCAAGACCCGCCGGCTCAGTCTCTCAGAGGTGCTCATAGGGGTAGGGTGTGCGTGCGTGCGTTCATAGGGGTGAGTGTGTGCGCGTGTATATGAGCGCTTGCGTTGTATTGTTTCTCAAAAAAAAAAGGTTTTGGTTACATAATTGAAAAGTAAGTTAATTGGTCAATCCATCAAGTGGTGAAAATTTCACACCTTTGAGAGCCAATGTAGGCTGTTAGATGAGCAGATAAGATGCAATGAATCCCTAACAAAGAGCCTCTCGTAAAATGATCCTGGTGTGATGCCGGTCAGCACAACGGGCTCATTGCTCTGTCTGAGTGACACCAGGCTCTTTGCTACCATGTTGAAGTCATTGCTCGGAAGGTCATTGAGAAATATACACACTTCAGGTGGTTGTCGTTGGGACTGAATGTAATAGTTGTGGACGGCCTCGACAGCAGTCGACGCAAGTACTAGCGCGTTTGGCCCCGAGGAGCATCCCAAGTCCGCAATCACAATATTTTTGGGCATTAAGGTACTGGTGTGGCTGCATAAGTCAATGATGGCCGCTTCTATCAGGGGCTTCATCCTGTTTTGCTCAGCATTCTGCACTTGAGTTGCGGTTTGTAAGAGTATATACATATGTAAGAATATTCCGTGCAAGCAAGGCTATTGTAAATTGCGAATCACTAGGAAAAATACCATCTGGACGCTCCCTCTTTTTTGTGACAAAATCTGAAAGCAAAATAACCTTATTTCATCATATATAGTGTGATGAATTCGGCCGTTTGCAGAGATATATCTCCCATGGCAATGGCTAGATCACACTGCTTATCCTACTGGATTTGGCTTCTGTATATCATACGTATCATAAACTATGCACCGTAGAGAGAGTCTTCATGCGTGGGTAGGCGACACTGCACAAACTATGCCACTATTTTATCATCTCCCCAAAAGACATAGTGGCCCGACATGTCACCGGTATTGTCTATTTACTATTTCCTAAATTCCTCTATTTTTTTGTGCAGATATTAGAGAAACCATAACAAAAACAGAAAGCTGAAAGCACGAGTTTTGCCGAGGTCATACCTACAGGTACTGTAGACTGTAGTAAAATAAACATAGACATGAGAATAACCTGAATAACAGAATTGCGGGCGTAGCTCGTGTCCCCTTCTCCCTGGTTCATGCGCAACATCTCCTCTCCCTTTGTTCACCTCCTTCAACCTGCAAGAGATAGACGGGGAAGCACGCAAATTGTGATGGTGTACCGGAAGCTCTCACATCTCCTGCTTTTTATAGACGACCCATTGGTTGCTAAATTAGTTCTGAAGTTTCCTTACATTGCGCAAATACAAATATGCAGAAGCGAAAAGGAAATCTGCTTGATAGGAAAACATGTGGATGCGATTGGGATGAGCACTTGAGCAGTACGTGATGAAGCTATCAGTATCAGCCGCATAGCCGCCTCGTCATCAAAAAAAAAAAGCATAGCAGCCTGGTGATGGCCCAGCACCAGCAGGTCAGTGATGGTGACCCCCTTGTCGCTCTATGCGTCAAATAGCAGCCCCCAACGGGCTTCCCATCCCATGGGCCGAGTTTGTGGGCTTAATTCTCGGTGCAGTATCTCTACATGGGCTACTGATTTCAGCCCAATCGATCGTGGAGGATTAAAGGTTTTTTTTTACGTGATTGAATATGTGCGCATCTGGCCTCGGCGGATCCGCCTGTTCGCCCGGCGGCGGAGCCATCAACCACGGCTCTTATTAAAAAAAAACATTCTTCAACATTTGGTCCTCCACCTACCGCATATTCACAAGCCAAACACGCACAACATTCATTCACATCGATCTGCATTCCCATAGTATGAACCTTTGTAAAAAGTAGCAAGCTGTAAAATTGTCTCGCTAAATGAATCCGTGCATAATCTCTCAACATGCTACAACACGATATAGCTCGTTAGACCCGACGCTATTTCTCCTTTTGAGTGGCAATTTTTTTTACCCCAGGCTTCGGTGATGTCGATTTTTCTTCCAAATCAAAAGTTAGATATAAAAGTTTTAAATAAATCTGAAAAAAATGTGCGTGTATATATTAATATGTCTGCAAGCGTATAAAATCTCGATGCAGAATAATTTAGGTTTTGAGCTATGCAAAATAACAAACATACACATATGAATATAATGAACAATATATGGTTTGAAATTTCCAACTTTTCTCATTTTTGTGTAGCTTTACCGGTACTGTATGTCGTTTTGAGATTTTATATACTAGTAGATTATATCATTATTAAAAGTATGCATACTTTTTTCAGATTCTTTTATAACTCTTAAATATATTTCCTGATTTTTTTCAAAAAAGCCATATCATTCAAGCTCGATAGCCAAATTGACTTCCGGGCTATTTCATTCCTTGGGGTATGAACACAGACGAGGGACTCATGAGCAAATAGAGAGCAACTCCGGGGTGCGAGGTGTAAAACCGGGCGCCCTACTCCCAGCCCACCAACCCACCTCCTATTTCTCGCCGTCGCGTCCCACAACTCCGAAGCCTCCTTCTTTCCTTGCCAAATCACAGAGGCGATCGCATCGCATCGCATCGCCCGGGCGTGAGAATCAATCAATGGCGATGCTGACGGCCAAGCTGAGCTACTCCCCGGCCGCAACCGCCGGCCTCGCCCGCCGATCCGGGCCCGCCCGCCGCGCCACGGTCGTGCGCGCCTCCGCCGGCTCCTACGCCGACGAGCTCGTCGCCACCGCGGTGAGCGCCTGCTCTAGGATCTCACCTTTGGATGCTTGCATGTGTTCCGATGTGTCGTATTTACCTGTGTGGTCTGGTGGTGGCGATCTGTGGTGGCTGCGTCAGGGTGCTTGGTTGGTGTCTAGCGGCGATCCGTGACGGGGACCCTTATGTGGGGTTGCGGCGTGATGGGGAAAATGGGGGGTTTGTTTGTATTTGGCGACTGGCTTTTAATCTAGATTAAAGCAACCCTTCTCAGGATTTGTATATCTAGCTAAACTGCGCAACGTAGAATGTATTATTATGTGCAATCGAATTTGGGCTGATAGGGATTTATACGGGAAAGTAGAAGGTATGTGGCATCAGGGATTTCTCTTGTTATGTTAGACAGGAAGGCTGCATGATGTGAGAAAACAAGTGTTGTAGACTCCGGTTACTCGGTTCCAGATCAGGCCATGGTATACTTTGTTAGAGGTTTGACTTTTGAATCAAGGTACAACCAGATTGAGCCTTGGAACAACAATTGTCTTCTTTGTAGCAATGGAAGGTCCTGTGATGGGCTAGTGGTGCTTAAACTAGATTCTCAAATGCAAATATCATTAAACGATCTCTAGGCGATGCAACCATATTTCATCTTTGGCTATTTTATTAGTAGATTGATGGGTTGCCTATGTGGAAATCATACTAGAAGTATATGAAAATTTCCTTACTGAGATTAATCATGGGGTTTGAGCTCGGATGAGAAGGATTTACTTGCTTTCACAATTCACACTAACTATCCTTTTTCATCGTGCATAGATTTGGTACTATTTTGGATTTGAACTTCAGTATTATGTTGATTTTTCAATTATTGTAGCATGCCCTCGTGCAAATGAACCGTGCCTTTGCATTTTGAGTGCAAGTCTAAAACCAACAATTAATTTTCATTTGTGATCTTTTCGTCATCTCTGCAATGCACTATGTTGTGTTTCATGACTGCAAATCTAATAGTTGATCTATGCAGAAAACTGTTGCTTCCCCTGGGCGTGGTATCCTAGCGATTGATGAGTCGAATGCAACATGCGGAAAGAGACTAGATTCCATCGGTTTGGACAACACGGAAGTTAACCGCCAGGCCTACAGGCAGCTCTTATTGACCACCGCTGGTCTTGGTCAATATATTTCTGGCGCCATCATGTTTGAGGAAACTCTTTACCAGTCAACTACAGATGGCAGGACATTCGTTGACTGCTTGAAAGACCAGAATATCATGCCTGGTATCAAGGTTGACAAGGTATGGATTCCATTATCTGAAAAATGTCGATTCACCGTGCTGTTGTAGTCAGAAAGACAGTTATAACATTCTAATTTTTGTTACTCTATTTTTTTTGTTTCACCGAAAAGGGTTTAGTTCCATTGCCTGGATCCAACAATGAATCCTGGTGCCAAGGTCTTGATGGTTTGGCTTCAAGGTGTGCTGAGTACTACAAGCAGGGAGCGCGCTTTGCGAAGTGGTTAGTTCATGCCCTACTCATGCATTTTTTGACTCATTGTATTGACTTTCCTCCTTCTAAGCTTGCTACCGTATATTGATCTTCACCAGGCGGACTGTTGTTAGCATCCCTTGCGGTCCCACTGCATTAGCTGTCAAGGAAGCGGCATGGGGACTTGCTCGTTATGCTGCTATTGCTCAGGTCACTATAAATGCTTCAAATACTGAAATTTTTGCAATGAAGTGATCCTTTCTTTAGTTAGCAAGATGTTTTGCTCACAGAGCAGTGATGGACAACATTATATTTTTATGCTTTTATTGGTATCTCATAACCCATCCTTCTGTATACCCATCCATTGAACAACATCTGATAAGTAGGGAGAACTAATTAACAAGTAAAAAAAGTAAATGTATGTATGTTTGTTTAGATCAAAGTAAATGTATGTATGTGTGTAGGTATTCTGTTCTTGAAATCATATATCTCGTTTAGCTTGTTTCAATAAGGTTAATCTTACTTTGCAAGAAACGTGGGCAAAAATCCTGTGCTATTTGCCATCCTAGCTTTATGGTTATGTTCTTTGCCCTCCCTAAAAGGTTCTTGTTTGTAAGAACCTGTACATGCAGTTTATTAGAGATCATAATAAAATTAAGCAAAGTAGACAGAACAATCTGTACGCTGTTCAGATTGTATCGTTATCTTTACTCAACATGTTTCGACCTGAATAATCTGCAGGACAATGGTCTAGTGCCAATTGTGGAGCCAGAGATCCTTCTCGATGGTGACCATAGCATCGAGAGAACTCTTGAGGTGGCAGAGAAAGTCTGGTCTGAGGTATTCTTCTACCTGGCCCAGAACAATGTTCTGTTTGAGGGTATCCTGCTGAAGCCCAGCATGGTTACCCCTGGAGCTGAGCACAAGGAGAAGGCTTCTGCGGAAGCCATTGCGCACAACACTCTTACAATGCTGAGGAGGAGAGTACCTCCTGCTGTCCCTGGAATCATGGTACTGTCCTGAAACTTGAAACTATTTCTGGTGGACGTGAAGTCATGAACAGAGTTAGAAGAAGCAGTAACTCTAACCCGTCCACTATTTTCTGCAGTTCCTCTCTGGCGGGCAGTCTGAGTTGGAGGCAACTGCGAACCTGAACGCGATGAACCAGTCCGCAAACCCGTGGCATGTGTCCTTCTCCTACGCCCGGGCTCTTCAGAACTCGGTGCTGAAGACGTGGCAGGGACGCCCCGAGAACATTGAGGCGGCGCAGAAGGCCCTGCTGGTCCGTGCCAAGGCCAACTCGTTGGCGCAGCTCGGCAGCTACACCGGCGAGGGCGAGAGCGACGAGGCCAAGAAGGGGATGTTCCAAAAGGGATACACCTACTGATGAGGCGGCAATATTTATATCACAGGATGCACGCTTTTCTTTTGCTGAACATTGGTGTGAATAATCAATCACCAGCGTGTTGGTGCCGACGCGACGACTGTTGTTAGCTTTATTTAGCAGTGGAGAGAAACTTTAGAGCTGTTTAAAGCTTTATTACTCGGGGAACAAAGTATTACTGTACGTACAATTACTCTGAGAGAGTATTGACAGGGAAGTATGCGACACTTGCTAAAAAATCCCCGTTGTCTCCTGAGCTCCTGAGCATTGATTTTGTTTTTCGCACCTAGCACCATACATGTTATTTCATCACAGAAACTTTGCACATATGCCAAAAAATAGCATATGTTTGCCCCTTATTGTTTTTAGATTTTTTTGAACTGTATTTATGTATTTGAAATTTGAAAACAGGTAGGAGTAGGTGAGCTCGGGAGTTCAAAAAAGCTGGAGTATTATAAGCATCATCCTGCTGTGTGCTGGCCACGTCGCTCCTGTAATGTCTCACGATCATCGGTTGATCACTTCTGCAGCCTTGGCGGCGTTCTTGGCGTGTATCATCCTGACGTAGCCCACCACCCGGTCGACGTCCGGCAGCACGGCCCTGGCGACCTCGAGCTCGCCGAACCGCTCCAGCCACGCCGCCAGCAGCGGGATCTTCTCGCCGTCGAAGAGCCTCTCGCCGGAGACGACCTCGTTGGCGCGCACGTACGGCACCACGCCGCCCAGCACGAGGTCCACGTACCCGACACCGCCGGCGCCGCCGAAGAAGCAGCCCTTCCTCCCGCCGTCGGTGCACTCCCTCAGCCCGCTCTCCAGAGGCCCCACCGCCGCCGCCACCTTCCCCATCCACCGCGCCCTCTCCTCCTCGGTGCCAGCCCGGAACGCCTTGTCCCACGGCGCGCCGACCTCGTCGTCCACGTACGCCGCCCAGAACCGCGCGACGGCGCGCTCGTGGGGGTCGGCCGGGAGGAGCGAGGAGCCGGAGAGGAAGGCCTCGTCGATGTACTGGAGGATGACCTGGGACTCGCAGATGGAGCGGCCGGCGTGGATGAGCACCGGCACGGACTGGTGGACGGGGTTGCAGCGAAGGAGGAGGTCGCTCTTGCTGCGCAGGTCCTCCTCCACGTACTCGTAGCGCACGCCCTTGAGGTGCAGCGCCAGCCGGACTCGGACCACGTACGGGCTGCCCCAGTGGCCCAGCAGCGTCACCTCCGGCTCCACTCCGGCCATCTCTCACAGCTACGCCGGCGACCAGCCAACTGTTTGTCCGGCGATCGCGTTGGGGGTGGTGTGTATCGATCGACTACTGTATTAAATACGTGGGGCGCGAACCATCCTTGATGCTTGTTCAAGTTGACATCGTTTGCTTAGGGGTGAATCTTCTTCCTGGACCCATGGCGATTTTTTTTAGGAAGAAGAAGCTAGCGAATTTTTTTAAAAAAATTGTGATTTTGAGGCTATCTGATCGTTGCATCAAGCCAAGTGTTTGCACAGCGTTGACCCTCAGCAAACAACGATATGACAGGTTCAACATTTGACTAGATTGGTTGCTTGGTTTTCTTCGGATTGTTATCCTGATTGTGATACTATATATACATGTTTTGGCTTGGATGACAAGCCTGATCAAACTATGTTCTCTAGAGCAAAAGAAAAAAAGGTTAGCATAGCTCCATTTGCAGATCTTTCATGTTTAATAAAAACCTGCAAACATATATTAATAAGGACACACACATTTTTTCCAGATTTATGTGAAACTTATAACTTTATTTTTGGATTTTTAGAGAGAGACTATATACTAACTTATTTAGCGAGACAATTTTACAGCTTGCCACTTTTTCCAATGGTTCATGCTGCATATGAAGGCATATTGAACGTGTTTTGGCTGTGAATATGCGATAGGTGAAGAACCAAATGTTGAAGATTTTTTTTTATAAAAATAAAATATATATAAGCCGTGGTTGAACGGGCGGATCCGCCGAGGCAAATAGCGAATCACGTAAATAAACCTTAATTAATACTATTGGGCTGAAATGAGTAGCCCATGTAGAGAATTAGAGATACTGCACCGAGAATTCAGCCCACAACTCGGCCCATTGAACCAGGGGAAGCCCGTTGGGAGCTGCTATTTGACGCATCCAGCGACAAGGTCACCATCAGCTGCTATGTTTCTTTTTCTTGAGATGACGAGGCTGCTATGCTGCTGATAGTGAGAGCTTCATCACGTACTGCTCAATCCCATTCCCATCCATATATTTCCCTAAAAAGCAGCCATGCACCATAAAAAGCAGGAGATGTGAGAGCTTCCGGTATGTTGGATCTGAACCAAGGAGAAGGGGATAGGGTTTCTTCTTCCAACTTTTTTTTTCATGGTCTGATTCTTCAGAGGCTAACGGCGCTGAGACTGATTCCTCTCAGATTCTCTTCAATATTTTAATACTATCAATTGATCGTCTATTTATACGATTCATTTGAAAACAATCATGGTGTGCACCCTCCAAAATTTTCCTAGATACGCCGCTGTCGTGAAGCAATACGACAACGGATCACCATCACCAACCTTGGCTAGCACGTGCTTCTCCATTCATGTCCTGATCACTGGCCTCACCATGGTTGTTGTGCTGTTACTGTGCCACCTCGAAGAGTACACTTAGTGGTGCGCGATTGATAGCTCATCACGTCCTCACGTTCCTCTTGAAACATGCGGTGCTCCATTCATTCACGCACCGCATCCATATACTTTTCAAGTACATAAAGCTCATTTCTGTTTCTACAAAATAGTGCAAATGTGAGGACACAAAATAGTGCAAAATAGTGCAAATGTGAGGACACAAGCTCACTATTGCAATCAGCTGCCGTGCAGGCAAGCGCAGCATCCTGTTACATGTGCTTCTATAGTGTTGCATGACGTGCTATTGTTGCGCCATCCCGAGTTAGCATAAGAGCAGGGCAAGTGAGCTTCAGGTACACCAGACCACAGAAGCACTTGCCCATGAACCAAGCAGGGGCAAGTGAGCAAAGAAAAGATGCTGCAGATGAACCAAGGAGAAGGGGACACAAGTTATGCCCGCAATTCACGTATTCAGGTATGTTTCCTCATCTCCTATAATTTACTACTGTACCTAGCTAATGGACGAGCACTACAGGAATAAGGCAAGGTGCCGGCGGTAAAAGCCGTCGGGGTAGACCTAAATAGACCTGTGTCGACAGTCACCGTTAGCATCATGCCGTCAACGAAGTTTTTATTGCTCGTCGGCACGTAAATGTGACGGACAAAAAGTTGACGGTGGACAGAGCATGGATGAGGTTGTGTGGATGGGGGTTGCACTCTTTGGAAAACGAAAGAAAATGAGAGGAGAAAAAGGAAAAGGAAAAAGAAAAAAAGAAAAAGAAAAAGAGGACGCCACGTCAGCCAACGATCCATGGTAGGGGCGATTTGAACCGTTGGATCCTCTTCGATCCAAAGGCTCATAGGCGTAATCCGCATGAAACTCCTCCTAGCAAATCACCACGCATATTTTCTTTCGTATCTACATTTTGGTTTTTCTTTTCTTTTTTTCCTTTGATTATTTTTTCGTTTGCATATGTAGTGGTGACTATTGCATATAATACTTCTTGTGTGCCCTAAAAGGATTTCATTTTTTGGAGATTTTTCACCTTCTTTGATTATTTTGAAAATGGTAAAAAATGACCACCATGGCTATTCATCGAAAAGGGGTCAAAATTTTCAAAATTGTCGATGTTTCTGTGATATAACCACTACTTGCATACCGTAAAATGATTTATTAAAAAATACAGAGTAAACTACCACACAGTGATAGTTTAAATTTGAATTAGTCTTGAAAATCGGCATAAAGTCGTTTAAAATAAGCGAATTTAGATAGAAAGTAAGAAAAATTCAATTATTTCAGGATTATCTATTGAATGTGAACTACTTTACGTAGAAATTGGTTGAGGTCAATTTTGCACCATGTTTTTTTGTACATGCTTCACGAAATAAGTTATTTTTTGCACTTATAAAAATGATATTTATAAAAATAATTTGAAACACCCTTCAGCATAATTGTTTGCTAGGCCAAGGTACACATATTTGTCACACGAGAACTTTATCATAAACTATGGCGTGGGAATGGACATAACTTGGTCATTTAACTTAAAACTTTTAGATGATTATACAATTTTTTGTGAACAATTTGACAAAAATCAAGTTTATCATTTTCCCTAGCAACTAGTACACAATAAAAGATTCAATGCCAGAAGATTTCTTTTTTTTGGGGGTTTTCACTTTCTTAGTTTTTTTAAGAAAATTGTCAAAATGGGCACTATTTCTGTTCATCAAAAGGGGTCGAACTTTTCAAAATTATCAATGTTTATGTGATATAATCCCTTCTTTTGTACCTACAAATGATTGAAAAAGTTAAGAGCAAACAATCACATGGTTATAGTTCAAATTTAAATTACTTTCAAAAAATCTCATTTGAATGGTGAATTTAGGTAGAAACAATAAAAATCCTAATATTTTTGGATTTTCCATCAAATGTGGACTACTTTGTGTGGAAATTGTATTGGTGCAATTTTGCATCATGTTTTTCTACTGCTTCATGGAAAATTTAATTTCTGCACTTATAAAATAAAAATAATTTAAGAAAATCACTTTAGCACTATTGTTTACTATACCAAGATATATACCTATTTATCGAATATGGGAACTCTATCAAAAACTAGCACCATTGTTTAAAAAATTACTTTAGCACCATTGGTTTGGAACTTGTAGATGTTTATACATGATAAATATTTTTGTAAATATGTTTTAAAAAAGTTTGTCAAAAATCAAGTTTATCATTTTTCCTATCAACTAATACACTTATAAGGACTCCAGGCCATAGCATTTTTTTTGAGTTTATTCCACTTTCTTTGATTTTTTTTAAAAATATCAAAATTGCCACCATTTCCGTTAATCGAAAGTGGTCTAATTTTACATAACTATCGATGTAAATGGAAGTAAGAAAAAAAATGTGTGTGTGTGTGGGGGGTGGGGGGGGGGTTGTAGAGGCGGTGTTTTCACAGGGCTCACAGTGCCACGTGGAGGATACGCCGTAGATGGTTGTTTTACACAAAAGGTTGCCATTGACATAGCTTCAGGTATGTCGAGACGACGGTCGGGCTCCATCATTGTGTTCTGGGTCGTGTGTGTCCCCTGATTGTGCCGACGACCTCGACATTTTGCCGTCAGCATAGCTTCTGGTTGTCAGCACAGCTCCTGATTCCTGTAGTGAAGGTTGTGTTCTGTGGTTCCTGTTTATTTCTTTGTTTCATACGAGCCACAACTCAAATGCAGAATTCTCAGCAAAGCAGGATCAAGCCCATGATAGAAGCAGCGATCATTGAGTTATGCAGCAACACCAGTACCGTGTTGTCGGAAAATATTGTGATCGCCGACTTGGGCTGCTCCTATGGGCCAAACGCGTCAGTGCTGGCATCAATTGCAGTCGAGGCCTTCCATAATTACCATATTCAGTTCCAAAGACAACCACCTGAAGTGTGTATATTTCTCAATGATCTCCCTAATAACGACTTCAACATGGTGATAAAAAGCTTGGCCACTCTCCAAAACAGTAATGAGCCTGTTGTGGTGACCAATGTCACGCCAGGGTCATTTTATGAGAGACTCTTCACTCGTGAATCATTGCATCTTATCTGCTCGTCGAGCAGCCTACATTGGCTCTCCAAGGTTTGACATTTACACTACTTCCGGGATCAACAAATTAACTTACCCCTCAATATATGTAAACAAAAAGTTATCTCTACAGGCTCCTGAAGTATTAGTAAGGAACCATATACCGGCGTACAATACTGATGAAAATGCTAGACGTGAAAGGCTTCCTGTGATCTTTGAGGCTTATGCACTACAGTTTAAGAATGATTTCACACGTTTTCTCAAATTAAGAGGCAAAGAATTGTTCTCGGGAGGCCGGATGGTTATTTCCATTACAGGGAGACATTCGAATGGAATTTCAAACAAATTATTTCTCATATGGGATATCATAGTTGATATTCTAAGTATTATGGCCTTAGAGGTACACTTATTCATTTTATTGCACATTCTGTCAATCATTTCTAATAAATGTGTATGTAGTTCATCATCTATATGATTGACAGGGTGTGATCGACATAGCTAAGTTTAATTCTTTCTACATGCCAATGTATGGACCTTCCAATGAAGAGCTGAGAGAGATCATCAAAGAAGAGGGCTCCTTTTCGATCAAGGAGATGCTAGTGCATGATTTTACAAGTGACGCGGACCCTTCACTGTTCACACCATATAGGTTCATGTATCATATGAGAGCCGCGTTTGAGCCAATAATTGTGCAACATTTTGGACAAGTGATGGATGAATTCATGAGGATCGCAGAGCGGCGATGGAGCCTAGATGGAGTCTTGAGGGACCAACTTGCAAGGCTAGCATGGTTGTCTGTTTCGCTCACCAAGGCATGATCAAGTGTTTTCTGCATGATTGTTAGTTTCACGATAGTGTAGCACGACTGATGGACTTTGAACCATTTTTGTCTTCTTGAAACAAGTATTTTGTACTACTGTTTATTATGTAAGAACATGCTAAATATGTTCGATTGAGAGCATACTTTGATCTAGTTTTTCTGCCTGAGGCTGCATTTTTCATCAATCCAATCAAGGAGGACATGTTGGCTACACAGAGTATATTGCAACTTTTTGGTGATGCTTCAGATCTGAGAACAAACTTGGCAAAGTGTGTGCCTATCCAATTGCCTGCAATGGTGTTCATATGCAGAATATGTTACAGAACCCTCGACGGGCTTCTTGAGAGGATGTCCTGATGGCAATTCCTGCTGTATTTGGGACCAATCTTTTTTGGAAACTGCTGCACACCTTGCACTGCACTGTACATTCAAGTTTGAGTTTTAGAGTAGCCATCCGAGAATGACTGCTTGCTGTAAATAAAGATCAGGTGCAGATGTTGGACCTAGCTTCTAACTTTACTGAATAGAGCACGATGTCACGGTACTGTATACTGGAGAAAGATAAACAAACAGAAGCTAAATACCATTTCATTTGCTACTTCACCTACAGAGCTTCCAGTCAACACTTGTTTAACACGTGAGGCATCTAATAGCATAGAAGGGAACTCAAATCCGAACCTTCACGCCAAAAGAGAGAAGCTTACATAACCTAGATCAGAGAACACAAGAACCAACCAAGCTACCATTCAGAGACTTATACCCCGTTGCTATGTACATGAACCCTGTTTCATGTATGACCGTTGGTTTCACGATAGTGTACCACGATTTTTGGTCTCTGATCCATAGTTGTCTTCATCCAACAAGTATTATGTACGACTGATATTACGTAAACAACATGTAAAATGTGTTCTTTGAAGGTTTTCATGGGCCGGTCCCGAGGTTTCGACGGCCCGGGGCGAAACTAAATTTTGGGGCCCCTAGCATAGATAAAAAAAACTAAATGTGTGTAAGTGTCTGTGGAAAATCTTTGCGGAAAAAATCACGAATGCATGAAAACGTGATTTCATCGATGGAGGATCTTGAAATTTTCTCTTTACATTTCCATATGCAAATTAGTTTATGATGGTGAAATCAATATCAGTCTTGTCCAATAACTTCTTCTCGACGTGCAAAAATTAGTAACCTAGACTAGACCATAAAACTATACTAGAGAATATAAGAGATCAACATTAATTAGATGTGAACATACAAAAAAGTTTAAATCTAATCAAATGTACCTTCTAACCAACGGCTAGAGGCATGGGTGCCTTCAATTGATAAGACGAGATTAATTAACAAAACGCCGGAATCAGCTGATTAGCTGAACTGTCCTGCGTCAGATGAATAGACGCGAACAGATACACATAAATCTGATTTACTGGAGCATGATAGAATAGGATATTTATATCCCATATGGAATATATGCTCGCAATCTATATGTCTTGACTCCATCGCCTGTGTCTTCTATGAGCAGAATCAGAAGACGTGATTGTCACACCACACGTTGACACGACCTATCTAGGCTATTTCCCTTTTTCTTTTACCTACGTAGGCAAATCTGAACGTAGTATACACATAGCTGAGATGGGTCCTGAATTTTTTTGGACCCGGCGCGGCCGCCCCGCTCGACCCCCCCTAGGACCGGCCTGTAGAAGCATAAACACATTCGGTTGAAATCCTTATTTTTTGGAAGGCCCAACAGTTCGTTGGCATTTCCTTGATTTAGGAGAGGGAAAATTACAGATTTCACACGAGGTGAAGACCCTCGGAAACGAACGGAAATCAAGAGAAAATAAAAGGTCCAAGGGAAAATTATGTCGAACTCTCACGTATACAATTCCGCCGATTCAATCCAAACAACGAGAAGACTGTTGCCATCAAAGAATAACGCATAAACCTCCAAACAACACCAGTATCAAAAATAACAAACGGGCACCAAGAACCTTTTTCATACAACCTGTTGCTGCCGCCGCTGGAGTTACATATACATACATAATGGTAAACTTAGACAATAGCAAATCAACCCGTGATTGGATGTTTAGCAGGGTTGTTATACACTCAGCACATCCGAGTTCAAAGCCTAGGTTTGACGTCTGTGTGTTGCATTTAGACGGAATATTCTTTTAGTGGGATGTGACGCTCCTGTTGAAAGCGAGACACCTGTAGTGACTTGTCAATCTTAAGACTCGATATACGCGCGTCTACGTTTGTACTGTGTTTCTCAACGTTAAACATAAACAATAAAAATATTTAAATAGCGGCATCATAGAATACTACAATACCATGCATACCATCTTGCTTGCGGTGCATTACTCTCTAGAAGCATTGTTTCCTCAAAAATCAATTTGGGTCCCAAGCGACATGTAGTTCGTAATATGGACCGTTGCGATTGCCCTCTGGGGTAGCGAGGTCGGTTCATTGTTTGTATTTTGAGTTTGTATCCCTTGTGTATAGAAATTCAACACTATAACAGTGCTTGCCGTGAGAAGCACCTTATTATGGATCCCTTACCTATTTGCTCGTTGTTTTAGCACCGATCGATGCTCTGCTATCATTAAATCTTCTGTTCTGTCCTCGGTTCCTCACCATGCTGGTACGAATACTCATAACACAACACAAATACATAATAATACAGTCGTTTCCCCTTAAAAGTTAAAACCCAGACGTGAATGAAAGTATGTTGGCACTTGGCACACCAGGGGCATGACAAAGGTCGTTCGAGCCTGTCGGGCTTTGCATATCCCACTAGTAGAAAACAGGCCATAGGACCAAACAGAAATACCCCATTTGTCTCGGTCGTATTACAAACCGGGACAAATGGGGTTAAATAGTTGGTCTCAGCCTTCACGCGTTTCAGAATCGAACCTTTTGTCCCGGTTCCAGCCACAAACCGGGACAAAAGGTCACCGGACCCCATTTGTCCCGGCTCCAGCCACGAACCAGGACAAAAGGTATGTGACTGTATATTTAAAAAAGGGTTTGACACTTAAAGAAATTCATTTTTGACACTTAAAAAATAGAAAATAATATTTATGAAAATAATTTGAATAATTCCTTCGGCATGATTGTTTACTATACGAAGATGCACTCATTTGTGTAATATGAGATTTTTATCACAAATAATTTGAAGAATATGAATTAGATTCAAATAATCAGCATAAACTTATTTAACTAGACAAAATTAGGTAGAAATCAAGTAAAAACCTAATACTTATATATTATCCATACTAGTTTCCATTAAAATTGAATGGGTGTCATATTTCATCATATTTTTTGTACTTTGTTAAAAAAAAGTCATTTTTTGCACTTAAAATTGGAAAATGGTATTTATGAAAATAATCTGAAGAATCCCTTTGGCATGCTTGTTTCTTATACCAATGTGCACCTATTTGTGGAATATGAGATCTGTATCACAAACTATACCATGCAAAGTACCGTAACTTGATCACTTGGCTTGAAACTTCTAAATGTTTATAGATGATATACCTTTTTTGTGAAGACATTCGTTGCAATTTTTTCATAAATCAATTTTATCAGTTTTCATGGTAACTAGTACACATATAAGGACCCCATGCCAAATGATATCCTTTTTTGAGATGTTTATCGTTTTATTTCTTTTTTTCGTTAAAACGATTAAAATAGTTGCGATGACTATTAATCAAAAGAGGTAAGATTTTCTAGAATTATCAATGTTTTGTGATATAACCAATAGTTATGTACCTGAAAATGATTTTTCCAAAAGATTAAGACCAAACTATCAAATAGTTGTAGTTCAAATTTGGATTAGTTTCGAATAATCGACATAAACTAATTTAACTAGGAAAAATTAGGTAGAAATCAAGAAAAAACCTAATACCTGAAGATTATCCATCATATGTGTACTAGTTTCCATGAAAAATAAATGGGTGCCATTATTCATCACATTTTTTGTACTTTGTTCACAAAACAAGTCATTTTTCGCACTTACAAAAATGGAAAATGATATTTATGAAAATAATTTAAAGAATCCCTTTGGCTTGATTGTTTTCTTATAGCAATATGCACCTATTTGTGGAATATGAGATCTGTATCACAAACTATGTCGTGGAAATGACCATAACTGATCATTTGGCTTAAAACTTTTAGATGTTTATAGATGATAGACGTTTTGTGAACACTTTTTTTGCAAATTTTGTCAAAAATAAATTTTATTATTTTTCATGGCAACTAGTACACATATAAGAAACCCATGCCGAAGGATATCCTTTTTTGAGATGTTTAGCGTTTAATTTCATGTTTTTCGTTAAAACGATTAAAATGGTCGCGTTGACTATTTATCAAAAGAGGTAAGATTTTATAGAGTTAACAATGTTTCTGTGATATAACCAATAGTTGTGTACCTTAAAATGATTTTTCCAAAAGATTAAGACCAAACTATTAAATAGTTGTAGTTCAAATTTGAATTAGTTTCGAATAATCGACATAAACTCATTTAACTAGCAGAAATTAGGTAGATATCAAGCAAAAACCTAATACTTGGGGATTATCCATCATATATGTACTAGTTTTTATGAAAATTAAAAGGGTGCCATTTGGCATCATATGTTTTGTACTTTGTTCACAAAAAAAACTTTTTCACACTTAAAAAATAGAAAATAATATTTATGAAAATAATTTGAAGAATCTCTTTGGCATGATTGTTTCTTATACCAATACGTATCTATTCGGTGAATATGAGATCTGTATAATAAACTATGTAGTGGAAATGACCATAACTGATCATTTGGCTTGGAACTTCTTGTCGTCGTGACGAACCGACAGATGCCTACGGGTAGGCTAATTTGTGGAGCCGATGGACGCTGGGGGATCTCGGGGAGGGATTGCGCGATGAACTCGCGCGCAGGTAAACTTAACCGACATGGTGACACGAGGATTTACCCTGCTTCGGGGCTCTCGTGAGGAGATAAAACCCCTACAACAGCATCTAGCCTAGTTGATATATTTCTCCCGGGTATTCCCACTTCCGATGATATAAGTGCTCCGCGAGCTCCTAGACACGCCTCTAAGAGGTCTTTGAGAGCAAATGGAAAGGGGGGAAATGAATTGGTGGGGGTGTTGGCCTCTTTCCTCCCTCTCCCCCTGGTGCCCTTTATATAGGAGAGCCCAGGGGACAAGCATACAACTAACATTGTTCACGGTACACTGTTCACACACGATTGACGGGGTCTTGTCGGACTATTCATACGTCATAAAGTTGTACTGTTGTCTTGTCAGAGGCACTATAGCAGTGTACTATAGTCACATCGATGATCACTGTAGCCACGATAGAGCATGCCACGGGCAGGCTCCCGGTGGCGCGTGTCTTTGCTTTTGTTTGTCACCGCACCCTCCTTAGTCCTCTTCTTCTTATCCTCTTGGTTCGCTTTCCTGCAACAGAGGAGACTTGACGAGCTCGGCCTGACGATGTCCCTACTCGGAGGGGAATGCAATTCGGCTCGTCGGCCGGCCATGGCAGCTGGGGACGTCGGTCTGCCGGGATCAGGTTGTCGGGACGCCGTCGGTGCCGGGGGCCTGGTCGGGCAGAGACGAGGAGACGCGGTCGGAATGGCACAAGGAGTGGCCGAAGCCGGACCGAACTCGGGCGCATCCAAGACGGAGCCAAGGGCGGCCAGACCGAGGACGGCCGGGATAGAGCAGGGGCACGCCGGGGAGGCGCGGTTGTGCCGATGGAGGGCCCGTCGAGGTAGCGGTGGAGACCTATGCCGGAGAGGGCGTGACGCCGCGGTGCCGGGGTCGGTGAAGACGAACTCGAGGAGGCCGCGATGTTGGGCGGCAAGGTCAGGCCGCCGGCGACGCGGGCGAGGTCGGGGATGGCGAAGAGGACCCCGTCAAGGTTGAGGATGGGCGGGGGAGCTCGGGCGGCCGAGGAGGATGGCGGAGGTGCCGGGCCGGTCGGGGGCAAGATGCCGAGGAGGCTGGGCAGGTCGCGGGCGCGGCGGAGCCGGTCGCGGCCGAACTCGGGGACGAGGGGCTCGTGCCGGAGTCGGAGGAGGCCGGGGGCGCAGTCGTGGAGGTGGAGCATGGGCGCGGCTCGCCCGGGGTCGAGGTGGAGGCGTGGGGAAGGAGATGCGGTCGAGGAAGACGACCATCTCGGTTTGACCGAAATCACGATCCAGGCCCGCCAGGGGATTTTGGCCCATCTCCTTATCCCAGTCCGAATAACCCCTAACTCGGCCCAGAAAACCATTCCTTGCTCTTCTCTTTACTCCTCAATTATTTACACTCCGTAATATTTCTTGTAGCAACACAATTGTTCTGCAACTTTGAGGTACCGGGGAAGTACATCCCGACACTTCTAAATGTTTATGGACGGTAGACCTTTTTGTGAACACTTTTTTTGCAAATTTTGTCAAAAATCAAGTTTATCATTTTTCTTGAAATGTTGTACACATATAAGGACCCCATACCAAAGGATATCTTTTTTTGAGATGTTTATCATTTTATTTCATTTTTTCGTTAAAACGATCAAAATGGTCGTGATGACTACTCAGTGAGATTTTCTAGAATTATCAATGTTTATGTGATATAACCAATAGTTATGTACCTTAAAATGATTTTTCCAAAAGATTAAAACTAAACTATCAAATAGTTATCGTTTAAATTTGAATTAGTTTTAAATAATCGACATAAACTCATTTAACTAGGCGAAATTAGCTAGAAGTCAAGAAAAAACCTAATACTTGAGAATTATCCATCATATGTGTACTAGTTTCCATGAAAATTAAATGTGTGCCATTTGACATCATATTTTTTGTACTTTGTTCACAAATAAATAATTTTCCGCATTAAAAAAAATAAAATGGTATTTATGAAAATATTTGAAGAATCCTTTTAGCATTATAGTTTCTTATTCTAATATGCACCTATTTGTGCAATATGATATCTTTATCACAAATTACGTCGTGGAAACATAACTTGATCATTTGACTTGAAACTTCTAGATGTTTATATATGAAAGACCTTTTTGTGAAGATTTTTTTGGAATTTTTTTAAAAATAAATTTTATCATTTTTCATAGCAACTAGGACACGTATAAGGACCACATGTCAAACGATATCTTTTTTGAGGTATTTATCATTTTATTTTTCCATAAACCGATCAAAATGGTCATCATGGCTATCTATATTTATGTAATGCAAAAGATGATTTGGATGTCATATTTGAAATCCTCTAAGTTTTTTGATCAATTTAGACATTTTATTTGTTGAATTCTTATTTAAGGTTTTAAAGATATGAATTATTACATACTAAATGAAAAGGAAAAAATAAAGTAATATTTATTTTATCATTATATATTATAATATTATTATTATTCTATAGTCATTGTTTATTCAACTTAATTTTTATAATACAAGTAATGAAAAAGTATAACATGATAACCGAGTGGTTAATATGATTGATAAGATAGTAATATCAGTAAGTTCTCAGTTCTCTCTTAGTATCTAATTTGAAAGGAACTTAAATGTTAAGCGTGTTGGGCTTGGAGTAGTTTGATGATGGGTGACCGAACGAGAAGTTTAACTTGAGAATAAATGTGTAGTTAATGATGAAGTGTGCGAGTTAGTGGGTAATTAAGTGTGTGACTAAGTGAGAAATAAGAAAAGTACAATAGAAAACACGAAAGAAAAAGGAAAACACAAAATTAAATGGGAATAAAAACAGAAAATAGAAAAAAAAACACTATTATCCCGGGTCGTAATATGAACCGAGACAAATAGCAGGCATGCAGCACGGCCACGTGCCCCCCCCAATTGACCCGGGTCATGGCGTGCCCGGAACAAAAAGGTACGCTATTTGTCCCGAACACATTGTTTCGGAGCATGCCCGGGACAAATAATGCATGATCGAAACATCTGAAGTTGTTATAGTCTTGTGTTTAGCTAGCCTAGGATGCTGCTCCTGCTCGGCAACCGACCGGTCAGGCGACGTGTCCTCGGAAAGGTGATGAGCACGGCCGGCGACGGCATGGTTGTGCGGATAAGCGGCTATGTTCAGCGTGGAGATGGGTGCAACGGCTATGTTCTGTTCTCTCGCATGTTGAATGAGGAAGAAGATGAAGTCCGGAAGTGAGATGAAGAGATGAGAAACGCATGGAAGGGAAGATGGATTCCATTCAGAAGTCGCCGAAGGCGCCAACGGCTGGTCATTGGTCAATCCCATGCCGTTGGCCGAGGCAGACCATCACCATCGCCGGCTGCTCGTCGTCGTCTCCGCTGCAACGACAATTATAACCGGTGGATCGGCTGAATTTAAGACTTTTCCTTAGGAAAGTGATACAGCCCATCGGAGTACTTTGGGGCCGTATTTTAAGCCATTCAAAGTCGCCGAAAGCGCCAATGGTCAATCCCACGCCGGGCAGACCATCGCCGTCGCCGGCTGCTCGCTGTTGCCTCCGCCGCAGCCACAATATTGTAGCCTGTGGAGTGAAGCGCAATTTGTATGCTTCAGTGTTGATGTCTGCATTGCGCTGTTCCTGTTACAATAGTAGCCTTCGACCATCCCCAGCTACTATAAAACCGGGAGAAGTGAGAGCTTCCAGTAACACCACACAACACAAAGCACTTGCTTGCTTCCCGATCTCTCACTGTCTCTCACAGGTCGAAGGTCTTCGGGAGGTGAGCAAAGAAAGATGCTGCACATGAACCAAGGAGAAGGGGACGTGAGCTATGCCCGCAACTGCGGTATTCAGGTATTTTCCGCTCTACGTTTATTTACTACTGTAGTCGTAGTACCTAGCAACTCCAGAAATGTTGGGCTTCCTGTTTCTTGTTTGTTACCTGGTTTCCCTAATCACCAAATTTTCGGTTTAGAAAATAGTACCTCTTAATCTAAGCAGCTTATCTTTTTTGCACGGTTATTGATGCATGGCTTTGATCACTAAATATATGTGTGTATTCGGAATCTATAAATGGCATCATTTGCATTGGTTTTGCAAAATCGACATATTAATTATAAGTTAAAATACAGTTAACATTGTAAAAAATTTACTAGCGAAAATCAAGGACACATAGTTTGAAATAGAGGAAGTACAAAAAAGTAAAGACATTTATTTTCTACGCTATAAACAAATTTAAAAAATACCTCGTGTGTTGCAGCACACATCTCTTTTAGAACCATGCCATTGAAAGGTTATAATATACATGAAACTTAAAGTTGTCTACATAAGCATGCAAGACTCTATTAATGACAATAGTTGAGAGGATACATACAATCGACGAGAATGAATATAAATGATATTGTTACATTCAGCTTGCGTAACTCTCTGATTTCATATCTATTTATGCTAATTTTATGGACCTAATATAACTACAAACATAGTCAAAGTTATAAGTTTTGACCAGATGTTTTAGAATGGAGGGAGTACAAAATAAAATAAAATAAAATAAAATAAAGATAATTTTCTCTTTTTTTTTTGAAATCATAAATATTTTTTTCTCTGGAACTATAGAAAATAGGGCTCAAGGCCCCTTATTCATTGATACGCCGGGTCACTGCGTCTTTGGTTCAACTATACTCGTGTCGAAATGGAGGCATAGTTTGTGATAAAATATTTACCGGAGAAAATTACACGGTAGCCCCAGCTACCACTTTGGGACACAATACCTTTGGTGCATAGTTACGATGCCAATGACAGAAAACTTCCTAGGATACACACTGTCATCTAGCTTTAACAATATCGTCACAAGATGTATAGGTGGAAACAGTCTGGAATTCAGATGCTTGACAAATGGTCAATTCAGTTTAAAATCTAGTCACAAAAAGGGAGGACCTTAGCTGAGTTGACCTTTTCGTTACCTCTAGAAAAGCATTACCTTTTTACTAGTGATTCAAAAATTGCAATAGTTTTGTTTGCATGGAATCTTCTTTCACATATGGATGGACATATTTCACTCAATAGTTAGTCTATGTACTGAGTAGACTAACATCTGCTAAGAAAAACATGAACCAAGAAACCTTATACATACACTCTCACGAACTGCAACTCAACTGCAGAATGCTGAGCAAAACAGGATGAAGCCCCTGATAGAAGCGGCCGTCACTGACTTATGCAGCCGCACCAGCACCTTGTTTCCTGAAAATATGGTGATCGCAGACTTGGGATGCTCGTCCGGGCCAAACGCGATAGTACTGGCATCGACTGCCCTCAAGGCCATAAAAAAGTGCTACGTTCAGTCCCAAAGGAAGCCATCTGAAGTGTGTATATTCCTCAATGACCTTCCTAGCAACGACTTCAACATGGTAGTAAAGAGCTTGGTCACGCTCCGACAAAGCAATGAGACTGTTGTGGTGACCAGTGTCACACCGGGGTCATTTTATGAGAGACTTTTCACTAGTAACTCATTGCATCTTATATGCTCGTCGAACAGCCTGCATTGGCTCTCAATGGTACGTCATTTTCATTACTTGATGGTTCGACCAATTAACTTACGCGTCAATTAATTATGTAACCAAAAACCTTTATTAATACAGGCTCCCGAAGTACTTACGAGGAACCATATCCCAGCGTACAACATTGATGAACATGCTAGACGTGAAAAGCTTTCTATGGTCTTTGAGGCCTATGCACTACAGTTTAAGAATGATTTCACACATTTTCTAAAGTTAAGAGCCAAAGAATTGCTCTCCGGAGGCTGGATGGTCATTTCCATTCTAGGGAGGAATTTTGATGGAATTTCCTACATATGGGAAGGTGTAGTTCAAATTCTAGGTGCTATGGCCTTAGAGGTACATTTTGTGTTGCATATGTGCACTAATCATCTCTAATGAACGTGCAAGTTGTTGATCTTCTCGTATGATTGACAGGGTGTGATCAACAACGCTAAATTTAATTCTTTCTACATGCCGATTCATGGACCTTCTAGTGAAGAGCTGAGAGAGATCATCGAAGAAGAGGGCTCATTTTCTATCAAGGAGATGATAGTGAACAACATTACAAGTGACACAGACACTCAAATTTTCACTCCAAGTAAGTTAATGTACCAGACAAGAGCCGTGTTTGAGTCGGTTATTGTGCAACATTTTGGAGAAGTGATGGATGACTTCATGAGGGCCGCAGAGCGACGGTGGAGCCTAGATGGAATCTTGAGGGATGAGCTTGCTAAACTAGTATGGTTGTCTGTATCTCTCACCAAGGCATGATCAAGTAACTTGCTGGTGTATCATGCATGTGCCACTGTTAATTTCATGACAGTACACCACACTCGATGGAACTTGAACTATTACTTTCTTTAGGGCAACAAGTAATGTGTGACTGCTTTATTATGTAAACTACACCCTAAATGTGTATTTTGAATGTTCTCGTATAAGTATAAGCACTTTATACTGAAGCATCATTTGTGTCGGTTGCTCAGCTATCCTTGTTTACAAGAACCCTAAGGCCCCTATAAGTTAGCTAATGTAAACAACTGTGTATTAATTGTTATGTGTTTAAAACACATAACTTATTGTAAAGCCTCAAGGACCAAAGTGATTGAACACCCTAATGCAGCCTTTCTCGGATTGAATTAATTTATACTAAGTGAACAAATTCTGTTTTTTTATTGAGGAGGCTTCGCATTATTTTTCCACTGCCACCTTACGACGGAACCGGGACTGAGAGAAAAGATCTTTCCGCAAACATAAATCCATCGGGAAAATTATTAACACAATGAATATTAATTAACCAAATTTGATGAAACTAACTTGTCAATATTCCTATGTATCCTCAGGAACATTTTAGTCTTTAGAAGAAACACCACCGGCTTGTCTTGCTGCAATTATTTACTTGCCCTCTTATTTAAGCATTCTTTATTTAATCTTTAATATTAAAACCCAGAAAAACCTGGCTCATAGTATTTGAAGTGATACCTTTCTCAAAACCACTACTCATCACCTTCTGCTTCTTGTTGGGTTCGACACTCTTAGTTATCAAAAAGTCTACGATGGATTCCTATACTTGTGGGTCATTATATAGCATCGTCAAGCCCAGAGGACAACCAAAATTAGGCCAGCCATCCATCATTGATAGCGTAGCGGCACAAAAAAGAGCTATGTTCGTGTGATCAATTAGGGTTTCTAACCCTATATCCATTGTTTATCCGGAGCTATCCACTCATACCATACCATAGCCATCAACCACAAGGCTGAGTAAATTTGTCGATA
The DNA here is from genome assembly GCA_026929855.1 of Poa annua. Lineage (NCBI taxonomy): Eukaryota > Viridiplantae > Streptophyta > Magnoliopsida > Poales > Poaceae > Poa > Poa annua. The sequence goes on along the minus strand of CM049428.1, from coordinate 3,219,749 downwards.
TCAAGGATGCCCATACCGCCAAAACTTTTAGAACAGAAGACTTTGAACCAATTGATTTTGCACTTTTCACCGCTACATTGTCGCTCCATGCCCAAAACATACTTCGTACGAAGTTGTCAATAGCTTGGTGGTTTCCCTGTCCACCTTAATCGTCGTTAGTACGAGTAGGGGCATGGATGTGAGAACCGATTTGATAAGGGCGTCATAAATAGTACGATTGATGAGCTTTCCGTGTTTAGCCGAGAGGCCACTTTGTCCACGCATAGCTGAAGGTCTACCCTCTTAGCCCCATAGGTTCAACACTAAGAGCATCTCCACTGAAACCCCCTGAATATTTTCCGGTACTCTCAATTCATGTACGCTTTAGGGGTGCCAGAAACTTGTCGCCAAATCGAGGTGTGCTGTGCCCACACCGGCAACCCCCAATCCTAACCTAGGTATAAATTTAATTTGACGGGAATTAACAAGAGAAGCACATTTTTGGCTTCATTTTACTCAATTTTGAAAGAAATTTGTGTAAGCTATACCGTAGTTGGCATCTAGCCGTTGTCGGAGATGCAGATGACGCTTCTTCTTAGGGTTCCGGCTGCTGCGACGATTCTGCCTCCTCTTGCTCCATGACACCATGGATGGGATCTGACTTCAGGACCAGGGGTCTTGGCCTCCTCTTCCTCAATAGGTGGCTGTGCCTTGGCCTCATGCATGGAGGCTTGGAATGCCAGGTAGAGGCCCAGGGGGTTGCTAGTTTTTGGGACGACTGTTGGCTTCAGGTAGAGGCCCAGAGGCCCATAGTGTGATCACAATTGGAGATGAGAGCCTTGCTAGTTTTTGGGACGATTGTTGGCTTCAGGGGGAAGCACCAAGACACTTTGCTCTGCTTGTGGCAAGGAAAAAGCTCTCAGTCAAGGAGGCAATGGTGGGTGGACTTCGAAGAATGAACTCGATGGAGCAGCTAGACCAGCTTGTGGGGCTGTGGACTGCACTGCAGCAGGTCCAGCTGACCTCGGCAAGGGACTCGATTAGATGGCGCCTAACTACGAATGGTCTGTACTCAGCCAGTTCGGCTTATGCTGTTCAGTTCTGTGCAAGACAAAAGCGCCTGGATCTTGCAAGGGTTTGGAAGTTGCCTGTCGAAGGCAAAGTGCAGTTCTTCTTTTGGCTCCTTCTTCAGAATTGAGTCTGGACAACCGAGAGATTAAGGACGCGACGACCTCTGCTGTCCGTGCCAAACCCAGCTAGAGACGGCTGATCATCTGGTGATCCTTTGCCCGTTTGCGAAGGAGGTCCGAGACTGTTTTGCTACCTCGCACCTAGGACTCAACGTTCAGCTGGAAACCGCGGCGAGCATTTCGCAGTGGTGGGCTTCGGCTGGATCGAGCAATGCTAGTAAACGCAACATTGTTGTGGCCATTTACATTTTTTGGCACGTGTGGAAGGAGCGTGGAAGAAGGATTTTCCATGACGAGGTGTTGCTGGCTAGTAACATCAGCAGTCTTATTAGAGCTGATGCATGTGGAGCAAGTGTTGCTGGCAAAGAATCTAGTTTAGGTGTTGTTTCTGTGAAATCTTGATATGTTATACGGTGTAAAGGGTGGAGTGTGTTGGTGGTTAGGACACCAACGGTGTGTTTTCTGTAACTGTTTTTTTTCTTCCCCTTCTTATAATGCAAAAGCAGAGCGCCTGCTGTTCAGTTTCAAAAAAACACGTCTGGCAACTAAATTTGTGAGAAGTAAAGATATGATTGGAATGTTGTGTAGAAAGAATATTTGGTGTTGGACACCTCATGAATCGTTTTTTTAAAGGAGACCTCGAGGAAGAACAAGTGCCCGTTTCTTGTGGACAAAAAAGAGAGCTACTAGTACCTTCGTGTACCTTGGACAGTGCCATATTTCTTCAGTTGGCACTTAAGTATCATCAGAGACTAGCATCATCCTGGCCAGCTTGAATTTCTTAACCTCTGCGCTGGCACATCAATTAACACGACACGCCATAGGAAGACTAGGAGCTTGTGGAGAATATGTGGATACACTCTAGAAATAAATGAATTTTATGTTTGGATCATGCACTATGATAATATGAACTATTTATATTTGAACTATGTACTCCCCAAATAAGTGTATGTTGTAATTTGTACTACTCATTTGTGACTCCGAATAATTTAGGATAATCTATGTGCATGTATTGCATGGATTTCAGTATTGAAACTGGCCGGGGTGTAGTTGTGTTACTTTGTGTAGGAGGGGGGGGGGGGGGGGGGGGTATGTAGGGGTTGCCTTGCCGGCCAGTGTTTGCGGCCATGTCCAAACATGAACGCTGACAAGCATATAGAGGAACGAAATAGTCAGGTCCACTTGGAGATGTTCGATCTTACTCCCATTGGATAGGCATCCCTACCCAAGGACGTTCACAAACCCACCACAAACTTACAAATTGTTAGCCAGATAGTTTGTTAAAGTAGTCAAAAACTTTGAATTTAAGTGTATGCATGGATGCTTCATTTTGAACATGGTTGAGCCAGCCGCAGAGCTGGCATTGCTCCTTGAGTCCCTTTGTGTGGGGGTAGACCGTACGTATACATCCTCTCCCGATAAGTGGAGTTATAGTGTACGGTGCACTTGGGAGAGAAACACTTTTAGCTCCGATAATTAAATACCTGTGTAGGCAGGCTATATATGATCGCGAGAGATCAGAGATGTAGACTGGCAAAGCATATATAATTGAGTAGTGCTGGAAACTTTGATCTTTTCTTGGTGGCATACCGCAAATCTAAATGGTTAGGTACTACTAAATATACTAGTGGACTAACCACTACCTAAAAATAGCGCTAAACAGCTGACCTGATACGTACTGCCACACAAACCCAGATGTGCACTATCATTAACAAAGGAAAAAGCTCTGAAGAAATCAATCATCCCCCAGGGTAACTATTGCAAGGACATCGACGGGTCTAAGAAAAAAAGAAGCATATGTCAAGGTGTGTGGTTGGCTGCTGCACCGTATCATCAGTCACTTATAAAGGCTACATGAAAATGGGAAATGTTGGAAAACAACGGCCTTAAAAAGTTCTGGAAAACGGGCTACGGAAAACAACGTGTCCCCTCCTCATTTGCCCCTACTGAATTTAACCGGGTCTACCCGTCCGGCTGTCAACCAAATGTTGACACATCATCCGTAAATTCACAGTCTGTCGATCATGCGTGTAGATGTAGCATTTACTCCATTTTGTCAGCATGTTGTTTTAATAATTTATTGAAAAGCCACATGTGTCGACATGCTTTGCACTAATTAAGATAAGAGAATTTATGTATCAACAAGGGTAATAGCAGATCTATCTATGGATTTTTATAGCATTCTTTATTTGGCTTTATGGAACCCCACGACATGAAGATGATTGGCTTCAAGTTTTTCGTTTTGTCACGCATCGAGAAATAGCTCACATGCATTCGGGTACTATGTCGAGCTCCACCAAACGCGTGAATAAACTCGGCACATGTATTGATGTGTACACCGAGTGAAACACTCAACACAAACTTAGTCGGCATTTAGTTGTTTGTCGAGTGTCTGACACATGGCACTCGACAAACTATCATACAAAAAATGTTGGTTTGGAGCTTGGCATATGCTGCACTTAGAGAAGGAAGCGTCAAAGAATCGATGCTTTGCATCCCCTGATGGCTCTGACAATTTGCCTCATATCAGATACTTTCTCTAACAAGAAACCTTCAACAAACTTCGATTATGTGCTCTCCATAGCCAGCCACGTGGCATATGTATGCCGACTACATGTACTCGGCATAAATTCTGGAGCTATACCGAGTGCATGCACTTGACATACACGTACCATGTGGCTGCCTACGAGCGCTCCCGGACTTTTCCACACCCTTAGATGGTCATGTGAGTTAGATGAATGAATCATGTGTGTGTTGACTGACAAAACAAACACTAGGGTGTTATTACCCCACCGATAAATATATTGGTATGTTGTGTTCATATTTGGGGTCTTCAAGCTTAGTAGACAACAATCCGGTTAGTTTATTCTGAAACATATTTCCTTTTCCTTACCATCTTTGTTTTTTCTTGACGTTTTTGTTCTTTGTTTGTACCTAAGCTAATAAGGACAATGAAGGTCCTGTTAATGATAAATATCTCCACGGAAACTACTATTCTACTTTCATTTAATATGTCTTCCAAATTGGAGAGTTGATTCAAAAAAAATAGGTGTTATTAGGTAGCTGCAAGCCTACAACTCAATGACTTTTGGCATTCGCGAAGTTGCAGGCCGCAACAGATCATATTAAGAGTGACTCCACACCTATCCTACAGATGGTAAGTTGAAGTCTCAAGTATATGTTCCGTATGCGGTCAGCCACTAGGTCTAAACAGAATAAGAGCCATAGGACCTCTTCAGGTAAGTGACTGCTGAGTGTGACTAATCCAATTTATAGTCGCATCCGAGGCTCCATATGTCCGTGTGGTACATTCCAAATAGTATTTTGTTATCTCAAAGAGAACATCGCTACAACCATTTAGATACTTCAATGACTACCAATAGAACCAATAGTTTGAGTGTCTACACGTCGAGAGACGTCAAGTCAATTTAGGATACAAGTAGAAACATGACGTTAACCCTAGCAGGGGGGGGGGGGGGGGGGGTCATATATGTGTGTTGCACTCTGCATATAGGATGCTTTTTTGTTATGTTTTGGACATTCATGCAATTCAAACAGTAAAAAATGTGAATCTATATCACAGGTATTTCTAAATGCACACATAATCAAATTGACCATACTAAGCTGAATTTCGACAAGTTTCACATTTTCTTGCCAAACAAATTCTGTGGGTAATAGAGTGAGAGGGAGAAATGGAATATCCTTTTATTTTTAAATAATTGAAAGAAAAAATATTTGCTGAGTACCATGCCAAGGTGCACTCAACAAACACTCATCGTTATGTTTGCCGAGCGCCTCTGATCCATGCACTCGGCAAACGCATCCGCATAGTCACTTATCCGTTTGTGACACAAGTGTCATTACCGAGTGTCCTCTCGTCACTCTGCAATTTCGTCCCCTATGCCGACTGCAAGCTTTTGTCGGCTGCCACCAATAAGAAACTCCTGACGATATTTCCTCTTTACCAAGTGTCGCCATTATGCTTAATTGCCAAGTGTGTTTTGGCGCTCCGCGTATAAGTGATGGGCAAAATCCCCGATTCCGGTACTAAAATGAAGATAAAATGTGAATTTAGGAATTGACAGAATAGATCACTTTGGTGTAACCTCCTCCTCGACTACTTTAAGTTTATGGCGTCAGGTTAAAGCCCTAAGGAAAAGCATTTGGGCTCTAATTAAGCAGGGGCGGAAACAGGTAATAAAACATGTAAATGAGCCATATATTGAGAGATACTTTAATAAAATAGCACTTTGGTATGAATCTCTATACCTTGGAGTTCCAATGTAATTTTGACATCCTCTAAATATGAAATTCGATTTCAGTGATCCATATGGAGCACAGAACCTTACGCAGATCCCAGCATGTACACCTGGTGCAGATCCCTAAGCAATGGCATACGAATTAAGGAAGGGTTCATGTACTCAACCATATAGAACATGAACTTGCTGAATATGCCAGAGCTTTATAAGTTCCAGAATTTTGCACGGATATGTAAGAAACGGACCTCCATGACACTGGTACGTATATAATACTCGGTCCTAAATGTATTTCCGTAGCTCCGCCACTGCTTCTGATGGTTCGATGTGATTGGCATAGTAATTCTCGGTCCTAAATGTATTTCCGTAGCTTTGAGCGGTGAATTCATCAATATAAAGTTACAGTGGAAAGATAGTTGTATATAATACTCCCTCCGTTCCAAAATAATTGTCTCAAATTTGACTAAAAGTGGTTGTATCTTGTTTTCGGCCAGTTTTCCTTAATTATAAACTGGCCGATTCACTTCTTCTATATCAATAGAACGGCAAGCCTCTTGTGCGGTTTTAAAAAAACTTCAATTGAACCGGACAAATACTACATTTCATCGCGTTATGAGAAGTCAAGCGAATCAGTGAAGCGCTAAATATGAATAACTAGAGGTAGCATATGGCATATATGTAATGCAGCTTTTGTGACTCGTGTAACTACTTTAAGGCGCCTACATAAGAAGTGTTCACCATGTCATTTGTGCCAAAGCTAGGTCGAGCATGGAAGCTGCAGGTGGCAAGACAGAAGCAATGGCTTCTTCGCTGGACACCGAGGCAGGGCAAGAACACAAGGCCGGTGTGGAGTACAGCAGTGCAGCTACTGCTCATGCAATAGGAACAGGTACACGCATGCATTCATGCATCTAGATGGACGAAATTAATCTTTACGCATGATCTATCCACACGCATGCATGCATCAACGTACTCCATTTTGTGGGTAGCTCCTTGATAATCTCTGGTTCTCGTTGTTCATGGCAGATTCCTGGCAGCAGGTAGGACTGCTCATGCTGGTCGGCTTCAACTGCGCCTACGTGCTGAGCTTCTCCAACCTGATGATGGTGCCCTTGGGCTGGGGCTGGGGCCTCACCTGCCTTCTGCTCGTCGGCGGCGCCACCTGGTACGCCAACTGGCTCCTCGCCGGGCTCCATATCATCCAAGGCCAGAGGTTCATTCGCTACAGGGATCTCATGGGCTTCGCTTTCGGTACGCTTTGCCTGATCATGGTTTCTTGCTCACTGCATTTACTTGTTTATTTATACCTCCTTGGATCGATGAGTTCAACTAATGAAATAATATTAACTTATGGAAATTTATTGTACTCCATAACAATATGACATCATAGGGAGAAAGATGTATTACATCACTTGGTTCCTGCAGTTTACCACCCTGCTCCTCACCAATATGGGCTTCATTTTACTAGGTGGAAGGGCACTCAAGGTAATTTTATTGTATATAAATTGATGAGAGTCTCTTTATATATCTAGAAAACATGCATTAAGGGATGTATACATACGTATGTATCTGTATCTTCACCTGCAGGCAATCTACGTAGATGTAACCCAGTCCGCTGCACGGCTCCAATGGTTCGTTGCTGCCACTGGCGCTGTCTATTGCTCCTTTGCTTACTTCGTGCCGACGATGTCCGCCATGAAAAACTGGCTGGCGGCCTCTGCCGCGCTGACCATAACTATGGATGTGGCCCTGTTGACGATTCTAGTCAAGGATGGTGAGGATTAAATACATGAGAGATCATAGATTTTCTCTACGTACATACTGTATATATATAAGTACAATACTGTTTATTAATTCAACTCACGATTTCTGACGTATTTGTCTAAACCAATCAAATTAGGGAGATCGAATAAGGACAAGGATTACAGTGTCCATGGCACCCAAGCAGAGAAAGTCTTCAACGCCTTCGGTGCAATCGCTGCCGTCCTTGTGTGTAACACCACTGGATTACTCCCCGAGATGCAGGTACCGATCGAGAGTCGTATTAGTTTTGAGTGACAAGTAGTGTCATGTCACTATATGATTAGTTCATGAAACGTCACCTTTGATCATGCATTTGACTCTCAAATTAAACGTGCAATGTGCAACTCTACCAATGGCCTCACACGCACAGTCGCCATCGAGATCCATCCATGCATGATCCCATGATCGATCTGTCTAGCTACCAGTTAATTAATTTGTTTAGCAGTTTGCTAAGTGCTAACATGGATCGATGGATGTACTCTCCATCTACTCTAGTCAACAGTGCGCACGCCGGCGGTGGCGAACATGCGGCGGGCGCTGCTGCTGGTGTACACCGTCGGCGCCGTGCTGTACTACGGGGTGAGCGTGGCCGGGTACTGGGCGTACGGCGCGTCCGTCTCCGAGTACCTCCCGAGCCAGCTCAGCGGGCCGCGCTGGGCAATGGTGCTCATCAACGCCACCGCCTTCATGCAGAACGTCGTCTCCCAGCACGTACGTCTTCTTCCTCGATCCTAACCATTTAGGTCTTCTTCCTTGATCTTATTTAGAGCTGCGTGCAGATGTTCGCGGCGCCCATCCATGAGACGCTGGACACGCGGCTGCAGAGGCTGGACGAGGGGATGTTCTCCCGGCACAACATGGCGCGCCGCCTGTCGGCGAGGGTGCTCCTCTTCGGCGTCAACGCCTTCGTCGCCGCGCTCTTCCCCTTCATGGGGGACTTCGTCAACCTCTTCGGCTCCTTCGCGCTCTTCCCGCTCACCTTCGTCTTCCCCAGCATGGTCGCGCTCAAGGTAGTACGTGCATGAATGCATGCATACAGCCCCCCTGAACTTTCATGTAAGATCGATGGAATGAATCATGAATGGACTATGGCTATGCATGCAGATTGAAGAGAAAGGTGCTGCAGGCGACACGAGGTGGAGCAGGCTATGGCACTGGGCCATCATCGCCTTGTCGTCGGTTCTCACTCTGGTTACCTCCGCCGCGGCCGTCCGTCTCATCGTGCAAAACGAAACGGCGTATCGTTTCTTTGCCGACATGTAACGACGGGTCCAAACACCTCTCATGCATGTGCTCTAATCTTCTTCATACAAATTAAAGAGGAGAATGACGAGGGATCGATCGAAACATAGCTAGTTTCAATATGGTAATTAAGGGGCTCGACACTTCTTCCTCCCAACTCTCAAAACTACTAGACCTCATGTATCAGTTGTATATCCAATGTAAGTAAATAAATAAATAACTACTAGACGGTTAGGCTTACACTGGCACCAATCTGTTTACTCCTAATTTTCCCAAGTTATGAGGCCTGCTCCAGAATGCTCCTAGGTACACTACATCAGAGAAATGCAGATGATTTACAGACACCGCGAGTGCTGCTCTCAAATCGAAATTCAACTGAGAGAATGCTAATTTTCGATGCTAATCATTTTTCTGCGCCTCGTTAGAATATAAATGAACCAAGATATAGCATCTGTTAGTGCTGATGCTTTGTGGTGCTGAACTCACATAGCAGTCTGACGAAACTGAAACCCCACTCTCGACTGCATATATATATGCACTGCAGACGTTGAGAACGAGCTTGAGCCGTTCCGCCCCCAAAGTTCTGGAAATATCTTGAGCCGGAAAAAAACCCAGCGCAACGACCCGACTCATTTTTGTCGGGCAGTCCGCAGCGATTTAGACGCGGTTTGCGGGGCCCAGCGTGTCAGCGACCGCGGCTACCGCTTCGTCTCCCGATGTCGCGACGACTCGAAGGCAAAAGGCTGCGTCGCCATCAATGGCGACGTGCCACTGGCCACCACCGTTCCGAATCTGCGCCGTCACCAGTGGCTTGGAATACCGCGTCCTCGTCCTACTTAAAAGGGTGCCTTCGCCGTCATCAATGGCGACGTGCCACTGGCCACCGCCGTTCCGACTTTGTGCCGTCACCAGTGGCTTGGAAGACCGCGTCCTCGTCCTCCTTAAAAGGGCAGCGCGTCCTCCTCCTGCTGCAAGAAGAGGTCGCCGTCGTCGAAGAAGCCGAGGGACCAATCGTACGGTTCCTCTAGCGCAAGCCCTGTACGAGAGGAACAACGGGTGCCCCTCGGCGACGTCCACCTCCCTGGTGGCTGGCTTCTCAACACCAGGAGGGTGCCGCTCCCACCAGTGCCCCTCCGCGGAGAGGCGCACACCTCCGAGATCAGACGTCGCTGCCGCCTCATCTCGCTGAACCTCCACGGCGACCCCGAGTTCGAGTATGACTCCCACACGTGGGATAGTCCCGCGTACGAGCGGGACGCGAGGCGGTGCTCGGGCCTCCTCGACGATGGCTTATATGACTATGACCAGAGCGGCAATTGGGTGCCTCCACCGCCGGAGGAGGAGGCGGCGGTGGAGGAGGACTAGGCCATGGAGGAGGAGGCAGCGGATCCGGCGGCACAGTACCAACCGCCGGAGTTGTCGGAGGAGGAACCCTCCGGCGAGCAATCGAGGAGAGCGAGCTCGAGGAGCTCGGCCGGTGGGAAGGTCTCGGGGCACAGCTGGCGGCCTCGGTGTCCACCACCCGCGGCGGTGCCTCCAGCAGCACCACCCTGACGCCTCCAGAAGCGGAGGCCCATGCAGGTAAATTGGCCCCTGGCGAGCCCCAGACACCTCCGAACCCTCCTCCGCCGCCACAGCTTCCAGCGCCGGCAGCCCCAGGGGTGTCGATGGTGCCGTGGTCGTTCCCCTCAGACCCACCGGTGGTGCTCGACCTCACCGGCGACGACGAGGACGAGGACTAGGCCACGGCTGTGAGGAAGCCCTAGTTTAGGACTTTTTAAATATATTTCTACTTACTGTTCTTTTTAGTTTGTTATTATATATTCTATTAATGAAAATAAGTTACGAAAAATATATGCCGGACCGTTGGGAGAGCGCGCGACCCAAACGAACAACGGGGGGATAAATCCATTTTTCTGTCCACGACCTGACAAAAACATACCAAATCGGACAAGATTTGGTCCCAAAATGTGTCGGGCCAGGAGATGCCCAGGAGGTGAGATAATTCTTGTGTTGTATTAGTATTTTACTTTCTTAGTATTTTCCTTGCTTTAAATTGATTTTTTTTACTTTTAGGGTTTCTTTGAATTTCATTTATGAATTTTCATATAAATCTTTTTCGAATATTCATATTCAAATATGTATTTCACTCATCTCCACCGTGCACTCCACTCCCCAAATCCAGACCATGGAGGAGGCCGCCGGAATGGCACCCCGCCGCCGCAGCGCGCGCCTCCAACCCCAGATCCAGCCGAGTGAGGAGGGCGCCGGAGTGGCCTGCCACCGTCCACAGATCCAACCGAGCGAGGACGGCGCCGGTGTGACACGCCGCATCCGCCCCCGCATGACCTCGCCCGAGCCTGCTGCCTCCCTGCCGGACGACGACGACATGCTCCGGGAGATCCTCCTCCGCCTCCCACCGGAGCCCTCCTCCCTACCCCGCGCGTCCGCCGTCTGCAAGAGCTGGCGGGGCCTACTCGCCGACCCCCGGTTCCTCCGCCAGTTCGTTGCACATCACCGGAAGCCGCCCCTCCTCGGCGTCTTCGAGCGTAGCAGGTCACTGGGGATCGTGTTCACCCCCATCCTTAACCCTCCCGACCGCATCCCTCCTCAGCGATTCACCCTTGGACAGTGCAGCCGGTTCCCGGCGTATGACCTGCTCGACTGCCGACATGGTCTTGTCCTCCTCAGCGACATGTCAGAGGTTGTTGTGTGCGACCCCATCACCGGCGAGCAGCGCCGCATGGCCATTCCACTTGAGCTCACGGGTAGCATCGTCCACGGGGCGGTGCTCTGTGCTGCCGGCGACCAGGGCCTCTCCAGCACATTCAAGGTGGTGTTAGTGTCCCCGATCAATAAACCCCTCGCCTGTGTTTACACCTCCGAGACTGGCATATGGGGCAATGTCATCTCGACTGAGGCTCCTTGTCAGGTTCTTGGAAAACCTGCGGCCCTAGTTGGTAATTGCCTTTACTGGTTATGCATTGAAGATGACATACTTGTATTTGATTTGGGTGAGGACAGACTAACTGCGATCAGAGGACCCCCAACAGATGGTACCTTTTTAGGAGTCGGTCAGATCATCAAGGCTGAGCATGGTGCTGTTGGATACGCCATATTGGTTTATCCTCGCATGGAAATGTGGAAGCTGAACATTAGTGGTCATGGTGTTGCCACATGGGTGTTGTCGAAGACCATAGAAATGCACGCAATTCTCCTGCTCCCTAGTCGGCCACACGATGGAATATGTGCAGAGCTGCTGGGGTATGATGAGGATGATGCTATATTTATATCTTATGGCGAAAGTACCTACATGGTTCAACTCAAATTGATGCAGTCCAGGAAACTTGATGAAGTCCATTCTGTCGAGGATTGGTATTTTCCTTTCAAGGGTTTCCTCACACCAGGTGATTGCTCATCCTTAGTACCTATGATGTAGGAGTAGCCAAATCTAGTTATGTTTGTTACATGATTGCTCGAATACCTTCTTTAGGGATTTTAAGTGCTTACTAACAACTTCAACTTACCAATCGCCCTGGTGCTAGATAGACAAACTTATATCTGTATTCTCTAGTATGTGTTGTCATTAAATATATTTGTCATCATGAAATGTCAAATGCGTAACTAGTTACGTGTTTGAAACCTCGAACTAGTTATATTCTTCTATCCCAGTATGTTTATCGGTTTTTATTAACTCCATACAAATTGCTTTTGTGGAGTCCATACTTTATGGATAAATCTGTTTTTGGTCAAGTGTTGATGACCCCTCTTGTAGATGACTAGTACATTCGTAGCAAACAAAAATAAATTTCATTTCTTGTTTGTCAGGCTCTAGTTGCTTAAAATTGAATACCCAAGGTCACTTTTGTTGTTAGAATTCATTAGTTTTGTGATGTTTTAATCTTGTATGATTGACATGATGGGGGGTGAGTTTACATGAGATATATTATATACCATGTCTTGGTTTTTTATCAGCTAAAAGTCCTAATGATTAAATATCTATAATCTCATGACCATTCCTTGCATTTTACAACAAATGTGTATATTTGTTTATCTATTGCTAGTAGTAGTGGTATCAAATGTGAGCTCTAAATCATCCGTACAAATAGAGTTATTTCCTCAAGTTATATTTGTCAGCTCATCTGCGTAATGGACTCACTGTTACCTTCTCTTATGCTATTGTCTTTTCCTCGGAACTGTTATTAATGCCTTACATCTTCTACTTCTATGCACAGCCATAGCTGGTGGATTTAATGGAGCTGGAATGTTGCCCATAGGATGACTATCTTGTTTGATGCGCTAATGTACCAAAAGAGCTCAACAGGTAAGAATATCTTGTTGATATTGTTTGTGTGATCTGGACTAATCTGTTTGGTTTATTTTATATAGCGAAGTATCTATCTGCCTGTCTGCCAACACTGGTAGCATAGACCCACAAGGATACAAACTACTTTCCATGTATCTGTAGGGTTTCACTGATGTAAATAACACGGAAAAGGATTAAAATGATAGGTGACGCCGAGAGAAATGTCTCCTTTCTAGATTGTAAGTGATATCTAGATGATCAAAATGTTGTATCTGGTGCTGTGGTGGTTGAAATTACTTGTGAGATATGATGCGGAGATGCCTAGAGCTTTCCCTTGGTTTAGTTGTTTCGTTGTCTGTAAGCTCAAAGCAATATATTGCCCCCTTTTCTTTTGGCTTCAGCTTGAGCAGAAACCAGCTCCGGAGCTCTGGTGGGAAAAGCCCTAAAAAAATACTAGTTCATCCTGTTATTAGTTTACCACGCCAAATTATAGTACCAAAATGCTTCAAGGATTTATTTTGTTGTCATTAGCATTCCTAAGAGATAATATAGGCAGGGATATGATATCTGTTACAGAGCACTTCTTTATGTTGCTGAGCTGATGATGAGTTTGTTTCTCCAGGTGAAGGGATGGCTGTTGCACTTGTCACCAAGCATGTCGCATTGCATCAATGTGGTCGGCAGTGTCTACATATTAACTGAAGAAAAAACTCATTGTGTCGTAGTCTAGCTAAACTTTTGATGTAGCAAGATGCTTTTGAATACCTAATCCGCGGAATTTCTCCTTCTCCGGAAGTACCATTTGAAGTCGGATTATGTTCTATACCTTGCCTTTGTTGCATGGAATGACGCAAAATATTACAGGATGATAGACCTGGCGCTCGTTTAAAATCTTGCAGTGGAAGTTACTAGCAGGAAACTAGACACTGCGACAAATTTCGCAGTTCCTGAAGCACAAATGACTAACTTAGAAGCACAAAATATTACAATGGTCTCTGTATTTCTGAGATCATACAGAGACATACACCTATATTACTTTGAAGCAGCAGACATACCAGTGTATTACTGACAGTGCAAAATATTACAGTGGGTGACAACAGCAGTAGCAGGAAACTGAACACTGACTCCAAGTTGCAGAATTAATTAAGCAGTCTAGTCGGTACTTCTGAGATCATTCCTTCTTTCTTTTCCCTGGGACTGAGGTCGTGATTGCTGTCCACTCCTTGGTAATGGTCCACCAAAGCACTTGTCGTTCTCCTGGCCATTCACTACCTGATGGACGGCAGCGAGTCTCTGGTCATAATGTCCATCACAAGAACACGGCAGCAGAGTAGCATTCCCAGTTGGAGAACTATGACATTAAGGATGTGAAAGCGGGACCCGTTTACATCACTTTTGGATCAAAATTTTGTACTAGATATGTTCAAAGTGAAGAAAAAGTGGGATAAACTCTCCAGGCAGTGGAAAACTGTCGAAATGGTACGAAACCTCATGGTGTATATACTTAACAGGATGAACGCTACATGCAGGAAACTTGGCGCTTCCACCAATTCAGAGAGTTAATTTAACGCTGACTACTCCGTGATCATGCCCTTTAACAATATACTCCGGAATAGCTATGCATTACGGCTGCAATAATCATGCCAATTATCTGTTTCCACAGCCGGTACAAATAGCAATCCAGATTTTGCAAGCTGTCACGCACCTAATAGGCTAATAGTATACTTTTGTCTTCAAGGAATATGATTACGTTTAGCAAATTTAGGGATACATCAGTTTGAGGACTCTGTCCGTCCACGAAACACTAGCTATTACATTTGGCCATAACTTTAGGTTTTCATAAAGTATGCATCACCTCATGAATTGCATCACACGTACATATATTTTCATTCATCATCTTCAGAGATTGTGGTCAGCTCGGATGTCAAATGGTAAGAATCTTCAACATGGGTGTGCCCTTCGTCACAAAAGAATGGCCTTGGTGGCATCTGCAGGGTGTCGGTGCCACCTTCCAACATCTCGATCACCTCGCTCATTGTCGGACGATCTTGAGACCTCATCTGAATGCACCATAGTCCAACCATGCACAGCTTCTTCTCCAACTCATGCATGTCATCAGTGAGAGATATCTCACACACTTCTTGTTCGGATAGCCGGTCAAACACCCATGATGGGTAGTAAGAAGACTGGCTTGAGTTTGCCGCATTTGGGTCAGCATTCCTTCTACCTCCCGCCATCTCCAGCAGCACCATCCCGAAGCTGTAAACGTCAGACTTGCTCGATATGACACCGAAGCTGCGAGATATCATCTCAGGAGCTATGTACCCAATAGTACCCCGTAAGGCGCTCAACGGCACAAAACTATTACTCCTTGGGTACAGTTTGGCGAGACCGAAATCAGCAACTTTAGGCACAAAACTGCTATCGAGAAGGATGTTGTGGGGTTTGATGTCGAAGTGTACAATCTGCATCTCACACCCTTGATGAAGGTAGTTGATCCCCCTGGCAACGCCCAATGCGATCTCGTTGAGCTTATGCCAGGAAAGGGTTTTCTCTTTATCTAATGAGAAGATGTAATTGTCAAGAGAACCTCCAGGCATGTATTCATAAACCAGAGCCCTTCTCATTTGCTCTGAGCAGAACCCCACGAGACGGACCACATTGACATGGTGGATCCTGCCGATGGTGGACACCTCGTTGATGAAGTCTTCTCCATTGCAGTTAGATTTTTCATCTAGCATTTTTATGGCCACATGGAGATCACCTGGGAGTAGCACACCCTTGTACACGGAGCCGTAGCCACCTTGGCCCAGTTTGTCTCTGAAATGGCCTGTGATGGCGGTGATGTCAGTGTAGGCGAACCTTATCGGGCCAAGCATTTGTTGCATTCGGAGGAACTTCTCGACAGCATCAATTGTTATTCTTGTTTTCCAGTACTTGTAGGCAAGGAAAATCCATACAGCCAGCGGTGCCAACACGAACCTGCATAGGACTGCATAAACGAGTTTATATAGGATTCGGTACATGCATGATGCATGCAGAGATGTCATGATGTAGAAACTGCAATTAAGAGCACAAAATTCTGTATTACCAGCCATCCACTTCCAAGTCAACCAAGTAAAGAAGATTATGTCCATTGGGACGGCATAAGCAAGTTCATGAGGAATTCCAATGGCATCATATGCGCACGTAAAGAAATATTCATCCCCCATAAGAATGAGATAAATAAGCGACTTGATGCGTTCACTCCACAATGGCGATTCACTGAAGGCGATGCGATATGATCTGATCATACCATAAATAAATGGAAGGTTAGTTTAGGATAAGATAGCAAGGATATATGGGGGAAAACAGAGCCACGATATACAGATCTCAAAATTCTGAACTCACTGAAATGTGCTTATTACACATTGCTTGATGCTATTCCATTCCAATGTGTAAGGAAACTGAACGGCAAATCCAGTTCTCATAGATTTCACAACATCTACATAGCTTGCATTTTCTGGCGAATAATCACGTCTTTTCCAAGTTCGAGGAGTCATGGCCAAGTACCCACAAGAAGGCTCGAGATACTCCATATAGTTAGATACAATACCAGTTAACACGTAAACATAACTATTGTTGGTGCTCAGGCAAGCAACAGGCATGTACATACCATTACCCTTTACTTCCTTAGAACAGTTAACAAAGCAAGCCTGACTTTCTGCAAGCGGGGCCAATTCGATCTCCATACCATTGCAGATATATGACGGGAGATGAAGGCGATTCCACCGAGGTAGAGGGCAGCTGTTGTATAAACCCAAGTTAGCATCAACGACCCAGAAGGTCGAATCGCTGTAGTTGATGGCAGATACATCGTACGTTGCATCGTCGATGCGAATTGTTGCTCTGGTTTCACTGCAAACAAGCTCATAAGATTCATAACCACACCCAGGTGGATCACTTGCCTGACGAAACGGGGAGGATACACTTCCAAGAGGGCCGCACAAGAAAGAAGGACAATCAGGCCGTTGATGCCGCCCGTCAACCTTATCTGCAGGAAGAACTGCAAGCAAAAACAAGAGAGTTAAGGCCTTGAGAGCAGTGGGCATCACCATGGTAGACTGGTTCAGAGGCACAACGAAGGCGAATGAATGGCCAAATGAGGGGTATGGCTGTCAAAAGAACAAAAAAAATCTCCAAGGAGGGACATTACACGCCAACTACGACTTGTCCAACTGTGTACCAGCCACATAACATGGAACGCAATAACTGAAAACAGTGACAATTAAAATAACAGGGACCAGAAAATGACAACAATAAAAGGGACCGGGTATGAAATGTATCAGGTAGCAAAGTCATGTTTTGGAGAGGGAAAAACTAACTTTTACCTAATTTTTTTTTAAAAGATGTACTTGTAACTGAACTACTTTCCTCGCCTCTCTTCTACAAAACAAACTTCCCAAATTCTAGTAGTGGTACACAAGAAGTGGCTCGCTGTTTTGTTTCCTCAATCGCATGTTTTAGAAATTGTTTACAGATAGAGCTTGTGTCACTTTTTGAATAAACTGGCCTTAATAGCGTGACGATGGAATACAATCGCTGATCACCTGGCAACAGTTTGAAATTTGGCATCAGCCAAAAGATGTATAAGAAATCACTGATTAACCTATAATATATTGCTGTCAGTCGACCAGCCTCAAGGGGGGCGACTTCAACTTTCATGTCGTCGCGGTAGGGATAGGGAGGCCGATTCCAACGAGGTAGAGGCAGCTGGGGTATAAACCTTGGAATGCACCGTGCATAGCCAGACTGGTTCAGAAAACTGCAGTCTGGATAGCAAGGCGGCATCTCCAACAGCCTTTTTGAGATTTAACAAGTAGTGCTAATATACAGTTAGATGTCATAGTGTGTATGATAAAGTGTCTCCACATGTCATTGTGTGTTTTGTGCAAATATAGCAATGCAAGTTTAGGGATGCTAGCAAAGCAAAAAACTTTTGGATTGCTAAACTTTCCCTCTCCTCTTTCTATCACCAGTTTTTAGCAATCCGATATGGCAATGCTATTGAAGATGCTCCCAGCCACATATTCTACATGATTGCTATTTCGTTGGATAGGATCTCTTGTCTAACATATGAAGAAGAGTCAAAGTGCATTTTGTCCAATTATGTCATAGTCTCCTAGTGATGTTTGGAATCCGATAGCACATATTGTCAATAAAATAAAATACCAGGAATAGACATATATAATTACAGGGATATGTACATCGAGCCAGGGCCCAGAGTTGATGTAGACTTCAAAGCAACAAACTTAAAAAGAAAAGAAAAAAGGAAATATAATTGACAAAATATGAGTTTGGTGACACTTTGTGAGTGGCACATACTTTTGAGTAGTGAATCGTCGATCTATACAAAAAAATCTTAAATGTTATTCCTCTTGTTTTTTTCCAAGAAATGACAGAGAAGAAACAATCCACAACCAAGAGCACACTAAAATGAACTAATAACTGAAACTAATTCCATGGTGTCTGGTTGTTTATTTCTGAGGACTGAACTACAAACACACGAGCTGCAATCACTTGGCTATTGTGAAAACTCGACAAACCTTATAATAATTCAGAACTCTGCATATTTTCATCATGTCAACTTCACGAGTTTATTTTAAGGATAATGATACAAGCTACATGTCCTTAGAGGTTTGGAATTCTGCCAGAGTACTAATGATATCTAATTCAATAAAAATGATATATGTGTGGTGAAACCGGGCATGAATTTCTGTCTCATCAGTGATAAAACCAGACTTTTTTGAGCCACAGAACATATATTGTAGAGGTTTCAGTGGCAGCTAGAATTCCTGCCCATGCACGCAACTATCAGGACAAGAGCCACACCAATCCTTATCAGAGGTTAAAGCAAACAGCCATTTTTTTATACTCCTGGTTTTCTCTTCTTCCATCTTCATCTCAAGTGCATCCCATGGATTTGCATAAATTTCTTGTTACGCTATTGTTGCTATCTCTTCTCAACAATCTAACATATGTGGCTGCAACATCAGATGATGAAGATTTCTTCAAAAAATGTTCATCACACCGATGCAGCAAACATGGGCCAGAGATCCGGTTCCCATTTCGGCTTTCAACCAACCCACCATCATGTGGTGCAGCTGGCATGCAGTTATCCTGCTCCGGGGATGACATTATCCTGGATCACCATGTTCTTGGCTTCTGCAAAGTGAATGCGATCTATTACAGGCACCGCGTCATCAACGTGATTCCGCTTGTGGAATCATCAACACAATGCCCATTTCAGAAGCTCATCTCAGAAAACTTAGCAACTGATGTGTACAAACAAACTCAATCATCAGAAGTTACGACCCTGGTACGTTGTTCAAGAAGTTTTGTACCTGCAAATCCACATAGTATAGCTGGTCCAGCTCCTTGTCTCAGTAATAATGCTAGACAATTCTGGTATTTGGCGATATCTTCTGCATACATATCTGATCTGCCAAGGGACTGCATGGCCATATCCAAGGGTATCCCGATACCCTTCACCTATGATGAACACGGCCCAAATTCAGACGAGCACAACGAAAAAGCAAATGGAGTACTAAACGTTGGTGAAACAACATTCACCTGGCACCTCAATAATATCACCGGTACCTGCCAACGGTGTGAACAAGAAGGTCAACACTGTGGATTCAGCGCTCAAAGGAGTCAAGCGTTCTGCCAGCACCATGGTATTTTTTTGCAGTAATTGAAATCACACATATCATTATGGTGTGTCATTTTATTTTGGAACAACATTCTAGATTTTGTTTCACGGTATACTACTTCATTGATCTCTTACATTCTGATCTTGTTTTATGTCCCCACAAGATTTCACCTATGGTCAAGTTAATTAACAAAGAAAACTGTATGCCAATCAGTGAAGATCTAGCTTAGTAGGTTCAATTTCACTAAAGGTATAGATAATGATCTTTATCCTTGCTACTTATTGACTTCTTGAGTAGTGTAACTTGTAAAAAAATGTATGAACCCAATCAACAAGTTAATTTTCTCACTATTTCTGAATGATGAAAAAATTATGTTTTTGAACTATGTACATTTAACTATGTGATCCATGTGTAGATACATGTGTTCATATCAATGTGTATCATGTTTGCATAAAACAATCACATTCTTATGTATGTGTCTATTTTCTAGTAAAACTCAACCATCTCGTAGATCTTGTACCAAGAAATACTGATTACTGACTATAAATTTCATATATAGGAACATTAATTTGAATAGATTTGTCTTAAATTAAATCCTGTTCACAATTTAAATATTCAACAATAAAAAAGATATTGGCTACTAAGTAGTAAGCACATAGTTCTATGTGTTCCAACATCTGTAGAGCATCATACTGTTTGTTTACCAGATCTGCATGATAAATAATAGAACAAAGAAAGATGAGTAAACAGTGGTACAGCATGTATCTGAAGTCAAATATACATGAAGCCAACAGTGGTACAGCCTGTTTTGTTGGTGTTAAATAATGAAGTATACTAAACATAATAGAGGTACAATCGGTTCATCTATGGGGTATACTGAACGTGAGAGTATGTACACCAGGGTACAGAACCATTTTCCTATATATATCTCGCTATTTGGCTCTCCCAGGGAGCAGAATAGTTATTCTACACCCACCCCGTATTTTCTAAACCGAACATGGTTTTTACGTCACGTTTTTTTTTTTGCCTTACTTCGTAATTTAATAATATAATAAATATCAACATGATGTAAAAAAAGTGACGTACAAAAAATATTATGTAAAATATACATTTTTTGTGATTTGTACACTATTGTGACATATATAATCTTGCATTTCTTTTGTAGAATTTTCTTTATTGTGGGACAGCATGAATGTGATTATTTGTATACCCCAAAACATAAATTCTTAATAAAACAACGTACAAAGACCTCGGGTGTACAATAACCTATTCTGTACCCTGGGAGTTTATATCCACACAGAGAACTCATGTAACAATCAGGAATTAGTTGTTCCAAACCTATTTTGTAGTTATTCTGTCTTTGTCTACAAACTAACGATTTCCTTCCTACTTGTAGGTATGCAAGTAATCCCAATTGCAGGTAATGCTACTCTTATTCTCTTATCCATTCTAAAAGAAATTCTTTTTGCTTACCACAGTAACTCTTTTGTATATTTTCATCGCATTAAGTCAGGATTCGGGAACATGTGGCTTCTTATTCGAATGCAACTCACTAATTTCCTTTCTTTTAAATCAGCAGCATCGTCTGTAGCTGCATTTGTAGTTCTTTCATTGATGGTGGTCAGCGCGATATACCTCTCCTTGAAGTCAAGGTACAATGAAGAAATAAATATGAAAGTCGAAATGTTTCTCAAGGCATATGGCACATCAAAACCCACACGGTACACTTTCTCTGAAGTTAAGAAGATAGCAAGACGGTTCAAGGATAAACTCGGCCAAGGTGGATTTGGAAGTGTATACAAAGGTGAGCTACCAAATGGAGTGCCCGTGGCAGTCAAGATGCTAGAGAACCCTACCGGAGAGGGGGAAGAATTCATCAATGAGGTTGCAACCATTGGATTAATCCACCATACAAATATTGTCCGCCTCTTGGGCTTTTGCTCTGAAGGAATGAGGCGGGCTCTTATTTACGAATTCATGCCTAACAATTCACTGGAGAAATACATATTCTCTCATGTTTCTAATATTTCTCAACAGCTCCTATTACCCAATAAAATGCTAGATATTGCTTTAGGCATTGCACGAGGAATGGAATACCTACATCAAGGGTGCAACCAGCGAATTCTCCACTTTGACATCAAGCCTCACAACATCTTGCTGGACTACAACTTTAATCCGAAGATCTCAGACTTTGGCCTAGCAAAGTTGTGTGCAAGGGACCAAAGCATCATTACCTTAACTGCAGCAAGAGGCACAATGGGCTACATCGCACCAGAGCTATATTCTCGGAACTTTGGAGGGGTGTCGTACAAGTCAGATGTGTACAGTTTCGGCATGCTTGTGTTGGAAATGGTGAGTGGAAGGAGGAACTCAGACCCAAGTGTGGAAAATCAGGATGAGGTATACCTCCCGGAGTGGATCTACGAGAAATTAATCGCTGGGCAGGAATTGGAGCTTGCTTTGGAAATGACAGCAGAAAACAAAGAACAAGTGAAGCAGCTGACTATTGTGGCTTTGTGGTGTATCCAGTGGAACCCAAAGAATCGTCCGTCAATGTCAAAGGTGGTGAACATGTTAACGGCGAGGTTGCAGAACCTGCAGATCCCCCCTAAGCCGTTTGTCTCATCTGGAAATCAAACTACGACATAAAGTGTGGAGACCGTGCCGCCACAATTACATCAGACATGCACTTAGCCCATGTGTCATGCAACGACGCATAGCACTGGCATGCAATATATTTCGATCCTCCACTCTGTTAGCACCTGCCTGATACATGAAACACAGTAACCACCGTGTAATAGTACTACTGCTATTTACGACATACCAGTCAAAATGTATTTGGACTGTAAAATACAATAATCTGCTGGTTACCTTATTCTGTTGTGCAGGTGATTTATCTCCACTTCAGCAGTATTTTCTGCAGTGCATTCCTCCTCACTGAACTGAACTCCTCAAAGAAACAGCACTAGTCGTTATGGCTGCCACTTTGATTGTGATGAGAATCTCACAGGATCATCCTACAGGTCAATTAAGAACATGGAACTGATTTCATCAATAAGATAAAGACACCGCTTACCTTGTGCTGTCTTTGCTACTGTCATTTATCTGCACATCTGTTGCTCTCCTATGGAAGCATTCACCCCAACAGATCAATTAGTATCTTTCTTGGAATAGCCTACAATGTGGATGGATACTGAGTACTGACGGCAATGAGTATCTGAAATTCTGTCACAAGGAACGAAGAAGAAGTTGAGATTAGTTGAACTGAAGTGAAGTGAAGGGCATAGAGGGAAGGAGGTGGGGTTTCAGTTACCTTGTGGCGGGTGCCGACATAGGTGGGGCAGAGGCCGGAGTAGATGGGAATGGTTCCGGCGGTGGCATCCGCCGCGGTGAAGTGGGAGACAGGTGACACAGAGGTTATGGCCGGGGTGGCGGGCGGCGATGGGGCAGGATGAGTGCAGTGGAGCGGCGCGGAGCGCGACTCCCCACGGCGCGCCACCACGGAGCCCTCGGTCCCGGTCCCAGTTCGAGGGGGGGGGGGGGGGGGGGGGGGGTGGCAGCAGCGGCACGACGGCGACGGTGTGGGTGGGGAATGGTAGGGGAGCGCGCGAGGCTTATACTGATATTGACGGAGACACTCCAGGCTCCACCGTGTTTGGTCTCGCCGGCGGCGGACACAACGGGAGCGTTTCTGCGGCAGAGAGAGTGTCAAGGAACATGTGCATCTGTTTTCAGAAATCAGCAAATGTCCATGTAAAATTTGGACCATTTGCAAACAGTATTATTAAAAAAAGCATGTCGTGATTTCGACTAAATTTGTATTTTCCCGCAGGACTCGTACATTCCTATCTAGTACTACATGAATTTTGTTAAGCTTTTCATTCACAGCTGGTAGATATGAAATTTACAAACGGCGCATACCGTATGCACTCGACTCCTGCTATTTGAAGGCTTCACTTGGCGTGTTTGGTTTCGTGGACCACTTTTTATCGTTTTTGTACCATTTGTATTTGTGACTCCCAAAGGCCTAGAAAGATTGAGACAAAAACTCACGTATAAACCCTGTTTGGTTGAGTTTAAAAGTTGGTTTTTAACTTTTGACTTATAAGACTAAATAGGTGCTTTCGGTTTTTGGATTTTGACTTTCTCCTCTAGAAAGCCAAACCCACCCTTGGGTTGTAACATGATGATATAAGTCAAAGCTAGTTGTTTTTGTGCCTTATAAGACATAAGCTAAATGTCACAGATAAACGTAAACAAATAGGAGCTAAGTTCCGGAACAACTTTTGCCTTTTGGTTACAAGAAGCAACCGTCATATGAGCACAAGGCATAACTCATCAAACATGCAATAACTAGATAGCCGATGATACAAAGGTATAAGAAAAGCGACAAAACTTGGTCGAAAGAAAGTACAAATATTAAAACTATTACTCCCTCCGATCCTTTTATTTGTCATAGAAAAAGAGCTGAGCTAGCACAATCAGTAGTAGAACTCACGACAATTTATTCAGGTCAGCGAGACTATTTGTTGAAGAACAGTAGCAGTACCAAGGACCAAAAACAAAATTCGATGGACCATCTAACCAATGCCAAACAGATTTTCTTTCAAATGCTGTTTGAAAAAAAAACTCACATTCTCCCTGTGCAATGATCTGTGCAACCTTTGCCACGTGGATTATCACTACTATAGTGTTGACTGTTAAGTAAAGATAACTGGTCACTGAAATAAAGCTAATGGAGAACGATTGGAGTGAAGTTTGGTATGCTTTCTAAGATTAGAGGAGGAAAAGAATGAAGGTGTGGGCGGGAAGTAGGAGGCAAGGCCCCCTCAATATAACTGAGCACCAAAAACTGGTCAATATATGGGTTTAAATGATAATAGTTGAATCCATCAAGCTATGACATAGATCTGCTCAATTCAAACTCATAATAAAAAATTCCACTTCTTTGGGCTCCCATCAGATTGACTCGACTTAAAATGACCTACTTATTTTCTTACCAAATAAACTGCTGGAGAAGCAATGTTTCTGTAAGAACTGCAAATTGCTGCAAACTGACTGTATATTTTATACAAGCAAGTGGCAACTACTCAGTTTCTGTAAATAGTAAATAGCAGACTATAATTTGGATTGCCTTGGTTCGGTTATACAGTAGCAAAGTTGTACACTTGCATCAGCCGGGAGGAGCTCTAGGCAACATGCTAATGCTAGAAAGCTGGCAACCAAATACTTAAACAAAAAAATAGAGCCTGATAACCAGTGATCCTACTAAGTATGTATATCACTTTCTTGTGCTTTGCAAAAATGTTTCCAAGATTGATTTGACTAAAGCTACCCAATTACAGACGAAACCACCAGGTAAACGCTATGCGATCAAAAGGAGCTTAATTCAGGCAAAGTATCTGTGCTGTAAGTACTTGTTGTATTGTGTTGCTATGTAACCTGTACCAAAAGCGCGCCAACAAAAATCCACACTGGCTATCACTCTTCAGCATATTCCATTTCCATGCAGAGGGTACTGGTTACCACTGGGAGGTACCAGGAAGCTCGTGACGCTGACATCCGAGCCGGTGGTCGGGGAGCTCATCTGTGGGCTGCCAACTGGGTGCGATACTGACATCAGCACGCTCCTCCCAGCATGCATCCGAGGCATGTTGTTACTTTGCCTGCCGAAATCCTGGAAACCTTCCCATTGGTATGTCCTACTGCCGTGCTGCTGTGGAGGGGTCTGGTGCCACTGATCGTAGCCGCCTGTGTTCATTCCCGTAGCGGTGTATTGCTTGCTGGACCCCGGATGTCTGTTCTGGAGGTACTGATGATGGCGCCGATCCATTGAGCACATTCCACCTGAAAATGGTGACCTCTGGTGTTGGAGGACACAGCCGTTATACTGCTGATCAGCCGGGTAACAGGGATTCAAGAAGTGGGATGCGTCGACACTAGCCATGGTTGGGGACTGCCCTGGCTGTAGCCACTGCTGGCTCCCTTGCTGCAGGACATTGCCATGAACATCTGGCATCCCCCATTGCTGTCTCCCTTGGTGCAGATGATTTGCATGAACATCTGGCATCCCCCATTGTTGTCTGCCTTGGTGCACAACATTTGCATGTGGATTTGGCAGCCCCCACTGCTGATAACTCCCTTGCTGCAGAACATTCGCGTGTGTATCTGGCAGCCTCCATTGCTGAGTATTTCCTTGGTGCCAAACATCTGCGTATGCATCTGGCAGCCCCCATTGCTGACTGCTTTGGTGCCGGACATTTGCATGCACATCTAGCAGCCCCCACTGCTCACTCCCTTGATGCAAAACATTTGCACGTACACCTGGCAGCCCCCACTGCTCACTCCCTTGATGCGGAAGATTTGCACGTACACCTGGCAGCCCCCATTGTGGGCTCCCTTGCTGCCCAACATTTGCATGTACATCTCGGAGCCTCTTCTGGAAGGCAAAACTTGTATCCTTGCTTTCAGTAATCACAACGCTTTTGGCAACACAAGGAGAGAACCCCTGGTGTTGTGGATGTTCTCCAGTCAAATGGCTGAGCTGAGAGACATCTCCAGGTTGCTGAAAAATGGTGGCCCAATTGGATTAAGAAATGCAACAGATGGTTTGGCGATGTGAAAAATACCCCGGATTGCTTAATATGCTAACAAATAATGCAACTGAAATTCCCATTATTAAATTATCTTTTTCTTACCTGCGTGAGTTCAGAGAATCCATTACAGACCTTAGAATTGCATAGCGTGTAGCCGTCCCGTTTCATCTGCATAGACAAGCCAAAACTCAGAAATATAGCTGAAATATTCTTCCATTGTACGAAACATCAGTTTGTTAAAATTTAAATTCATCTAAGGCAACAACTAGTTTAATGTGCATGCTGCCTAAATAAGAAATAATAATCAGAATTGAACATGTCAACAGCCTGCCACTGCCTAAGTGTCAAGTCACATCAGACAGAAAGGTCCACTTTATGTATTGCCAAAACAACAATTCCCTTGGAAAATAAAATGTTTATTTACCAGAATACATAATTGGTCCATAAGCTTCCTTGCTTGATCCTACAAAAGCATATCATGGGGGAGACAAAGATCAAGAGGTATTTTACTACTATTCTTGCATTGGCAAAATTAACTAAATAGTACTCACATAAGTGGGAAGAGTAGCAATGTGAAAATGCTCATCTCCAAGTATCATTACAAGATCTATTTGATGGTCATCTGGTGATTCAGACCCGAGAAGACAAAGTACGTAGTGAGATTGATCAATTATACCTGCCATGTGTGATTCTTTAGAATAGGATTAAGAGCATAAAACTATCTAAATAGTACTCACAAGAGGAAACGAACCAACCTCTACAGAAGTACTGCACACGGTGAAAAACAAATCTTCCAATACTTCGAGCGTTTTTAGTTCTGGCAGTCGGATAGCACGAAATGGTCTCTTCCCACATGTATGGACTTCCCTCAGCACTCCCATACCGGAAGAAATGGGACGGTGAGCAGGAAGACAATGGCCTCAATGTTTCAACACCCTCATGTTTCGAAGCATTTCCATTTAGTGCATGCCTACATAAAAAACAGTGAACATGTAAATTTTTTGACAAAAAACGACCATGTTCCTCACATCAGTCCAACTTGAAATGAAAACTACAAATCAAGAAGTTGTACAAAGCAACACCTCTGGGTGGTCAGGATGACCTCTGACAAGATTTTCTCTATGTCAGGTTCAATGTTATATAAAGGGTGTCCAATACACAACTCAGTATCTGTAGAAGTACCAAATTGACTGCTAGTACCATCAGTAACACCTGGCTCTACTGAGCTTCCGTTCTCAAACAGTTGCCTGATCTGAATATCAGCTTGTTTCCGACATTTCCCTTTGAACCTGACTTGCTGATTGAGAGAAATGGGAGAAGTTCCTGATACTTCTCTCTTTGAAGATGTAGGTTGGAGCTCCGTAGAAGCTTTACCCTCATACGGTCTGGCTGCCACCTTCCCAGAACTTGCATTGCAGGAGGACACAGGGATCACTGATAAGGGCTCATTCACAGGGAAATTTCCTGCACGTAGACTATTTCTGTTCAAGGAAGGGGGGCGTGGAAGATTGGCTTGGAGCATTGAAAAGGGCTCATTTTTCTGTCCTCTGACTTCAATCGGCAGTTCTTTTTGAGGTCCCAACTTAACCTTTTCAGAGAACTTATCTGAATTTGGATTCTTTCTCCTCAAGGAAGGAACTGGATGATTGGTTGGGATAACTGAGAAGGGCTTCTGTTCATGTCCTCCAGTGTCCTTTTTGCCCATTTTCGGTTTAACTTTAACCAAAGTTTGCAAATCTTTCTGAGATCCCTGCTTAACCTTTTCAGTGAGTTTTTCTAGACATGGAACATTTCTGTTCAAGGAAGGAATTAAGCGGGTCGGAGTGGCTGAGAAGGTCTTATGTTGCTGTACTCGCATGTCCTTGCCTACCTGAACCTCAACCAGTGGTTCTTTTGGATATCCCAGTTTAAGCGTTTCTTGGTTTAAAGTCCCTATTGACTTTTGAAACTGGCCTTTGGGACTTTGGAAACTCGACCTTGCAGTTTTGTTTGAAGGCCGCCTTTCACGTCGAAGATTCGAGGACCGCTTTCTCTTTTGTGATAGAACTGTCTCCCATGGTGATTGCCCCTTTTTATGATCAATCTGTACAGCTGCAAACTCCGCCAGCTGTTCCTGATTCTGAAGAATATGATCAGGAGCAGGACTACTCGATGCACTTTTTTTTCTGTCACGTAATACAGAACTGTATCTAATGGCAGAAGAGCACTGAATAGTATCTTCAGGATCAGAAACTACGGTTGACTTGGGATCGTTAACTTGGGCAGTGGATGAACAGATCACAGCTGAGCTACTCAATATTCTGCTTGGGAAGACTTTTAGAGCTGAATTCTCAACGCATACGGCTTCGTCTTCACAGGCGTCACATTCCTTGGGTTTGCATTTTTCAGGAGGATCGGTAGAAGAATCGAGCAGAGATGTAGCTTTGGTTCGCTGTCTTCCCTTATTTATACCTAAATCGATCTATTTGCATACAGTTCGGCACAAAAGCGCAAGCTAAATTACGGTACTTTATAAAACTAACAAAAGAATTAAGAGGGACAGAAAAGAGGGTACCTTCTTAACAGAGCCGCAAAGATTTTCAAGGCATGGTGTAGGATCCAAATTAAGCCTGGGTTGCAACGAATTGATGATGGTCGACTCGGCAATCTGAAATATGTAAGAGAAACATCAATTAGGCAGGATTTCAAAAGTACAATATGACATTTAAACCTTGTCTTTTCCAGGTTTATAGAAGTACTGACCAATTGATGGTGATAACTCCATGAAGGATCCGCAATTAAAGCCAGATCTTTGACAACACATTCAGTGCCCAATCTAAGAGCAACTCTGTCTATTTTGGGTATGTCGTATCCTGAAGAATCGCTTCCATTAGAAAGAAATGACCGGTAGTCCCGCACCTAGGTACAGTACAATGTACAGAAACAACACATAAGCAGAGAAAGTGCATGCATTAAAGCTGCAAAATAATACTGCCACTTCAGCGAACCTCGCAAACAACAGTTCCATTTTGGAATTTGCAAGGGATACCATGCAAGATATCATGAGGCAAGCAGCCATACTCAATATCCTGTAGAAATTCATTTATCAAAAAACAAATCAACAGAAACTACAAGAGAATCAGCAAACCATCAGGATAATATAACTTTTTAAGGATTCTCTAAATACAATCATTCCTTTCTGAGGATAAAATTTGCAACCAAAGATATCTGGTTTCCTCACAGAAAGGACATATCAACAAGGAAATAAAATGTACATTGGCTCTATGCGAAATGTATGCACAATAGTACTCGACTCTGATTGCATCAGCAAAAAAGAAATGATATGGACAACAAACTGCGAAAGTCAAAATGCCTTGCTATGGTCTGGAGTCTGATGTGTCCGCCACCGGCGTCGCCCATAAATATGTTGCACGAGAATGGACTGCAAAGCATAGCACCCACTCCACAGTGCAAGTACTCACTCCTTTTACCGTCTTGCTTTAACTCTGTAACTTGAAAACTGACTCATGATTAATCATCCCCGAACCCCCTCCCCCCAGGACACCATGGAACTAAAATAAGCGCCATACTTACAGAAAGCAAAGCTCTCGACGCCCTGGTATACGGCTTCTTCTCTGGATCATCACCAATCAGAAACACAAGCATTCCCTGCACAGGAACCAACAGATTCAGTCATGAGCAAGAACTGACAAACATATATAGCTATGATTGATCCATTCAATTCACATACAGACCTTATCGAGCCCACCAATTGAGTACCCATCCGGAAACAGGTTCAGTGCAAAGGACGGCTCGAGGTCTGCATCACGAGAGGCCACAAATTTTCTGTTGACCCACATTTGACAAGGGAATAACAGATAAGCAGAACAACGCATCACGAAATTGGGCAGGGAGCTCCTCGGAATCTCACCGAAATCAGCAGGATCGGCTCCATTTCTACCGTGTACGCCCGACCGTACGGTCATGCCGCTGCCGATCCCCGGCCCCGCCGCGGCGGCCTGCACGATTTCGGAAGCGAGTGTCCGTAACGCGATTTCAGCCACGACGGAAAAAAATCTCGCGACGCGCGGAGTGTGAGTAGGGTTTCGATTCAGAGAAATAGGACGAAGATCGAGACGCTGCGTGTCGTGAATGGAGTAGGAGAGTGGGAGGAGGGGAGAGGGCGCTCACATTCCACGGCGGAGGCGGAGGCGGCGGCCCGTCCGGGGACGCCTTGGTAGGAGGCGGGTCGGCGGCGGGGGCGGGCGGCGGCGGGTAGAAGCGGCGGCCGCGGCGGGAGATCTTGAAGGAGACGACCATGGCGCTGCGGCGAGTGGCAGCGGCGGAGGAGGTAGGGTTTTGGTCGCCGGTGGCGGTGGCGGTGGTTGGTTGGGGTTTTGGTTGGGATTGGAGAGGAGTGGCGCGAGACGGTGATGACGAAGGGGGAGAGGAGGCTGGCCCACTGTCAGTGTGAGCTAATTAATCGCCAAAAAGGAAAACTAATGTAGAAATCAAATTAGTGAAATCAAAATACTTGTACGTATAGGCAATGCATTTTGAATGTAAATTCAATATGTTTCGATAGACTATTTAGCATACCATAATGTTTTATATTTTGGGCAGAGGTGGCACTATGTACGGAGTAGCTAACAATCGTATCAAAAAAAAAAAGTAGCTAACAATGAGAAATCTAAAATTATTATGGCCCATGTGCCGAATTCACCCAAGTTGAATTAGCTACTATTTTCTATGTTTCTAAATATAATATGTTTTTAACTTTTCTCAGATTCACATGTACCTAAACACATGTACTGTGTATGTTTATACGTTTGTATACGTATGTGGACAATAATAAAATACCTAAAACAACTTATATTCGGAAATTGAGGAAGTATAACATTATATGTAATATATGTGTGTATCATTTCACTGTATCTTTTCTTAACTTTTTAGCCAGGTTTCTAGACTTGGGAGTACAAAGAGTACTCTAAGCCAGGTGTAAATGATTAGCTCTCTTGCTCCACAACCTAGAGATACTAGATAACACCTCACGCGTTGCTGTGAAAGTTTATAGTGATATGTATTAGAAAACATTTTAAGGAATATGAATTGAGTTGTTCCATTTCTGTATTTTTAAAAGATTAACTCATAGGCTAAAGGTAAAGGTGAATGACTTTATGAGGTGGACCAATGAGATACTTGATGATGTGGCATGTTTGAATGTTGAGAGAAATCAAACTAGTGCGGTGCTCCTACTCCATGCATCTCTTTCCCTACCCTGGAAGTTTCCTATATACATTATTTTTTGTGTTATCATTGCCAAAAGACGCTGGTTGCTCATAACAATAGTACAATTTCTTGTAACTAGAAATCATTAGTCTCACTATAGATTCTTGCTCATGGTGCAAGGATAAACAAATTTCCTTTCAAAATTTCTGGACATGGCTTTGCATCACCTACGCACATTCCAAAAATAATAGGACTACTTCGTACCCGTGTTCTACCTATTCACTATTGCCAAAATACACGGTATTTAGTTTGATTCAGATGTTTAAATTCAAAAAAATGAAAAATCTCGGATTTTTTTAGCACTAAGTACATTTACCGGGGGTTCTCGAGAAACTCGGTGACCGGTCGGTAAACCAAAACCTTGATGTTAGAATATGTCTATATGGATCTGATTATACAAAGAAAGCGAAAACATCTTATAATAGGAAAACTAGGGGAGTACCAAATTAAGAACAAAGAGAAGCAAAGGAAGGATGTAAATGCGGTGGGAATGTAGGATCGATAGACCACCAAACCGAGCGACCGCTAGCTCGCATAGCATATCATGCATGTGATGGCCATCAAATCGCACCAGCAAACATTCATGTACGTGTTCATCGGCAGGCACCATTGATCTCCCTCCATGGACCCCTGAACTGCACCACAATAATCGATCGACCTCAACTCTGCTTCGATCGGAACCTAAAAGTAGTTCGGTCTGAGGAGTACATACAGTACGTACATTAGTACATTGGCATGTATGTACCTCGATCGTTTGGAGTAATAGCTGATCAAAAAAGTACCTCGATCGTTGTCCTGATCAGGTCCACACGCCATGTGCAGTGTTGCACCGACCGATCAGGACCGGATCGCGCACGTACGGTCAAGATGATCTGTGCGTTTCATGGACCCCTCTCTCATCAATGCTAATTATGCCATTAACAGACCTTGGGTAATCGGCCCATGCTAATTAATCATGATGCAAATTAAACGCAAAGCAGGGAGCGAGAGAGAGAGAAGCTGTAGCTGCACTATACCGGATGGATGTATGCATGCATGGGCGCTATCGTACAGTGTACGTAGTATGCCTGTAGACGACTGTAGTAGTCCATCGACAGCGGGTTTGTCGTGTCGCCCTCCACACGTGTGCCTGCCTTGCACGCCCATGCTCTATCTGTTTCTTCCTCCATCGGCCGGGATGTGAATGTGTAACTATAACCTACTCTCTCTCTCACTCTCTCGCCCGCCCGTCATTTATTTCTTTGTTGTCCATTTCTCGCCTAGTTAGTTCTCGCTTATTCATTCACCATTGTCTAGTGGATAGAGATGGTGATATAATGTTTCACCAAATGATGAAAGAGGAGACTCTTTTGTGCCGAGAATGATGAAGATGATCAGCTCGCTCTAGCCGTTCTTGATCAGGCAGGAACGGTTGCGGTGGAAATCACTCCGAAACGGGGAGGATCGAGGAAAGGGAAGACGACCGTCAAGAACCGGTTCAGAAACAACTTGTCTTTACAATTACTTTTAAATTGACCAATAATATGAGTTTCGCCGACGCTTTAGTATGCAGAGGAAAGTGTTCATGGACATTGTGTATGGTGTTAAGCTCTGAAGCTCACTTTGATATACGTGGAAGAGTGAACTTTTGGTGTTGTATAAATTATTACTTCTGCGTGTACGTGTTAGAATACATGTACACCTGGGAGTTAGAGACATACTAGGATTAACCTTTCTTATACTCCAAGTTACCTCTCTTTACATGTACCAGTGTATATATCTTCACGAGGATCCGATCAACACACAAAAACAAAATATATTGTTGGGTTCTACAAATTTCTACAATGCGATGCAGCATTTATAGTTTTTATACTAAAAATTGTTTCGTCCCACTGTACTAGTCACATGAATCGCCCGAGGAATAGCAAAACCTTCATGCTATATTGTTAACGATATTGATCTCTAAAGCTATAACTAAAAAAACTCGTGATCATATGGATTCCAGATGTAATCGAATGATGGCGATCGTTTGGGCTATTTTCTTCCATAATGGGTGGTGTCATGCTAGAAAACTATATGCTTAGTTTTATGTTTTTCTTCTGGCTTATTTTTTTCAAGACGATGTGCTATGATGTGATCTGTAATAATTGTTACTCTGCATACTTGGATATTTTCATTTTAATGAAAAAGCTGGCATGTATTCGATGCGGGGGTTAGGGCTATGCTCCCATTTCGAAAAATAAATAAATAAATAAAACCACGGTGCTATATCTCACTTTGTGAAAAGGTCGACATCCTCGCAAAAAAAAAAAATCAGAGATTGAGACAGAGTTTAAAAACTCAGGGTTTCAGGTGTTGGATGCTGTTTTAATCTTTTATTCGCTCAAACCATATCAAAAGCATCGATCGGGCCGGGGGTTGACTAGTTTCAGTTGAGATTCCCTGGGATGAGATGAAACAGAACGGCGGCACATGTGGTTCTTCCTCAAACGATTCTCTCGAGACCAAGTTGAGTTAGCTCGATCATGTTGGTTATTATCTGGAGATCGACTAGCGCTGGCGATCACCATCTCTCCCAAGTTGATAGATTTATGCGGCCCTCAACCTCAAGAGAGAATCGTATTGCATAGATTATTCCTAGAAAGATGCAGGAAGCATGGCGTTGAAGCCGACAGAGATGGAACAGGGGTACAAGGGGAGCCCTCCTGTTCACTGATTGCAGGATTGAAGTCGAACCGCACAGCCCAGCAGCCTTACCTGTCATGATCCTGCTGCCCATATACGATAATACAAGGGGAAACCAGTCATCTGCATGAATCCAAGATCCGTCCATGCTGTTATAATAATCCACCAAGAAGATGAAGTCAGAACCGCTCTCATGTATGGTCGTATCGTAGCACACCGACAGCGAGAAAAGGACATGACATGATGAGCATTCGGAATGTAAACCAGGATGATGCATGTTCTGATCTTGCAAGCAATAACTAACTGCCTTTCCATGAAGGTGTGATTAAAACTTTTGGTGTTGATCATTCATAACCTCCTCCTGTAGATCACAGCTCAGTCCGCAGATCCTAGGAAAATAGTTATGTACAGAAGCAGGTACTACATCATATATATATATATATATGTATGACATGTGAGATCTCATGAACCGATCGAATAAAAGCATGTTTGTGTGTGTGGGTGGTCAATGGAGAACAGGAGGGTTTTATAACAAGATTCTGCTCCGCTGCTGTAGCTGATTAATCCGGCGTGAACGTGACGTAGGTATAATGGACGATGGATGAGTTAAGGTTAAGGCGATGATGATGCATCATGGGCTAGCTGCAATTAGGCGATCGATCAATCCAATTGTTCTCTGTTCCCAAGCTACTAGAGCGACGTAGCATTCATGCACTTGCCAGGTCCATTTTGCAGGACCATGTCTGCCCTCTGATGCGCCAGGACAACCAGAGATAGGTGTGCCAGTGCCACTCTCGTAGCAACAATGGCGAACAGACCACTATATATACCCCTGCAGCTCCTCTCAACAAAACCACAAACAGTTTAGCATTCCTCTAGACTAACAAGCTAGGTGTCGAGCGAGATGGGGAGAGATCATGTTCATGGGGAGAAGGCGAAGCTGTTCATGGGGGTGCTGGCCCTGCAGTTCCTGCTCGCCGGGTTCCACATCGTCAGCCGGGCGGCGCTCAACATGGGCATCAGCAAGCTCGTCTTCATCGTCTACCGGAACATCATCTCCCTCGCCCTGCTTGCGCCCTTCGCCTACTTCCTCGAGAAGTGAGTGCGTCAATAATTAATCTCATCGATTCTTCCAGCAGCCACTGCTTGCTGAAGAAATGTTTAACACTGGGTTTCTGAATTAATCGTGGTATATATCTGTTGTTAATTTTTTTCTTCAGGAAAGACAGGCCGCCGCTCACCTTGTCGTTGCTGGTGGAGTTCTTCTTCCTAGCGCTGATTGGGATCACCGCGAACCAGGGGTTCTACCTGCTGGGCCTGTACCACCTGTCGCCGACGTACGCGTCTGCGATCCAGAACATGGTGCCCGCGATCACGTTCGTGCTGGCGGCCGTGCTGAGGCTGGAGCAGGTGGACCTGGGCCGGCGGCACGGGGTGGCGAAGGTGGTGGGCACGGTGGTGAGCGTGGGCGGCGCCACGGTGATCACGCTCTACAAGGGGCTGCCGCTCTTCGCCGCCCGCAACCTGCACGCGCAGGCCTTCCTGGCCTGGACTACCTCCGGCTCCGGCAGCCCCATCTTCAACTGGACGCTGGGGTGCGTCTTCATCCTCGGCCACTGCCTCTCGTGGTCCGGCTGGATGGTCCTCCAGGTGCCCGTGCTGAAGCGGTACCCGGCGAGGCTGTCGGTCATCACGCTCACCTGCGTCTTCGGCCTGCTCCAGTTCCTCGTCATCGCCGCCTTCACGGAGGAGGACCTCAGCAGGTGGAAGGTGAACTCCGGAGAGGAGCTCTTCACCATCCTCTAC
Organism: Poa annua; assembly: GCA_026929855.1. Classification (NCBI taxonomy): domain Eukaryota; kingdom Viridiplantae; phylum Streptophyta; class Magnoliopsida; order Poales; family Poaceae; genus Poa; species Poa annua. Next base: position 3,183,947 of record CM049428.1, on the reverse strand, counting down.
GCTGTAAGTGCTCTACCCAGCTACCGGCAAGCTAGGCAGCTGCAACCTCACATGGCAATGACGACGACATGGGTGAAGAACTAACATGGGCCATGCATGCATCTTGTTCGATGTAGGGGCTGGTGGCGTCTGGGGTGGCGTTCGCGCTGCAGATATGGTGCATCGACAGGGGAGGCCCGCTCTTCACCGCCGTCTTCCAGCCCGTGCAGACCGTCGCCGTCGCCGTCATGGCCGCCGTCATCCTAGGAGACCAGCTCTACACCGGAGGGTAAGGAGATGCATATGCAAAGACAACACGTACAGTGGCAGATCGCCATTACATTTCTCTGATCGTCGATGTACATGCATGCAGGATCATTGGCGCCGTGCTGATCGTCATCGGCCTCTACTTCGTTCTCTGGGGCAAGAGCGAGGAGAGGAAGACGAGGGAGCAAGATCCAGAGATGACAACGCATCTGCTTGGCCAAGACGGCCCAGCTGCTAAGGATCAACAAGTGAACACTGCCCTGCTGGCATGATACGGAGCTGAAAAGCTGCCGGATTAGGGAATGGGTGCTTGTACTTGTTAACTATTCCGCTCATGGATCACATAATGTGACGATGTGAACAGCGAAACACTAGTCATATTTGCTACCAATCTATCTGTGTGTATAGGCCTGTCTCAGGCTGTGTGTATATCAACCGCAGAAAGAAAGAAAAAAACGTCCAGAATTAAAACACAGAATAATATTAGAGTTCAGGCAGGCCATTGATCGAACGGGGCATCATGTGCATGATCAGATTCTGAATCACCTTTCACCAGTCACGGATCATTATGTGAAGACATGTTCCAACCTAAATGCAAGTTTTACATTAAGATATATATTCTCAGGCCAAATAACAACAACACAATCATGCAAGTTTTACATGGTTAGTTTTGACGTTTAGTGACATGGTAACTAACTTGATAACTAAGTGGCATAAATGTGTCTCTAACCTGATATGTAATTAAGTACATAACCTACCAATCACCGATGAAAAAATAATACTCCCTCTGAACCGGAAACATTGTTATACGCTACGCAAAGAGTTTGTACCTGAGAAGTTGTTTCCTCCCGACACATTTTTCGGATCGGAGGGAGTATGAGATATAATTTCGAACACCTCTCCTCCCCTAAAAAGAAAGGAAAGTCGATATTTTGGAGCAAATGAAATTGATCACATGAGTAAAAGTCAAGAATTATGATGGCGCCTTGTAGGATAGGGACCTAGCACTGATGCGGTCACTTGCCAAAATAGATAGTACATTGGTCTCGTATGCTAACAGTGAGGATAATGCCATAACACGATTGATATTAGTTTGGTGACAGTTTGGAGAAAGTGTTTGTCGAGATATGCAGATAGAAGAGATGCGGCCATACTTACGGAGGTTAAATCGACAACCACGAGGTTGCTCGCTAGCCATGGCCCGATCATGGATGACATGACATTGATGACGAGCCAATGTGCTCAACATGACAATCTGTGTTTTACGTTTCCAAAAATTCAACAAACAATTCCTAATGTGCTAGATGTTGATTTTGGTGGAACAATGCTTGCCCTCTCGGGGCATCGGTTGCGTTTTTATAAGGGCAGGGAAAAGCCCCCTGCGTGGCCGTACATGGGGCGTACGCGTACGGTCGGGGTACTACTCCGTACACCGTACATGTACAGGTTACATACGCTAACATCCCCCCTTAATCTAAATCTCGGGATAGGTTTAGATTATGCTTAAACTCATCTAATTTTTTTACAGGAAGAGCCTTGGTGAACCCATCAGGAATCTGATCCTTGGTGGAGATGAACCTGATATCAAGGCGATTGTTTGCAACTCGTCATCGAGATCTATCATTGTGTACAATTTAATAAAAAAATCATTATATCTTGGTGAACTGGTCATTTCTAGCGACGTTAATTCTGGATCGGAGGGAGTATAAACTTTGCCTTAAAATTTTTGGTAGATTCAACATTATATATACCTAGAACTTTTATTCGAAGCGATTGCCGTGTGAAATGGTTGAAACACAAACATATAAAATTTTGTTATAAACCGAGCTACATCCGACAAATGCACTATCCTTGGAATCTACTCTATCTATTTCACAATATAAAATGTTTTAGACGTAACACATGTTGTCTACATTCATACTAAAATGATAAATGCACATATACACTAAAATATATCTAGATACATATGTACACATATGTAAATATAAAGAGTAGATAAAACATCTTATATTGTTAAACGAAGAGAGGGTACACGAAAACGATACTCTGGATTAAGTCGCATATACTGGCTAATATCAGAAAGTGTGTACTATCCACACACACACAATTCCGAGTATCCAAGTCGTAAACATTCGACACCGTCTTATGTATCAGAGTGACAGGTACACGTACGTTTGTACGGCTGTACGTACGCATCAATCTGCACTAGTATGTATATGCGTGCATTAACGTCGCGCTCACCTTTTGGAGGGCACAGTGACGGACCCCATACGCCTTGATCAGCCCATGATCATCCGCCAGAGTACCACCACCTAATTAAGACGTTCTTTTAATAGGAGGTTGAGACCCGGCCAAAGTGCCGAACGTCAAATAGGGAAAGGGTGTGCGTGCGATTAATAGGGTTGAATGTATGTGCATGTATATGAGTGTTTATATTGTACTGTGTTTTAAAGAAAAAAATGATGAACTAATATATATATATATATGAGATTTATTTTCAATGTATTCAGAAAAATGTCATCAGCGTTTTGTGCACTAGCTAGAATGAGAAACAATGACCCATCACCTACTCCCTCCGTTCCATATTAGATGACTCTCTTTTATCAAAAAGTGGATGTATCTAGACTCAAAACATATCTACATACATTCACTTTTATCTAAATAGAAGTCATCTAATTTAAAACGGAGGGAGTAGATACCAGGACCATCACCGAGTCAGTCAACCCATGACGAACTGTGAGCACATATTCGAAGCGGACCCAGAAACTTACGAAAGCATGGGCAATCGAGTTTAAGCCAAAATTTCAAACATAGTTGCACCGGGGGCGAGCCCGCGCGGCCGCTCGGGCTGCAGGGATACCGGGTTCACTATCATACTGTGAACTCATTTTGAATTTAGAGATTCACATAATCCGAGGTCTGTCATCGCCGCCGTCGTGGCGTCAGACTGTTCCACCACCCAGTGTGTGTCCATCATCGCACGCAGTTACAGAGCTTAGTGCAGGCAAAACTGTGTCACGGCCCGCCCAACCCAGCCCAAAATGCTGAAGGATGTGTGATAAATTATGCTCTAAAAGCAGAAAATACATACATTCCTTTAGGCTGCCCCGCCCAGAATTTCCAGCTAAGCTCCGCCAGTGATCGCACGTCCGTCGGCAGGACCCCATTGTGACACGACGTTGAGAACTTCATCGGTGACGTACTAGATGCAACACAATGCTCCATCTCCTGCCCTTCTTAGCCAATACCTACTCTAAAATGATACACACAAGAGGTAGGACGGCGCCGAGCGTAGCCAACTAACAATCGTTATCCAGGCTTAGGGTTTCCTCCGGAGCAGTATGAGGAAGTAGACAAATCAAACTGCACTACCGATGCTTTCGTGAAGGTAACGACGCACAACATGCCACCATGATCGGTCATGACTCGAGGTCATCTCAGCTTTCACCGGCAGTCTCGCCTCCCCTTCTTCACCGCTTATAGTCCAGAAAATGCAAACCCCAAACTGGCTATAACCTCCACGAGCAGGAAATGGGGGCCAACACCCCCACTTCATACCTCCCATGTCGACGCTCTGGCGCCAAAGACCCCAAGCGTCACCGACGAGACCGCTACAGAACGGTGGAGACTTGCGAGGGAGGACTAGGCGTGGCTAACTGCTTGCTTGGAGGCCGACGACAAGCCGCAACTCGGGGCTTCACACCAGCGGAGTTCAGAATCACAAGTAGAGGTAAATATGACGCCGACGGTACTGCGAGCCCGACGGTGGCCGTCGGTCTTACAACTAGGACGCCGACGGTTTTTTTGTTTCGTCGGTTTGGGCTGGGGTGTGTTTCCCGTAGTGAGTACTCCCTCCGTACATTAAAAAATATGTGTCAATTTTGTTTAAGTCCTGTATGTACTTTTCATGGACGGAAGGAGTATTAATCAGCATGGATCTTCTTGGTGCTTAGCAAGTGCAACAGAGACTCATCCTGTCAGTGAGAAGGACGTGAATGACAGATCAGGGGCCGTGTTCCCCAGCCAGCCGCACTGGATTCCAAAAGAAAACGACTGTATTATTACACTTGGTACAGACAGTAGTTGTTAAGCAATGGATGCATCAACTTAAATTTGGTGTTTTTCAGCGAGACGATATATATGGGAAATGGATAAACCAGGGGCTAGCTGCAGTAACAGAGGGACCGGATTGCAGGCCGGATGGCATGGGCATGCATGCCACTGTTGCCGCCATCTCTTGTCGCGGGGAGGAGACATGCAAGCGCACGCACAAGCTAGCCCATGTCGACGGCTCTGATCATGATACCATCGATCAAGATCTCTCATGTTCTACGTACATGGCCGGCCTGCAAATCTTCTCATCCTCTGCATAGATCACTGCATGGGGCCGTATGTACGTATACGTACGCGCGTACATGACGTGCCAGCAGTCTAGTCGAGCACGACAGCCGGCCGGAGCGCGCGGTGGCTCTAGCTTCTGCCGGATCCGGCATGGTGTCGCGGCCGGCGTCGTACTCGCCTGTCCGTTCGTTGCGGAACAAGCGAACAGGAGATCTTAATCCTTGAAGCCCCGGTCGGGCAGCCGGCCGGCTGGCCGGCGGCGATGTATCGACGATGTGCTCGTGCAACCGATGGATGGATGGCGCACGGACGGAGAAGGACAGCTCGATCTATCTTGATAGGCAGGCGCGCGCGGCCTGCAGCAGCCAGCAGCCCAGGTCTATGGATCGTGTCCACGCTTTCATGTCGCGTCTTCCGGTCGGAGGCTACGGTGTCAGCTTCCTCGTCTTGTCCACGTCCAAGCGGATCGCTTCATTGCACGCAGCTTCATCGGTACCGTAGCAACATACACAGCTCGATCCAGAGGATTCGAGGTCCACCTATATGGCAAATTCTGTTGGCCAAGATCCAATCTTTCGACGCCTGTTCGCCCTGTACTTTCCGGCTATAAGCGGCGAGTAGCAAAACTGGTTGGTTTTCCGGCAAGACGACGTCGTACCGTCTAGCTAGCTGCAGGATGGGTAGGAACGCCACAAGCAAGCTGCTTGATCAATGCATCGATGGATACATGCACGTTGCTAGCTTTGGCTAGATTGCTTTCCTAGATAGTAGCTCACGTATACAATCGTCAATGGCAATACACAAAACGCTGGGATCGATTTGGTGGAATTGCTAGAGGTGCGTTTCACACCTCTCCCTTTCTTGGACATGACTACACAGCGGCCGCCGCATAATTTTCCCTCCGTGGCAGCTCCTTTCCATGAATGCATGTAGTGATGTCACGGATGACATCGTTTAGAATCTCTTTATTGTTTGGATTGAAATTGGTTTATCTTTTAAATGATTAATTCGATTCAAAATCCGTTTTCACCGTTGGCTTAGTCGTGATTAAATCTATAAAACTAGATCCCATGTTGCCATGTTTTGAAAAACAAATCGTCTAGTAGTTACCAGATTATTATAACTAACTTATCACATTATAATAACTTGACTATCAGGTTTCTATACGTCCATCCTACGTCAATATAAGGTCGATAGATATTACTTTACGTGAAACGATATTATTTCTTGGATCTTAGAAATACATAAATTATTACTCACTAGCTGTACATATCCTTATAATATGTAAAAACCTCAATAAAACTATATGATAATCATGCATAATTATCATGATAACTATTCAATATAAATCTGGTAAATATAATGTTTGGTAAGTGATGTGACGTGAAAATTTTGTCACACCAGATTGTAGATGTGTCATAAATGATTCGAATCCATCTGGTAACGATATATACTTATCTTGATAATTATTTGTATTAATATGATAGCCATAGTATCATAATCTTGTAACTGGTGTAATTTTTTATTTTCATCTAAACATATTAACCATGGATTTAGTTTTGAAGCCCTTGTCGAGACGAATCTAACGGTATAAACATATGTCTAATCGGAATAATGGTTTACAAGATAAATCATTTTAGATTTTTGAATTTGCTAATTAAAGTGACAATGTCGCCTACACTGCATGCATGCATGCGCTCTCCCTATAAGGGAAAAACTACACTTTTCATCCGCCGCACGCGAACCTCTTCCGTGCGGCGCCTCATCCTAGATTTTCCCCTCTTTCTTTGCTTCTTTTCCTCACAACTATTACAGGGGTATTACACATGTATATATAGCAGCGATTGGATCAACTAAACCTAGTAGGAGTAGGAAAACTAATTCCTATACTACTCGGAGTCTAATCCGTATACAACTCGCATACACATGTCATGGTTATTCCTAATAAATTCGAGGTGAGGCTTTTGATGAGCAACTCTTTGGCACGGCGCCGGACATGAAATACGGTCACCGCGCATTCCAAGTATCCAATCTGACCCGATTGATGTCCGGCAAACCGATAGGGGCTCCGATAGGCGGAACCTCTCCTTGTCATGGATATACGGGAGGGTCAACCAAAATAATGACTGTCAGCGGTTCCACAAACGGGTTCACTTCTTTTCCGCGTGCCGCTATGAAGCCTACCAACGCGTCACACCGATATTGATGTCGGTGACGTCTCGGTCACTTTGTCTACCATGCCCCCTTTGTTGTGTGGCATCTGCTCGTCTGACAACCACCCCCTCCGATCAGATCTGCCCCCGCGTCAGCTCCGGCTTTCCCCCCCTACTACCTTACTACTAAATGGCAAAGAACGACGATTTCAACATCGACGCCTACATGGGCCAAAGCCTTGTCATCGATAAGGCCTGGTTGTTCGAGCGTTTCGACCTCTATGTTTCGCTGGACTACTGATACGTCTCCAACGTATTTATAATTTCTTATGTTTCATGCTATGTTGTATTACATGTTTAAAATGCATTTTATATAGTTTTATGTATTTTCTGGGACAAACCAATTAACAAGATGCCACAGTGCCAGTTCCCTGTTTTCTGCTGTTTTTGGTTTCAGAAAAGTACTTATAGAAATATCCGCCAAATTGGAAATAAATCAACCATGAATTATTTTTGAAATATTTGCATCGCGAAGAACCGAATACGAGACGAAGATGGGCCACGAGGGGCCCACATCACCTAGTGACGGGGCAGCATCAGGAGCCGCACCAGGAGGCGATGTGGCGCCCTCGGGCGCCCATCGTCCTAGGTATTTCTCCTACAAATATCCCCTTGACCAAAAAACAGAGCACGGTTAATCACTTTTTCCTCCACGGGTCCCGAGCCGCCACCGTCGTTACCACCACTTCGAGAGAGATCAGAACTGCTCTAAACTGATGCGCCTCCGGACTGATGCGTGAGTAGTCTACCTTGGACTACGGGTCCATAGCAGTAGCTAGATGGTTGTCTTCTCCTCTTGTGCTATCATGTTTAGATCTTGTGAGTTTTTTATCATGAGCAAGATCATCTTTATGTAATTCTCCATGTTGTGTTTGCTGTGATCCGATGAATATTGAGTACTAAAGTTATTGCTTCATAATATATTATGTGTGTGCTATTTAATGATCTTGCATGTTCTCCTTTACTTGTGTGTGCTTTGGCCAAGTAGATGCTCGTAACTCCAAGAGGGGGTATTTATGCTCGATAGTATGTTCATGTCTCTATTAAATCTGGTGCAGTGACAGAAAGCTCTAAGGTTGTAGATGTGTTGTTGCTATTAGGGATAAAACAATAGTACTTTGTCTAAGGATTATGTTACTTATACACACGATGCTTAAGACGATAATCTGTTGCATGCAACTTAATACTGAAAGGGGTGCAGACGCTAACTGGAAGGTGGATTACTAGTCATAGATGCGGTTGGAACGGTCTATGTATATTGTTGTAATGACCGAATGAATATCACACTAGACACCATATATGGCCGGCCTAGGTAGTATATGCACTGGGTTGCTCATCATTATTGAAGGGGATCGTGTGCAGAAAACCAAAAAAAATTCTAGCAACGATAACCCTAAACTAGCAAAGATCTATACTATGCAGATATAGAAGTAAAAACAGAGATTGGAATACATACCCTTGTAGACCGAAAGCGGGATTACGTTCCCGCACGAATGTTGACGATGAAGACCGACGAAGCCGACCTCAAGGTCGTGTAGATGATGTAGACCTCCCAGCACCGCTAGCGCAGCACCTCGCAGGATGTCACACACGTACGGTGGAGACGACGGCCTCCGAAGCTTCAGTCCAGAACGAGCAGCGAAAGATTTGGACCGGAACACCAGCAGCGCGGCAGCGGGCTATGGTGGAGAGACCCCCTCTCAACTCGACGCAACTCCGACAAAGGGAATCACGAAATCGAGAGAGAAATAGGGAATTAATTGGTGAATTAAAAGGCTAGTGGTGCCCCTTCTTATATAGGCTCGCAGGAGGGAGCCAACTTGCCAGCCAGGCAATGTGGGACTAATCCCCACATGCCTGGTGCGGCATGAGCAGGTGCGCCGGCTCTGGTGGGCCCCATTTGGCCCACCTAGGCCGTCCATGCTCCCCCCACCGAATTCCCTTGGGGATTTCCCCCCATGGGCCTTCTTTCCACCAGAAGGCCCATTTAGGAAAATCAGTCTTAATAAATTCGAAAATAAATATATAAAATCATATTTTAACATTAATTACACTAACTAATATCAAACATATTATATATATAATTTATTCTAGCTCCGAAAACTATTTCGTCGCTACCCGATCTCCATCGGACCCTTCCCGGGACGTTCCCAGTGATCTCTTTCCTTTCCGGTTGTCTTGTCGAAACCCCTTAAGTGTGTTACCCGAACGGTTCGATATAATAACAGGTATAATCGAGACTCCTCTCTGATAAACGACTAACTCGTAGGCCTGGACCCCATGAATTAATCCCTGTGATATAACGAATGACTCTCATCTATCAAACCTGAACGTTAAGTCTTAAACCCTTTGTCATGGCGATACTTAGCGTGTCCGAGCGTCGTTCTTAGATATATCCATATCTTGCTGACCTCGTTACCGACATCGCTATCTTCTACTCGTCTATGATTTCATGTCTTCGTGACCTAGTCATATGCTTGCAAGCTCATTAGACATAATCTCACTGAGTGGGCCAAGAGTATCTATCCGGCTATATGAACTCACAAATCCCGTTGTTGAACCCTCGTCTCAAGTACCCCCTTCCGATACCCAAAAGTATCACCTATCATTGTCACACTATATAAGATATGATGTTTGGTGCGATCAAAGTATCTTCTAGGGATAACAATAAGAGTTGATCTCACGGTCTTAAGGCGTAATGACTACGTCCTACAAATATGGGAATGTCCATCATATCGTTCCACCAACGACATGACTTTCATTGCCGACCGGCGCCATGCCCTATGATCGGAAAACCTCGATCATCAATCACGCAACAAAACTAGTCTTAGTAGAGGCTACTAGGGACCTGGTTGTTTACGTATCACACCTGTATTAATGTTTTCGCTTAATACAGTTATAGCATGACACAAAACGTATTATGAACAATCGAGATATGATAAAGAAATACACTTTATTAAATGCCTCTGGGGCATATCTCCTTCAATTATTCTGTCAATAGCCTAGTTGTATTTATTTACCACTCATGGATGAATGTTATTATTATTTATGGAGAGACACCACTAGTGAACTGTGGACCCCGGTCCTTCTCATTAATCTGATAAAACCACAATTGCAAACTTGTTACTTTTTGCAAACATACACTCTTTCTTTCACACATACGTTTAATCCTTTGTTACAGCAAGCCGGTGAGATTGACAACCTCACTGTTAAGTTGGGGCAAAGTATCTTGATTGTTTGTGTGCAGGCCCCACCGTCAACAGCTCTTTTCTGGCGCCGTTGATACCTCGTGGGAATTCTTCATCTCCTACTGGTTCGATAACCTTGGTTTCATACTGAGCGAAATTTTCTGTTGAACTACTTCATACCTTCCTCTTGGGGTCTCCCAACAACACATCCACCGTGTGCATCAACTACTGCCTTCCTAAGGGGTAGCCGATGAGCCTCACTAGTCACGTCGTGCCGTCGATGCCCATCGAGAGTTGAGAATGTGTAGTCTGTAGTAGAGACACCATGACGGCGGAATAGCGGTGCCATCCCGAGAACGTCGCCAACACCAGAAGTCACCATTTTGGATCGGCGCCGGGATCGGTACCTCCAGAACAGACATGGGGGGAGGGTCCAGCGAGCAATACACCGCGACGACATGAACACATGCGGTACGATCAGTGGCACCAGATTCTTGAGATTGGCGAAGTCACCATGGGGCGCGCTTTTGGTGTAGGTTTCATAGCAAAACAATACAACAAGTACTTACAACACATCACAACGTGAATCATAAAACAATGCACGACCTATTCATGAAGGAACCGATTTAACAGTTTCTACATAGCCATCCCCGGAGAAAAGAGGGGAGAATACATGAGTTTTTGTCTCAGTCTTTATACATGAGTTTTTGCCTCAGTTTTTCCAGGCCTTTGGGAGCCATAAGTACAAATGGTGAAAAAACGACAAAAAGTTGTGCACGAAACCAAACCAAGCCGAGAGCGAATTTCATAACCTGAGTGCATACATATGAGCCGTTTGTAAATTTCATATCTAGGGGCTGTGAATGAAAAGTTTAGCAAAATTCATGTAGTACTAGATAGGAATGCACGAGTCATGCAGACAAATACAAATTTAGTCGAAATCACCACATGTTTTTTTTATAAAATACTGTTTGCAAATGGTCCAGAATTTCATGGACATTTGCTGATATATGAAAAGTGATACAAAAGATAGCAAAAACGATGAATATCGGAACGATCAGACCAACAGGGACACGAGATTTAAACGTGGAACCCCCCCCCCTCGAACAAAGGAGAGGAATAAACCACGGGCGCCAGACAACAATATTTCACTATATCGGGTATGGTACGGATCGTTTCCGAGTCGGATCGCAACCGACTTAGGATTTTGTCCATTTATAAATACATGTTGTAAGTCGACTTAGGGTTTTGTGCCGCCTGTTGCAGATGATGTTGCGGCATTTTGCAATGGCTAGGTCGTGATACCCTCGATGCATCCAGTCCAGTCAATAGGCATTTTGCAAAGGCTATTTGGGTATTCGGATTCATTATCGGAAACTGACAAATGCTGAATGGAAAAAGGTGGAGGAAAGACTTCAACTACGCTTAAATAGTTGGAAAGGCAAACTCTTGTCCCTGGGTGGAAGACTGGTTCTCATAAATTTAGTATTAACAACACATGGTATTGTATATGATTTCATTCTTCCAATTGCCCAAAGGAGTCTTAAAAAGGTTGGATTATTTCTGGTCTAGATTCTTTTAGACCCTATCTGGATGGCTCTTCAGACTTCTATCGGAAGATGGAGTTTGGCAAACCCACCTTAGGAGAAAGTATGTGGGAGATCAAGCTGTCTCTTAGGTTCAGGGATTGTGAGAAGAAAAAATACCGTCTGACTAAATGGATTGTGGTTTGTTGCCCTAAAACCCAAGGAGGGCTCGGAATCCATGACCTTGAGGTCAAGAATAGAGCAGTACTAGGTAAATGACTCTTCAGACTTCTATCGGAAGATGGAGTTTGGCAAACCCTCCTTAGGAGAAAGTGAAGGGGATCGTGTGCAGAAAACAAAAAAAAATCTTAGCAACGATATCCTTAAACTAGCCAAGATCTATACTATGCAGATATAGAAGTACAACGGAGATCGGAATACATACCGTTGTAAACCGAAAGCGGGGATTACGTTCCCGCACGAACGTTGACGATGAAGACCGATGAAGCCGACTTCAAGCCCGTGTAGTGGAAGTAGACCTCCCAGCACCGCTAGCGCAGCACTTCGCAGGGCGTTACACCCGTATGGTGGAGACGACGACCTCCAAAGCTCCAGTCCAGGACGAGCAGCGGAAGACTTGGACCGGAACACTAGCAGCGCGACAGTGGGCTGTGGTGGAGAGACCCCCTCTCTACTCGGCGCAACTCCGACAAAGGGAATCACGAAATCGAGAGAGAAATAGAAAATTAATTGGTGAATTAAAAGGCTAGGGGTGCCCCTTCTTATATAGCCTCCTAGGAGGGAGCCAACTTGCCAGCCAGGCAATGTGGGACTAACCCCCACATGCTTGGCGCCGACCCTGGTGGGCCCCATCTGGCCCCCCTAGGCCGGCCATGCTCCCCCCCCCCACCCCCACCGAATTCCCTTGAGGATTTTTTCCCCATGGGCCTTCTTTCCACCAGAAGGCCCATTTAGTAAAATCAGTCTTAATAAATTCGAAAATAAATATATAAAATCATATTTGAACATGAATTACACTAATTAATATCAAACATAAAATGTATATAATTTATTCTATCTCCGAAAACTATTTCGTCGCTGCCCGATCTCCATCGGACCCTTCCCGGTGATCTCTTTCCTTTCCGGTTGTCTTGTCGAAACCCCTTAAGTGTGTTACCCTAGCGGTTCGATATAATAACAGGTATGATCGAAACTCCTCTCCGATCAACGACTAACTCGTAGGCCTGGACCCCATGAATTAATCACTGTGATATACCGAATGACTCTCATCTATCAAACCTGAACGTTAAGTCTTAAACCTTTTGTCATGGCGATACTTAGCGTGTCCGAGCATCGTTCTTAGATATCTCCATATCTAGCTGACCTCGTTACCGACATCGCTATCTTCTACTCGTCTATGATTTCATGTCTCCGTGAACTAGTCACATGCTTGCAAGCTCATTAGACATAGTCTCACCGAGTGGGCCCTAGAGTATCTATCCGGCTATACGGACTGACAAATCCCGCTATTGACCCCTCGTCTCAACTACCCCCTTCTGATACCCAAAAGTATCACCTATCATTGTCACACTATATAAGATATGACGTTTGGTGCGATCAAAGTATCTTCCAGGGATAACAATAAGAGTTGATCTCACTGTCGAAAGCGTAATGACTACGTCCTACAAATATGGGTATGTCCATCACATCATTCTTCCAACGACATGACTTTCATTGCCGACCGGCGCCATGCCCCATGATGGGAAAACCTCGATCATCAATCGCGTAACGAAACTAGTCTTAGTAGAGGCTACTAGGGACCTGGTTGTTCACGTATCACACTTGTAATAGTTTTTTCACTTAATGCAATTATAGCATGACACAAATTTATTATGAACAATCAAGATATGATAAAGAAATACACTTGATTAATTGCCTCTAGGGCATATCTCCTTCAGTCTCCCACTTGCACTAGAGTACAAATTAATCTAGATTACAACTTGGTAAAAGCTTAACATTCATAGCTTCTTGGTGTTTCTTATGCTTGTCAAGCGGAAGAGGTTTCATCAGATGATCTGCCACATTCAGATCCGTATGCACTTTGCAAATATTCACATCGCCTCCTTGTACGTACTGTCGTATCACATGAAAGTGTCAAAGAATATGTTTGGCGGTGGAGTACCTTGGTTCTTTCGCATTAACAATGGCACCCGTATTGTCACAGAAGAGAATCATAGAGTCTTACGCGCCTGGGAACACTCCAAGTTCAATGATGAACTTCCTTAGCCACACAGCTTCATTCGCTGCTTTGCAAGCAGCAATGTACTCCGACTCCATTGTAGATTGCGCGACGATGGGTTGCTTCCCACTTCTCCAGCACACGACGCCTCCATTCACCTTGAACACATAACATGTCTGTAACTTAGAGTCATCTGGGTCTGAGCAGGAACTTGCATCAACGTTACCCGTTTCGCCAAGTTCTTCATCACAACCACCATAGACAAGGAACGTTTCCTTTGTCTTCTTGAGATACTTAAGAAGGCTCTTAACAACAATCCAATGTTCCATTCCTGGATTACTCTGGAAATGGCTCGTCAAACTAAGAGCCAATGCTACATCAGGGCGAGTACTCAACATTGCATACATAATTGATCCTATGGCTGAAGCATAAGGATGTTTAGTCATTTCGGCCTTAGCCTGTTCCGTTACCGGACATTGTTCCTTTCGCAATGTTTTATTCTTAATAAAAGGCGGAGAACCCTTCTTTGCCGTCTCCATATCGAAACTCTTCAGTATCTTATCAAGATATGTATTCTGAATCAACACTAATAGACATCTTGATCTATCACGATAGATTTTGATGCCTAAGACGTATGCAACTTCTCCTAAGTCATTCATGGAAAATTTATTGTTTAAATAATTCTTCACGCTATTCAGAAGTTTCACATCATTCTCAATCAGCAATATATCATCTACATATAGTGCTAAGAACACAACCGAGCTCCCACTCATTTTCTTGTAAATGCAGGTCTCTTTCAAATTTTGGACAAATCCAAAACCTTTGATCACTTCATCAAAGCGAAGATTCCAGCTCTGAGATGCTTGCTTCAATCCATAGATGGAGCGTTGAAGCTTGCATACCTTGTTAGCATTTTCTGGATCGACAAAACCTTCCGGTTGTACCATGTACAACTCTTTCTCAATGTTACCATTTAGGAAGGCCGTTTTGACATCCATCTGCCATATTTCATAATCATAATATGCAGCAACTGCTAACAAAATCCGAATAGACTTTAGCATCGCTACTGGTGAAAAAGTTTCATCGTAGTCAATCCCAAGAACTTGTCGAAAACCTTTTGCGACAAGCCGAGCTTTATAGACGGTCACATTACCGTCAGCATCAGTCTTCTTCTTAAATAGCCATTTATTCTCGACGGCCTTGCCCCCTTCAGGAATCTCCATCAAAGTCCACACTTTGTTACCATACATGGATCCTATTTCGGATTTCATGGCTTCTATCCATTTCTCGGACTCTAGAGTCGCCATTGCCTCCTTGTAGTTCGTAGGTTCCTCCTGTTCAATTAACATGACAGTGCAAACTAGGTTGCCATACCATTCTGGTGCGATACGAGATTAACCAGACCTACGAGGTAGAATAATTTTCTCGACAGTTTCTCCCACTCCATCTATGGAGGACGTTTCCGGAACAGCTTATGTTTTGTCACTCGGAATTTCTAGTTCAGGATCAACGATCTCGTCGAGTTCTACCTTCCTCCCACTTACTCCTTTCACGAGAAACTCCTTCTCAAGAAAGGTACCGGTCTTCGCGACAAACGTTTTTCCCTCAGCTTGGTTGTAAAAGGTGTATCCTACGGTTTCCCACAGATATCCTACAAAGACAAGTTTCTCCGACTTCGGTTCGAGTTTGTCGGGCTGTAGTTTCTTAACATACGCTTCACAACCCGAAACCTCCAGAAACGATAACTTAGGCTTCTTGCCATACCATAAATCATATGGTGTCATTTCTTCGGATTTGGATGTAGCCCTATTTAAAATGAATGTGGTTATTTCTAACGGATAACCCTAGAAGGATACAGGCAAATCGGTAAGAGATATCATAGACCGTACGCTATCCAATAGAGTATGATTACGTCGCTCGGACACGCCATTATGTTGCGGTGTTCCGCCAGGCCTAAGTTGCGGTACGATGCCACAACCCTTCAGATGTGTGCCAAACTCAAAACTCAAATACTCGCCACCACGATCGGATCGAAGGTGCTTGATTTTCTTGTTAAGTTGATTTTTAACTTCACTTTGAAATTCTTTGAACTTTTCAAATGTTTCAGACTTGTGTTTCATCAAATAGATATAACCGTATCTACTCAAGTCATCGGTGAAGGTGACAAAGTAAAGATAACCATTGCGTGTTGATACACTCATTGGTCCACACAAATCTGTATGTATGACTCCCAATAAGTCCGACGCGCGTTCAACGCAACCTATCGAGGGATCCAAAATCCAACGAGTCTAAAAGTCCATCGGCATGGAGTTTCTTCATGCGCTTTACACATATATGACCGAGACGGCAATGCCACATATACATGGCGGTATCATCACTACACTTAATCCTTTTTGCATCTATGTTATGGATGTGAGGACTACGATCGAGATTCAACAAGAATAAACCATTACTCTCGGGAGCATCAACATAAAAGATATCATTCATTGAAATATCACAACCACTTGATACTGATTTAAATGAATAACCGTCTTGTAACAAGCAAGACCCACTGATAATGTTAAAACCAAGGATAGTATAAAATAACACTTATTTAAAACCAAAACTAATCCCGATGGTAGATGTAGAGGGAGCGTGCCGACAGCCACCACGTCGACTCTCGATCCGTTGCCGACGCGCATCGTCACCTCATCCTTAGCTAGCCGCCTGTTATTCCGCAACTCCTCCTGAGAGTTACAAATATGAGCAACAGAACCAGTATCAAATACCCAAGTGTTGCTACGGTCGGATGTAAGGTACACATCTATAACATGTATATAGAATATAACTTGCTCTTTGGTGACTATCTTACCAGCTTTTTTGTCCTCCAGGTACTTGGGGAAGTTGCGCTTCCAGTGACCTTTTCCCTTGCAGTAGTAGCATTCCACGCCAGACTTGGGACCAGACTTGGGAGTCTTGGGCTTGCCAACCGATTTGCCCTCCCTCCTGGACTTCCAGTCCTTTCTTCCCTTACCACCAGATTTCTTAAAATCGACGATCTTGTTGATCATCAACAGTGTGTGCTCCTTCTTGATCTCCACCTCAGCAGTCTTAAGCATCACAAATACTTCACCCAGAGATTTAGTCATGCCCTGCATGTTGTAGTTCATGACTAAACCTTTAAAACTAGGGGGCAACGATTGCAGCACCCTATCAATCGCCAGCTCATCAGG
This sequence comes from Poa annua, assembly GCA_026929855.1. Lineage (NCBI taxonomy): Eukaryota > Viridiplantae > Streptophyta > Magnoliopsida > Poales > Poaceae > Poa > Poa annua. The sequence goes on along the minus strand of CM049428.1, from coordinate 3,166,982 downwards.
AATCTTGCATTCCAGAGCATTCCGGCGTTGAACGTAGCCAGACATCTTGACCACGTGCTCGCTCACACTGCTATGCTCCTCCATCTTGGCCGAGAAGAAAAGCTCAGAAGCTTCATATCTCTCAGCCTTAGCCTGCGCCGCAAAGACAGCCTTTTGATCAGAAATTATCTCGAAGGCGCTCATCTTCTCAAAGCGCTTCTGCATATCGGCTTCCATGGCGAAGAGCATGTCACTCTGGACAAAGGCGGAATCCTCCGATTTGGTCTGGAAGACCTTCTTCTCATCATCAGAGGCGTCATCTGTGGGAGGGTCTCCTATGGCGGCTTCAATGACATAAGCCACCCTATGGGGTGAGGAGGATCCTCAGGTTGCGGAACCAAGCCATGAAGTTTGACCCACTGGTCTTAAGCTTTTCTTTCTCAAGGAACAAACCTAGGTTAAACGAGGGGCGAGACATCTGCAATGGAATTTGCAACAACATAAGACTTTGTTCATAATAATTTGAGTTAGAGTATTTTAGAAAATAACTATCAGAACTCCCACTGAAACGAACATCCCTCCTGGTCGTTTAAGCGATTACACGACCCCCATCCATTGCACAACCCCTCATTGTCAGAGCCGGCAACACAACTTCAAGGGTAGAAAACGAATTGTCGATCACAACAACTTTGTGACTCATGCTCGACCTTTCGGTCTCCGTGTTCCGAGGCCATATCTGCATATGCTAGGCTCGCCACAATAAGCTCCACGTAACGCTTGTGCAACATGGCTTACACCCACTGTATGCAAATGACGATATGTCTGACACCCGATCATCATGGGCTGCATCATAACGTAGAACTTTCTTGGTGGTGCTCGTTGGAAAAAGAACACTAGCGGTATTTTTGAATGGATCATCTTATATGCAACTACCGCCGTGTAACCAATATATAATTACAATATAAGATGCACTCAAAACATCATATGTAATGTGATGTGATGTAGTCCATTGCGCCACGGTCTTCTTGGCGCCCGCAGTTCATAAACAATTTAATAAACCTTCCTTGACCATATTACATTGCCCCTGCAAAATAAAGTTAGACGCTTCTACTTTATCTTTTGCATATTTTACGCGGCTAGGACTTTCGTAAAAAGAACCGCTTCTTACCTACGAACTTATGACCACAACAAAGATCCAATAATTGCATGTTTAAGCATCCCTTTCGGGCCCTCCATTCAAAATACAAGACCAACTAAAGAGAGAGAGAGAGAGACAGACACCCGCTAGCCACATATACGGTACAACCCGTATGTTAGTAGTGGAACCAGTCTCGCGTAAGCGTACGCGTAAAGTCGGTCCGGGCCACTTCATGAACTCGATGCCGCTGGAATCACAAGTGCACGCTAGAGGGTAGCAAATAACAGGAACGGTGCCCCCGTGCAGAACACGGGTTCTAACAGCGTACAACTATCTCTACGATAGATCGGCTCTGATACCACTGAAGGGGATCGTGTGCAGGAAACAAAAAAATTCCTAGCAACGAAATGCTTAAACTAGCCAAGATCTATACTATGCAAATATAGAAGTACAACGGAGATCGGAATACATACCCTTGTAGACCGAAAGCGAGATTACGTTCTCGCACGAACATTGACGATGAAGACCGACGAAGCCAACCTCAAGATCGTGTAGTGGAAGTAGACCTCCCAGCACTGCTAGCGCATCACCTCGCAGGGTGTTACACACATACGGTGGAGATGACGACCTCCGAAGCTCCAGTCCAGTACGAGTAGCAGAACACTTGAACCGGAACACCAGCAGCGCGGCAACGGGCTATGGTGGAGAGACCCCCTCTCTACTCGGCGCAACTCCGACAAAGGGAATCACGAAATCGAGAGAGAAATAGGGAATTAATTGGTGAATTAAAAGGCCAGGGGTGCCCCTTCTTATATAGGCTCCCAAGAGGGAGCCAACTTGCCAGCCAGGCAATGTGGGACTAACCCCCACATGCCTGGTGCGGCAAGGGCAGGTGCGCCGGCCTTGGTGGGCCCCATCTGGCCCACCTAGGCCGGCCATGCTCCCCCCACCGAATTCCCTTGGGGATTTTCCCCCCATGGGCCTTCTTTCCACCAGAAGGCCCATTTAGGAAAATCAGTCTTAATAAATTCGAAAATAAATATATAAAATCATATTTTAACATTAATTACACTAACTAATATCAAACATATTATATATATAATTTATTCTAGCTCCGAAAACTATTTCGTCGCTACCCGATCTCCATCGGACCCTTCCCGGGACAATCCCAGTGATCTCTTTCCTTTCCGGTTGTCTTGTCGAAACCCCTTAAGTGTGATACCCTGGCGGTTCGATATAATAACATGTATGATTGAGACTCCTCTCCAATCAACGACTAACTCGTAGGCCTGGACCCCATGAATTAATCACTGTGATATAACGAATGACTCTCATCTATCAAACCTGAACGTTAAGTCTTAAATCTTTGGTCATGACAATACTTAGCGTGTCCGAGCATCGTTCTTAGATATCTCCATATCTAGCTGACCTCGTTACCGACATCGCTATCTTCTACTCGTCTATGATTTCATGTGTCCGTGACCTAGTCACATGCTTGCAAGCTCATTAGACATAATCTCACCGAGTGGGCCCTAGAGTATCTATCCGGCTACGGACTGACAAATCCCGCTACATTAATGGAAAAAGGGGCACTAGTCCCGGTTTCAGAGGGGCTTTAGTCCCGGTGTAGCAACCGGGACTGTCTGGCCGGGACTAGAGACCCCCCACCCATTGGTCTCGGTTCAATACGAACCGGGACTAGAGCCCCCCACCAATTAGAGCTCCACACGTGGAGGGGCCAGGGGCGTGCGGGGGCGAACCCTTTAGTCCCGGTTCGTGTTACGAACCGGGACTAAAGGTTTTTAGCAGAAATTCATTTTTTTCAAAAAATCAACTATTTTATATTTTTTTCAGGTTTTTTTATTTTGAATCTTCGAATTGTTTTTGAACTTCGAATCTTTCAATTATTTTACCAATTAGTTTACATTTACCCCTATTCTCAAGTCAAAGTGCATACCTACGGTCAAACTTCCCGCTCAGTCAACCATCCTCACACTACTCCACCCCAAGCACGCTTAACATTTAGGTTCCATTCAAATTAGATACTAAGAGAGAACAGAGAACTTACTGATATAACTGTCTTATCTATCATATTAACCACTCGCTCATGATGATATATTTTTTTCATTGCTTGTATTATAAAATTTTAGTTGAATAAATAAAATGATAATACAATAAAATATTGAAATAAATAATGATAAAATAAACATTACTTTACTTTTGCCTTTTTATATAGTATGGAATAATTTGTATCTTTAAATCCTTAAATCGGAATTCAACAAATAAAATGTCTAAATTGATCAAAACAATTAGAGGAATCCAAATATGACATCCAAATCATATTTTGCATTATAGAAACATCGATAGCCATGGTGACCATTTCGATCTTTTTTACGAAAAATGAAATAAAATGATAAACACCTCAAAAAAGGATATCCTTTGAAATGGGGTCCTTATATGTGTACTAGGTGGTATGAAAAATGAAAAACTTGATTTTTCACAAAATTTGAAAAATAAAGTCTTCACAAAAAGAAATATCATCTATAAACATCTATAAGTTTCAAGCCAAATGATCAAGTTATGGTCATTTTCACGGCATAGTTTGTGATAAATGTCTCATATTTCACAAATAGGTGCGGATTGATATACTAAACAATCATGCCAAATGGATTCTTCAAATTAGTTTCATAAATATCATTTTCCATTTTTAAGTGGAAAAAAGAGGTTTTTTGTGAAGGAAGTACAGAAAATATGACTCCAAATGACACCCAACTAATTTTCACTAAGAGTGGTGCACATATGATGGATGATCCCCAGGTATGAGTTTTTTCTTTGAATTCTAACCAATTTCCCCTAGTTAATTAAGTTTATGTTGATTTATCGAAAGTAATTCAAATTTGAATTACAACTGTTTGATAGTTTGGTCTGAAACTTTTGGAAAAATCATTTTAAGGTACACAACTAGTGGTTATATCACAAAAACATTGATAGTTCTAGAAAATATCACCTCTTCCGATGATTAGTCACAGCGGCCGTTTTGATCGTTTTTAAGAAAAATGTAATAAAGTGATAAACACCTCAAAAAATCAAATCCTTTGGCATGGGATCCTTATATGTGTACTAGTAGACATGAAAAATAATAAACTTGATTTTTGCTAACATTTGCAGAAAAAGTCTTCATAAAAAGGTCTATCATGTATGAACATCTAGAAGTTTCAAGCCGAATGACCAAGTTATGGTCATTTCGACGACATAGTTTGTGATAAAGATCTCATACTCCACACATAGGTGCATATTGGTATATTAAAAAATGTTGCCAAAGGGATTCTTCAAATTATTTTCATAAATATCATTTTCCTTTTTTAAAGTGGAAAAAAGAGGTTTTTTTGTGAAGGAAGTACAGAAAATATGACTCCAAATGGCACCCAACTAATTTTCACTAAGAGTGGTGCACATATGATGGATGATCCCCAGGTATGAGTTTTTTCTTTAAATTATAACTAATTTCCCCTAGTTAATTGAGTTTATGTTGATTTATCGAAAGTAATTCAGATTTGAACTACAACTGTTTGATAGTTTGGTCTGAAACTTTTGGAAAAATCATTTTAAGGTACACAACTAGTGGTTATATCACAAAAACATTGATAGTTCTAGAAAATATCACCTCTTCCAATGATTAGTCATAGCGGCCGTTTTGATTGTTTTTAAGAAAAAAATGTAATAAAGTGATAAACACCTCAAAAAATCAAATCCTTTGGAATGGGCTCCTTATATGTGTACTAGTAGCTATGAAAAATGATAAACTTGATTTTTGCCAACATTTGCAGAAAAAGTCTTCACAAAAAGGTCTATCATGTATGAACATCTAGAAGTTTCAAACCGAATGACCAAGTTATGGTCATTTCGACGACATAGTTTGTGATAAAGATCTCATACTCCACAGATAGGTGCATATTGGTATATTAAACAATCTTGTCAAAGGGATTCTTCAAATTATTTTCATAAATATCATTTTCCTTTTTTAATTGGAAAAAGAGGTTTTTTTGTGAAGAAAGTACAGAAAATATGAATCCAAATGGCACCCAACTAATTTTCACTAAGAGTGGTGCACATATGATGGATGATCCCCAGGTATGAGTTTTTTCTTTGAATTCTAACTAATTTCCCCTAGTTAATTGAGTTTATGTTGATTTATCGAAAGTAATTCAAATTTGAACTAGAACTGTTTGATAGTTTGGTCTAAAACTTATATGTGTACTAGTTGCCATGAAAAATGATAAACTTGATTTCTGACCAAATTTGCAAAAAAAAGATTCCTTCCGGTTGACTGGTACTGCAAGATGCACATTTTATCATTCCATCCGAGACTAAACTTTGGCTACAATTAATATAAAAAAATTAAAATGGTAAATCATCACACAATGTCATTTTCTGTGACCTAATTGCGTAAATAGTTTTTCATATATACACAATGTTTTCCGAATTCGTACGCAAAAGTTATACTTTTTTAAATTGAGATCACTTTTTTTACAAAAAAATTAAAAATCAAAAATTAAAATTTTCTCTAATAGTAGGTTGCGATAGGTACCGGCACGTCAAAGGATTTTTAAATTTGAAGTTTTTTTCATTTTTTAAATTTATTTAGACGTTGTTTTTTCACGGTAAAAAAGTAGCCTACCGTAGACCCTTTAGTCCAGGTTGGTGCCACGAACCGGGACTAAAGGGTCACACACTGGGCCCCGCCTCTGCGGCCGCATGTGGTGACCTTTTAGTCCCGGTTCCTGTCACGAACCGGGACTAAAGGTCCCTCCGAAATTCAATCTGGTAGCTTGCACCCTTTAGTCTCGGTTCCTTTTTAAATGTGGGCTAAAGGGGTGAACCAAAGCCCCGTTTTCTACTAGTGCTATTGCCCCCTCGTCTCAACTACCCCCTTACGATACCCAAAAGTATCACCTATCATTGTCACACTATATAAGATATGACGTTTGGTGCGATCAAAGTATCTTCCAGGGATAACAATAAGAGTTGATTTCACGGTCGAATGCGTAATGACTACGTCCTACAAATATGGATATGTCCATCACATCGTTCTTCCAACGACATGACTTTCATTGCCGACCGGCGCCATGCCCCATGATCAGAAAACCTCGATCATCAATCGCGCAATGAAACTAGTCTTAGTAGAGGCTTCTAGGGACCTGGTTGTTTACGTATCACACCTGTATTAATGTTTTCGCTTAATACAGTTATAGCATGACACAAAACGTATTATGAACAATCGAGATATGATAAAGAGATACACTTTATTAATTGCTTCTAGGGCATATCTCCTTCAGAAAGTATGTGGGAGATCAAGCTGTCTCTCAGGTTCTTTGGAAACCTGGCGATTCACACTTCTAGGCTGGCCTCATGGCTACAAAGAAGTTTTTTTTCCCACATGGCCCCTTCTCAATCAGGGATGGATCGGAAATTCGTTTCTGGGAGGATAAATGGCTTGGCCAAGCCACTCTTAGGGAACAATATCCAGCTCTGTACTCTATTGTATGAAACAAAAGTGACACGATCGCGAAGGTGTTGGGTTCCTCCCCCAGATGTTTCGTTCAGAATAAGTTTACTTGGAACGAGACAAGCATCGTGGAATTCTTACAAAAGACAACCTTGCTAAGCGTAATTGGCATGGAAGTAGGAAGTGTGTTTTCTATCAACATGATGAGACCATTACACACTTATTTTTCCAGTGCAAAGTTGCTAGGTCTATATGGTCAGTCATCCAGATAGGTTCTTCCTTACATCCACCGCGTAATGTTGCTAATATTTTTGGCAACTGGTTAAACGGTGTGGATGCTAGGTTTAAACTCTTCAGCAGGATGGGCGCGATTGCCGATATTTGGTTGATGTGGCTGTATAGAAATGACAAGGTTATGACAAAAATGTTTCTATAATGCAGGTTATCTACCGGTGTACATCTACGCTTCGAGCATGGTCAACTCTGCAGCGTGTGGAGCACCAGGACTTATTTATGAAGGTGACGTCGAGACTGGAGACTGCGGCCAGGGAATTATTCTCATGACATGGATGGAAACATAGACTCTGGATAGACCTACCAGTTTCTTAGGCGGCTCTACAATTTCTCATTATGATATGTAATTCGCCTTTTTATTCTTTGTTTGACTTGGGTACTCGTGACTTGGTTGCTGTGTACATCTTAAATATGCAGAGTCCGGATGTAATGCTTAAAACTGTTAAATAATAAAATCTTTTTATCTAAAAAAAAGTCAATGCATGTGGGTGTCTCTGGTTAAGGTCGTCATGTGAGCTTGCTACAATGTAAGTCTCCTTTTGTATCCTCTATCTGTGACACCTCATGTACCTCTCTTTGTAACCTCCCTTGATTCCTCTCTCTGTACCCCTTCTATATATCCTGACCAATGACCTTCTGAAAAAGAGGTCAAGAGCCTGGTCTTGTAGCACGTTTTGTAAGTAATATATTCAGGTGGGGAGCCTTCTCCCGGGTGACTTGTTAAAAAGATACTAATTAAAGACAGTTTATTCAAAAAGTGACACAAGCTCTTTCTGTTAACAAGCCAGAAAACACGCCATTGACGAAACAAAACAGCGAGCCACTTCTTGTGTACTAAAAAACGTGGCCAACAGGGGAATGATCCCTCTCTTAACTTTACGTTGTTAGGTAGAATGTGAGATGGCCGGTTCCTGAGAATTTCTCAGCGCAGCCTTTTTGGCACAGCTGCGACTCGAAAGCGGGCCGGCTGGTTCCTCACGAGCCTCCTCAGCCACCAGCCGGTGCCTGGTCCTCACTTCTTGTGTACTAGTACTAGAATTTGGGAAGTTTTTTTTGTAGAAGAGAGGCGAGGAAATTTGTTCAGTTATAGGCATATTTTTAAAAATAAATTAGATAAAATTTAGTTTTCCCACTGCAAAACATGCTTGCTACCTGATATATTTCATATCTGGTCCTGTTATTATTGTCATTTCATGTCCCTGTTATTTGTCATTGTCGTGAGTCATTTCGTTCCATGTTGACTGGTACCAAACTGGACAAGTTGTGAGGTAAAAGATGCTAGAGTGGGTACACTTGGGAATGTGTTTGGTTGAAGGGATAGATAAGGATGGTCCGGTTTCAAATTTTGGATGATCCAAATTGACTGTTTGTTGGCTATGAGTCGATCCTAGTTTCTGTTTGGTTTGCGGATACCAGGGGTTAGGATAAGATATGCTTAGTGGGCTAATAAAAAAATGTTAACCGGTGTTTAACCATGAGTAATAGCCGACTCAAGTGATGACACCATCGTCTTATTTACCTCCGGTCTCCCCTACAATCATCACCGGTCGAACCACTGTCCACCCGGCTTGTCCTCTACGAGCATGCTGCCACGGCGCGTGTCCACCCTGCTCCGCTGGTCGACCGTCACCCCGACCATCCCTCTAAGCTTATCATTTTTTTTGTCCATCGACCCCGCACACCAAGTCAAATTTCTTGCTCGCCTACCCGTCTCTGCAACGGCCAGGCGCGTCATCGACGGCTCCGACTCGTTTTATTTCTTGTCGCATCCCTCGCTGACTCGGGCCCGTCATTCGAGAAAGAAGATACACTCGGTTTGCGTAGCGTGATGAATCAAAGGTAGAGGAAACGACCGACTGCTAAGCTCTCTCGATCTTCTAGCTGAGAATTTGCAAAACCGAAAAAATACCACGCATATCATCGTGACGAAACAATTAATTTTGAGCATGTGCCTGTGTAGAGCAGGCCAATGAACACGCGAGAGGTGAGATCTACAAACGAGCTCTCATGAAAGACAAACACCGGGAAGACGATATTTTGTACTGTAAAAAAGCCCATATGACCAAGATTGTGGCGTTTACAAAAACAATCAAACACTCGACACAACCCTGACGGAGTCATGCTACAACTATGACACCCTTACAAAGGCACCGATTACATGGTAAAAAAACTTGGGAGTAAAAGACTAAACATGGAAATAATTCCAAGTCTACGCGACGACGGGTTTATTGTAGCACAGTCAAACTAGGGAGATGGCGACTTGGTGGCGTACCATTTCCTTATTATTTGAAGACGTTCGGCTACATCTGTCATCTCTGGCCTTTGATCCACCTCGCTGTATAAGCACTCTCTCGCAATCTCAGCAAGGCTCTGGAGAAGCTCACTGTCTTTGTCCACATCTGTTGTGTTCTTGTTAGTGTAACTCTCCAGGTGATTTATGACCAAGCTGCAATTATCACCACCATATGCTTTGTTTCCAGTAATCAGCTCATAGAGCACAAGACCAAAACTATACACATCACTCTTGTTGGTCAACAGGCCGGTTTGTCGATAGACTGGGTCCATGTAATTGTTGTCACCAATGACTTGATCACTAACCTGGTCATTAGCTCTGGCAATTAGCCTTGATATTCCAAAATCCGATATTTTTGGTATGTAATTATCATCCAAAAGTATATTTGCAGGCTTAACATCACCATGTTGGATGTTGGTTGAGGTCTTGGAGTGCATATAAGCGAGACCTTCAGCTGATTCTGCAGCAATGACTATACGTTGATCCGTTGTTAGATGAACCTTGCCCTTACCATGGAGAGTGTCTTCGAGGTTACCATTGGCGATAAACTCATAGACCAAAACAGGAACATTAACCTCAAGACAACAACCTATGAGGCTCACAATGTTCTTGTGGATGACTCTTGATTGGATAATGACCTCGTTGGCAAATTGGTCCTTCTGGGCACTGTCAGTATGTTTGGACTTCTTCACAGCAATATGTTTGTCATCAAGAAACCCCTTGTATACCACACCAAAGGCACCACTTCCAAGAGTTTCGTTGTAGTTATTTGTAACTCGCTTCAGCTCGTCCTCCTTGAAGATCTTTATGTTGTTAATTTTCTCTAGTAAAGGGCCGCCATTTCTTATGTAACGCTCCCTCATCCTTTTTTTGCACTCATGAAAAGCACAAAGAGGACGAGAACAACAGTGATGGAAATACCACCTACAACACCTGCATGTGCAAAGATAAGTTTTCATTATATTTCATCTTAACGATAAAGTTTTCAGCAAAAATATTGTCCATGATTTTGTCTCAAGTTTCACATCTCACAAATGAACTAATTTACGTTTTCTTAATTAATAGTGGTTTCAAGTACTTGCCTACAGCCACCTTTGCTGGCAGGGGGAATTTCTCGGTGCAGGTTCCTGTTTTGCCGTCACCTTTCATCCCAGGCTTGCATGGACAGTCATAGCCCCGTAACCTGTTTTTGCAAACCCCACCACTCGAGCAAGGATACTTATCTTGCAAGTCCGGATACTTCTCCCGGAGTGCACACTCGTCGATATCTGCAGTTACGTCGGTTGATTTAGATAACAATTAATCAGGTGCAAACATATACAGTTAAATTTGACTAACCTTGGCATCCACCAGGGATGTATGGGTTTCCATCGTAGTAGTCCAAGCACTCGCAGAAATATCCGGACCTATTATTGGCTGGTGTGATGCACGAGCTGTTGCCGCTAAGACACGCATAGCCCTCTGGTGGTGGCAGCTGGCCTGGAGGCGGGCACGAACCATCCCCAACGGTGAAGGTCAGGACTTGTGGGACGCCTCTCTGGAATTTCTGGGAGAAGAAGGCTTCATCCCCGAGGAGATCTTCCAAGCTGTAGCTGTACCATCCCTTCTCCACCATCATCACCAAGGAGCAGTTGCCATCCGAAGACAGCCAGTAGTCTCTCTTCTGGTCAGCTATGGCCGTCAGTGATGTGACTTCTTGCTCTAGGGGAATGGAGGCTTCGCAGCAGCCTTCACCGCTGCATGCCCCACCTTCATATGTCGTCGGAAGTTTTTGCCTGGAAGTGCAGCTGGCTTCGATAAAGCCCACAGTACCGCTATACGACTTGGACAAGCGAGCATCGACGTTCGTGCCGACGCCGATGAGAACATTTCGGCTGGAAGAGATGAGAAATTGAAAAGGCCTGTCATCGGGGGCAAATGTTGTTCCTTGGATGACGGAATGGTAGGGAGAAAATGCACCACGTTTTCTGCAGTCGGTGGTGACTGCGGCGTACAGCCGTACTTCAGGCCGGGAGACAGATATCTCCATGACCTCCATCGCTGTAATATCAAAGCTGCCGTCGTTGGTGGTTTTGTTTTCACCGTTGAAGGAGTAGCTCTCGGTTTGTATTAATCTGCGTGCCCCGGTGTCCAAGGAAGACCCCAGAAAGAGCCGGGGTGGGGAGAATGTGTGGTTGCAGGTCACCTCGAAGCCCGGGAGGAAACAGCCGGTGCCCGTGCCAAATGGATAGGGAATACTCTTGCCTGCGCACTCGGCGAGGCAGCCGGGTTTAATCGTAATGGGCGGCTGCGAAGGCGCTTGCTCGGCAATGGCTGCCACCAACAGGATTGTCGTTGCAAGTAGCAGCACCATCGTCCACCTCTGTATAGCTACCGGAGCTGACATGCTGCTACCCCTCGAGTAGCTCGGAAGCTAGAGAGGGTGTACCTGTAGTGTGTGTGGAATCTTATGCTACAAGGAGTAAATGAAATGTAGTCAGTAAACGATCGCTGTTGGCATTCGTCATGACACTCTAAGTAAATTAATCCTACATTTAAAATTTACTGTAGTAAATTACTAAAATCTTATGAAAAAACCTTCAAATCCAGCCTATCCCTTTCTCAACCACACACACCCTGCACCCTGTCCTCTTTTTTTATGTCCCCTCCTTTTCCTCATCACATCCATGGAGGTCGGCGGCCGGTTTGCCGCACCGCGGGGTGGCAACGCCGGCGGCGCACTCGCGTGCGTACTGACAACGGTGGTCAGCGTTGCTACCAGGGGTGCGTTTGTTGCTTTTTGCTATATGCGATGCAATTTTTCTAGGGTTGGTAGCAAAATTGCTTCTCCATTGATTGATTGATGCAAATGCACAGAATGATTGTTGCAATTTTGTCACATCAGATGATTAATTTTCTTTAATGTGATGCAATTTTTGGAAAAAATTGTAGCAAAAAGTTCCTCTTTAAAAGCAAGTCCACAAATTTGTAGCAAAGATTTCTAGGGCGTTCAATTCATGACGACAATGCTACCGACGGCTCGTGCTGTTACTACCGACGAGTCGCGGTGTGTCATGTGTGGTGTTGCTACAGAAGGCACACGGCGATAGATGGTGTGCGATGTTGCTACTGATGGAGTCATGAGATTTTGGATCTCTTCTCTTTTCTACAAGGGATACAAATCATCGTATTACTGAGTGTATATAATATTAGTGGCGTGCTAGTAGTGACGCATGGCCCTGCGTCATTTCTAGCAAAGCTTGGTGCGTCATGAGTAACCATTTTCCTCCTGGTGGGACTTCCGTCTCTTTCTAAATTTTCGGTCTAGTCTTAACGTCCGATCTTCTCCTGTTGTGAATACCAGGGAGCGTCAGACAGGTACCGTGACATATCACCTGAAACCCTAAATTGTGGAGAGTCCTTATTTTGTGTGATCACCCATTGATGATTAGGATTGTAATATTTGTCTGTATATACATGCAACGGAAAAGGCCCAAGTGTGGTCAATCTTTTCACACTAAACACCGTTGTGAAGCTTGGTTGGTGAACCCCTAGAGTGGCATTTTATCCAATTAACCGTAAATAAAATGATCTTATACCGGGATCTGTATCGGTCTCCTTTATTTCACACACTTTGCCTATTTAAGAGCATAATAAGTTGGAATTTGAGTGAAAACTCATGGGAGCAGTCATTTGGCTAGCTTATATGGGTTCTCTAATTGGTAAATGACGATAACAACAAAAAACAGGATAATAACTGAAAATAGGATATTAATTGGTAACTGAAAAACCTGACATAACAATTGAAATCAAACATAAAACACCTACATGTTGCATACCTGTTGTTGAGGAGCTGATCAGATCGCAAGCTATTGCAAACATCATGCGTTTATGAGGAAATGAGCAATCTTCAGCTGGCTGGCTTTATAGAACCCTACCAAGGGGCCTTGCCAGCTAGTTCTAATTATGTAATCGTTTATGATAACATTGCTAGATGTTGCTTGTCTTGCCAAGCCAATAATTGTTAACTTATATAATCAAGGGAGGGTGCTAGTTTTCCCTTAAACAAGGGAGGGTGCTGGCGTTGGTGTTTGAATTATGGTAAATGGGAAAGGTGAAGCAGGAACGGGCCTTAAGTTGACCCTCACGTCATAAAGTAAACATATGACATCTGTGGTAAGCCAACTATTTATAAAAAATATCAAAACTAAACGTATGACATCGATCAGCGCACTAACTGGCAGTTTGATGCACGCACGTACAAATAGTGAATACTTCGTGGGTTAACTTAATTAAGAGCAAGTATAATAGATCTTAATCAACTGGCTATAAACAATTTGTAATTAGCAAAATCTGAGGTGGAAGAGAGAGAAATGAGGAAAGAGAGTGGAGCGGGCTCGCTAGCTAATAGCGCATAACGAGAAAAAAAATGGTTGTTTGCCTCCAATACTACTCACAGCAGGAGTAACTTACCTACTAGTAACATACACGCCACATAAGTACTCCCTTCGTTTAGGTGTGTTAGGCCTCCTCCAAGTGCAGCGTGACCAAGGTTCAAAATTACTGGCTCATACCATCTATCCACCTCGTAAAGATTCAACTAATCAGCGAGCAGAAAAATACATGGGTAATTAGCGGATTAATTAGAGGCAACTGAAACGACGTAAAAAATGGTTCCCGCTGAAATCTCTCCCTCCAGAGCTTGCTTCCATGGCGCGAAATTTTCGCCTCTCTCCCAAAATTTTCACCAAATCGAGCAGAACCAGGGCGGCAAACCAATTCGATTCTATTTCCAAATCAAGCGCGCAAAATCCATCTTAAAATACTACTCCCTCCCTCCTCTTCTTGCTCCAAACCATCCCGAACTTTTTTGCTTTCCGTCCATGGTGCCAGGGCAAGGAAGCGGTGCGCGGCCTCCGCCACTACTAGGTTAGTCGGGCTACAGGCTTCGCCGTACGCGCCTCCACTCGGGCAGAGGGACGTGGTGCGGACTATCGTGACCCCGGCCAACCTTGCGCGACGCATCGGTCTTTCGCGGCCGCACGGTTTGTCCCTCGTCAGCGGCATCGGTAGCATCTTCTCGAGTGGTATCGAGGTCTTTCGTGGCCGTCCCTCCACCGCCATAGCCTGCGCCCAGTTCTCCACAACGATATCGAGGTTGTTGATCCACGTCTTGTCACCAAGCCAGTGACATCCCTCTCCTTCCCCTTCCATCTCTCTCGGTGTTGCTGGACATGGGAGTATATTGGTGTGTTTTGAAGGAGATATGCCCTAGAGGCAAATAAATAAGTATTATTTATTGCATTATCTCATGAGTTCATAATAGGTTTGTGTATTATGCTATAACTGTATTAATCGGAATTATTAATACACGTGTGATACATAGACAAACAGGTCCCTAGCAAGCCTCTATATGAGCTAGTCCATTGGGCAACAGTTGATCGAGATTCCCGATCAAGGACAATGACGTCGGTTGACAATGGGGTCATCTTGTTAGTTGAATAAGGTGGTGGACATACGCAAAGTATTGCAATAAGATCGTATTACGATGTTTGTCATTTGCAATAGATAAGAGTGTGATAGCTTATTCCTTAGACCGTGAGACCGTACTTATTGTTGCTTCGTAGGAGTGCTTTGAGAGCATCAAACGTTGTGTCTTATATAGCATGACAATAACGGTGTCCATCTTGGGTGTTCCGAAAGAGCATCGAGACGTAAGGATCAAGAGCGGGATTTGTTCATTCTTGTAATGGAAAGATACTCTGGGCCCACTCGGTGATATTGCATCTATATAGATGCGCAGCTTATGACTAGGTCATGGAGATGTAATATCGCAGACGAGTTAATAACCTTCGTCGGTAACGAGATACAGCAAAGGCATCGGTGTGTCTACGATCATATCTCGGTCAAGGTAGTATCGCAGAGACAAAGGGAATGAATATCATACTTATGGTTCAACGACGATATTCGTGGAATGCACAGGGGTCGTCATATATTTCCAGGTATCCCTGACGATCATTGGTGAGCGGAGTGTCTCGACCATGTCTGGAGTGTTTCCGAACCGTAGCGTAACAAACTTAAGGTCTTAGCGACGCTAGGAGATAGGTTCTGGAATTTTATAGGTTTTTATTGGAGAGAGAGAAATGATCCGGAAAGAGTTCCGGTGGTCCGGAAGGAGTTCCGGTGAGCTATGGAAGGGTTCCGAGAATGTCCGAAAGTTGTTCGGGTGGTTCCGAAATAGTTTCGGAGTCATGGGATATTGAATTATATATAAATATATTAATTATGAATTAATGGGATTTTTATATTAATTTAATATTAATTAAATAAAGGAAAAAAGGGGGCTCCCACCTAAATGGGCCCTAAGAGGGCCCAAGAGGGGGGAGCCGCACCCCACAAGGGGGGTGGGCCCCATGGGGGTTCGGCCGGCCCATGGTGGGGCGCACCAACCCCCCCCCCCCCCCAACCTTTAGTCCCACATGGGGGAGCCAAGGAGTTTGCACACCCCCTTCCCCCTTTATATAGCAAGGCATATTAATTGATTTAATTGATAGGAAAATCCAATTAATTCCCGATTTCTCTCTCGATCTCGTGGTTCCCAAGTCGGAGCCGCGCCGAGCTGAGGAAGGAGGTTTCTCTCCACCTAAGCCATACCGCAGAGCGCCGTTGCTCTGCGGGATTCCAGATAAGATCTACTCCTGCGATTTCAGCTGGATCTGAATGACCGGGAGTTGTCGCTAGGCTCCGTATGTTTGCGAGTGCTCGGAGGCTACTCTACTGGGGAGCTTGGGCGACGTCGTCTCGCCCCCTGCAGCCGCCGCGCCACCCCCCTCTGCTGCCGGCGCCCCAGCCCCGGTGCTGGCGCTCTGCCTTCTTCCGCCCGACGCCCGTCGACGCAGATCATCGTCGACACCCCGGCGTCATCGACTTCGACATCGCGGCAAGATCTTCGCGACCTCGAGGTCGGCTACGTACGACTTCATCGTCAACGCTTGTGCGGGAGCGTAATCCCCGCTATCGGTCTACATGGAGGTAATGTAACCCGTTCCGCCACCGTTATCACATGTACTAGATAGATAGATCCTGGCTAGTTAGGGTTTCGTACGCTAGAAAATTATTGTTTTCTGCCCCGTAACCCCTTCAGTGGTATCAGAGCCGATCTATGGGTAGTACTGCTGGTACGGTTAGAACTCATGTTGAATGAGGGCGTCTTTCTTATATTTGCTACCCTCTAGCGTGCACTTGCGATGCCTTCGGTATTGAGTTGATGAAGCGGCCCGGACCGACTTTACGCGTACGCTTACGCAAGACTGGTTCCACTACTGACATACGGCTTGCACCGTATCTGTGGCTGGCGGGTGTCTGTTTCTCTCTCTCTAGTCGGCAAAGCATTTTCAATAGAGGGCCCGAAAGGGATGCTTAAACATGCAATTATACGATCGACGTTGTGGTACAAAGTTCGTAGGTAGGGAAGCGATTCTCTTACGAATAAGCCTATTTGCCACGTAAAACTTGCAAAACTAAATAAAGATAGAGGCGTCTAACTTTGTTTTGCAGAGGCGTTATTTCATGTGACATGGTTACGGTAAGTTTTGATATTACTCGTACTGTCGGAGGCAATGGAGGGCTCTGTAGACTCGGAGCCATGCCGGGGCGCCGGGGGCCAGGCACATGGCGCCATGAAGGTCCAGGCGCATCGACCATGTCACATCGCACTTCATTGCATCATTATTGTGTGCTGTTGTGTGTGCATCCTATTGATTGCTTATATGCTAGATATACAACGGTAGCATCATAAATAGGATGATCCCTAACAAATACCAAAATTGTGTTCTCCCTCGTTGCGCACCACCAAGAAAGTTCTACGTTATGAGGCAGGCCGTGATGATCGGGTGTCACACATCTCGTCGTTCGCATACAGTGGGTGTAAGCCATGTTGCACGCGCAGGGTCTTCGAGGTTTGATTGGCGAGCCTAGCATACTCAGAGGTATGGCCTCGGAACACGGGAAGATCGAAAGATCGAGCACGAGTCATAGAGTTGTTATGATCGACATTTTATGTCCACTTTTGAAGTTGTGCTGCCGGCCGTGATGATCGGGGGTGGTGGAGTGGATGAGGGTCGTGTCATCGCCATTATTATTTTAGGGATAATAATCTTGGTGTGGTGTGTTTTTGATAATGAGATTATAGGACTAAAACTCACCTATATATTATAAACTTATCTTACCTCTTTTGCGATCACATCTGGAGACTACGGAACTACGCTTCGGTTACTTCTTCAGAGCTCGGATTCTACCTTGGAAGCCGACGGGTCCAACTTCATCAGCTGGTGCATTGGTTTTAGAAACATTCTCCAAACACAATAAACATCCTATATGTGCTAGAACATTAGTTAGGAGTTAGAACAGATGATTCTGATAGCAAGGAGCAAGATGATGAGTTCCGTAAGCATCATGACATGTTCATGGAAGTGACGATCGTCATGAGCGTATGCCTAGCACCTGAGTTGAAAGTTGTTTCAACACATGGAGCCATATGTCGTGATTGATGCGATCAGAGGTCACTTCAAAGATGAATTGAGTCTTGAGCAGTTCAGACAGCTTAGAAAGTTCCGGACCATTCACATGGGGAGCATACCTGTCTGGAGACTCAGTTGAAGAAGTTGTGTGACATCTACTTCAGGCTTACGAATATCTACGATTTCTAGATAGCGAACTCCAGTGCAATAGAGATTGTGCTTTACCTCCTAGCTGTGAATAGCATGTGCGTGAATATGCTATAGAGACACGGTGAGCTTCTTCACGTTCGTGAACAAGTTCAAATCTCTAAAAGTTGATTCATCGAAGAAGGGTTCTTCGACGCTATGGGTATATTTGATATACGAAGATATACATGTATTCTTCTCATACTTGATGAAAAGTGTTTGATAATTGTTCTGTTTGTGAAACAGTCCCTGATTATCACAAGTATGTGGCGAAGGGTGACGTGACAGTGCACAAGTGATGGCAAGTTAATGGCCAGTAGTGCTCACGCCCTCGAGATATCATATTAGTTATCATCAATAGTTTTTTATAAGACATTTTGTATTAGTGAGAATGTGATCTAGTTTGGTGTCTTGAATGTTACAAGACATAATTATTCATATAGAACACATCAGTTGTTTTATGTTATGGAACAAAGCAGTTGTTTCATGTTATGAGTAATTTGCATCACATCTCAATTACATTATGCGTATGATATATATTTATAATAGCGGGAATAATAAAATTATGTGTCCAAAGAGCAAACACCATCGAATTTAGTCATAAAGGCAATGAAAGAAGTAATGGATAATTTTGGTCCATTTAAGTATTTCGAGTGCCAAAATTGATTAAAGTTTGAAATGCAGTATTGAAATTGCAATACTAGAGGAAATTGATTGAGAGTCATTTTTAATGATTAATCAATGGTGTTATTGCATGATCCGAATTCTTCCATGATTTTGGTAAATAGGAGTATTTGCCCGATAAATTATGGAGTCTGAAATTAATTTGATAATAGATCAAATGGGGTTTTTCAGAAGAAAGATTAGTGAATATTGTATTCACAAGATTCGATCAAAGGACAATATTTTTTGAATTATGGTTTCAACACAAAAGACTTGTGGAAATTCGTTTCACAATATTATAATGTCATACATGGTGATATGTGGGGAATTATAATTATGCTCTATTTTAAATAAAGTGTGGTATGTCAGAATCTGTCTTAGAATCTCCTAATATGTTCGAAACATTATAGTCGATGTCCACTTTAGAAAATAGATATTTTTCTCAACGAGAATTCGTAGGATCGACAGTAGTGTCGACATGTATATGATTATGCGATAATTCGGAATATACATGAGTGGTTCTTTGTAGATTGCTCGCATTGGATGAGAGTGTATTCCAAAACCAAATAGAAACAAAACTTAGTTTGTTGTATATGTAATTCCGAGGAAAATATGATTTTTCGAATTATGGTTTATGGATTGGAATTAGAAGTTTGGAATAAAGTGTCAGACCTATGTTGGAAGGTGTTCCAAAGTGTATATGTCTGCTAATGAAAATTTGGTGATTAAGAGTGAGGGAGACTAGAAAATTGTTTTCTGCTTGCAATCCTCTTCATAAAGATCATAATATTTTCATGAAAGAAACTTCTAAATAAAGTGTTGTTATATTTAATATTGCTGTCGGGTCACAGCATTGTATTAAGTATTACAGATCTTGTTGACAGATCAAGGTGCACTTTATGAATACAAAGAAAGTTGAGAAAATATCGGAATACGAACGAAGGCTTCTCAGCCTGGAAATCCAAGTTACGTTTTAAAAGGATTAAGAGAGTAATTGTTGCTGCAATTCTTATTAGAGGAATAAGATTGTTTAATCGTCATCTAAAGTGTTATATGAAAAATGTGACTATAAGAAAGACGCGGTAGCATGTCTTGTCAAGAAATGTGTCTTGGACAAGATCAAATTTGTTGACTACATTTATGTAGACATGCTTGAAGTCTGAGGGATTTGTATTAATGTAATACTGTAGTTTGTATTAAATTCGAATTGATAGTAGATCAATGATTTTGGTTTAACCAAGATGTCGATTTAAGTGAGAGTCATAGTTAGTTCACTCAGGAGAAATATGTGAAGAACATATTTTTGAGTGGGAGCTTAGGAACTCAAATATGTAGATAACATGTTTTTGAGTGGGAGCTCGTGTTATCAAATATGTGGAGACATAATTTGAGTGGGAGTCGAGTTCATCTTGTGTAGTTAACACATTGTGAAACTGTACCAATAGAATAGGATGAAGTTGTGAAACTATTTGAAAGTCAGTGTCTATTTTGAAATAGAACGAGAATTTTAAAATAGTTAGTCGAGTTGTTTTGGATTATATCTGAGGAGTCAGATTAGAATCAAGAGGATGGTCCTTTGAAATCCAATTGATCATTAAGAGTAATGATGCATTAAAATAATGGTTGTATGACATATGGGTCTATTATGTAATATTAGACATCATACAGAAACCATATTATCTGCTCGATGAAATATAACCGATGTTCTTGGAATAAGAGCAGTTATGAAAGTAAATTTGGAATTTACTGGAAGTAGAAGTGCGTTAGTTAAGGGATTGACATTTGAATGTCAAGTTTTCTACATTGGTGTGAAAGTATGTAGATATCGCGAGTTTGTAATTGTTACAAGGGGCTCTGCATGGCTGAGTGTGTTTTTCAGGGCAGTTATCTGGTTAGTATAATCAGAGTAAGCGCTGGGAAGCAGAAGTCTCACTTAGTTACGGTATTTGCATATATGTTGTTAGACAAAATGGTGATATCAAGCAAGTTGATGCCAGTGAATCGCAAAAGCATGTACAATCATGGATTGTGCAGTAACACTTTTCCACAAGCAAGCATTATCAAATGATTCTTATTTGATAAGGGATTCTGATAAAGTAAAATGCAGCTAGTTTATTTGTACTCTAGTGCAAGTGGGAGACTGAAGGAGATATGCCCTAGAGGCAAATAAATAAGTATTATTTATTGCATTATCTCATGAGTTTATAATAGGTTTGTGTATTATGCTATAACTGTATTAATCGGAATTATTAATACACGTGTGATACATAGACAACCAGGTCCCTAGCAAGCCTCTATATGAGCTAGTCCATTGGGCAACAGTTGATCGAGATTCCCGATCAAGGACAATGACGTCGGTTGACAATGAGGTCATCTTGTTAGTTGAATAAGGTGGTGGACATACGCAAAGTATTGCAATAAGATTGTATTACGATGTTTGTCATTTGCAATAGATAAGAGTGTGATAGCTTATTCCTTAGACCGTGAGACCGTACTTATTGTTGCTTCGTAGGAGTGCTTTGAGAGCATCAAACGTTGTGTCTTATATAGCATGACAATAACGGTGTCCATCTTGGGTATTCCGAAAGAGCATCGAGACGTAAGGATCAAGAGCGGGATTTGTTCATTCTTGTAATGGAAAGATACTCTGGGCCCACTCGGTGATATTGCATCTATATAGCTGCGCAGCTTATGACTAGGTCATGAAGATGTAATATCGCAGACGAGTTAATAACCTTCGTCGGTAACAAGATACAGCAAAGGCATCGGTGTGTCTACGATCATATCTCGGACAAGGTAGTATCGCAGAGACAAAGGGAATGAATATCATACTTATGGTTCAACGACGATATTCGTGGAATGCACAGGGGTCGTCATATATTTCCAGGTATCCCTGACGATCATTGGTGAGCGGAGTGTCTCGACCATGTCTGGAGTGTTCCCGAACCGTAGCGTAACAAACTTAAGGTCTTAGCGACTCTAGGAGATAGGTTCTGGAATTTTATAGGTTTTTATTGGAGAGAGAGAAATGATCCGGAAGGAGTTCCGGTGGTCCGGAAGGAGTTCCGGTGAGCTATGGAAGGGTTCCGAGAATGTCCGAAAGTTGTTCGGGTGGTTCCGAAATAGTTTCGGAGTCATGGGATATTGAATTATATATAAATATATTAATTATGAATTAATGTGATTTTTATATTAATTTAATATTAATTAAATAAAGGAAAAAGGGGGCTCCCACCTAAATGGGCCCTAAGAGGGCCCAAGAGGGGGGAGCCGCACCCCACAAGGGGGGTGGGCCCCATGGGGGTTCGGCCGGCCCATGGTGGGGCGCACCAACCCCCCCAACCTTTAGTCCCACATGGGGGAGCCAAGGAGTTTGCACACCCCCTTCCCCCTTTATATAGCAAGGCATATTAATTGATTTAATTGATAGGAAAATCCAATTAATTCCCGATTTCTCTCTCGATCTCGTGGTTCCCAAGTCGGAGCCGCGCCGAGCTGAGGAAGGAGGTTTCTCTCCACCTAAGCCATACCGCAGAGCGCCGTTGCTCTGCGGGATTCCAGATAAGATCTACTCCTGCGATTTCAGCTGGATCGGAATGACCGGGAGTTGTCGCTAGGCTCCGTATGTTTGCGAGTGCTCGGAGGCTACTCTGCTGAGGAGCTTGGGCGACGTCGTCTCGCCCCCTGCAGCCGCCGCGCCACCCCCCTCTGCTGCCGGCGCCCCAGCCCCGGTGCTGGCGCTCTGCCTTCTTCCGCCCGACGCCCGTCGACGCAGATCATCGTCGACACCCCGGCGTCATCGACTTCGACATCGCGGCAAGATCTTCGCGACCTCGAGGCCGGCTACGTACGACTTCATCGTCAACGCTTGTGCGGGAGCGTAATCCCC
The DNA here is from genome assembly GCA_026929855.1 of Poa annua. Lineage (NCBI taxonomy): Eukaryota > Viridiplantae > Streptophyta > Magnoliopsida > Poales > Poaceae > Poa > Poa annua. The sequence continues at coordinate 3,144,536 of CM049428.1, read as the reverse complement.
GCTATCGGTCTACATGGAGGTAATGTAACCCGTTCCGCCACCGTTATCACATGTACTAGATAGATAGATCCTGACTAGTTAGGGTTTCGTACGCTAGAAAATTATTGTTTTCTGCCCCGTAACCCCTTCATGTTTTATGCGTTGAAGTGGTGTTCGATCGAAAAGGAGACGTTGGAACAGCGCTGCATGCAGATTGTTTCACATGAATAAAACCCGAACAGTTTCCCACGGGACAGGAGTAGATCGAGGGGGAGAGAGGGCTTCCGCAGGTTATTAGTATTAGCCAATTAATTCAATCGGGCCCGATTCCCTAGCTTTTCTGAACAAATAAATTTTGGTGAGAGGCCTAACACACCTAAACAGAGGGAGTAAGAAAAATGATATCGGTTAGGGTCATGTTTTTGCAAAATATAGGTACTTCGGGGGAGACTTTTGATGATAGCAAACTCAAGTTGCATTACTAGGAGGATTCAACAGGAATCAGGAATCAGATCAATTATTCCATTTGATTCATTAAGCAATAGGGTCAAGTTATTGCAAAATATAGGTACTTCGTAGCAGACTTTTGATGACAACATTAAAGTTTTAGCTAGGTCAAGCTGCATATTGGTTGGGATACTCAAATTGAATTATTACAAGGATTCAACAGGGACCGGATCAATTGTTCCATTTGATTCATTCAGTACAGAGCGGTTAGGGTCCAGTTGTTGCAAAATATAGGTACTTTGTGGGAGACTTTTGATGAGAACAGTAAAGGTCTAGCTAGATCAAGCTGCATATTGGTTGGGATACTCAAGTTGCATTAGTACGAGGATTCAACAGGGACCGGATCAATTATTCCATTTGACTCATTCTGTACAGAGCGGTTAGGACCCGGTTGTTGCAAAATATAGGTACTTCGTGCGAGACTTTTGATGATAACAATAAAGGTCTTATAACCTATGTGTTAAAAGTATCACCAGCTACACTGAGGCGTGACCAATTTTGATGATGGTTTTGATATCTGTACTTTCTTTGACCAAATTTTGTCGCTTTCTTATACCTTTGTATCATCAGCTGTTTAGTTATGGGAAATAGCTAGCCACCATGATCTAGTTATTGCATGTTTGATAAGTTATGCCTTGTGCTCATATGACGGTTGCTTCTTCTTCTCCATCTCCACTACTTATAAAAGAGCCAACTTTAGTTTCGTTACAACCACCTGCAACCACCCAGACAAAGTGTACACGTGTCGATCTGGACCATCAGATCCAGCCCACTAAAACGGATCAAACGACATCGATCAGATCTGCCAAAAGCAACCTCCCAGATTAATCTGGTCGACCGGCAGAGAAATTTCCTGCCATTCGCAACCCGCGTCTGCCAGAAAGTAATCGTATAAGGACCTGTTTGAAGAAAGAGGGCGTGTGGCATATCCGTAAGAAACTAGGGACCAGCGAGCAAAATCTCAAATTTTCTTGGACCATTTCTCGATTTGTGCGTGTCATCCTTACGCAGGGACCATGCTAATCTTCTCTGTATGTATCGTTCCAATTTTATCGGATGTACTCGAAGGGATGATGTGCCTGCAGTAACCAGTTTTATAAACTCGTCGAACAATTCCTCAACTTCTGAGGTGGGATTAAAGAAGGAAGGGTCATGCCACAACCGCAAGCCGCGTCAGCAGCCAAGCGATACCAGCTACTCCCTCCGTTCCATATTAGATGACTTCCTTTTGTCAAAAAGTGCATGTATCTAGACATATAAACATATCAATAAATCCACTTTTGTCTAAATATAAGTTATCTAATTTGGAACGAAGGGAGTAATAGTAGTGGGCGGCGAGCTGGAAACATTCCTACGGCCTGCCTCCTTGTGATGTGATGCACTGATGATGAACATGTCCTGCGCGAGTGCAGTCACCTCGATCACACTCTTCAGTCAGATCAGGGAGAAGCCAATCGAAATCCATCCGGATACACTCGTTATAATCGAGGATAAATCTGTGAATGGTCCTCCTCCTGGAAAGAAAGCATATGTAATAAGGAGTGACTGAAACACCTGTAGCACTGAAATATGGTCTACGATGTTTTGTTGGTCGAATTAATGGACTTCATGTAAGAGAAGCTGCTCTTGACTTGTCACTTTGATGATCGATGAAGAAGAGATATATACTGTACTATACTACATTTTTTGTGCTCTGCTTGATTATATTTGGATGAATTCAGCATATGTTTGGAAGAATGAATCAAGAAAATTGAATGAATTGAGCATATATTCGGAACAAAAAAGTGAACGAATTCTTCAGCATATATCTGACGGAAAGAACTCCCAGTTGAGCGGCCAGCCAAACAAAAGGAAATGCCGCCGCGGCCGGCAAGTCGCCCACCGTCGCCGCCGCGCGGGCGCTGCGGCTGCCACCCCCCTCCGCCCCTCGTGCTGGGGGCCGGGACCGGGGGCTCCCCGGCGGCGCGCGTTGGAAGTCGCGCTCCGCTCCCCTGTCCGCCGCCCCAACCCCTGTGTCTCGCCACCACCGCAACCATTCCCACGGGCCTCCCCTCCACCGCTTCAGTCCTTCCCATCTCGGCACCCAATCCAAGGTAACTAAAACGCCACCTCCTTCTCTCTACGCGCTTCACTTCAGTAGTTCAGTTCAACTAATCTCAACTTCTTTTTTATTTCCTTCTGACAGAATCCCAGAGCCTTATGCCGTCAGTGCCTATTAAGTATTAATCCGTCCATCCACATTGTACGCTTTCCGTAGAAATTGTACAAACTGTTTTGTTGGGCGAATGCTTCCACCCGACAACACCAGATGTGCAGATAGATGACAGTACCAATGACACTACAGGGTAAGCAATGACTGCACTGCACAACCGGCTTATCTTTTGTTTTTCATTGTAAATTTGTTGTTACTGGGATAAAAAATGGTACGATCAATCAACCTGCAGGATGATCCTGTGAGATTCTCAGACAATCAAAGTGGCTGCCAGTCAGAACGCCTAGATATTTTCCAACAACAACAAAAAAAGAACCCCGAGTGCTGCTTGCTTAAGAGCTCAGTTAGGATGAATGCAATGCAGAAAATACTACAGTGGTGATAAATCACCGGAACTGCAGAATAAGGTAACCAACAGGTTGTTGTATTTTTTACTATTACAGTCCAAATACAGTTCGAGTGGTAGGTTGCAAATAGCTAGTAGTTATACACGGTGACAGACTGTGTTATTAATGCATCAAGCAGGAGGTAACAGAGTGGAAAATCCAAAAATATATTGCATGCCAGTGCTATGTGTCTTTCTGTGACACATGGGCTAAGTAGATGTCTGATGTCCAATATTTACCAAATTGTGGCAGCACGTTCTCCACACTTTACGGCGTAGGTTGATTTCCAGACGAGACAAACGGCTTAGGGGGGATCTGCAGGTTCTGCATCCTCCCTGTCAACATGTTTACTACCTTTGTCATTGACGGCCGATTCTTGGGGTTCCACTGGATACACCACAGTGCCACAATGGTCAGCTGTCTTATCTTCTCTTTATCTTCCTCTGTTGTTTCCACGGCCACCTCAAATTCCTGCCCACCAATTATCTTATCATAGATCCACTCCGGGAGGTATACCTCATTCTGGTTCTCGACACTTGGGTCAGAGTTCCTCCTTCTACTCACCATTTCTAATACCAGCATGCCAAAACTGTAAACATCTGACTTGTAAGATACCCCTCCAAAGTTCCGAGAATATAGCTCTGGTGCGATGTATCCCATAGTGCCTCTTGCTGCAGTTAAGGTAACGATGCTTTGATCCCTTGCACACAACTTTGCCAGGCCAAAGTCTGATATCTTTGGATTGAAGTTGTAGTCCAGCAAGATGTTGTGAGGCTTGATGTCAAAGTGGAGAATGCGTTGATTGCACCCTTGATGTAGGTATTCCATTCCTCGGGCAATGCCTAAAGCAATGTCTAGCATTTTGTTGGGTACTAGGAGTTGTCGAGAAGATATACTCGAAACATGTGAGAATATGTACTTCTCTAGTGACTCGTTAGGCATGAATTCGTAAATGAGAGCCCGTCTAGTTCCTTCAGAGCAAAAGCCCAAGAGACGGACAATATTTGTATGGTGAATCAGTCCAATGGTTCCAACTTCATTGATGAATTCGTCTCCCTCACCTGTAGAGCTCTCGAGCATCTTGACTGCCACAGGCATCGCATTTGGTAGCTCACCTTTGTATACACTTCCAAATCCACCTTGCCCGAGTTTATCCTTGAACCGTCTTGCTATCTTCTTAACTTCAGGGAAAGTGTACCTTGTGGGTTTCGATGTCCCATATGCCTTGAGAAACATTTCGACTTTCATATTTATCTCTTCATTGTACTTTGACTTTAAGGAGAGGTAGATCGCACTGGCCACCATCAATGAGACAACTGCAAATGCAGCTGCAGATGATGCTGCTGATTGAAAAGAAAGGAAATTAACATGTTGCTTTCAGTTAAGAAGCAATGCATTCTTCACTCCTATTGCAATGACAAAACACATAAGATTTACTGTTAATAATAATAATTTCCTTTAGAATTGATTAAGGAATAAGCGTTGCAGCATTACCGGCAATTGGGATGACATGCACACCTACAAGTGGGAAGAAAATCATTAGTTTTCCCATGATTTAATTTAGATATTTTATAATAAATGTGAAATAAGTCAGGAATGACTATTCTTGATCGCTGCATGAAATCTCTGTGTGGATATAAGGACATATAAACAAATTCATACTACTCCCAAGTGTAGTTAAACCCACATGTGTTTCACACTATATTAGTAGCATCTATCTTATCAGAGAGTATAAGCGGCTAGTATGAAGTATATATGACCACTCCGGTAGTATATATACTACTCCCTCTGTACCAAAATATAAGATGTTTTGGATATTTTAATATGGACTACATATGGACTGAAATGAGTAAATCTACACACTAAACCACGCCTAGATACATCCGTATGTAGTTCGTATTGAAATATTTAAAACATCTTATACTTTGGTACAGAGGGAATACCTCCTAAGTGCTATTACAATATTTTCACATACTCCCTTTTCATACACAGTCTGAACGTATTTTTAAATATTATGCAAACTACAAGCCCACTTGATTTTTTCACGTAACTTGCTTTGAAATATCTTAGATATAGTGTATAAACATACTCAAACCAAGAAAGTATTATATACCTCTATACGGTGTTATATAAGATATGGGTGTAAGTACGCCCAGGAGTACGAAGCATTTTTCCTATATATATATGAGGTAGCGTCCTGTTGGCTTCATGTATATTGGACTTCAGATGCAGTTGGTACCATTTTTTACTAATATTTCTTTGTTCATCTATTTTTCATGCGGATCTAGTAAAAAAACAGTATGATTCTCTACAAATGTGGGAACACATACAACTATGTTCTTATTACTTAGTAGTTAGTAGCAAATATCTTTGTTTTTGTATTTTAGTTGAATATTTGAATTTTTAACAGGATTTTATTCATGAATTTGTTGTTCAAGCTAATGTTCATATATGGTTATAGTCAGTAATCAGTATATCTTGGTACAAGCTCTATGGGGAGATTGAATTCTACTCGAAAATAGGCAGAAACATAAGAAATTTGACTGTTTTCCACAAACATGATGCACATTTGTATGAGTGCATGTATATATGCAAGGATCACATAGGTAAATGTGCATGCTTTGAAAACATAATTCCTTCATCACTCAGCAAGTAGTGAAAAAAATAACTTGTCGATTGGCTTGATACATTTACAAAATATACTACTCAAGAATTTAAAAAGTAGCAAGGATAAAGATAAAAGATCATTATACTTGAGTGAAATCCAACGTACTAAGCTAAGCGTTATGTTAAAATGAAGCTTAGTCTTCAGATCTAGAAGACAACGTTTTCTAGTAAGAATTTTGCAAATCAGAGAACCATTTTCAGTTTGCCCTTTTATCATTGCCATCTCTTGACAAATGTTTGTTGTGGGAACTTCAATGGATTTGAACACATATGTCAAATAATTTGTCTGATTTGGTTACAGTTTTTCGTGTTAAATAACTTGGCCATAGGTGAAAGTCTTGTGGGGAGATAAAAAACATCAGAATGTAGGAGATCAACGAACTAGTAGATCGAGAAAAAAAACTAGAATGTATCCAAAATAAAATGACACACCATGATGATATATGTGATATTCAATTAAGGAAAGAAATAATACCATGGTCCTGGCAGAATGCTTGACTCCTTTGTGCGCTGAATCCACAGTGTTGACCTTCTTGTTCACATTGTTGGCAGGTACCAGTGATGTTATTGAGGTGCCAAGTGAATGTTGTCTCACCAAAGTTCATTACTGCATTCGCTTTTTCGTTGAACTCGTCAGAGTTTGCACCATTTTTATCATATGTGAAGGGTATGGGGATGTCTTTAGAAACAGCCATGCAATCCCGTGGAAGATCAGAGATGTATGCATAATATGCCACCAAATACCAGTATTGGCTATCATTGTTATTAAGACAAGGAACTGGGCCAGCGATATATGGATCTGCTGGTATGAAGCCTCTTGAACAACGTACCAGGGTCGTACCTTGTGATTCAGGTCGTCTGTACACATCAGTTCCTAAGTTTGCTGAGATGAGCTTCTGAAGTGGGCATTGCATCGATGGTTGCACAAGTGGGATGACGTTGATGACACGGTGCCTGTAATAGATTGCTGTCACTCTGCAAGGGCCAAGAACATGGTGATCCAGGATTGTGTCATCTCCGGAGCATGATAATTGCATGCCTGATGCGCCACATGATGGTGGGTCACTCCAAAGCCGGAACGGGAACAGGATCTCAGGCCCATGTTTGCTGCACTTGTGAGATGAACAATTTCTAAAAAATTCTTGTTCTTCTGATACTGCGTCCAGACAGGATTCATAGGTGAGAAAACAGAGCAGCAGTAGTATGGCAAGAAATTTAGGTAAGTCCATGATATGTGTGGGAGATGAAGATGGAAGAAGAGAAGGATTCTCCAATGTGTCGATGTTGTGCCTTTCATAATAGTTGTGTGCCCGAGTAGGACTACCAAACCCCCGTAAAAAAAAGAAAGAGTTGGACTGCCAACTACCACGGAAACTTCTGCCGCGTTCTGTGGCTTGGAAAAGAAAGGTCACTGTTAGGTTATTCCTTCCATTTCACCTCCCATATGCCCCCATTTTTCTTCAATCCTGTATTCTATGTATTCTTGGATTGAATTATTGTAATCAGTATACTTGGACTCTTTCCCGTCAATCAAGAGGACTGGACTGGAGTGAAGAACATCACCATCGAGTAGATGAGCTACCCAACTTCGACAGCTAGTAGCTAAGTCTCTGGTCAGCAACATCACAATCACTTAGAGGAACTAGTTGGCATGTAATTACCCTCCTTTGGAGTTACTTTAAAAAAGAATTGACAGCCACTCCCTTATTTGGCCATGCGTCCGCTTCTCTGAACCAGTCTGCCATGGCTATGCCCACTGCTCTCAAGGCGTTCACTATCTTGTTTCTGCTGGCAGTTCTTGCTGCTGATCAGGCTGAAGGGAGGCATCATCGGCCTGATTGTCCTCCCTTCTCGTGCGGCCCTCTTGGATACGTATCGCACCCATTTCGTCAGGCAAGTGATCCACCTGGGTGCGGTCATCAATCTTATGAGCTAGTTTGCAGCGATAGCACAGCTACAATTTTCATCTACAATGCAACATACTATGTCTCTTCCATCAACTACATTGGTTCTTACTTCTGGGTCGTCGATGCTGAGTTGGATTTATACAACAGCTGCCCTCTACCTCGTTGGAATCGTCCTCCCAATCTATGGGACAATTACTCAGGCACTGATCATGACATGGAAGACGAATTGGCACCGCTTTTACAGGGTCAGGCTTGCTTTCTTGAATGTTCTCGGGAACTGAAGGACAATGGTATGTATATGCCTGTTACTTGCCTGAGCACCAATGATAGTTATGTTTACGTGTTAACTGGTGCTGGATCTAATTATGTGAAGTATCTCGAGCCTTCTTGTGGTTACTTGGCCATGACTCCTTCTGTGCTAGAAAATGCAAGTTATGTGGATGTTGTGAAATCCATGAGGAGTGGATTTGCTGTTCGATTTCCTTTCAGAGGTCCTTTTAGGACCTTCAAAGATTGCCTAATACTCAACTTTCGGTGAGTTCATGATTTTGATATATCTGTAGAGTGAGTCTGTTTGTTGCCTATATAAATTTGGATACCTGGATGTCTTTTCAAAACCGCTGATCTCCTCTTTCATTCTTTCATTGTGTCCTCGGATTGTATTGCAGCGAATTCAATGAACTGCAATTACCTAAGAAAGCCATCATGGTTCTGTACATTCTTTTCGTCGTTGATGCATCATTTTGGTACTGCGCATTGGAAATAACTGGTTTTGGTGAGGCCTCATGGATCATAGAAATTGTCATCTGGTTTGTGAAGTGGATTGCTGGTAATTCACAACTTTGTGCTTTTAACTGCAGTTTCTTCATCATCGCCTATATGCATGTGTGTATCCACCAAACTCTTTTATGTAGTGCTATGCAGGTTCGTGTTGGCACCGCTGGCTGTGTTGATTTTCCTTGCATACATGTACTGGAAAACAAGAATAACAATCGATGCAGTCGAGAAGTTCCTCCAAATGCAGCAAATGCTCGGACCAATGAGGTATGCCTACACTGACATCACCGCAATCACAAGCCATTTCAGAGACAAGCTGGGCCAAGGCGGCTACGGCTCCGTGTACAAGGGTGTGCTTCTCCCAGGTCATCTCCATGTGGCAATCAAAATGCTAGAGGGAAATTCAAACTGCAACGGAGAAGATTTCATCAATGAGGTCTCCACCATCGGCAGGATCCACCATGTCAATGTGGTCCGTCTAGTGGGTTTCTGCTCAGAGGAAATGAGAAGGGCTCTGGTTTATGAATACATGCCTGGAGGTTCTCTTGACAAGTACATCTTCTCATCAGAGAAAGAGAAGACCTTATCCTGGGACAAGCTCACCGAGATTGCATTGGGCATTGCCAAGGGTATCGACTACCTCCATCAAGGGTGTGAAATGCAGATTCTACACTTTGACATCAAGCCACACAACATCCTTCTTGATAGCAATTTTGTCCCCAAAGTTGCTGATTTCGGTCTCGCCAAACTGTACCCAAGGGGCAATAGTTTTGTGCCGTTGAGCGCCTTACGGGGAACTATTGGGTACATAGCTCCTGAGATGATATCTCGAAGCTTTGGCGCCATATCGAGCAAGTCTGACGTCTACAGCTTCGGGATGCTGCTGCTGGAGATGGCAGGAGGAAGAAGGAATGCTGACACTAATGTGGCGAACTCAAGCCAATCCTACTATCCCTCATGGGTATATGACCAGCTAACTGATAAAGCAGTGGGTGAGATATCTCCTGTTGACGACATGCATGAGTTGGAGAAAAAGATGTGCATCGTTGGACTATGGTGCATTCAGATGAGGTCTGAGGATCGTCCGACGATGAGCGAGGCAATAGAGATGCTGGAAGGTGGCGCCGACAGCGTGCAGATGCCTTCTAGGCCGTTCTTCTGCGACGAAGGGCACACCCATGTTGAGGATTCTTACGATCTGGCATCGGAATTGAACACAATCTCTGAAGAGGACGAGTGATAACGTTGTTGTGTGATGCACTGTATGAACTGATGCGCTTAGCTGGGGAGCTGAGCTGTATGAACTGAGTGAAGTTGTATGCAGAAACATGTAACCCTGCTAGTGGTCAGGCATTATTCGAAGTAATTATTAGTTGAGCAATATCTCGTGAACGCTGGATTTGTATTTGCTCCTGATGTGGAAACATTATTCGCATGAGCTGCAGCCGAAGTAACACTCATTGTGTCTGGTGCTTCTAGTAGAAGAAGAAAGAAGGCGTGATCTCAGAAATACAGACTAGTCTTCTTTAAAGTAACTATGTAACTCGGTGGCACTGTCCAGCTTTCCTGCTATTTTGCACCATCGGTTCTGTAAAATTTGGGTGGTTAGGACATCTCCTACGGGGCTGCTCAATTGCCCCGGACAGGCCGGATTTGAGCAGCCCGGACAAAACCAGGCCCCTGTGGGGCTGCTCATTTCTTGAATCTGCCCGCGTCGTGTCCGCGGCTTCCCGCGCGCGCCCCCGCCTCTTCGCGGTCAAACTGCCCGGCCCCACCGATCAGTGACCCGTGGACCCTTGGCATCCCCACCGGTCTTATTTAATGTGGCCGCCGCCCCCACCGTCCCCCACACTGCTCCCACACCGCCACGCCACCACCGCCACGCACCGCACCCCCCCCCCCCCCCGCCCTAGCCGCCATGGGGAAGGGGAGATGGTGGCTCGGCAAGGGCGCCAACGACCACGAGGCGGGGAGCTCTCGCCGCTCCTCGCGGTCTCCGGCTCCACCAGCATTGCCGCCACCGCCACCGCCCGCCACCGCACCTCCGACACCTCCCCGACGCGTCCGGCCTTACCTCGGCAAGAGGAAGTGCCAGTGGTACTGGGACAACGTGATCCCAGTACCATGGCCGGACGTCCACCTCTTCGAGGGGTGGCACCTGAATCCGGAGCGGATTCCGGTGCCGCCCGTCCCGAAGTGGGGACTCGAGAGGGAGGTGGAGATCCTCCGTCGGCGCGACCTGTTGCCGGACGACCTCCGCCACGACCCTGCCTACGCCGTCAACAGCAGGAACTGGGACACCTGGTTCCATGCCTTGCACGACCAGCGGCGGAGGGGCTACTTCGGGGTGCGGCACGCCAGCGGCCCAGCGCAGTACCCGCCTGAAGGGAATATGCCCTAGAGGCACTTAATAAACATAGTTTATTGGCAATATCCCAATCGCTTCATTATATGTTTTACACCATGCTATAACTGTATTAAGCGGAAACATTAATACAGGTGTGGTAGATAAACAACCAGGTCCCTAGTAGCCTCTACTAAGACTAGTTTCGTTGCGCGATTGATGATCGAGGTTTCCCGATCATAGGGCATGGCGCCGGTCGGCAATGGAAGTCATATCGTTAGGAGTAACGATGTGATGGACATACCCAGTATTTGTAGGACATAGTCGTTACGCCTTAAGACCGTGAGATCAACTCTTATTATTATCCCTGGAAGATACTTTGATCGCACCAAACGTCGTATCTTATTTAGTATGACAATAACGGTGATACTTTTGGGTATCGGAAAGGGGTAGTTGAGACGAGGGGTCAACAGCGGGATTTGTCAGTCCGCATAGCCGGATAGATACTCTAGGGCCCACTCGGTGAGATTATGTCAAATGAGTTTGCAAACATGTGACTAGGTCACCAGCTGACATAATATCATAGACGAGTAGAAGATAGCGATGTCGGTAACGAGATCATGCTAGGTATGGAGATATCTGAGAATGATGCTCGGACACGCTAAGTATCGCCATGACAAAGGGTTTAAGACTATACGTCCAGGTTTGATAGATGAAAGTCATTCGTTATATCTCAGGGATTAATTCATGGGGTCCAGGCCTACGAGTTAGTCGTTGATCATTGAGGAGTCTTGATCATACCTGATATTATATCGAACCGCTAGGGTAACACACTTAAGGGGTTTCGACAAGACAACCGGAAAGGAAAGAGATCACCGGGAATGTCCCGGGAGGGGTCCGATGGAGATCGGGCAGCGCCGAAAGAGTTTTCGGAGCTAGGAAAAATTATATATATTATGTTTGATATTAATTAGTGTAATTAATATGCAAATATGATTTTATATATTTATTTTCGAATTTATTTAGGCTGATTTCCCTAAATGGGCCTTCTGGTCGAAAGAAGGCCCATGGGGGGGAAAACCCTCAAGGGAACTTTGTGGGGGAGGCTTGGCCGGCCTAGGTGGGCCAAATGGGGCCCACCTAGGGCCGGCGCACTGCCCTTGGCCGAACCAGGCATGTGGGATAGTCCCACATTGCCTGGCTGGCAAGGTTGGCTCCCCCTGGGAGCCTATATAAGAAGGGGCACCCCTGACCTTTTAATTCACCAATTAATTCCCAATTTCTCTCTTGATCTCGTGGTTCCCTTGATGGAGCCGCGCCGAGTAGAGGAGGAGGATATCTTCCACCATAGCCCGCTGCCGCGCTGCTGGTGTTCCGGTCCAAGTCTTCCGCTGCTCGTCCTGGACTGGAGCTTCGGAGGCCGTCGTCTCCACCGTATGTGTGCGACTCCCTGCGAGGTGCTGCGCTAGCGGTACTCGGAGGCCTACTTCCTCCACCCGACCTCGGGGTCATCTTCGTCGTCTTCGTCGCGCCGAGTTCTCCGCGACCTAGAGGTCGGCTACGTCGTCTTCGTCGTCAACGCTTGTGCGGGAGCGTAATCCCCGCTATTCGGTCTACGAGGGTATGTATTCTGATCTCCGCCGTACTACTATATCTGCATAGTGTAGATCTTGGCTAGTTTAAGGATATCGTTGCTAGGAAATTTTTTGTTTTCTGCACACGATCCCCTTCAGTGGTATCAGAGCCGATCTATCGTAGATATAGCTGTACGCTGTTAGAACCCGTGTTTTGCACGGGGGCACCGTTCCTGTTATTTGCTACCCTCTAGCGTGCACTTGTGTATTCCAGCGGCATTGAGTTGATGAAGCGGCCCGGACCGACTTTACGCGTACGCTTACGCGAGACTGGTTCCACTACTGACATACGGCTTGTACCGTATATGTGGCTGGCGGGTGTCAGTTTCTCTCTCTTTAGTTGGTCTTCGCATTTTCAATGGAGGTCCCGAAAGGGATGCTTAAACATGCAATTATTGGATCGTTGTTGTGGTCATAAGGTTCGTAGGTATGAAGCGGTTCTATTTACGAAAGCCCCAAGCCACGTAAAATATGCAAAAGATAAAGTAGAAGCGTCTAACTTTATTTTGCAGGGGCTATGTGATATGGTCAAGGTAGGTTTATTAAATTGTTTATAAACTGCGGGCGCCAAGAAGACCATGGCGCAATGGACTATATCACATTGCATTACATTTGATGTTTTGTGTGCATCTTATATTGTGTGATTGTGTGTATAGTATACATTAGTTACACGGCGGTAGCTGAATAAGATGATCCCTTCAAAATACCACTAGTGTTCTCCCTCCAACGCGCACCACCAAGAAAGTTCTACGTTATGAGGCAGGCCGTGATGATCGGGTGTCAGACATCTCGTCGTTCGCATACAGTGGGTGTAAGCCATGTTGCACAAGCGTCAGCGTGGATGTCTTTGGTGGCGAGCCTAGCATACTCAGAGGTATGGCCTCGGAACAGGAAGACCGAAAGGTCGAGCACGAGTCACAAAATTGGTGTGGCGGACGATTTTGTCTACTCTTGAAGTTGTGCCGCCGGCTTTGATGATGAGGGGTGGTGCAATGGATGGGGGTCGTGTAATCGCTTAAACGACCAGGAGGGATGTTCGTTTGAGTGGGAGTTCGGATAGTTATTTTCTAAAATAACTAGAACTCAGAATATAATGAACAGAGTCTGTTTTGCAAACCTTTGTAGATATTAACCATAGTAATAGCATCTTTTCAAATTAGGCGCATTCCTGCGTTTGAGAAACTTAAAAGGTTGGGTCCAAACTTCATAATTTTATACTTTAGCTTGAGGATACTCCTTGTTTAAAACCGTTAGCTCTTTGTGATACAATACCCGCTAGGAGATAAACCCGGAGATTTCGCTAGCAAAAGATAATTTGGATTATCGGATTTTGAGCGGATGATATCATCATAGTCCAGTGTATGCTATGATCTCTGCCATACAGAACCAACGGTGGGTACGAGTTATTGGATCGCGGACATATGATATGGTCGCTAAAACTCGGGGTACCCCTAAAGTTGGGTTGATGAAGTTTATCAGTACGTTGACTGATTGTCTTCTCAACCAAGATGGAAGAGAATACACACATTGAGGGAGCACATGGCGGTCATACTTAATGACGTATGTTCATGATTAATGAACATTGAGACGCCTCGCTCAGCTCAATTACTGGATGACAGACATCGTTGCCAAGTGCAAATCCTCTGTCATAGACTATGTCATGCAAGGGGAATCATTCACCTTCATGGTTCTTGATTACGGTGGAAGTATCAAGAAGATGAAACAGATCGCCGGAAGTCATCAATGATGATGGTGTATATATGATATACATGTTATGAATGTTTTAGCTAAGCAAGTGCTCGCAGTAGTGACTAAGTCTTGAACTAGTCATGTTTTGTGAAAAACCAGGTTTACTGCTTGAGTAGCTTAAAAGGATGAGGCGACATTGCGTGTTGATAATGGCAATCAAGTTGTTGTGATGGCCATAGACACTCTCCCTCTAGATCTACCATTTGGGTAAATTCTTTATGATCGGGTGTTGGTATGATCGTTACAAGTGTGTCTCCTCTAGCGAGACACTTGTTCATACATGATAGTGACAAATTGGTGTCCTATATTTATGAAGTAATGATCATATGCCGATTTGAATTTAGATGGTAGAAGCTCCCACATTCATAGTATTAATGCCAAAGGATACAAACTTAATAAAGACACCACATATGTGTGGCACTACCGTTTAGTCATGTCAATGTTATATGCATTAGCTCCACACTGGATGGACCTACAAGTCCTAAGATTTGATCTTTTGACACTTGCAAAATAACTGTGACACCGTTTTCGGAAAACGGGCATATAACTTATTGATAGTCATACATGGAGATGTATGTGGTTCAATAAAGTAATTGACGGGTAGTGGATACCTTTATTTCGTGAACTTCACTGAACGTTTTGAGTATAGTTTGTTGAGAATCATGCATATGGGTGTATGTGAATCAATGAAGTACTTTAACGTGTAGTGGAAGTCTTTATTTCATAGACTTCATGAATATTCCGAGTAGATATATGGATATCCACTCCGGGGAATGTTAGTCTGAATTTTTGATTCGATCAAACGAAGTTCAGAATGAAGTAGGAAATAAACTTAACAAGAAAATCAAATTCCCGCGATGCAAATCGAGGAATGAAGATTTGAGTTATAATGTTGGCACATCATTGGAAGACTTGTGAGAAGAGTTCCACAAATTACGTCGCATGGAGCACCATAGTGTTATGGTGTGTTAGGACGTCGTAATCGCACCCTATCGGATAGTGTGTGGTAAATAAACCTCTTACCGAATTATTGTGATCATTAGAGTCATATGGTAAAAACGTAAACACTCACGTTGGCAAATAGGGAAATCATTTGAATCCATGGAGACAATACCATACGAGTAATGGCATGGCTTTTGAGCCTGGATTGTCGTTTAAGCAATTTAGTGTTTCGATGTAATCGAACCTAAAATGGATTGATCTTTGTAGTATAGCCTACCTAAAGAGTTAGTTGGGTACATGTCTCACGACATAGGCAAAATCTTTGCCGGGATATACCTTGCGAAAGAAATAGTTTCTTGTCCGAGGGTATAAGTGAGAAAGAAAGTAGAGCAAGACGAAGTTGGTGAACTTCTTCTCCAAACATCAGAGTGGCGCAATCGAAAGTGTTTTCGGTGTCAGGCCCCACAGCTTGAAAAAGCTAAATGATTCAAGATCATGATGTTCTGAGCTCATACTAAGAGCGTAGGCATACGAGGTTGTGTTCCACACTGTGTGTTACGACAATCTTGTTATGGAGGTCATATTAATGGAATATGATAGACCTACGAACTACGAAGAAGAGATGGTGGACCTAAGTCCGAGAAATGGCTATGAGTCATTTGTGATCCGAAATAAAATCCATATACGATTACCAGGTATTGACTTGGGAGATCTTCTTGATGGCATCTAGGATGTTAATAGTATATGGATTTTTATGAGAGAGTAGACATTGAGCAGATTCGATTTGTCGTGAAACAGTTCCGACATACCACATGAGAGTTTGTCTCAAGTGGCGAAGCCTAAATCTATTATGGGTCGTTTAGCAATTACTATAATTTCGAATGAGAAATTGATAGATGGATGAGAAAACCATGGTTCTTAATAGTGTAATTAAGAATGGTTTGTAATCCTAAGGATGCTAAACATGTGTGCAAACTTCGGTGGTCCATTCATGGGCAGAAGCAAGCATATCGGAGCTGGAATCTTCACTTTGATGATGTGATCAAAGGATTTTGGAGTTGTCCAAAATAGTTGAAGAAACCTACATTTGCAAAGAAGTGAGTGGGAGCAAAGTAGCTTTCCTTGATCTTATATGCGGAAGGCATATTGGAGTGGGAGCTAGGTGTCATTTGTGATTTTGTATGTAGCGACATATTGAATGACACAGATCCTCTAGTAGAGTGTAAAGGATTATTTAAGTGATTAAATTTTCTATGAAATGAAGTTAGGAGTATTAGGCATCCGATTTATAATTGTATAGATCAGAGGGAGCTTAATAACATTAAGTCGGACTATTTCCTAAGTCAGGATTCTGAAGTGTTTCAGAAAAGGACAAGCGAAGAAAGAGGTTCTTGCTTGTATGACTAGGTAAAAGATTAAGTTAATCTTGACTTTTTCAGTGATAGAAAATGATGTTCGACATTCTCTATGTATCACACATAGAGTCTATCAGGCTGAAAGCTCGACTTGGTGTGACCCGAGTTCTTGGTTGAAGAACAGGTTCTAGAGTGATCCTTGTGTGGATCAATGAACAAACGTTAAGTTTATTCTTCAGTATCTATGAGAACTGAAGGTAGGTTTTCTAGTAACGGGTAAGAGTGGAATGGCAACTTGCCGTAAAGCGGTTACGATGATGCGAGTTATTACACTGACCCATACGACTAGAAATCTCATATAGGAGATGTCCTTTATTTTGAAGAAAGACATGGTTAGTTTGCGAAGTCGCATATGAATGCACTGTCGCACAATCTACATAGGTATATAAATATATCACGACTTTAGAAGTAGCAAGTGTGATTGTACTGAGCAGTTTTCCGAGCGTAGGTGGTCCCCTTAATAGATCTCTTAGACTTTTAAGGCGCATGCTACGCGAATACTCGAGTCTCACTCCATCCACTGGGATATATTTCACCGTCATCGTAAGATACGGGTTGATGTCAAACTAGGTGACATAGAAGTGTTGCAAAGCACATATAGGTCTCAATGTGTGAGATCTATTGACTGTATTCCTCTTCCACGAGGCGAGCAGGCACCAAGATGCTATGGGTGTTGAGCTTTTATCAAGTTGTAAACTAGATTAAGTGTTACTCTAGTGCAAGTGGGAGACTGAAGGGAATATGCCCTAGAGGCACTTAATAAACATAGTTTATTGGCAATATCCCAATCGTTCATTATATGTTTTACACCATGCTATAACTGTATTAAGCGGAAACATTAATACAGGTGTGGTAGATAAACAACCAGGTCCCTAGTAGCCTCTACTAAGACTAGTTTCGTTGCGCGATTGATGATCGAGGTTTCCCGATCATAGGGCATGGCGCCGGTCGGCAATGGAAGTCATATCGTTAGGAGTAACGATGTGATGGACATACCCAGTATTTAGGACATAGTCGTTACGCCTTAAGACCGTAAGATCAACTCTTATTATTATCCCTGGAAGATACTTTGATCGCACCAAACGTCGTATCTTATTTAGTATGACAATAACGGTGATACTTTTGGGTATCGGAAAGGGGTAGTTGAGACGAGGGGTCAACAGCGGGATTTGTCAGTCCGCATAGCCGGATAGATACTCTAGGGCCCACTCGGTGAGATTATGTCAAATGAGTTTGCAAACATGTGACTAGGTCACCAGCTGACATAATATCATAGACGAGTAGAAGATAGCGATGTCGGTAACAAGATCATGCTAGGTATGGAGATATCTGAGAATGATGCTCGGACACGCTAAGTATCGCCATGACAAAGGGTTTAAGACTATACGTCCAGGTTTGATAGATGAAAGTCATTCGTTATATCTCAGGGATTAATTCATGGGGTCCAGGCCTACGAGTTAGTCGTTGATCATTGAGGAGTCTTGATCATACCTGATATTATATCGAACCGCTAGGGTAACACACTTAAGGGGTTTCGACAAGACAACCGGAAAGGAAAGAGATCACCGGGAATGTCACGGGAGGGGTCCGATGGAGATCGGGCAGCGCCGAAAGAGTTTTTGGAGCTAGGAAAAATTATATATATTATGTTTGATATTACTTAGTGTAATTAATATGAAAATATGATTTTATATATTTATATTCGAATTTATTTAGGCTGATTTCCCTAAATGGGCCTTCTGGTCGAAAGAAGGCCCATGGGTGGGGGAAAACCCTCAAGGGAACTTTGTGGGGGAGGCTTGGCCGGCCTAGGTGGGCCAAATGGGGCCCACCTAGGGCCGGCGCACTGCCCTTGGCCGAACCAGGCATGTGGGATAGTCCCACATTGCCTGGCTGGCAAGGTTGGCTCCCCCTGGGAGTCTATATAAGAAGGGGCACCCCTGGCCTTTTAATTCACCAATTAATTCCCAATTTCTCTCTCGATCTCGTGGTTCCCTTGATGGAGCCGCGCCGAGTAGAGGAGGGGGATCTCTTCCACCATAGCCCGCTGCCGCGCTGCTGGTGTTCCGGTCCAAGTCTTCCGCTGCTCGTCCTGGACTGGAGCTTCGGAGGCCGTCGTCTCCACCGTATGTGTGCGACTCCCTGCGAGGTGCTGCGCTAGCGGTACTCGGAGGCCTACTTCCTCCACCCGACCTCGGGGTCATCTTCGTCGTCTTCGTCGCGCCGAGTTCTCCGCGACCTAGAGGTCGGCTACGTCGTCTTCGTCGTCAACGCTTGTGCGGGAGCGTAATCCCCGCTATTCGGTCTACGAGGGTATGTATTCTGATCTCCGCCGTACTACTATATCTGCATAGTGTAGATCTTGGCTAGTTTAAGGATATCGTTGCTAGGAAATTTTTTGTTTTCTGCACACGATCCCCTTCACCGCCGCCCTCCCCACCTCGCGGCGACAACAGGTACGCGCCGCCGCCTCCCCCGAGCGTCAAGATGGAGGAAGACGGTGACGACGCCGTCGCGGAGGAGGAGGAGAGGGCCCTCGCCCAGGCCATCGAGGAGTCCAAGCGGGAGGCGTAAGAAGCCGCCGCGGAGGAGGAGAGGGCCCTCGCCGCCGTCGCCGCGCAGCAGGACATGGAGCAGCAGGAGGCGCGGCAGGCGATGGAGGAGGAGGACCGCGGCGAGGTCCCCTACTGGTTCATGCCACTAGTTGGCATGCGCTGGCAATGGACCGGGCCAGCGGACGAGCCGCCGCCGTCGGAGCAGCCGCAGACTCCACCGCGCCGCCAGGGGCTGCCCGCGCACCTCGTCCAGGACCCGGACTACGTCATTCTTAAGTAGTCCGGAGTAGAAGTCCGGCCACCGGCCGCCACTGGCTTATCCAGTGGCTAGTTTATATAAGTTTTTTTCTTTTTTTAAGTGTTAAACAATGGGCACTGTGGCCCCTACGCAATCGTTGCCTCGTGTCCGGCCTGAAATGAGCACCCCGTAGGGTGCACCTGTTTCAACCCGTGTCCGAGTTGTGTCCTGCGCTGCTTAAACGGACAAAACCCGGATCAAATCAGTCCGAATTTGAGCAGACCCGTAGGAGATGTCCTTACACTGCCTGAAGAATTCAGGGTTCCAACTGGGATGCTACCCTACTGTGACTGGAGACTATTCGCTGCGAACTTATATGTGGAAACATGTAAATTGCTAAAACGTAATCATCTTCCTGGAAGTATGTATTATTTGAGTATACTATTGGATGAGGCCTGAGGGCTGAGAGTGAGTAATAGCTTGCAGAAGCTGGGTTTATATTTGCTCCCGCTGAAACATTATTAGCATGATTTATTTCAGACGAACTAATGCATTACGGCTGGTGCTTCTAGTAAAAGAAATGGAAGGCATGATCCCTCACTAGCATGCGCTAAAAGTAACTCTAAATTGATGGTGGGTATTGATGTGGGGCTACCTTTCGACTAGCACACGATGAGCCTACCTGGTCCGCGCCAAACTGGAGAAGGCCCACTCAGGTAAAGACAGGAGGGTTGTTCGTCCCAGAGCACACGCCAATAGTTACCACCACAAACCCTAGCGAGATCGCAATCTCGTCGCCGTTGTAATCGCAACTCGCCATCAATAACAAGCAAGCAGGAGTCGGATTTTATCCTCCGTGAGACTGAACCTGGGTAAAATCCCCGCTTGTCAGCCGTCGTGATCACCAACGCTCTTCTCTCGCACCCTCAATCAACCCGGGGTGCACAACCCTGTGATTTGTCGAGTTACACCCTCGTCAATTGGCGCCGTCTGTGGGAAGAACAACAAATGTTGGAATCATGGTCACGCCGGCTC
Organism: Poa annua; assembly: GCA_026929855.1. Taxonomy (NCBI): domain Eukaryota; kingdom Viridiplantae; phylum Streptophyta; class Magnoliopsida; order Poales; family Poaceae; genus Poa; species Poa annua. The sequence continues at coordinate 3,124,189 of CM049428.1, read as the reverse complement.
CATCCGCAATGAAGATCGACGTCCACATCGCCAGGGAGCCGATCTGCTTCGGCTCCTTCGAGTACGTCCTCCACCCACCGGCCCACCGCTCGGTGTACGCCGATCTGTATAAAGTTATACACATCACCTTTGGCTCCATATACTGTTTCGTCGACAGCCGCGGAATATTCAGGTCCGCGGCAACCTCGCCACGCACGGCGGCGGCACCCGCATCAGCAACCCTCGTGTTGCCCTCACCGTCGCCTACCACGGGAGTCGCACCCGATGCACCTGTGAGGATCGCATCTGCGTTGACTACATCGACAACCTTGGCAACCGCGCCACGCGCGGCGGCGACACCCGCATCGGCAAGATCCGCGCCACCCTCACCGTCACCTACCGCGGGAGTCGCATCTGCCGCACCCGGGAAGATCGCATCTGCGTCGACTACATCGACAACCTTGGCAACCGCGCCACGCGCGGCGGCGACACCCGCATCGGCAAGATCCGCGCCACCCTCACCGTCACCTACCGCGGGAGTCGCATCTGCCGCACCCGGGAAGATCGCATCTGCGTCGACTACATCGGCAACCTTGGCAACGGCCACGCAAAATGAGTCTACTCCAGCCATCTCGATCGCACGGTCGGCTAATCCAAGATCTACCCCAACAACGACTACACTCGCGCGGGCGACCAAGGGCTCGCTGCCGACAGCCACATCGCGCGCGTCTTCGTGGATTCGTCAAGTTTACCCCAAGCCAATCACACTCGCTCCAGCGACTGCGAAACCCTCAATCACATTGACGATCGCAAGAGGACGCAACAACGACTGCGCGGCGCACCACGTAGAAGCAATTTTCGACCCTTAGCAAGATTCAGATGACGGAAGCAGCAGCGACGCCAGCTCTCCTACTCGACATCCACGCGGGTATCTGCGGGCATCACGCCAGCAGTCGAGCACTGGTGGCCAAAGCGTTGAGAGCTGGGTTCTACTGGCCAACAGCTATGCAAGACGCAGAAGATCTAGTAAAGAAATGTACCGGGTGCCAGGAGTTCGCCAACAAGCCGCACGCGCCGGTGTCCGAGTTGAAGACAATACCGCTAGCCTGGCCCTTCGCCCAATGGGGACTGGACATGGTGGGCCCGCTGAAGAAATCCTCACCCGGAGGACACACTCACCTCCTGGTTGCAGTCGATAAGTTCACCAAGTGGATTGAGGCCGCGCCCATCACAAGTTCGACTGCATCATCAGCAGTCAACTTCATCAGGTCCATCATCTTCAGATTTGGAGTGCCGAACGGGATCATCACGGACAACGGCTCGAACTTCACAGCCGAGGAATTCAAAGACTTCTGCTCAGAACAAGGAATCAAGCTAAACTATGCGTATGTTTCGCACCCGCAATCCAATGGGCAAGTCGAGAAAGCCAACGGCCTAGTCTACAACGGCATCAAGAAGCGCCTGCGGGTATCGCTGCGACGCGCAGCAGGCGCATGGGAGGAAGAACTACCATCAGTCCTATGGAGCTTGCGGACCACGCCTAACAGATCCACCCAGTACACTTCATTCTTCATGGTGTACGGTGCAGAAGCAGTGCTACCCTGCGACATCAAGTTTGACGCACCGCGGGTGGTTGCCTACAACGAGTCAGATGCAGAAGAGGCACTCGAAGACAGCATGGACATCTTGGATGAAGCACGCGACATCGCCCTGGCGCGATCAACCGTATACCAGCAAGACCTGCGCAACTACCACGGACGGAGGTTACGACCAAGAGCTTTTGTCGCAGACGACCTGGTCCTCCGCCTCAAGCAGAAGAAGGTGCAGAAGCTCGCCACCCCATGGGAATGCCCATACATTGTGACAGAGGCAATTGGCAACGGAGCTTATCGCCTAAAGGACTCGAAGACAGGAGCAGTCTGCAGCAACCCATGGAACGTCGCACAACTACGGCGGTTCTATGCTTAGTTGACTCAATCATTGTACCAAGGATAGCATGTCAACGCGACATGTTTCAGACGCACTCTTTCCCTTACCAGGGTACCTAAGGGGACTGGAAGGGTTTTAATGAGGCGGCCTGTTCGCAACAATCAATATAGTGATTCGAAGAAAATGCTGTCCACTTTACCTTCTCAGTCAAGGCAAACAAAAATCCTAGGCCGTCACTCGAATCACTCGGGGGCTACGCCACACAGGTTGAAAGAAAAGTCTAGGCCGCTACTCGAATCACTCGGGGGCTACGCCATACAGGCACAACTCGCAAAATCCTAGGCCTCTACTCGATCTACTCGGGAGTTGCGCCGCACAGGTCTAGTCAGAAATCCTAGGTCGCCACCCGACGCACTCAGGGGCTGTACCTCACAGGTCACACTTGAAAAAGCCTAGGCCGCCACTCGAACCACTCGGGGGCTGCGCCGCACAGGCACAACTCAAAAATCTTAGGCCTCTACCTGACCTACTCGGGAGTTACGCCGCACAGGTCAAGTCAAAAATCCTATGTCGCCACCCGACGCACTCGGGGGCTGCACCTCACAGGTCACACTTGAAAATCCCTAGGCCGCCACTCGAATTACTCGGGGGCTGCGCCATACAGGCTTCACTGAAAAAATCCTAGGCCGCCACCCGAGCTGCTCGGGGGCTGCGCCATACAGGTCAAGTCCTAAACCCTAAGTCGCCACCCGATACACTCGAAGACTGCGATATACAGGTCTCACTTGAAAAATCCTAGGACGCCACTCGAAGAACTCGGGGGTTGCGCCACACAGGTTCACAACGCAGACTTAGGCTGTCACCCAAGGTACTCGGGGGTTGCGCCACACAAGTCAAAACCGAAGCAGATACTCGCACAGTAATGCAAATAATTTCACTCATTACTCGAGAACTTCTTTAACCTCATACATCGTCATTTATATTGGCATATTCGCCACCTATAGCTAACCTTGTACAGCAAAAGAAGGCTACTCTTAATCTGCAGGCTCGTCCTTCGGCGCGTCGAGTGGGCCTACAAGGCGCTCACTCGGCTTCTGCACCTGCTCGATCATCTGGCACGTAGCCGCCAAGGTATCGGCGTAGCCGGCGTCGCTAGGCAGTCCACCCATCAACCTCTCCAGCGGAAGGTTCGTCCGGTGCAGCCGGACGTACGCCAGCGCCACATTTGCCCCGGCGACGAGCTGGGCAAGGACGATCTCCTTCAGCGCATCACCCTCGCGGAACCTCTCCAGCAAGGCGGCCAGCCCGTGCGGCTGCCCATTGTGCGGGAAGTACACACGGTGGATGTGCCAGAGGGTCTTCCGGCAATTCTCCAGAAGAAAGGCCGCACGCCAAGTCCGATCAAGCATAAGAGCAAGAATACGCCCTCTCGACTTATTCACCCAAAATTGGCGAGCTTCATAGGAGTCGCCAGATGCCTCCCGGGTAACACGCTCCTCAACGCGATCCCGCTCTGCCTGCCAATCCGGGTTCACATCTGCATACACAAGCTAGAAGTCAGAACCAGCAAGTTTTAACAAAGAAAGCAGCCGCAAAGGATACCAACCTTGAAGCTGTCGACTGATCAGATCGATCTCCCTGAGCAAAAAATCCTCACGCTGGGAGAACTCTGCAGTAGGATGCGACCTGGAGCGATGCAATAACAGCTCGGTATTCTTCAGAGTCGCCTCAAGCTCAGCCACCTTATTCTTCAAGTACGTGATTATCCGCTGGTCGTTCGTGCTTCGTGGAGGAGCTGGCGTCGCTCGACGACGGCGAGCACCCGAAGAAGATCCCTCGCCACTCGGCCCAGCCGCAGAAGCAGAAGAAGTGCTGCCGCGCACGTTAGTCTACCATGAATGTGCAGAGTCAATACAGATATGCGACTGCTCAGCACAAACAAAGATAGTGGGAAGAAACAATCAATCCAGTCATAAACAAAATACTGTTCAAGGCCAGCAGACCCGACAGAATATTAGTCATTACAGGCAAAAGACAAAAGTACATGCCGCGTGACTACTGGAAATCTAAACTACAAGACCCCTAAGCCATGGACTCCGACCGGGAGCGGCTCTTCCGAGCAGCAGCCGCCTCAGTCGACTTGGCGAGTGCCCTCTCAAAGGTGGCCACAAGCTTCACAGCTAGCTGTGTGGCCTGCACTTTCACCCCGTTCAAGGATGCCTTCTGCCCATCAGGCCTTCGAGGGAAGCCGCTGACAACCTTCTCGAAGTCGCCAGCAACCTGATGGCCTAGGAGAAGCTGGAAGGTGAGCTCGGAGCCCCGTAACGTCTACGCCCGAGTGAAGTCCGCGAGGGTGGTCGCGTCGTCCTCAAACGGAGCGGCAGCCGGTGGCGCATCATTCCGGAAGATGCTGCGGTGCACCGTCGCGAGCGCCCTGTCGACTTCTTCAGCGCGGCCGTCGACTTCTGCAGCGCATCAGACGCATACGCGCAGACGCGATCGAGGAAGCCGACAGCGGTTGCCAAGTCAACTTCGTCACTCGACGAACCTTCCGGAGGAGCGCCACCGCATCTCTCTGCGCAAAAATACAAACTGTCAGCAAGGAAAAAAGTAAGTACAAGTAGGCGTCAAAGCCGAAAACTAACCTCCAAGGGTACCGGCGAGTGCGAGAAGGCGGTCGACTTGAGTCTTCTCCTGGGTGGCCCGCACTCGCTCGTGCTCCTAGGACTCGTGCAGGGCTTTCTCAAGCTCAGCCTGAGCCTGGAGCTTCAGCTCCAACTCAGCAACCCGCCTAGTAGCCTGGTCCAGAGAAGCACGCAGCTGGTCCCTCTCCTTCTCCAGCGAACATAAGCTGCGGCTGCGTCAAGCTGCTGGCGGTAGTACGGCTGAAACACAAGCAAGAAATTAATAAAGTTGCGGGCGACTATACTAGTCACCCACACCTTCGGGGGCTACTCCCATCGGGAGCGCTGATCGCGCACCCGATGAAATTGCAAGACTACAAGTACAAGCATAAAGGACTTACGTGGTCCAGGAGGTCGACATCTTCCGAAGCCGAAGGAGGAGCACGACTCAACAACGCGAGGCCAGCAGGCTGCGCGCGCTCCTCGATCGCCACCCGAGTCACCAGCTCTGTCGACAGGGCAGAGGTGTGCTCCACGTCACGTCGAGGGGAGCTGACGTCGCCAGAGTGGTGGCTGGAATGAAAACAATGCAATGTTCAACTCGAAGATTGAAACTCCAAAATACAGCTCGGAAAAGCAAGGTTAAAGGAAACCCACCTGGTGGTCTCGAACTCGTCGTCGCTCCCCAGGGAGAGAGACGGCATCCGAGTGAACTCGCGCAGAGCTAACAGGAGGAGCGGCCAGCGGTTCGTCCCAGTCGCCCTGGGACCGGAAACACGAAGACGTCGCGCCGGCTTCCTCCAAATCAGCATCCGCACCTCTCGCAGGCGACGAAGCAGTCGCAGAATCGCCTCCACTTCGGCGCCTTTGCCTCTTCGGTGCAGGTTCCCCTTCGTCGTCATCGTCCTCCACCTCTTCGTGAGGGGAGGTAGCGGACAGAAGGTCGTCGTCGTCACCCTCCTCCTCCACAATCTTCGACTCATCGTCGGGGCCGTTTTCAGGGAGAGGAGGAAGGCCGACCAGCAGAGATCGACCCTGAAACAAGTAGACACAAGTCGAATCAATAAGCAGGAAATCAAGAAACGAAGCAACGAAGAGAACAAGTCAAGAACTTACCTCGGGAACAGGGTTCGCTGCTCCGTACGCAGCGCCTAGACATTTGACGTTGCAGAGGTCCGCGGCTTGGAGGATGGTGATGCCCCTCACCTTGGTTTCCACCTCCTCGTCGTCGAGTGGCTGGTTGCCGGCGCCATCGACCGCCCACATCGGGTGAGGCCGAGCAGCAAGTGGTTGAACGCGATGCCGGAAGAAGGTGGCCATCAGGAAGACGCCACCCGTCTCGCGCCCCAGGGTCCTTGTGAGGTTGCGCAGCAGGCTCAGCAGCGGCCTTGCGGACTCCTTCTCCTCCTCGGCGAGCGGATGCGACCAGGCACGAGTCTTCAGCAGCCTACGCTCGCCGTCGAATTGCGCCAGGCCGTCCTGGTTCCACTGGATGTAGAACCACTTCTTCCGCCACCCCTGGACGGAGTCAGACTTCTTCATCTGAAAGTACGCGGTATCACCGCGCACCTGGATTCCGAAGCCGCCCACGGGGTATGTCAACCCACTCTTCCCGACATTCTTGCGAACGAGGAAGAGCGACTTCCATAGCGCCCAGTGGGATGCGATCCCCAGGAAGCACTCGCAGAGCACAATAAAGCTCGCGATGCTCAAAACGCCATTGGGGGTCAGATCGTGGATCTGAACCCCATAGGCGTACAGGAGACCGCGAACAAAATCGTGGAGAGGGAACCCGAAGCCCCGCGGAAGGAAATCCACGAAGCATACGCGTTCCCCTCACGGGGTGCGGGGTACACCTCTTTGCCGGGAGCGCGTACCTGGGCCTGGTCCGATGATGGCAGGAGGCCCTGCGCGCGGAGGAGCTCAAGCTCCGCCTTCTTCACCGACGACCTTTGCCAGTCGCCGTCGGGCTTCTTCGTCAGACCAGCTTCGGCGGCGGCGGCGGAGGTGCCAGCGGCGGTCTTCGGCTTGCCCATGGCTCCGGAGGACAGCAGCAGGTGGGAGGACAAAAAGCACAGAGCTCGGATGGTGGCGAGAATGGTAGAGAGCAGAGGAAGGAGGCGCGGACGATTGAAGAACATGATGCCCTTGCGCTGCAGCGCAGTACTTATGCCTCAAATAAATTCATCTCAGCCGTCCACAGAGCAACGGTTCCGAGCAGCTATATCCAGCCGTCCACGTGTCGCACGGAGAAACCAACCGTCGCCTCCACTTCGTCCACTACGCACGGGAATCAAGGCGTCATCATCGTGCCGCGAAAATTTCGCGCCCAGTTCGGAGACGTGACAACTGCTGACCGCGGTCAGCTCTGCCTGTGGGCCCCGCTACGTCACGTCCCATCGGGCGTAGAGGCGTGCAATGGAGCGTCATCAGTGACGTCATCAAGCCAACGGCTCCGAACAAGTGAAACAACACGACAACTCGACTGAGCGATTCGAGTAGTAAGCTTCACAGCTGAAAACAACCAAGTAGGACAAACTTCTGATCCGAGAACCCGAAACAATCATTCGGGTGGCAGAGAAAATAGAGTAAGCTCAAACAGCCGAATCCATCTGGAAGTAAGCCCACGGGTCAAATAGAAGGGAGCTTCACACGAAGGCCAAGGAGAAGTAATTTGACTGCAGAAGATTACTCCCATCGGGAGTGTCCTGTTCGACTGAAGAAAACGAGTGCGAACTCAAGAACAAGCAATCCGGTGGCGCGCCCAGGAGGAAGAAGTCCTTTGTCCGACTCTACGATTCGACCAAGCACTCGGGGGCTACTGACGTGGAGCTACCTTTCGACTAGCCCACGATGAGGCTACCAGGGCCGCGCCAAGCTGGAGAAGGCCCACAGAAGGCCCACTCGGGGTACCGTGTAACCTAGTCCAAGTCGGTTAGGTCTCATAACCTGCCATATCTGTAATTACAATCGATACCGACCACCCGAGACCTGGCTACCTATAAAGCCAGGAGGGTTGCTCGTCCCAGAGCACACGCTAATAGCCACCACCACAAATCCTAGCAAGATCGCAATCTCGGCGCCGTTGTAATCGCAACTCGCCATCAATAACAGACAAGCAGGAGTAGGGTGTTATCCTCCGGGAGCCTGAACCTGGGTAAAATCCCCGCTTGTCAGCCGTCGTGATCACCAACGCTCTTCTCTCTCCCCCTCAATCAACCCAGGGTGCACACCCCTGTGATTTGTCGAGTTACACCCTCGTCAGGTATCCACTTTTCGGCGGAAGATATGTTTACTCCTCGGATAAACGGCGCCGGCTCCACGGCCCCCCTCTCCGACGAGCTCCTCGTCCCCGCTGTGACGGGGCCCTAGTGATGACCGACTTACTGATGTTATGTGCCTGGACTGTATACAATGTCAGATTCTATCTCGTAGCAAAGCAAAAAAAAGTGAATTAATGGTTGCCTCCAGAGTATGGGAGATGCTCAGCTGCTACAGTTTCCAATTTATCTATCTCGCTATCTTTCTCCTATATGTCCACATCATGGTGGACCCCACTCATTTTTTACTTTGTATTTATTTAGAATTCATAATTTTAAATTTAGTTTGACAACCATTTATTAAATATATTCATATGTTTCTACATATCTACTATTTTTGTGTGAAATAAAAAGAGATTAAACCGGTTATGCTCAAGCAAATGTTCAGAGTTAACTTGTTCACTGAAGACGATGTACTTATCGCTTAATATGTTGCCAGAGATTGAGCGAATTAATCTCTTCATCACTGCCTCACTGGGTAGTTACACTGTTCCATCAGTGTAGAAGATCTGTGGTTCTTATAGCTACAAAATCCTACATATTCAGTGCAATTCTATATTTTTGGAAGAAGTTGTCTGGCATTACCTTGATATCATATTTTTGTAGCAACTCAGAAGTTTGTGCTAGACTGAACCTGCATATTTAGTTGGTGATGTTGTGCTTGTATAAAATATTTTTGTATTTTTTATGGATTTTCATACGAGAATTTGTATAATATTCGTGTACTTTTGTATTTTTGTACGTATCATTTGAAATTGACATGCCCGAATTTTTGTCCAAGACCCGACATTGTCGCTGTCTCGCCAACCCAAGGTACATGTACAACTCTTCTTTCCTCCAACCCGCAAGACCCTTGTCAATAATATTTTACATAAATGGGCTTAGTGTGAAAGAGAAAGGAATTAATAAGGCGTGGCAACAAAAAGATTTTATCCAGTCATCCTCTACAGAATCAGATGTCCACCTCGTTAAAAATAATGAGAATTCGTCGATGAACTCTTAGCTGCAGCACATGTAGTTGACGATGATTATGACTGTAAACGACTGAAATTTTTCTCCCGATGCAACGTACGGACATTTTTACTTGTAATGTACTCAAATATGTAATGAGTAGTACGAGTTATGGACGGTATATGAGATGTTTGTTTGGTAACTCGATTTGGCAAGACCCCTGTCAATAATATTTTACATAAACGGGCATAGTGTGAAAGAGAAAGGAATTAATAAGGCCTGGCAAAACAAGTATTTCAGCCAGTCATCCTCTATAGAAACCGATGTCCACCTCGCTGAAAATAATGAGAATTCGTCGACGAACTCTTAGCTGCCGCCCATGTAGTTGACTTGATTATGACTGTAAACGACTGAGATTTTTCTCCCGGGCGCACGGACATTTTTACTACTCCCTCCGTCCTGATGTATAAGGCACATTTTGTAAATCTCTTGTACCTGGGTGAATGCTTATTAGTGCTGTTTTGGCCCTCCCTCACGGTAGAAAAGAGAGAGTTAATGAGGGAAGGTGAGAGAAAGAGCATGACGCACATGCATGCAACCAATGCATGAGAAATCGACTCTTGTTCACACCTTTGCATGCGGTCATTTTAGTTGAGAATGAGAGAGGAAACTACGGGATGCGGGGAGACTAGAGTGCAACCTACTTAAAAGGAGGAGTTAATATCATATTTGCGCCTTATAGAAGAGGACAACCTGGTTTTTGAATTGTGCCTTATACACCAGGACGGAGGGAGTAGTAATGTACTCAAATATGTAATGAGTAGTACGAGTTATGGACGGTATTCACATCGATCGCGTCCGAGTTGTAAAGGCGGCTGCTTCTCAACTCTCCTCTCGGAGTCCGAGTTGGATTCCATCTCGATCTCCAACTCCGACTCACATTGGGTCACAGATTTTCTCCTCTACTAAGACTAGTCATAGTGGGAGTAACATAGGTAGTAACATAAGTGCCACGTAGGCAAAAATAGTGATGTGGCAAGTATTTAATGAAGAGTGAGATGATGGTGTTATAACATAGCGGATTCCGAAATAAGATGAGTATATATGCTAATAAATACATGATTATATGATACCACTACTATGATACTCCGCACTATTGAGATAATAACATAGAGTAGTATTATAAATATGATACCACTCTATGATACTCCCCAATATGACTAGTCTAATATTTACATCGATCACGGCGCACAACTGCCCAAGACGAAGAGCTTGGAGGCATCCATCTCGATTAGCTGATTATTAGTGATGGACGCGCCACTCCCTCCGCCTGATAATCCACATTGGCCTACCGGTCCTGAGCATACAGCAAGACAACATTACTTACTTCCTTGCCATGACTGACTACCGGGACAGAGAAGCATGTGTTGTGACTGTTGACATGCTTAGCAAGACAGTTGAGGCAATTACTGAGTTTGGAGCCAAAAACACTATTGGCTTTTTCGGTGCCTATATTCCCACCAGAATCTCCAAGTTTTTCAGAGTGTCTCTAGGTAACTGATTATATTTTCTATTGGAGTCTGCTCCGTTTCAGAGAGGCTTCAAACCTGCCATATTTCCCGTGGGATATTATAAAGCGTGTAAACGATATTCTTTTTAATAAACTTAGCAGATCAATGCGCATGTTTGTGGGATCATCATACTATAGGGTTTAGAGTGAATTATCTAAATTGTGCCAAAATAAGTTTTGTTAGGTCAAGTCACAAACCAGTTTATGTTGCATAGCATGTGTATGCACATTAAGATAGCATGAGATCTAAGCAGGTATATGTCCAATACTCAAATGCTACTATTTAAGTCGGGAAGACGATCAAGTACATACCACGGTACAAGATGATCATTTACCGCTGATGAACTAAACGTTGAAGTAATGGAAATGCTTGCAGAACTGAAATGTACTGTAAGATTAAGCGAGCTCTTGGATGGAAGTGAGCGCTTACTGAGCATAGAGCTAAGATTGTGTTATTGTTGTATATCTTGTTTTCTGCAAGTCGTCCGATCTTGTCGCTCTCTGTCCTCGCCATGCATCTATCCTTAGTGGCTCCGCATTGTCGATCCTCTGGAAGAACACTTGCATCATGCTCTCTTATGGGAGAATTGCCACTATAGCACTAGTAAAAACCCGAAATTTTAGAATACCACTAAAAAAACCAAGCTTGCCAATATGCCTTTACGGTCTAGATTTTTATTCCAAAATACCACTAGACACAAACTGAGACTAACTCGAGAATAAAAAGACAATTGTGCCTTTACCTCTTCACAGTTCACACACAACTCTCTTACATTCTCTCATTTCAGCAACATCTTAACAACATCAGTTCATTAATTAGCGAGTTTTGAGAACTAAGTGTTAGCTCAGAGGCAGAGGCTGCGAGTGTACGCCTAGCCGGTCCGGGTTCGAGTCCTAGCCACGCCAAAATGGTTGCGGTGATGAATTCTTAGAAACCGGACATCTCACCTTCTACTTAACAACGTAAAATAAAGGGAGGGATCATTCCCCCGTTGGCCACGTTTTTATTTATTAGCGAGAAGTCTAACCATGATAACATTTCAGCATCACATTGACATCAGTTCAGCAGCACAACAACATTTCAGCAGCATTTTTACAGCATTGCAGCGACAGTTTTCACATTAATTCAGCGCCATTTTTTACAGCATTTCAGCAAGATAACCAAAATGATCGCACTGTCTTGACATCATTTCCGCAAGATAATTAAAATGATCGCACTAAGATTGTCACCATGGAAATTCGCCTTGTTGGGCCGCGCAAGTTGGCTACGGAGCTTGGTGGGCTTTGTTTGGGCCGTATTTTTCGGTAGTATCAGATTCGACAGCCCACCTTGGAGATTCATTCGTTTCCATACGGACATGACAGTCCTCGCCGCCGGCGCCGCCCAACCGCAGTCCTCACCCAGCGCCGCCGCTGTCGGTGAGGAGTTGCTCTGACTGATTCCACATTGGGCAGCTCGCGATGAGGAGGAGCTGCTGTTCGCCTTCATCTCTCTGCCGGATTTCCAGAGCGGCGTGGAGGCACGCGGTGGCCGGCGCTCCGAGCCTGAGCGGCGGCAGTCACCACCCCGACCGCCCCCTCAGGCTTCCCGCGCCGCCCACTGCCCTTGGCCTCGCTGAGCGCTTCTTCTCTTCCTCCTCCTCCAAGGCTTCCAAGCCCTCCACCAAGAAGAGATCCGCCGCAAAGAAGGACACCCCGACAGACTCTGCCGCCGCCGGCGACCCGTTCTATGTACTCCGCAAGGGCGACGTCATCGGCGTCTACAAGAACCTTGCCGACTGTCAAGCCCAAGTCAGCAATTCGGTAAAGATATATTTCTTCATTAGCCTGTTTATATTTGCTTTGGTTCACTGAATGCAGCATCCTTAGCAGATAGATATACACATGAATACATGATATCGATACCTCTTTAAACGATCTTCCTGGAACAAGAAAAGATAACCAATGTGGCCCTTTATAGTCTATTCTCACAGTTTTGTTCATGCATTTCATGAGATGCTGAAACCATTTGTGGACCTGTGGTAGTAGGGGCTGCACATCACAGGATTGCTAAAATAACTAGTTCTTGCATTGCTGCAAATTTTCATTGGCGATTGCACAATAGAAAGAACTTATTGCGATTTCAATGGACTTTAATTGTGGGAAACATATCTTGGTAGGTCTGCGATCCTTCTGTTTCGGTGTACAAAGGCTATTCTTTGCGTAAAGAAACCGAGGAGTATCTCGCTGCGCGTGGGCTAAAGGGTGCTCTGTATTCTATTAATGCAGCAGATGCAAAAGATGAATTGTTTGGTGATATTGCTCCCTGCCCTTTCCAGGTAAAAATTGGCTGTATGGTTGTAGTTTCCAACTGTTTTACTCATATGATGTTCGCTACATGCCAATGTTGTTCTGGTTTTTTAATTCCTTTTCGGCTTACCTATGGTAGCTGTCTGGATGCTCTGTGTTTTAGTTTATTTTGAAATCCTTTGCAATTTGATGGCACTGATCTGACCACTTTTTATTAGACTTGTGTTTCATGTATTAGCTGGACCCAATTTCTGTGGACATGGTATTAGTTGTAGTGCAAAGCGCTCATCACTAAAATACAAATATGTGATCCTGATTTATTATGTATGCCTCAATCTTGACTGATAACTGCCCATAATTCTCAGGGCCTTAGTTTTGCTCGAACACAGTTCTAACTCTATTTACCTTGACAGTTTGGATGATCTTATGTGTTGTATCCTCAAAAGGTGGTTGCATTACCACTTGTGTATTTTCCCATGAACTTTATTGTAGATTTCTCATTGTGCCACATTTTGGTTTCAGCAACCTGATGGAGATGCAACCTCGACTCTGAAAAAACAACAGGAGAAGGTGAGTAGCAATCTGTTCCTCTCTCCAAGTGAAGCATCAGTGTATCCTTAATGTGTTTGTGACATCTCATATACTCGCACCAATTATTATGTGAAGGAAACCAAACCATCAAAGAAGCATCCCAAAGTTGCTGAACAAAAACCATTACCTGACAGCGATGTGAGTATTAATGCAATTTTCTAACTTCGAACTGTGCATATTTCTCCTTCCTTACAAGTTTTATTTTGCATTTATGATTTCGTAAGTATCATGAATATTTGCAGTTTATCTTCACTATGAAGAAATGTTGACTTGTTCTCACTACTCACCACTTGCTGGTCTTTACAGCTATCCTGTATTCTTGAATTTGATGGCGCTTCCAAAGGAAATCCAGGGAAATCAGGTGCTGGTGTGATAGTAAGGCGAATGGATGGATCTGTGGTATGAACAACTAGTACTGTGCTGGCTTGTTTTCTTACTCTTCAGTTACCACAACTAGTTGATAAAAGTTGTTTTCTACTATTTCAACTGAAGATTGCTCAACTACGGGAGGGTTTGGGCATCGCAACGTGTAACGCTGCTGAATATCGCGCATTGCTCCTGGGCCTGAGATTTGCTGCTAAGAATGGATTCAAGTATATTCGTGCTCAAGGCGATTCTATTCTTGTCTGTAACCAGGTTTGTGCTTATACCTTTGCTACTTTGCACTTTGCAGCTTCGGGTTCTTCCATGGAACTGTCTATAGATAACTGCTTGTCGTGTACTTCATTCTGATCTTCACAGAGCAGTTCATTCTGGCTCTTTAGAGTCCACTAAAACAGTAAATATGTGGACAACAAAAAAAGTTCAATCTATTTTTGTTTATATTTTTGTGATTCTTTTCTCCTTAAATTTTACATGATGAACCCATTGTCCTCAGTTTGTCCTTACGAATGGCACTTTTTATCTAATGCTTCATCTATTTAATACGCCTACAAGTTAAAGGAGACCCACAATCTATATTGTTTTATTTCAATAAGGCATAATTGGATTAAGGCCTTGATTTTCATTGGCATACAAAATAGGTGAAAATAATCAGAGCTCTTTGAAGAGTTCCTATATTCCTATATTACCTGCTAGCTATATCAATGTTCAACAATAGGTAGCATACTGAACTTGCTGGAACAGGCCCAAGGTCTCTGGAGTCCTAAGAGCGATAATATGGCTGGCTTGAACAAGAAAGTTAAGGAACTGAAGGGAAAGTTTCTCCAGTTTCAAGTCAACCATGTTTTGAGGGTAGGCATCAAGTCTTTTCAGTACCTTTGATCTTCAAATTTACCCTGCATCAGCCAACTTTAGGTGTATGCTTGGCAGCATATTACACACTTATGCTCTTGGTAAAGAAGCCTACACTGTTGTGTAACAATTATGATATTCAATTGCATTAGAAGTTGAAACAAAAAGACCATTGTTCGCGAAATTTACCAGTAATCTATATTCTCTCAAGCTAATGTCAATTGCTACTTTACATACTTATCGCTTATGTCTAATATCTCCCTGCATGCATAGACATGTCTATTTTTATTTATGTTACTCCAGAGTTTTTGTCCAGATATCTGCCCTCTGAATACCTTCAGTTAGAACTCTGTATCTGTTCTGTAAGCATGAGCAAGCTGTAACTTGGTCGAATCCCTTCACTCGTAATATTTGCCTCTCTGTCGCGTAGGAGTTTAATGCTGATGCCGATGCCCAAGCTAACTTGGCTGTTGAACTTCCTGGTATGGCACCGTTCTCACACTTCTCCGAATCTCTCTCATGAACTCTTATAGGATTTATGTATATCGACCTGATGTCCTGCTCTCTGCTCTACAGTTGATGGAATTCAGGAGCAGACAAACTTCCCGTGCTAGCGGTTATGCTACGGAGTAGTTTGTGTATTTTTCTTTTCTATGACTGAAGCAAAGTAACATCTGCTCATTTCACACTGGTAGAAATACAAGTCCATTGTAGAGCGGTTGGTGCATAATTTGCGGTTTCCCTGCACGATTGTGAGCTGGAGTCGAGATATTTGGATAACGAGTCCGAAGCAGAGGCAATTGTGCCTAGATTTCCTTGGATGGTGCAGAGCATAGCTCGAGTAACTTGGCATTAGTGTTTACCGACTTACTGATATTATGAGACTGGACTATATGCAAATGTCAGATACTATTAGTAGTGGAATGAGTTGATTTTGCCCGGAGTAGGGGAAATATGCTAGGTAACTGCAATTGGTCTGTCTCACTGTACCACGCGACAAGATCGTCACTGATGAACCAAACATTGAAGTAACGGAAAATTTGCAGTTTTCCCACGTGGTTGCAAGCTGGAGTTGAGATACTTGTATAATAGCCCCAGGAGACCGGTGTCTAGTTTTTTGGATGGTGCGGAGTAACTTAGCACTAGTGTTTACCAACTTACAGAACAATGTCGGATACTATTTCCTACTTGACATACTTGGCTGCTGCAATTTGTCAAACACTATAACACGTCCATCACGCTCTCTAATTGATCTTCTTGGGGGTGGCACACAATCCCATTCATGTTGGTATAGGAATACTCCACATATAAGTTCCTGCAAACAACCTATGAAGATCAAGTTGATATTGTATCTTCTGTTTCTACTGCTGACCAATAGCATGAGGGTGGAGAGAAGATGGTCTGCGTAATTACCTCTGAAGGTAAGTTTAAAATGGGGGAGTTCTGGTTGATCCATTCGACCTGACCGTAATTGGCAGCGACATCAGAAGAAAAAAAGATCTAGCTGGTGCACTTTAATAAACCAAGACTTTGGGGCATCCGTATAACGGATCTAATGTCCATGTTGACATCCCCTTACTGATGCTTGGGTTGATTGTGACGATGTCCCACGTGTCATGTGGAGAATGTAGTCCTTTTAGCGGCGGCGTGAAGAGCAGACACAAAATTATTAATTTGTTAGACGTGGATGTGCCACGACAGAGAAGGTGGCAATTGCGACGGTATGCCATCATCATGATGAGGATGCATATTGCAATAATATCATCTATGTTGGCCTGGGAAAACTCTTAACTAAAAAATGCACCACTTCGGACTTAAACTCCTTGGACCAAACACTGGTGGAATTTTCTGCATATATGTTCTTATTGTCTTTGCGAAAGTAAACTTTATATGTAGCTTCCTTTCCTGCAGGGTGACAGGTGCAATAAGTGTGGAGAGAAGTGGAACTGGGTTAGTAAGATCTGACGGTAAATGCAATATACAAAACAGGGGAGGGGGACATCACCCCCCGCCCCCCATCCCCAGGTCACACGAATTTAACATACTGGTTAACTTTATGTGTGCGCTTACTAGTCGAGCTACATGATGAATATAGTAGATCCTTTCACTAATTATATAACTAAAAACACATTGGTATCTTCCATCGTCTACACACGACTACTTGAAATTTGGTGTATTTAGCCATAAAAAATTGAGCCTGCAGTACAACAATTTGCACGATGCGAGTAAAATAGTCCAACTACTTGTAACTTGGGGTTAACTAATCCTAAAACTAGCACCACGTATCAAAACTGGTATAAATTATCCCTCGGTGGACATTACATGACACATGCCGCAATGAAATAACGATGCGTACCAGGGAGCGAACGATGTTGACGAAACAAAATGGCTAGATGTGGAAGATGGTAGTACAATAACCACCACGATGGCCAAGGCACCTACCATGCTCGACACGGAGAGAGAGCTGCTCGAGATCTTAAGGTATGGGTTCCCTTCATCCCTGACAGCAACGTCGTCATGGAACTTTGGCATCATGCCGACCAAGTTGATGTTGGTAGCATCGATAATGCGGTGGCAACTACACAATTATGGACGTTGTAATTTCTCTCGCGATCGATATTTTTTTCTGAGAGAAGTATGACTTCATGTGATTGCATCGAGCCAAATTTTGAGTCCGTTGGGACACTCAGCTAGGCAGGGGCGGGACAGATTGATCCAGGTGATGCCTTCCTAGCTGTATCCTCACAATGCACGCCCATCCACCCGGCAAATGTTTGATGCCTTCCTAACTGTATTTAAGGGTTAATAATGGAGTGTTAAATATATTTCTTCCATTCAAACTTCTTGTATCTTTACTATTGTTTTGATCGATGGCATGAGTGTGTAAAAAGCATGAGCTAGGTAAATGAAAATGAAAAGTGGGGTAATGCCCCCCTCCCCTCCTAGCTCATTTTTTTAAAATAATACATTTTGATGCCTTCCTAACTGTATTTAAGGGTTAATAATGGAGTGTTAAATATATTTCTTCCATTCAAACTTCTTGTATCTTTACTATTGTTTTGATCGATGGCATGAGTGTGTAAAAAGCATGAGCTAGGTAAATGAAAAGTGGGGTAATGCCCCCCTCCCCTCCTAGCTCATTTTTTTTAAATAATACATTTTTTATTGGAGATTCAGGAAATATTACGCAAATCTTGCATTTTTCAAAAATATTGCGGCCTCGGCCTTGAGTTGGCCGAGCAGGCCTCGTCGGTCCACAGGAAGCCGAGCAGACCCTGTCGGCCAGCAGGAGGCCGAGCAGCCCTCGTCGGCCAGGAGAAGGCCGAGCAGGTGGTGTGCCAGGCACGGGCTTTGGGCCGATTGCCTGATCGGCGTTGAGTGGAGGCAGTTGGCCACGTCAGGGCCGAATACCTAATCGGCCTCCTCCGAGCCGACGAGATCGGATTAAGAAGACCCGCGCGCGGCCTCTTCTTCTTCCTCCCGTCGCGGCTCCTTTCTCCTCTCTCTCTCCTGTTCGTCCCAAACGAAAAACCAGCGCCGTTTTACACCGTCTAGCCACTAGAAATTAGTCCTAGGTTGTTACTAAGCCTGTGGGGTGCCCGATCTATCATGGGGTAGGATGTGGAGGCGAGTTGGTGATGGTGGGAGATTCGGTTTTGAAGGTGTTCGTGCTCGTGGTGGTGCTCCGGTGGTGGAGGCTCGGGATGCTCCGGTGGTGGAGGGTCGGGCTGCTACGGTGGTGCTGCTGTCACGCTTCAAGTGTACGTGACTACTCATACATTAGGGTTAGGATTTGTGTTATTTAGATTAGGGTTAGTGTGTTGTTAGTATGGTAGGATTTTTAGTTAGCCCGGATGGATTCGTAGTATGTTAGTATTTGTAGTTGGTATTGTATTATTTATGATTCCCGTTTGCAATAACTTTACGGCAAGTTTTGATTAGATCATTTAGTTGTTTCGGTATAATTAATGGGACGGTCGTATTAATATTTGATACATTTTAAAATTTTACTAGGTGAGAAAAATGTCGGATGTAGTAAAATTTGTTTTCTACTACGGTGATGGTTCAGTACAACAAAATGAAGATGGGATGAAGCTGAGTCAGTTTCAGCACATCGAGTTGGATCTGACTGCCCCTGAAAATTGGTCTGTTAGTCAGTTAAAATATTGGTTGCCAGAGTGTTTGGGATTAAATGCAGAAACACACACTGTCGGGGTGCACGCGTTATGGTCCAGGTCCAGTAAAAAAAATTGGTATACTCTGAGGTCGATTGATCGGGATTCTCAGTGGGTGAACTGGTTGCAAGGTTGTAAAAACAGGGGAAGCCACCCAGTTGCCTTGTTGCTTCCTGTCGTTAAGGAGGTAAATGTCAATCCTCCTGAAGGCGAGGGTGGGCACGATCCAGGGCAGAGCAGTGTAGCAACCATGGAAATTGAACATGATGACAGCCATGGTTATGATGGAGGCAGTGGTTATGAATCAGGCAGAGTAGTATGGTTGGAGGGCATGATGACGGTGAAAATGTGGAGGCAGATGGGGATGAGGAAGATGCAGAACGAAATGGAAGATGAAGATATTGAGGGTGATTGCGGGGACGGCAGTGATTCTGATTCGTCGAATGACGCAGAGTACGAGCCGGAGGTGTCTTATCCAGCTTCATGGACTCAGGACATCTCATCTGGCATGACTCTAGACGATGGTCATGATTCTTCCTGGCAATATCACCAGAGCAGCATGGTTGTGGGAGCAATGTACGCTGACAAGCAACATCTGCAGGAAGCAATCATACAGTGGGCAATGTCGACATCAAGGGTTTTCAAGACAACTGTGTCGAGTAAGAAATATCTGACCATGGAATGCTCGAGGATAGATTGTCCGGGTAGGGTGCACGCATATGTCACCAAGTATGATACAAATTGGGTTGTGAGTGACATGGTAATGCATACATGTCGTATTCCTAGCATCCTTCAGGATCACCGTAATCTGTCATCCACGCTTATTGCTCGTTTGTTTTACACGGAGATAGTTGAGAGCAAGGCGATGGAAGTGAAGGCAATAAGGAACAAAGTCTTCACGAGATTCAATTTCAACATTTCTTATGGCAAGGCCTGGAGGGCTAAGGAGCGCGCTGGAGAAGAGATTTGGGTTGACTCATATGATTCTGTTGTCCACCTGACCAACCTGGAGGTTCGGGCTGGCAGCAGACAGAGTTACCACCCGGGGGGCTATCAGCAGAGCCCCGATGGGGGCTACCAGCAGGGGGCATACCAGTAGAGCCCCACTGGGGGCTACCAGCAGCGACCCTCTTCGGATTACCACCAGAGCCCCAGGACCGGCTTCAAGCCTCGTCCACCACAACAGAAGGTATGTCGATTCGTACTACTACATTCTCATGTATTCAAACTATTTACAAAATAACATGTTACATAAAATTTCTCGATTCTAACACAATTCGACTTCGACTTGGGGCCTATTATCTCCGAGCATTACTCGGGTGTGTCGGGTTGGGCGAGTCAGCAGGACGTGTTTCCCGATGCGGATGCGGACACCCAGTGGCTCAACATGTACAACAACACTCCTCCTCCACCCCCCACACAGGATACACAACAGGCAGATGACAGGTCTTTGCTTCCTCCACGAGTCACCCGGCCACCCCATCGGTTAGGATGGAGCACTCCTCAGCCACACCCGCCACGTCGTGGCAGAGGCAATGACTGAGACTCTACTTAATTATGTATCACAGACGTATGTTTGCTATTTTCCATGTACCGTAAGACCTATGTATTAGACATATGTATGCTACTTTCTTTTCCTGTGGGCGCGAAACGGGGACGAAAAACAGCCCATGCAAACGTCGGCTTTCCCTCGGTCGATAGGGACAGCTCGGCCTCCTCCCAACCGACTAGAGCCGTGGCAGGCGCATGCACGCGCGCAGATGCGGCCGACGGCCCTGGTCGGCTTTCCCGGGGCCGACAGGGCCTGATCGGCTTCCTGAAGGCCGACGAGGCCTGCTCGGCCTACTCAAAGCTGAGGCTGCAATATTTTTAAAAAATGCAAGATTTGCGCAATATTTCCCAAACTTCAATAAAAATGTATTATTTTAAAAAATTAGCCCCCTCATATACCATAGTAGAACACAGAGTTGTCTTCACGAAGCTAAATAGCTAATAATCTCAAATATGCGTCAGAGTCAACCCATTTGCACCGAAAACTAATCACACTAAAAAAACAAAGACAAACCATCCAACCAGGTTAAGCTAATTAAACGATTCTCAGACATAGATATCACCTCCCCTAGCTTCAAGCAGGCCAAGTCGCCTCCATTCGTCCCCTAGCTCCAAGCAGGCCAAGTCGCCTCCATTATCTCACCCTGGGCTTGCTGCTGTCTTTTGAAGAACATGGTTTTGCTGTTGAGGATACTGGTGCGCTACCCCTACCGGCCGGCCGGTTGGGAAATAAACTAGTGTGAGGTTTTCTTGTGCGTCTGTCTCTCTGCAAGCTGTTGCTTGACACCCGTGTTGAGTGAATGAATGAATGATCAGCCACGAACTTGCCCCTTTGTTTAAGTACAGGTTTATATATATATATATATATGTCATTTTATGCATCCTCGGAGAAATGGTCCGCACGATACATGATTGTGCAAAGGAAGGTACGAAGGTTCGTGTTTGGTGGGTTGTTGAACCATGCATTTTATGTAGTTTGCGTGTAAATATACTACTGTACTAGTATTGTTTAACCAGATCAGCAAACAGCTTGCAAGTACATTGTTACCTTAATATCCAGTTGTTCCGTCTGACCCAAGATGATCCGATGTCCCTAAGTTCCGTAACAAAGATTTCTCCTTCTTATCATCCATGTTCCCGTTGGGCTGTCCTTATCGATTGAATCCTGAGCTGTTCCTTTCAAATAGAAAACACAATCACGAACTGCTCAAACACTAGCCCAAACTCGGCCTTATATATACCCCCTCTAGCCTTCAGCTAACATCATCACATCCAAGGTAGCTTCTCCATCTCCGACTAGCTGCCCTCGCCACTCCAGCCTCCACGAGACATGAGGCTCTCGGTGGCTCTCCTCTGTGCGCTGGTTGCCGTCCAGGCTGCGCTGCTCGCCGCGCCACCGGCACAGGCCACCGAACTGAAGCTCGGGTACTACAGCAAGAAATGCAAGGGCGTGGAGAACGTCGTCAAGTGGCACATCATCCGGGCTATCAAGGAGAACCACCGCGTCGGCGCCCAGCTCATCCGACTCGTCTTCCACGACTGCTTCGTTAGGGTACGTACACTACTACAGTGCAAACTAACATCCATCATTTATTTTTCTAATTTTTTTTGAAATGGAGGATGTACCCAGCCTCTGCATCTAAAGGATGCACATAGCCGTTTTGAAGTATGTTTACTGAATAGATTCACCACCACATCAAAATGGAGTTTTTTTCTTTCAATATTCATTGTTCTATATATGTTTCATAAAGAAATGACAGAGTCCTAGGATTTGTAAAAGAAACTCATGTTCATGGCATTTGTTCAAGAACTTGAGAATGCATATACTTTGGTGCATTTCAGACAAGAGATTTACAGTTTCCGTGTGCGTTTTTATATTTAACTGTTAATTAGTACTCCCACCGTTTTTAAGTATAAGATATTTTAGACTTTGTGCATATATACATAAATATATTTAGACTTGTTTTATACATGTTTATTTATTTTATTACAGTATTATGCAGCTAAATAACGAGAGTGATTTACTATTCATGCAGGGTTGCGATGGTTCTGTCCTCCTTGACAAGTCATACCAAAACCCTAACCCAGAGAAGGAGGCACCGGCAAACATCGGGCTCGCCGCATTCGACCTCCTTGAGGAGATCAAGGCCGCCGTCGAGCGGAGGTGCCCCGGCGTGGTGTCCTGCTCAGACATCCTCGTGTACGCTGCCCGTGACGCCGCCAGCATCCTCAGCAACGGGAAAATCCACTACAAGGTGCCCGCCGGCCGCCTCGATGGCCTCGTCTCCTCGGCCTCTGAGGCCCAGGCCGAGCTCCCAGACTCCAACTCCAACGCCGAGACGCTCATCGAAAACTTTGCCCGTAAGGATTTTGACGTCGAGGAGATGGTCATCCTCTCTGGCGCGCACTCCATCGGCCACGCCCACTGCTCGTCCTTCACCGGCCGCCTCTCCGCGCCGGCGGACCAGATCAACCCTGAGTACCGCAACGTGCTCAACTACAAGTGCCATGAGGGCGACAACCCGTCTGTGGTCAACAACATCCGTGACGAGGAATACGAGACCATCGCCAAAATCAAGCCGGATTTCAGCAGCCGGGTGCGTAGGACCCCGGACCTGTTCGACAACAGCTACTACCACAACAATCTCGCCAAGATCGTCAGCTTCAACTCCGACTATACCCTGTTGACGCACAAGGAGGCACGGGGCCACGTCCATGAGTACGCCGACAACGCCACGCTCTGGAACGAGGATTTCGCCGACTCCATGGTCAAGCTCAGCAAGCTTCCCATGCCGGCCGGGAGCAAGGGCGGGATCAGGAAGAAGTGCAGCATCGTAAGCCACACCCTATACTAAATCGTACGTGCGTGTGCTTGGAGATCCAAGGAAGAAATGTGCGGAGTTCAGTGAGGTTGTGGTTTTGTTGTCCAATCCATTTTTTGATTCCTATTTACTGTGTTTTCCAGATATATTAATCTGTTGTATATTTCTCAACATATAATATACTGAATATGTCGATCATCAATCAGATTGCAAGCGGCGCGGGCGCGGGATATCCCGTTATGCCGCCCCAAAAATGTCGTGGTGTTTATGTACATTTTGTCCATTAATCAAATTATAATTTGGGATGAAAAGTGGAATTAATTGGGAGCTATAAAATAGGTATATTGGAAAATGATAATATGTGCACGGTTTGTTAGGATACATCTCAGCAGCAATTGTGAAACTTGTCATTGGAAAGTTTGTTTACGCCAACTTTGTCCTAAAAGAATGCCCTGTAGCGTGAGCGGGTCGAGTATCTCTAGTCCATACTAAGTAGGGACGGACCCAAGTAAAAACTTGTGGGGGCCTTGGCCTCCACTCAAAAATTTGAAGTTTAATAGATTTTGTTCCTTTTATAAAGAAAATTATTTAAATTTAGTGAAGTTATATAAGAAATGCCCTAGACAACTCATGTGCCCCCTCTCAAAATCTTCTCTGGGTCCACCACGTGGTTTTGATGTAGCCCGAGTTTAAAACTACGACACTTACTTTGAATCTGAGTAGGAGTAATAATAATGAAACCAGAAATTAAGTTATGCTTTCAATATTTACAAATTATGAATCCATGTGTTAAAGAAAGAAAAAAATGACAGGTTCATCATCTGAGGCATACAGGTGGGTCCAAAACAAATCCTACCCTCCTGAGTAGGAAGAGGCCTCTCGTCCTCACCAGCAAACGCAGAGTTCGGCCGCCATGGCACCACCTCCGCTTCAAAATAATAATGACACTAAGGTGGTTCACTATTCATGTAGGGTTGCGATGGTTCTGTCCTACTTGACAAGTCGTACCAAAACCCTAACCCGGAGAAGGAGGCGCCGGCCAACATCGGGCTCGCCGCATTCAACCTCCTTGAGGAGATCAAGGCCGCAGTCGAGCGGAGGTGCCCCGGCGTTGGTCCTGCTCAGACATCCTCGTGTATGCTTCCCGTGACGCCGCCAGCATCCTCAACAACGGAAAAATCCACTACAAGGTGCCCGCCGGCCGCCTCGACCGCCTTGTCTCCTCGGCCTCCGAGGCCCAGGCCGAGCTCCCGGACTCCAACTCCAACGCCGAGACGCTCATCGAAAACTTCGCCCGCAAGGATTTTGATGTCGGGGAGATGGTCATCCTCTCCGGCGCGCACTCCATCGGCCACGCCCACTGCTCCTCCTTCACCGGCCGCCTCTCCGCGCCGGCGGACCAGATCAACCCGGAGTACCGCAACGTGCTCAACTACAAGTGCCACCAGGGCGACAACCCGTCCGTGGTCAACAACATCCGTGACGAGGAATACGAGACCATCGCCAAGTACAAGCCGGATTTCAGCAGCCGGGCGCGCAGGACCCCGGACCTGTTCGACAACAGCTACTACCACAACACCTCGCCAAGATCGTCAGCTTCCACTCGGACTATACGCTGTTGACGCACACGGAGGCGCGGGGACACGTCCATGAGTACGCTGACAACGCCACGCTCTGGAACGATGATTTCGCCGACTCCATGGTCAAGCTCAGCAAGCTGCCCTTGCCGGCCGGGAGCAAGGGCGGGATCAGGAAGAAGTGCAGCATCGTCAGCCACACCCTGCACTAAATCGTACGTGCGTGCATGGGGATTCAATGAAGAAATGTGCGGAGTTCAATAATCTTGTGCTTTGGTTATCCAACCCATTCTTTTGATTCACATATTTTTGTGGTTTCCAGATATATTAATATGGTATATATTTCTCAATATATCGATGCAATAGAAAAACCAGCATTGCCGTGTGGGCTGTTCTTTATCGTGCATAAAAAGTTGCAAAACACGGTGAAGAAAGACTTTGCCGAGTTTTTCCCATAAAATAAACGGCAAAGTTTGATTGCACGGTGTCGTCCCCGAAATACATAGGGCAAACAAAATGACACGACAAAGTTTAAGTAAAAACACATGTTGTAAAGAAGTAAAAAATGTGGTCAACGGGGGAATCCTCTCTTGACTTTACATTGTTATGTAGGTGAGATATTTGATTTATTCGAGTATACCTCGGCGCACCCATTTAGGCATAGCTGAGATTCCATACCGGCCCGGCTAAGCATGCACTGATAACCTCTGCCACTGAGGTATCACTCAGTTCTCATGGTGTAGAAAAATACACGTCAGAGTTATAGCAAAACACACGGCAAAAGATCACGCGCGGCAACAAGGCGAGACACATTTACGTCCGTGTCACCCTTCATGAAAACACGCGGCAAAGGTTTTACCATATGTAATTGAAAAACACACGGCAAACTTGTTTTTTCCGTATGTTTTTGGTAAATACACGACAAACAATTGGCAGCACTTCTTCCTGCATGTAATAGAATATGTTTGCCACGTGTGTCTAGGGTTTTGATAGATTATTCTATGCTAACATAACTGAGTAGAAAAAATTAGACTGAGCTAGCTACCCCGTCATGGGGGTAGACGGTCAGCTTAAAAAAATTCCAGAGAGGTCAGTGTTTCATCGAAGCGGGGGCTCCGGAACGTCGAATCCCACCTAAACCTAGGTGGTGCCATACCATCTGTATATAAGTACGGTGGAAGGTGGAGAGGGTCAAGATCATGTGGGTCTCTTTGAAGGAACGACTTTTCTATCTCTGGCATTTCTCGGTTGTACCTTCTAGAGTATTCACATTTTGTCGTGTTCCTCACGTTCGAGTGCTTCCCTCATCTGAGGATTCATGTCAGCCTAAGCGATTTGGTTTCTTGAGTGCTTGTATGTCGACCGTGTGCTCCTTCTTACAAATGCTCCTCGACACGTCCACCTAAGTCGTTTATGGAAAAAGGTATCTCACAATTGGTAGGGCATGTCAAGCTTATGGTCACTCGTGCCTTAGGTCGACTTTCCAACCGGCACCGTAGCATGGGCATGTCGGAACCAACCGCACCGGTGCCGGAGAGGAGAGATATAGAGCATCGTCGCCACACCGCCAGAGAGGATGGGGCAAACACCCTGCCCGGAGCTCTCCCTCTCCGCCCTCTGCCATCTCGATTTTCCTATCGAGTCTCCCCACCCACCCACCCCACACATTAAGTCCATTGCTTGTTGACGACTCGCTCCATCCCCACCAGACGCTTTCTCCGTCGCGCCTCACTGAAGGTCGGCACGGCATTGCTGAGCCGACTCGGTTGGTGGGTGTGGCAGCGTCGACGGTGGTGGGTGTGTTGGCGTCGACGGTGGTGGGAGACGGGAAGGAATATACATGTTCATAATGGGCTACTGGACATGGGGTGGTGCGGTGAAGTTGGTGGTCGCCGCCTCGCGGTGCACTCCACAACGGCAGTTCCGCTATGATGCTCGTGCACGTCAGGTAGAATCTCTCTGTGACCGGCTATGTGCCGATGAACTGTGGTGGCTGTTGAGGATGCTGGTACGCTATTCCTATCCGTCCGCCCACCGGCCGGCCGGCCGGTTGGGTAATAAACTAGTGCGCCGTTTCTTGTGTGCCTGCCTCTCTGAGCTGTTTCTTCTCACCCGCGTTGAATGAATTAATGATGCGACGAACTTGTCCATTTGCTTAACTACAGATTTATTATATATGTCATTTTATGTAATGGTACGCACGATGCATGGTTGTGCAAATGAAGGTATGAAGATTCATGTTTGGCTATGTTGTTCTATATATCATTATAGTTTGCGCCTGAATGTATCCATCATTGTCTAACCAGATCAGCAACAAAAAAAAACCAGATCAGCAACAGCTTGTAAATGCTTACCTTAATATGTATCCCTCTAATCATCCATTGGGTCAAGTTGGCAAAGTCAGCTCGCATGGTTCCCGTTGGGCTGTCCAATCATGGACCGTTTCCTTTGAAATAGAAAAATTGAAATCAAGAACCGCTAGAACACATACATATACCCCCTCTAGCCTTCAGCCAACATCATCTCACATCCCAAGGTAGCAAAACTAATCAAGGCAAGCTTCTCTCTCAGTTTTCGAGTAGCTGCCCGGTTAATTAGCTCCTCGCGACATGAGGCTCTCGGTGGCTCTCCTCTGTGCCCTGGTTGCCGTGCAGGCTGCGCTGCTCGCCGCGCCATCGGCACAGGCTACCGAATTGAAGCTCGGGTACTACAGCAAGAAATGCAAGGGCGTGGAGAACGTCGTCAAGTGGCACATCATCCGGGCTATCAAGGAGAACCACCGCGTTGGCGCCCAACTCATCCGACTCGTCTTCCACGACTGCTTCGTTAGGGTACGTACACTATAGTGTAAAATAACATAATGTTCAATCTTGTGCTTTTGATTCACCGGCACATCCAAATGGTATATATGTTTCACAATGAAACGGTAGAGTTCGTAGGATTTTGTAAAAGAACTCATGTTCATGGCATTTGTGCAAAAACTTGAGAATGCATATATTTTGGTGCATTTCTAGACAGATACTTACAATTTCCATTTACCCTCCCTCCGTTTTATAATATAAACCTTTTTAGCAAAGCTAAATTAGCTAGCTAAAAAGGCCATTGTGGAACGGAGTTAGCAATATATATATACAACACATATGCTTGTAGAACCAGACTGTGGTCGAGGTGTGGAGGTAATTAACTAATTATTTCAAAAAACTAATGACACTAAGGTGGTTCACTATTCATGCAGGGTTGCGATGGTTCTGTCCTCCTGGACAAGTCGTACCAAAACCCTAACCCGGAGAAGGAGGCGCCGGCCAACATCGGGCTCGCCGCATTCGATCTCCTTGAGGAGATCAAGGCCGCCGTTGAGCGGAGGTGCCCTGGCGTCGTGTCCTGCTCAGACATCCTCGTGTATGCCGCCCGTGACGCCGCCAGCATCCTCAGCAACGGGAAAATCCACTACAAGGTGCCCGCCGGCCGCCTTGACGGCCTTGTCTCCTTGGCCTCCGAGGCCCAGGCGGAGCTCCCGGACTCCAACTCCAACGCCGAGACGCTTATCGAAAACTTCGCCCGCAAGGATTTCGACGTCGAGGAGATGGTCATCCTCTCTGGCGCGCACTCCATCGGCCACGCCCACTGCTCGTCCTTCACCGGCCGCCTCTCCGCGCCGGCGGACCAGATCAACCCGGAGTACCGCAACGTGCTCAACTACAAGTGCCACCAGGGCGACAACCCGTCTGTGGTCAACAACATCCGTGACGAGGAATACGAGACCATCGCCAAAATCAAGCCGGATTTCAGCAGCCGGGTGCGTAGGACCCCGGACCTGTTCGACAACAGCTACTACCACAACAACCTCGCCAAGATCGTCAGCTTCCACTCCGACTATACCCTGTTGACGCACACGGAGGCGCGGGGCCACGTCCATGAGTACGCCGACAACGCCACGCTCTGGAACGAGGATTTCGCCGACTCCATGGTCAAGCTCAGCAAGCTGCCCATGCCGGCCGGGAGCAAGGGCGGGATCAGGAAGAAGTGCAGCATCGTAAGCCACACCCTGTACTAAATCGTACGTGCGTGCATGGAGATCCAAGGAACAAGTGTGCGGTGTTCAGTGAGGTTGTGATTCTGTTGTCCGATCCATTTTTTTGATTCCCATTTATTGTGTTTTTAAGATATATTAATCTGTTGTATATTTCTCAATATATAATAACGACTGAATATGTCGATCATGATCAGATAGCAAACGGCGCGGGACATCCCGTTATGCCGCCCCGTAAGAATGTCCTTGAAAAATTTAATTGATGTCCTTCAAGAATCAAGACCATAAAAAGTTGTCCTTCAAATTTCAAAACCCTTGTAACTGTATCTTTGCAAGCACTAGTACGACACATGCAAGTGAATTGTGTCCTGTGTCTTGTACATGCAGGTTGCAGTCGTGTTGTTTCTCTACATTTTGTCCAAATCAATGTATGATTTGGGATGAAAAGTGGAATTAACTGGGAGCTACAAAATAAGTAAGTGCACACTAAAAGTGTGCACGTGATTAGATGCACGTGATTAGATGCACACTTAAATGAATGTAAGTGCACACTAAAAGTTGTCTGCATAGATGTAGCTACATATAAATCTAGAAACACAGTACAGATACAGACGCTCACAAACACACACGTATATACACCCATATGAACAGTGCGTAAACACTACCCCTATGAGAATATTCGAGAGACTGGTCCGGTAGATTTTGAGATTGACTAAGTTACCACAAACGCCTTGCTATTGACAAGCATGTCACTTACAACTGAAACATAGCGCCGGTTAAATTCTGAAAAATACAGAAAAATGTGAGCATCCTTATGGTGGGCTGGTTTCACCAAAAGGAACCAAACCAGCTAGGCTCACTTCCCAAGGAGAGAGTATATTAGAAGATGATAATATGTGCATGGGTCTGTTAGGATACATCTCAGCAATTGTGAAACTTGTGATAGGTAAGTTTTTATTGACATGCTTACTCACATGGACCTGTGTTGTCTTTCTCTCCTCTACATGTTAAGTTGTCAACATATATACTCGATTCGTTTCACAATATAAAATGTTTTATATGTAACACATGTTATCAAGATTCCAATTAAAATATGTGCACATGTATATTAAAATATGTCTAGATATATGAATGTACATATAAGTATACAAGTAGCTAAAATATCTTGTATTATGGAACGGAGAAGTAGGTACCCACATTGTTGTCTGGCTATACTGCTTGTCAGACCGTGCCACTACTTTGCCAATAATTCACTCTTCACCATATATCGGATATGGCTTATATCTGGTTACTTTGGTTACTTGAATGCTTCCTCGGATTTATTTGTGCCATGTGTTGCAGCCTAAAACCATAGGTTGCTACTGAGAAAGTAGTGGCTTTGTCAACTTCTTTTTCTTTTCCAACTATGCTGGTGTGGATTATTAGAAGTGTGTTTTGAAGTTGAAATATATTCCTCGTTCTCATAATGAATAGATGCCTTAATAATATTATTTCTTTTGTGTAGAGTAGAAATGCAGTTAGCTATAGACACATTTCCAAGGGGAATTGGAAATTATTAGAAATGGTTATTTATACACTGTATAAATAACCATTTCATTTATAAGTTTTTCGACATTGGGAATTAGAAATGTGTACAACACATGACCATATTTGCAACTATATATCTCTAATCACTAGTAAGTGTCGTGGTTTTGAAAAAGCCCGAGTTTAAAACTGCGACACTTATTTTGAATCTGATGGAGGAGTAATAATAATAAAACCACAAATTAAGTTATGCTTTCAACATTTACAAATTATGAATCCATGTGTTAAAGAAAAAAAAACTGATAGGTTCATCATCTGGGGCATACA
The DNA here is from genome assembly GCA_026929855.1 of Poa annua. NCBI lineage: Eukaryota > Viridiplantae > Streptophyta > Magnoliopsida > Poales > Poaceae > Poa > Poa annua. The sequence continues at coordinate 3,093,697 of CM049428.1, read as the reverse complement.
GGTGGGTCCAGAAGAAATCCTCCTCTCCTGTGTAGGAAGAGGCCCTCTCGTCCTCACAGAGCTCGGCCGCCATGGCGCCACTTCCACTCCCCCTCTTCTCCCCTTCGCCGAAGCAGCCGCCTCCGCCACCATGGCTGCACGGCCCCAAAACCCCTGCCTCCGTGACGACGACCCCTCCAAACCCCACCCAGGAGCCCCAGGCTGACCACCCCACCCCGCAAAGCAAGAACACCAATCCCCTCACCGCCGGCGTCCCCGGCGGCCGCACCCGACGCGCCGTCCTCGGAATCGTCCGCCGAGTCCGCTCCCTCGAGAAGTTCCCCGAACCTCCAAACACGAGGATACCCAGGCGGCCCAGCACCATCATCCCCTTCAACCTCCCTCCCATCGACCACCACCACCAAGAAGAGGAGACGGACCTCCTCCCGGCGAAAAATGTTGAGAGGCGGTCGACTTCTAGGGCGGTTCCGTGGTCCGCTGCGAGGGACGAGGACCTCAAGGTCGCGCTGCGGCGGGAGAAGAAGGCGCCGCAGCCGACGGCCGCTGAGCGGCTGCTGGAGCCTGCCGAGCTGGAGCGGCTGCGGCTGGTTGCGCGTGGGATGGACCGCTGGGCGCGGGCTAAGAAGGCCGGCGTCACGGATGAGGTGGTGGAGGATCTGCGGAGGGAGTGGGCGAGCGGCCAGGAGCTCGCTGCGGTCCGGGTCGTCGAGCCGCTCCGACGGTGCATGGACAGAGCAAGGGAGATCCTTGAGGTGAGTGAGACTGTTGTCAGTGTGATTGAGCGTGTTGAACTGCCCAACTTATAAAAATGGTGGATTGGAACGGCAGTGAACTACCTAATCTAAGGTCTGCAGTTTTTTTTTCTAAAATGTTGGCAACATGTGCTAATCTAGAAATCTTGCAAACGGCAATGTGGTGATTCATATGTTTTTTGTGAGTTGAGAGTTGCTGAGTGAGGGAAATCATCATTGTGTCCTAGTGAAACTGTGGGCAGAGTTTTTTTAATGCAAAACCTACTCTTTTTTTTTTGAATTTTCTCAAAAACCTACTTATTCTACTGCTTTGATGACCCAATTGCCAAGCTTGAGTCAAAATATCTCAAAAAGTTTACCTTTTGTACTTCCCTTTATTCAGACAAAAACAGGAGGCTTAGTTGTTTGGACAAAACGAGACATACATTTTGTTTACAGAGGAACTGATTATCTCGAAAACACAAACTGTTCTCGCAGTTTTATAGCTGATATTCAGAAAGTTCCTCTGTCAAAATGTACTATCCCTGAATCCAAATGGACATATGGAAGCATCTCTCATTCTGTAAGCAATGGCAATGGTGACTTCCATGGTTCTTTCCGAGAGATTGATCAAAGTATTGGTGTTCCTAAGTTCGAAGAACCTGTCGAAGGAACATTATATGAGAGAGAAGTCAACAGACTGTTGGACAGTTTGGGCCCTCGGTTTATAGATTGGTGGTGGAACACACCATTGCCTGTGGATGCTGATCTTCTTCCAGAAGTTGTCCCAGGCTTCAAGACACCATTTAGACAATGCCCTCCTGGTGTGAGACCGACACTAGCAGACGGGGAGCTGACATACTTGCGCAAGCTTGCACGCCCTTTGCCGACACATTTTGCTCTAGGTGAGTATGGTATTAGTTCCCAGATTTTGCTCAGGTTATTTAAGTATCGTAGGTAGTTGCAAATAGGTATGCTTTTAATGGCTGATTAAGTGTTTTATTGCCTCCACGGTCTATTTTCATACCATATTATACATGTGTCACAAGTTCCACAAGAAATATTATAAAATCACGAGAGGCTTATAAAAATGTCTCAATCATTGTATGGCAGGTAGAAATACAAAACTACAGGGTTTGGCTGCTGCTATTCTAAAGCTTTGGGAAAAGAGCCTTATAGCAAAAGTCGCAGTGAAAGTGGGTATCCAGAATACCAATAATGAACAGATGGCGTGGAATCTTAAGGCAAGTACTATTCCACATTAAATGTCTCAATCTTAAGTATCAAACACATAAGATCTCGAAACTCATATACTGTACAGAGTACTGTTGACGTGTGAACTCTACAATCGTATATTAGAATAAGCAGTTAAAATTCATTTGGGTGATTCTCAGATGGTAACCCGGTCATTATCTTTTTGTTGATGATTGGTTCATCTTTATTTCTTCATCTTTGTAAAATTTACTCTCCTCAGTGCAGCATCTGACCGGAGGAACTATCATATTGAGAAACAAGGATTTTATTATTTTATATAGAGGCAAGGATTTTCTTCCTGGTGGAGTTAAACAATCTGTTATTGAAAGAGAGGCTCAGGTTGATGCCCAGCATGTGAAGGAAGAAGAAGCACGATTAACGATGATTGACTCCCTTCAGATATTCGCTGGTTTACCATCTGAGGGAAGTTCAGTGGGGACTTTCAGAGAGTATCAGGATTTCCAGGTTAATCGTGTGCATGATACAACTGAAAACAGCAAGGGCATGATAGAATTAGAGTCTGAGAAGCATAGGTTGGAGAAGGAACTGAAAGACCAGGAACGTAGGCTTTTCATTGTAAGACCTGATCTACACTAATGCTCTTGTTTGGAATCCATAAACTTCCATTAGTCCCTAACGAAACAAAACTGGTCTGTACTGCAGCTCACTAAGAAGATTGAAAGATCAAACCAGGCACTGGCAAAGCTTCATAGTTCTTGGAACCCTTCAGAGCAGTCTTCAGACAAAGAACTTTTGACAGAGGAGGAAATAATGATATTCCGAAAGATTGGCTTAAAGATGGATGAGCATGTGCTCCTTGGTATGGCTTTCCGCATTTAACTATAGCATGTGTGCTCGTATCATTGTGCAGGTGAACAAGCAGCACTGTTTATACTTCTCTGATCTCATCATTTATATATCCTTTGTTTTTTCCTTGCAGGAAGACGTGGTATCTTTGATGGTGTAATTGAAGAGATTCATCAACACTGGAAACATAAAGAGATTGTGAAAGTAATTACCAAACAGACTCAAGCTTTCCAGATAACATACACATCGATGCTGCTTGAGGTTGAGACAGGAGGAATGTTAATAGCAACACAAAAGCTCACCAACAGCCATGCCATAATACTTTACCGTGGAAAGAATTACCGGCGCCCAACAAAATCAGAACCCAGTAATCTCCTGACTAAAAGAGAAGCCTTACGAAGATCAGTTGAGGTTCAGCGACGAGGGGTAGGAATCTGCATAAAATTATTCTTTCCATTTCCCACCAAATATTCATTTCACAAAGTTTTGTGCCTTATCTTAGTTCCTTTCATTTGATTTGCAGTCGATGAAATACTATGTCTGGGAGAGACAGAAATCCATTGAGGAATTGAACTGGAGACTGGTAAGTGGACAATGACATTTCTTCAATACAAAATATCAAGGGAATCATTAGACCATACAAGTGAAATTAAATTTCATACACTTCAGTGGCCTGAAATTTATCCCTGCTTTTATTTTTTTGTGCTGCAGGCCAACGTAACAAGGAAAATCAGGGAACTAACCCCATGATTAAGGAAGAATTTAAAAAACACCATGGAAACGAATTGGGAATTTGAATGATCATACCGACTACTCCCTCCGATCCAAAACAAGTGTCGTAGTTTTGAACTTGAGTTAGTTCAAAACTGAGACATTTTTTATGTGTTGGAGGTAGTAGTTTTCTTGTTTGTCACCTACAGCTACAAAGCACAAAGTGAGGAGGGGCTTCCGTTAATGAGAGGAATTTGTACAGCTACAGTGTACATATAATGATTGTGTTGCAATTGTACAGTTGTATATATAATTGTCTGCTCATGTACATATTGTCATTGCAGCACATCTATTTACGACGTTTGATGATAATGGATGAAGAAAAACGTTCGTTTTGGTACTAATCAATCATTCGATGTTAGTGAAAAACTCATAGCATTGTTCCCAATTCGTGTATGGCCTGATGATTACTTGGCTTAGGCCACAAATCTGCAGGAAAAACTCTACCTTTGTTGTTTTAGTCGCTGTTATTAGCTTTGCTTGCTGCCGATGTAGCCTTTTTTGGTATTCAGATTCTTACTACCTTGCTGCGATGTAAAGGTGTTCGCTTTCCGATCATGTTTGAAGTGATAGACTATTATACCTAGAGGATGGTAATGCTCCTTTGCTTTCTTATTTTTTCTGATTAATTGTGATTAGATATATTCTCAAACTGTTAATCTATGAATGAATGTCAGTGCCTGAAACTGTCACTATTTTTACAAAGTATGTATAGTTGTTGATCTTGAATAAGCTGTGTCCATTTCTGACTTAATTTTGTCTTATTCCCTTATCCCATGTTGAATAGATTAATGAAGCGCGTTCTGGTTGCATACATAAATTTGTCACTTGTCCATGTCAATTACTATCTGCTAGTACAAATATATTTGACAGGTCTTCTAAAAAGTTAGAACTGAATATCCACCTTTCAAATGCGGTAGCACCTAATCTGAAGTTCATGACTGTCTGACTGATGTGCGATTGCTTGTAGCTAAACTGAACATTTTAGTTATGTGGTCAGCTGAGCAGATAAAGAGGGTCGACAGTTTGTAGCTAAACTGAACATTTTAGTTATGTGGTCAGCTGAGCAGATAAAGAAATGGCTAGTAACTACTCCCTCTGTTGCAGAATATTAGAAGTTATAGGTGTTATACATGTCGTCAAAATTCATATTAAAATAAGTGTACACATACACTAAAATGTGTCCAGGTACATGTATTTACATGAGAATATGGAAAAAAGACTAAATCATCTTATATTGTGGAACGGAGGGAGTATAAAGAAATGACTAGTAACTAGAGCACCAGTGTATCTCTGGGATGTTCAGGTTTTGATTCGATCTTGCTCAGGTCATGTTCCTGTCCTCCATTGGTGTTACTAGTCTCATGGGCCTTCGGACCATTGGTGGTGTCCACAACGGCATCGGCAAGACGGATCTACCGCAACGCCGGCACCTCAAGTGATCCCACTGCCGTGTGGTGGCCACGCCGCAACCACGTCTGCTGTGGCGGTACTCTGCTTCTGATAAACCCAGGGAAGTGAGTTCTGAACTTCTGATAAACTCCTTGTTCAGTGAAAAATCCATATGAGAAGTTTCCCACCAAGTCAAATCTGATTCCCAAAACATCATCTAAGTCATGCATATATACAACGCTGAGAGAGCGAAAACTTCTCATGTCAACCTTTTGTCAATGTTGATGAAACAATCAGTTTGATCTAAGCACCGCGTGTAACGAGCAAGTAACAGACTGTACATGCAGAGACGTTGGTGCGTAGGCTCAGTCCCAAGTTAACACCTTCGCAGCAGCAGCTCATACTTCTGGATCTTCTAGCACGGCACTGGAGAAGTTACTCATCCGTGGATATGCCGCCTTTTCGTTCAGCTGGTCTTGAGTCCAGATCAACATCTTCAACAGGCTAGGGAGCTTTGGATCTGCAATGTGGGAGAAACATCAGATCAAGGATCTTGAATAAAGCCAAACTCTGGCACAAACATGCTAGCAGCTTGAAAGAGCGCAAACGCAATATAGAACCCCCATTCTGTTTGGGATGTATGAACGTATAAATACAACACATTGTGCATCATTGAGGTGCAAATTTTAAATTCCAGTGTTGCACATGTGAATAGTGTGTATCCAAGCATCTCGAAAATCATCATCTAGAATTATTTCGACGGCACATCTCAACAAAATTTTAAAACGAGAATCTCTATGCAGCTATATGACCCATGTTTACCAGTATGTTCTATATTTATCGCTGGTCACACATGATCAGCTTAAGAATAACTTGTTTTCAGCATGCAGTACCTGCTTAACTTATATGTACTTATTTACCTTCTGATAAAGTCAGTTTACAATTATACCATGGTTCATTGCATAGTTCTAGATTAACATATATCACCGTCAGCCTCAATTTACTTTACGAAAAGGTGGTTTATCGAAAACAGAAAATTTGCTATCTATTCATATGGAACATACATCCAGGCACTCAGTGGCAATAAATGATAAAATAGATAATGTACATCCATGTGCTACTTAGTGATTACCTTTCTCATGATTCTGGCTTGTAAGAATGGCAGCATTAACTTCGTGCGCCGTCTTCAAGCGGTGAGAAACATCCAAGAGTTCCCCATACGGAGAGTTTTTTACATCCTCAAAAACCAAAAGAGCTACAGTTTCCTCTATTTCTTCAAGAAAGGCTTGCTGCAAAATTGACAATAAGCATGGGTCTTAAATGCAGTGGTATTACCAGAAGAAATAAAATCTAGCTAACTGGAGGAATAGAATAGCGATTGATATAGGCTTGAACCAGGACCCTACAGTCTTAACTGACGTAAGAGAGAATACTGGAAATAACATTTTCTTCGCCTCTCGGTGCAAAATTACCAAAATTTGAGAAACAGTAACGTCAAAGCAGTAAGCAAAAAAAATCCAGCTAGCCAAAGATACTGCATTGTGATTCATATGTGTTTGAGCTTAATTCTTAATGAAATAACAAGAGAGATGATTTTATTGTAACTTACATTTTCCTCGCCTCTGGGTGCAAGTTCTTCTTGAGCAAACTGCAAAGCTTCAGTTACTTTCCCCACACGAATCAACTCTATCAGCTTTTGCAGTTGCAGATGGAAGTATAGTTGGGGATTCGTATCCAAAATCTGCATTTTATAGTTCAGCTCAGGATAAGAAGTCAAAATGTAATAAAGGTTTTATAGGACAATGGGTTTCCACACATGGATGGCTCCATACGCTGGCTTCTTGCCTTCTTGGTAATAACTATAGACTATAGAGAACTTCACTCTCTTTTTTCGAAAAAATAGAGAACTTCACTCAGAAGTATACAATAATAACAAATATAACACCACCGGCTAAAAAACGACCAAATGTAGATTTCTGAATCAAAAAAGATGTGATATCTGACACGCACATTGCTTCACTGAGCTACGCGGATGCAAAATATTGATTAAAACATAATGGACAGTACATAAGGTACATCAGGACTTCCGGGCTGAGAGAAACAGAGGAAGAACCGAACCGTGGGGTTAAGATCGTTGATCTTTTCGATGGCCTCCTGGACGTCCCCCGACTGGACCGCCCTCATCACCTCCATCCGATCCGTGATGGTCGCCAGGTCAATGTCGACTAGTATGTACAATGCAAACAAACGAACAAAACCGCGTCAATCACACTTGAGTAATTATATAGATATCCAGCTGTCCATCAATTTCAAGCACGCATTGGTAACACAATAGCAATAGGAAGGTCGGGCGTGGTGTACGTACGTTGGGTGCCGGACTCGAGGCGGAACCGGTGGGCGGCGTCGACGAGGCCCTCGGTGAGGAGGAAGTTCATGACGAGGCAGTTCATGTCCTCCTTGCGAACCTTGACGGCGCGAAGCTTCCTCTCCCACTCCTCGCGCGTCACCAGCTTCTTCGAGGACGCCATGGAGGGTTGACCGCGCCGCGATGGGGGGTGGGGGGGTGGGGGAAGAGGGAATGGCGATGGAGAAGGCGGCGGGCGTGAGGTGAGAGTAAGGCGGAGGTGTTTCTTGGGAGGGCGGGATTGAGGCGTCGTCGGTGAGGTACGGCGCGGTGCCGGCGGCTGTTAGGGCAGGCGGCGGTAGACTGTCGAGCCGCCCTGCGTCAGGTTGGTTCAGAAAACGTACGGGAAAGAGACAGGGTTGGGTTGGTAATTTTCTTATTTATTCAAAATAGGATAATGTCTTTTAAAGTTTTAATTGTTTCGAGAATATTAAGGCTTTGTTTGGTACTATGTTTTTTTTTTGGAAATTAGGGGTGATAAATCCTCACAGGAATTGGCTGAAACCCCCAACATTTACCAACACATTTATCTCTAATCTACTACTACCTCTATTTTATAATATTAACCTACCAAAATGGCATATATGATGCAACAGAGGTACTCCCTCCATTTCAAATTAATTGACTTTTATTTGTCCAACTATGGATACATCTAGTCCCATGTCTAAATACATCAACATGTGGGCAAATGAAGGTCAATTAATTTGGAACGGAGTGATTAATAGATAGGGGTAGTGTAATGAGTATTAAGAAAATAACACAGAGCATGTACAATGGTTGATGTCTTGATGAGAGTAGAATCGTACATGTTATGTATTTATCTCGTAGTCTAAGTAAACTATTTATTGTTCTATAATTTTTGGTTGATTTAGAGCATGTACAATGGTTGATGTCTTGATGAGACCATCTTCTCTCACTAGTAGAAAACAGGCTAAAGGAGCAAATTCCAAAACCCCATTTGTCCCGGTCGTACTGCAAACCGGGACAGATGGGGCATAAAACGCTAGTGGAGGACCAAACTAGTTCAGGCGACACTCATTTGTCCCGGTTCGTGGCTGGAACCGGGACAAATGATGCAGCACCCGCAGGCGACACCCATTTGTCCCGGTTCCAGTCACGAACCGGGACAAATGGGCATGGTTTCAGTTACGCGCCACCGTCGCGTTTTTTCGACGCGCACGGAAGACGAGCGGCGCCGGCGATTCCTCTGCCCTCCGCCGGCGATTCATCTTCCTCTCCGGCGCTATAAAATGCACTGCACGTACGACTCTTCCCGCACCATTTCTCCGGCCATCTCTCCTCTCTTTTCTCCGTCTACGTACACCATTTCTCCGGCCATCTCTCCTCTCTTTTCTCCGTCCACGTACACCATTTCCTATGGAGCCACTCGTGCCTCGGTCCGATGAGTTTTACGGCTACGAGAAGGAAGGCATGCGGTTCAAGGTGTGGGTCACCCTTCGTGCATCGCGCGTGGAGAAGTGGATCGGCGACGTGAAGAAGAACTTCCTCGACGCCGCTCCGATCAAAGCCGTTGGACTCGATTGCGAGTTCACCGACCCTCGACGGAAGGATACTCCGCAGCGCGCCGCCGTCCTTCAACTCTCGGTGGCGACCGAGACTCTTGTCTTCCAAATTTGCAAAGCTGATCGGGTGCCACAGGTCCTCGTGGATTTCTTAGGTGACGAGACAATCAAATTCTACGGCGTGGCAATCCATAATGACATGAAGATGCTAGCCTACTACGGAATTATTATTCGGTCCGCGGTCGACCTGCAGAGGGATCGCCGAAACCCTACCGGCAATTTTACTACTAGTCTATATGCTCTCTAATGCGGTCATTGGGAAAAATCTTGAGAAGAAGAAGAAATACAAGAAGAGGAAGTACACGGACGACGACAAGGAAGACACGTTACAAAAAGACCTAATTTTCGGATGGGGCAACGTTCCATTGAGCTACGATCAAATCGTATATGCTGCTTTAGACGCTCGCCTTGGCTTCGAGATTGCACGGAAGTGGGATAGTCTACGCGGCTATAATACGGAAAATGATCGTCTTAATGTCGTTGATGAGTAGACTATCTATGTATTCAAACATTTTTCATATTCATAGTTATTTAAAACAGAAAACAGAAAAAGAAAACAAAAAAAATGAAAAAAACCTCCATCTGTCCCGGTTTCAGTCTCAAACCGGGACAAATGGGCTCCTTTTTGTCCCGGTTTGTGACTGAAACCGGGACAAATGGGGGGTGCCTATATATACTGATCAGCAGCCCCCTCCCAAAACCATTGGAGGCATTTTTTTTTGAAATGGAAGGAGGGGGTGTGTGCTAGTCTGTTTTTTTGTATGCATGCAAGGTGTTTGATGAAATGCCCGAGAGAGTTCACGAATTGATTTGATGTACACTTAAAGAAGTTTATTCTTCTTTTCGATCAAGGTTAATTTTTCTCTCATTTCATTTGTAATTAATTGATACCGTGCATGTTCAGTGTTTATTTGTCGATGTTCTGTAATGGTTATTGATGTAGTTCATTATATAATGCAGATGGACCGACAATGGATGTATGGTGACCGACGCACTGCCGAGTACATGACAGGTTTGAAGAAATTTCTAGAGAAAGCCCGGGCCCACAGTACGAATGGTTTCATGTGTTGTCCATGTGTCAACTGTCAGAATAAGACAGATCACCCAAACGTGAGAACCCTTCAAAGTCATCTTATTCGGCATGGTTTCATGCCCAGCTATAATTGTTGGACGAAGCACGGAGAAAAAGGTGTTATGATGGAAGACAATGAAGAAGAGGAAGATTATGACAACTATCCTATGTTCCTGGAGTACGGAGATTCTGCAACGGGGGAAACTGAAGCTGAAGAGGCACCAGATGAGCCCACTGACGATCTTGGTAGGGCCATTGCTGATGCAAAGAGAGAGTGCGGAACTGAAAAGGAGAGGTTGAAGTTCGACCAGATGTTAGAGGATCACAATAAATTGTTGTATCCAAGTTGCGAAGATGGTCAGAAAAAGCTGGGTACCACACTGGAATTACTGCAGTGGAAGGCAGAGTGTGGTGTGACTGACAAGGGATTTGGAAAGTTGCTGCAGATAATTAGGAAGATGCTTCCAAAGGTCAACGAGTTGCCAGACAACACGTACGAAGCAAAGAAGGTTGTGTGCCCTCTAGGATTAGACGTGCATAAGATACATGCCTGCCCTAATGACTGCATCCTCTACCGCGGTGAGTATGAGAATTTGGATGCATGTCCAGTATGCACTGCATTGCGGTATAAGATCAGACGAGATGACCCTGATGAAGTTGAGGGTGAGCGTCCCCGGAAGAGGGTTCCTGCCAAGGTGATGTGGTATGCTCCTATAATACCACGGTTGAAACGCCTGTTCGCGAATAAAGAGCATGCCAAGTTGTTGCGATGGCACAAAGAGGACCGTAAGAAAGACGCGATGTGTAGACACCCCACTGATGGGTCGCAGTGGAGAAAAAATGAGAGAGAGTTCCCGGAATTTGAAGATGACGCAAGGAACTTAAGGTTTGGTCTAAGTACAGACGGTTTCAATCCGTTTGGGGAGCAGAGCAGCAGTCATAGCACATGGCCTGTGACTCTATGTATTTATAACCTTCCTCCTTGGTTGTGCATGAAGCGAAAGTTCATTATGATGCCATTGCTCATCCAATGCCCGAAGCAACCCGGCGACGACCTTGATGTGTACCTCAGGCCATTATTTGAAGAACTTTTACAGTTGTGGCGGGAAGAAGGTGTACGGGTGTGGGATGAGCACAAACATGAGGAATTTGACCTACGAGCTCTGCTTTTTGTAACAATTAACGATTGGCCTGCTCTTGCTAACCTCTCAGGGCAGTCGACCAAGGGGTACAATGCATGCACACACTGTTTGGGTGAGACTGAATGTTTATATTTGGATAAATGTAAGAAGTGTGTGTATCTGGGGCATCGTCGATTTCTTCCGATCAGGCATACCGCAAGGAAGAAAGGCAAGCATTTTAAAGGTGAGGCTGATCACAGTAGGAGGCCTGTCAAACCGTACTGGTGAAGAAATATTTGATATGGTCAAGGATCTAAAAGTAATCTTTGGAAAGGGTCCTGGAGGTCAACAGGTTCCGAAAGACGCTAACGGGCACGCACCCATGTGGAAGAAAAAATCTATATTTTGGGAGCTACCATATTGGAAGGTCCTAGAGGTTAGATCTGCTATCGACGTGATGCACGTGACGAAGAATGTTTGCGTGAACCTGCTAGGCTTCTTGGGCGTGTACGGGAAGAAAAAAGATACAGAGGAAGCACGGGAGGACCAGAAACGTGTGAAAGAACGAGACGGCCTAAGTCCCGAACACTACGAAGGTCCTGCCAGCTACGCTCTTACCAAACAAGAGAAAGTAATATTCTTTGAATGCCTGAGCAGTATCAAGGTCATGGCTGGGTTCTCGTCGAATATAAAGAGGATAGTAAATGTGAGACTCCAAAAATTTCAGAACCTAAAGTCTCATGATTGCCACGTGATTATGACGCAATTGCTTCCGATTGCACTGAGGGGGCTACTACCGGAAAATGTTTGAGTACCCATTGTGAAGCTTTGTGCATTCCTCAATGCAATATCTCAAAAGGTAATCGATCCGGCGATTCTACCAGGGTTGCAAAATGATGTGGTCCAGTGTCTTGTCAGTTTTGAGTTGGTGTTCCCTCCATCCTTCTTCGATGTTATGACGCATCTCCTGGTTCACCTAGTCGAAGAGATTCAAGTTCTCGGTCCTATATTTCTGCACAATATGTTCCCATTTGAGAGGTTCATGGCAGTCTTAAAGAAATATGTGCATAACCGTGCTAGGCCAGAAGGAAGCATCTCCAACGGCTACGGTAACGAGGAGGTCATTGAGTTCTGTGTTGACTTTATTCATGACCTTAAGCCGATAGGTGTTCCACAATCACGACATGAGGGTAGACTTAGTGGAAAAGGCACAGTAGGAAAGAAAACAAAAATTTGTATGGATGGACATTCTTTCACTGAAGCACACTATACAGTTCTACAAAGTTCTACCTTGGTGGCCCCGTATATCGATGAACACAAGAATTTTGTACGCTCTCGTCACGCGGGGAAGTTTGACAACTGGATTGTACGTACACACATGGCCACGTTCGGCGGTTGGTTGCGAGCACATCTTGAAAATAAAGACAAGGTTGATGAAGAGTTACACTTGTTGGCCAGGGCACCATCTACAACTATATGTACTTTCCAAGGGTACGAGATAAATGGAAATACATTTTACACGAGTGTCCAAGATAAAAAGAGCACGAACCAAAACAGTGGTGTTCGCATTGATGCAACAAACAACAATGGGCAGAAGAACACATATTATGGTTGCATAGAGGAGATATGGGAACTTGACTATGGACCTTCTTTTAAGATCCCTTTGTTTCGGTGCAAATGGGTCAATCTGAAAGGCGGGGTTGAGGTAGACAAGATGTACGGAATGACAACAGTGGATCTAAACAATCTTGCGTACAGAGATGAACCATTCGTGCTAGCCAATGATGTGGCTCAGGTTTTCTATGTGAAAGACATGTCTAGCAGACCCAAAAAAAGAAACATCCTGGGAGTGGAGGAGCCTAGGCGTCACATAGTTCTTTCAGGAAAAAGAAACATCGTGGGAGTGGAGGACAAGACAGACATGTCAGATGATTATAATAATTTTGATGAAATTCCGCCTTTCGTAGTGAACATTGACCCAATCATCAAGTTGATTGAAGAAGATGCTCCATGGTTCCGACGCAGAAGAACTGGCGGTGTTGTGTGATGGAGATGTTGGTGCGATATGTAATAATTAATATATTAAACTTTTGATATGAAGAAGATGCTCCATTTTTACCTGCATATCAAATGGATTCGTCGGCGTTGATAGAACAAAACACACGATTTCACCTGCATACAGCCCCACGGTGGCTCTTGATGAGTGCCTGCATATCAAATGCACCGTGGGGCGTATGCAGGGAATCCGAGTAATTTGTATATATTCCTCAGTAGATGAATTGAACTATTCTTTTGAAAGAACAAAACACACGATTTCACCTGCATACAGCCCCACGGTGGCTCCTGAGTGCCTGCATATCAAATGCACCGTGGGGCGTATGCAGGGAATCCGAGTGATTTGTATACCACACACCACCCGGCTAGGCACTAGAAGGAGGAAACACTGAGTGCTCGCCTCGTCTGAGAGGGGGCTATATATAGGGTCACGGGCTCAACCAGTGGTACTGATAGTGTTGATCCAACAACTCTCAAGTGCTCAAAAGAAGCACACCCCTGATCCAACGGCTAACAAGTGTTTCAAAGAAACACACGATCTATGTGCTTCTTTAGTCCCGGTTTGAAACTGAAAGTGTTAATCGAACAGCTCAGAAGCAATCAAAAGAAACACACCCCTGATCCAACGGCTTACAAGTGCTTGAAAGAAACACACGATCCGTGTGCTTCTTTAGTCCCGGTTTGGAAGTTAAAGTTTGCAAAAGTTATACAAATTCACATTTAAAATAGTTTTAAACTAATTTAAATAATGGTTATAGAAAAGAGAAAATGTTTTTGTATTAGTTAGTCAAATTCAAACACTTTTCATATTGAAAGTTTTTTCAAATTCCAAAGTTTGCAAAAGTTATACAAATTCACATTTAAAATAGTTTTAAACTAATTTAAATAATGGTTATAGAAAAGAGAAAATGTTTTTGTATTAGTTAGTCAAATTCAAGCACTTTTCATATTGAAAGTTTTTTCAAATTCCAAAGTTTGCAAAAGTTATACAAATTCACATTTAAAATAGTTTTAAACTAATTTAAATAATGGTTATAGAAAAGAGAAAATGTTTTTGTATTAGTTAGTCAAATTCAAACACTTTTCATATTGAAAGTTGTTTCAAATTCCAAAGTTTGCAAAAGTTATACAAATTCACATTTAAAATAGTTTTAAACTAATTTAAATAATGGTTATAGAAAAGAGAAAATGTTTTTGTATTAGTTAGTCAAATTCAAACACTTTTCATATTGAAAGTTTTTCCAAATTCCAAAGTTATTTAAAACAGAAAACAGAAAACAGAAAAAGAAAAGAAAAAGGGAAAAGAAAAAACCCCATCTATCCCGGGTGGTGGCTCAGCCCGGGACAGATGGGGTGGCTATCTATCCCGGGCTGAGCCACCACCCGGGACAGATGGGGTGGCTATCTGTCCCGGGCTAAGCCACCACCCGGGACAGTTGAGTGTTGCTAAGCAACACTTAGCCACGGGTGGTGGCTCAACCCGGAGCCATTTCCCTCTCCTCGCGAAGCGCTGCCCAAATTTCCCGTGAACAACCCTAGCCGCCACCGCCTCCTTCTTCGACTCCGGCTGGGCCTCGCCGCCACCTTTCTCGCCTCCTTCTTCGACTAGGTGAGCCTCGCGCGTGCCCTGAACCCTATCTCGTGCTCCCTTTCTCTCTCTGCGCGCGCGTGCCACGAACCCTAGCCACGAACCCAACTTCGGCGCCTCCGCGGCTGAGCTACTCCGGCGAGCGGCAACAGCGGCCTGGCGGCGCTCCGTTAGGGGTTTGGGGGGGGGGGGAAACGGACCGCGGTGTCGGGGGCTCGAGTATGGGAACAAATCCCGTAAGAAACGCGCTGATTTTGAACGAATTTGGGAGAGGATTTCGGCCGGATTTCTCGATGAAACAGTTCATGTTGCAGTGATGTCATAGCTGACGTCACAAGTCAATTTCTTTTTCTGATTTTTCCATTTTATTCATATCTTTTGATTTAAATGTCCAAATGAAGTCAAACAAATTTCTAAAAATTTGTAAAATTATTATCTTTGTGTTAAACCAGTTGTGGGCATGTTTTGAATAATTTTGAAAATTAATATTTTGAAATATTCATAAAATGCAAAATTGCCTATTTAGGTCAACTTTGAGATTAGTTATTTAAATAATTCATTTTGGGTTAATAAAATAATTTTTGCTTTAATAGGTTATTTAAATAACATATTACAACTATATATATTGAAAAGAGAAAATGCAATGAAATATATATTGTGTTTTACATTTTTTGCTTTAGAATAGATTTTAGAATAGATTTTACAATGCAATGAAAATCAATGAATACATTTTTTGATATTACAACTATTGGAAATGAAAAGAGAAAATGCAATGAAATATATATTGTGTTTTACAATTTTTGCTTTAGAATAGATTTTACATTTAATTCTTTTCTTATATAGAATATATATTCATGAAAATCATTTTGTGTTTTGAAAATAAATGAAGATCATTTTAAGCTAATGAAAAGTTATTTAGTTGTATGACATATCGGTAAAGTTATTTAGATGTTGAGTTATTAAAATTATTTAAATGGATTTAAATCTCTTGCAGAAACTATGGACACCCGTAGAAATCTTCAAGAAGAAGAGGACATGTTCGGCATCATTCGCGAAGGTGATGAATTGGACCCCGGCAGAAACCATGAACAAGAAGAGGAACACGTAGACGATTTCACCGGGCAATTTCTGAACGAGTCCGGTGACGGAATAGACGTCACCGACAGTTCAGCTCACCGACAGTTCACCGACTCTACTGTTGGAAGTCGGCCGCCGAGGTAGATATATGCCCTCAGGTTTTTGTCTCCGTTGAAAAGATTTGTGTGTATACATATATTAACTATCACTTTTTCTTGTGTTTAGCCGTCGGCGGGCCATGAACCGGGACCAAGCAAAAAAGCAGCGGTGAAACGAGGCGGGCCACGGACCGGGACCAAAAAGCTCCAAGGGAAACAGAAGTACCACATCGAGGAGATCAATGAAAAAGGAAAACCGATTGCTCCCGCTAACCACGCAAGGAAATTTGTAGCTCAGTGCGGAGTCATCGTTCGGGACAGACTGTCCATCAGGGCTCAAGAATGGTATAAGCCAAAGGTGCCAAAGGAGGGGGTTATTTATGTATCGAATGCAGACAAACAACTCCTTTGGGACGAGCTCATGCAGAATTTCACTTTACCGGAAGAGGAGGATGTAGAGGAGCCGGTTATAGAGAATCGATGCAAGGCCTGGACTTTTATTGAGATGGGTGAATTGTTCCGCAGCTGGAAGAAAAGGCTTAACAAGTTCATAAAAGAAGGTAAAACTCCAGAATTTGTCGGAGTCTATGAAAAGATAAAAGATGAGTGGCCCGAATTTAAGGCGTACAAGCAATCGGAAGCCGCTAAGGCCATGTCAGAGAGAAATAAGAAAAATGCAGACAAAAAGATATATCACCATAACATGGGGTCAGGTGGCTACCTGACGGCCCTGCCTAAGTTTCTGAAAATGGAGGAAGAGTTTTTGGCTAAAGGTATACAGATCGAGACATTTGACTGGCCAGACCGGCTTAAGGCTTGGTTCTATGGGCATGGTGGAAAGTTAGACCCTGAAACAGGCGACTGTCTTTTTACCAAGGAGCACGGACCTGACCCTATTAAAGCTCTCAGAGAGGTATGGAAGGAGGTCACAGAAGGCAGGTTCCACCCTAACAGAGAGAAGGACGAGCTATCGCGAGCCCTTAAGAATCCTGAACACAGTGGACGAACAAGAGGAACCGTCGGCTCTGTACCGTGGATACTTGGGTTTCCCAAAGATGTTGGCACTTATAGAAGCCGATCGAGAAAGAAGAAAGAGATTGCCGACCGGGCCCAGTGGATGGAAAATAAATTACTACAGCATGAGAAGGAGATAGCAGAGCTGAAGGCAGCGCAGACTCGACGGATGCCCTGCGAATCTGAGACGCCCGAAAATCCTTCTCCTGATCCAAAATCAATGCGGAGAAGCAGCGTGGCTTCGACGGAGCTCGATCGCCACAATGATATGTCGGGTCCTCGTCACCCCGTGGATAATATCGTGCAGCGGAAACTTTGCGACCTACATGTGCCATGCTTGAACATAACCGTGAAGGTGGCGCACGGCTTTGCCCTACCGCCTAGCCCAAATGGAACTTACCATTGTCGCCCTATTCCAGATGGCTATGCTGTTGTCGGGGTTGATGAGGTTATCAAGACATATGAGGGAATTAAGCTGGACTTCCCTACGGGTGAAGACGAGGTTGAGTTGAGATTTGCCCTCAAGAGTACCTGCTTATGGAAAAAAGAATACATCGTGTTCCCACACATGCAGCTAAATCGCCCTCCCAGTCCACAAGCCAGTCCACATAACTACAACAACGACAACCAATGCGCTAGTCCAGACACCCCCCACAACGACAACCAAGGCGCTAGTCCATCTCCGCCGTCGCATGAGCGTACTCCGCCGCGTGAGCGTACTCCGCCGCGTCAACGGACTCCATCGCCTCCGCAAAAGAAGCGGAAGTGCACCGCTGCGTCGACTAGTACTCAGAAAAGCGAAACGGCCGGGAAGTCTCGCTTTGTGAACTCTCGCAAAGATGTCGATACATGGGTCGAGGAGATCCAGACTTCCCAGAGAAAGAAGGCAAAAAAGATGTCTTTGCCTGTTCCGGTTTATTCTCCGGAAGCGATACGGTGGGCCATAGAATTTCTTACGCATCCGTCGCAATATGAACTAAATATGGACGATGACTACACACGCGTTCTGGTGCGTACATCTAAGAGAGTGCGGGGAGAACAAAAATCTGCTGCCACCCAGAAGAGAGATGTTCCACAGCTCGGAATGCAGGCGGGACAATCGTCCCCTCCACTCATATTGGCGCCTTACAACCGGAACCCGATCGATGATGTACTTTCGCAGCAAGCTAGAGATATGGGTATAACTCTGGCAGAGCTGAAGGCATTGCAACCTGGCGAGAGTGTCACCATACATGAGGTGGTGCGGACATATGTGAGAGGACAAGATCTTGTCGACCCTGCAATGGTGCGCACTCTACCAGCTAGGTTGCACCAACTAAATGCATGGTACTTGCGTACCACGAAAAGTCAAGAAGGAGACTGGCTCTATGGGAAAATTCCAAAGGATTTTTTTGGCCCAGGTGATGATGAGGTTCAAATCGAGTATTGCGAATTATGGCAGTTATTCAATTTTGACGCGCTCGACAAATCTATCATCAGTGCCTTTTGCATGTAAGTAATTATATTATGTATATATGTCAGTAATTCTCTAGCTCTACTTATTTTTCATTGCTTGTAATTATCCTTATCACTATATTACTTTTGTACTCTATTATGCAGGCTGAAAATTATACAATCTCGAAAGCTGGGACTCAATCATAAGATTGGTTTCATTGACCCTAATCGAGTTCATCATCATGGTTTGTTACATTACCCAGATGATACGGAGGAGCTTTTGCTTACTTATTTGATGGCGCAACATTACAAAAGCACCATAATTTTCCCGTTCAACTTCGAGTGAGTTGTTTACTTTCTTATACATACTCGATGTTAATTAAGTATATGTAATTGATGATTTAGTTATTAACAAATATAAACATATGACAGATTTCACTGGGTATTATTGGAGATTGATGTTGAAAAGGCAATCGTTGATGTCTTGGACCCATTATCGAAACCTGAAGAAAAGTTCGACGACACGAAACAGATGCTCCAGAGGTAATTTCGATAATTATCACAATCGACCTCGTCTTTTCTAATAATATATAGTAATTAGTTAACTTCTTTACTAATTTTTCATACCGTAAACTTCAGGGTTTGGGACAAGTTCACCGGTTTCCACAAGGATGTCGGTATAGCTAAGAACCTCACTTTTAAATGGCGAGAGGTAAAGACGTATACTAGCTAGGTTCCACATACGCATATTCTTAATTTCAGTCTCACAATACCATTTTTTCAATATTTATGATTATTTTTTATTAATTTCTTATCTTATTCTATCATAAAGTGCGCGAAGCAACAACAAGACACCAATTTGTGTGGATTCTATGTCTGCGAGTTCATCCGAATTCACTTCAATGAGGGTGCAGACTGGAATAGGGTACGTTAACAATTCATTCAAACTTGTTCACTTCTCAAATTGAATTATTTTCATAATGGTTGATATATTGGTGTTGATCTCTCCTTTTTAGTTTGAGACGATCCGGAACAGGCTAGAAGCAAAAGACCGCCTACTACCAATCGCGGAGGAAATTGCGGGCTTTCTGCTTGACTATGTCATAAAGCCAGGCGCAGAATGCAGTATAATCCGGTCGTCAAAAAAGACCATCCCGAGGAAAAAATAGGGTATAATGCTTCTCTGTCATGTAAAAATATATTTGTACTTAGCCGTGTCCCCGGTACAGACATGATCTTTCGGTTGTAAATATTTGTTTGGGAGAACTCGTGTACTAGTAGTATTCATGACTATATCCCGAGGAAAAAATCGTGTATTCATGATATATATTACATAGTAACGTATAATATGCAACTCGATATTGTTTGAAATGAAACATAAATGAAAAAACACAAACACAAAAGAATCAGTAACATAAATAGAAAACAGAAACAAAAATAGAAAACAAAATAAAAGAAACAAAAAAACATATATACTGTCCCGGTTCGTATTACGAACCGGGACAAATGAGTCGCAGGCAGAGCCTGCCTTGATTGGCCACGTGGCCCACCTATTGATCCCGGACCGTGGCGTGCCCGGGACAAATAGGGGGGCCTATTTGTCCCGAACACGCTGTCCCGGGCGCGTGACCGGGGCAAAAAGCCCTCACGGCCCGGGACCAGTGGCCTGTTTTGCTCTAGTGTCTAGGTTGAAAATAAATATATGTTACACAATGTGTTATTAACCGTATTCACATTTCTCGATATTTTCTTGATCATAAAATTACAGAGTTCTTAAATTTAAAATAGAAAATGTGTAACGAGACAACTCGTATGATGAAGAACAATGCACTAACTTCCGTAGAAAAAACCATCTGAGCACCTCCACCGTAGTCCTAATTAACCCTGAATCATAACCTGATCCCAAATCAGTTTTTGATGCACGAGACTAAAAACATACACATTGCTAAATTAAGACCTCAAAATATCTCCAAAGCCACACTAATAGAACAATGCCAATTTTTGATGTTGGCGTGGCATACATTTTTACATGCTCGCAAAATTTTCCTTCCCACTTGCACGCTGGCGAGCACGTCAATGGCCGACCCGAATAAGAAGGTCTCGTTCCCCTTCGTCGCTCCCACGAGCGACGGGGGAACCCTAGCGCCGCCTCCCGCTCTAGCCCCCCCCCCCCCCACCCGGTCTTCCCCTCCCCTCGCCGCCGCCGGACGGCGTCGCCGGCCAAAGGCCGGGCGCTGGCGGCGGCGGGGCGTCTTCTTCTCCCTCGCGTGGGGCTCTCGGCGCGGGACGAGGGTGTCGGCGAGGGCGCCGCGGTGGGCTAGGGCTGCGGCGGCGCGGCTGCTCCGGCGGCGGCGGCGTGGTGGCCTGCGTCCTTGCGCATCCAGGCGGCGGCGCTTCTCGGCGGCGGCGGCTGGGTGGCACACAACTTCTTCCCGACGACCAACCACTCAAGGCCATGGCTGCGCCCCTCGGTGGAGGACGGCGTCCCTGGCGGTGGGGCTCGACGGTGGCGGCAGTGGGGAGAGCTCCTGCGTCGGCCATGGTGATTTCGGGATGGGGCCATGGCAGGTCATGCTCGGCCCAGATCTAGGCCCTTTGGGCCCGATCTGGGTTGTGCGGGCCTCGGCCGGCTCGCGTCCATGAATCTTCCTGCAGGATGACATCGGCCACCTTGGCGCTGCAGCGCTGCAGCAGGGCTACTCGGGCCTGATCTGGCCAGGCGGGCTGATCTGGGCCTGACCGGCCCTACTGTTGCGTCCGGTCGGCGACTGTCCCTGGCGGGGGCAGTGGAGAATGGGGTTCTTCTCCTGGTTGCGCTGTCGACCTGTTGGGCATTGGTCCGTCGCAGGCCTCACTTAACCGCCATGTTGACCTCGCGACTTGGTGGCTCCTCGGGTTGAGGTTGCGGAAGCTGGGGCGGCGGCCCTAGGAGGTGGATTGCACGGTCGTCTTTCGGCGGGCGACGTGACGGTGGTGGTGGTCGGTTCTTTGGCTGTTTGGACGGCAAGGAGCGGGCGGCGGGGGTTCCTGGTGTTTGCGGTGCTTCGGCATCGTTTGCTCCCAGATCGTGATCCGGTGACCAGGCACGACGATTATCAGACACTGGGATAGGGTCCGAACGAAAGTTTTGCGCTCCGGCGCCAATGGCGGCGATACCCGCGGGTACCGTTTCCCTCTTAGGGGCGCTGTTATGGTACCCTAGCCAGTTTGGGACTCCGGGTGAAAACCCTTGACCATTTGGTCTCGACGATGGGGACGTGGCACGTCCTTACTCTCTTGGGGGCGTCGTCGTGGAGTCTCATTTGCACGTTTTGATGTCTTCGGTGGCTTGTTGTTTCTCCGTGTACTTTTATTTTTTATCTTTGATCTGCTCTGTAAGAGGGTCCTCTCATCACTTTGTATCGGTTCGGCCGTGTGGCTTTATCTATAAAGCGGGGCGAAAGCCTGTTTCGTGGAGCACGTCAATGGCCCCATTCCTCTTGGTCGTAATGCCTCCCCCGTTCCTCGATCTAGACCCCAAACTGATTCATAGCACCCCAATTCGTATTGTAGCAAACTCTGTCACTACCGTCACGCCACCGTGTACCATTCTCCACTGTTGATCGACTATTCGACCATCCCTGTTGAGCTCTTCTTCCCCTTCTGAGCTCGCCGCACCACCGCTCCTCTGGACCGTCGTCCCTTGTCGAGGTGTTGGAAGACGAAGTGAAAACAATAAATAGCAGCGAGCCTTCTGGACTGTCATGTGTGCACGTCCTGAACATAGTTGACTGTACCAAGCAATGAAACACACACAGATCAGTAAACAACTTTTTCTACACAGCTCAATGGGAATGGAAGAGCCATACAATGATTAAGGACACAAGAAAAGTAACTGGTATTTAAAATTCCTCCTCCCTGAAAATTCTGGTAACACTTAAATTTCCGGCATAATGAACAAAGATATGTTGGCAATCTTACAGTCAGTATGTGCATAATTTTTATGTGTAGAAAATAATGTGAAAACAATTTTTCCGAAGAAAGTTCGGAGTGGTCCGAAAGTTGTTATGGAGCTACGGGAGATTAAATAATATGCAAATATATAAATTAATAAATATATATTTATTAATTTAATATTAAATAAAAGAGAAAAATAGGGCAGCCTACCTAAATGGGCCAAACCCTCAATGGATGGCCCATATAGCGCCACACCACACAAGGTGGGGCGGGTGCGTCGGGCGCATGGATCCCATGCGACCAAGGCATGGCCGGCCGCACCCCCCACCCCCTCTCCTCTTTTTTTAAAGTCCCACATGGGGGAGCTAAGGAGAAGGGCACCCCCTTCTCCATATGACTAGAGGGGCATATTAATTGGATTAAAATACGTAACAAATCCTCTTGGCGATGCAGCCCATCCTGCCCACTTATCCCTCTTCATCTTTCGTAAAGTGCGGTCCCCTGTCAGGACTGCATACACAGGGATGTCTATACCGCAGTGTGCCGTCGTATCGTGAAATTCCACCCAAAAGTTTTGCTTCTGCAAGGAGACCGGGAGTCATATTCAAGTTCCGTATGTGTGTGAGTGCTTAGAGGTGCTGCACTTGCAGCGCCAGGGGCGTCATCGTCACGTCATTAGCTCATCACGGCGTCGTCTTCGCCGCGCCAGGCTTCCCGACCTTGAAGTCGGCTATATCGACTTCATCAGCAACGCTTGTGCGGGAGCGTAATCCTTACTATTTGGTCTATAAGAGGTATGTTACCAAATTCGTCCAGTTACAGCTTTAATCATGATAAAATTTTGATGTACGCTTGTTAGAAAAATTATTGTTTTTTTGCTGCAAACCCCTTCAATTAATGTATGAGATGTTTCAAACAAGATTGACAAAAAGAATTACGATATCATGCACTTCGCACAAGGGTGGATCATCTAGAGACGTATTTTAATTTTGTGGTAATCGGGTTTTTACAACTCACACGTAACGATCCAGTTGTGTGCGATTGGGGAGATTACATGGACGGATCTGTACTAGTGGATGTTCACTCAAGTGCATATTATATGAAGATCATCTCATTTGAATTTTCCTAGTGGGCTAAGAACAACGGGCTAGCGTGACTAACCATCCAAGCATCAACTTGACTAATACGTACGACAAAGTTCCCATCCGATGCCTGTCCGATCCTACGTGGCAGCGAGTTTGCTTCACGCGACGCAATCACGCTGGGCAACGAGGGAACTGTGTGTTCGGCTGCCCAAAACCAAGTCCATATCGTCTGATGTTCTCTCGTCGTCCTTCCCCGCGCCATGCTCTAGCACTGGAGTATCAGCAATGATTGGATCGCTTCTCCTTTGTGCTCATGTGTTCCCACTGGGATCCGGCGATATTGCCTATGGAGATTGATACAAAACCTGCCATATATGTTGAAGGTGTGGGTTTGGGCTAGACTTGGATACAGGGCAGCGGATTAGTTAGCACTGAGCCGTACACAGCCTGCTGTGGAGGAAGGAGTTAAATACACCGTGAGTACCTAAACTTTTTTCGAAAACACAATACGGTACACATACATTAAAATACGCATGAGATGGTACTCGAACTTGATTGGACGTGAAACTACGGTACTTTGCGGCAGTGCGTACGCTGAGCCGAGGAAGTAGCCGTCATTTGAATAGAGGGGTTGTTTGCAAACTAGTGAGAAACCACGTCAGCACGCTGGAAGGACATTTGGAGGAATATAACACATGCGGGGGTTCTCTGTAAAATGTCATCGCCTGCTCAAATCGACAGACCAATTCCCCATCCCGTATCCCTCAATCCACAGAGCAATTCCCAATCCTAAATCGAGAGAGCAAGATGGCCAGCGGTGGAGATGGCGGAAGCACGCCTTCTGTTGTTGGTGGCGACGGTATCGAGGGCTTGCAGCCTTGGTCTCGCGTGCGTGAGGGCCACTACTTCTGCTCGACAATGCCGCGCGGCGAGGCCGACCGGCGACCGAGCGCTCGGTCTTCATGACCCCTGGCCATGATGGAGGAGCAAGGTGGCGTGGCTGCGCGACCCCTGCTGCTGCGATTACCTGCGACAGGAACTACCATACAAAAATGCATCAAAATCATGCACAATTTAACTTCTCAGTTCAGTTTAAACAACCTAATCCCCAACTGTACTATGTACAGTTGTCTCATGTATCGATCAGAATACATAAGCGATCTCTCCACTCCGTCTAACGTGATCATCACGGTTATAAACACTAGCGATATATCCAAAGAACACTACTTTCAGTACAAATATATAACGGTACTCTGTACTGTAGACTCGTGTATTGGTCAGAGAACACTTGCTATCTCTCCCTAGTCTTACGGTCGGATTGGGTCTGTAGCCTGTTGGATCCAGGATCCCCTATTCCTACCGCTCCTCCAATCCCTCTAACGGATGATGGTAATGATCAATACAATGTTGCCTTTGAGATTGATGAGCGACGGAACTTACCGTACGCAGGGGGAGGGTTTCCTTCGGGGCGACGAACTGGGGCCATCGCCGCCACCTTGCCGACGAACACGAGCCGCGGACGCGGCGCTCCAGCGCGGTCGAAATCTAGAGAAATTGGGTCACAGAGAGCTCGGCGACGATAGGGGCGGCGAACTCAGGGAGGGCCTCCCATGTTTCTTTGTTTCGCGAGTGGAGATGACAGGGGCGGCGTACTCGAGCGGGCGGAGAGACAGTTTCACGTCCCGTCCTGTCAGAAACAATTCGTTGGGAGTTGAAGACGGAAATTGTCTGGGATTCAGGGGGGTAATCGATTAAATGCAGCGTCTCTGACAAATTCAAGCCATGTCATCGACAACTACCGCGTGTACGCGCTGCATACGTCGAAAAGTACCGTAGTTTCACGTCCCGTCAAGTTCAAATATCATATCGTGCGTATTTTGTAGTAAGAGTACCGTATTATGCTTCCGAAAAAAGTACAGGTACTCACGATGTATTTAATTCTGGAGGAAGTATCGTACATGGATCTTACAGAAATTGTCGTACCTGAAGCAATTCCATCCTTGTAATGCAACTTGAGTTTACCAACCAATATGCAGCTTGACCTAGCTAGAACTTTATTGCTATCATCAAACCCTAACCGCTCTGTACTGAATGAATCAAATGGAATATTTGTTCCGGTCCTGTTGAATCCTCGACAACTTGAGTTTCAGAACCAATATGCAGCTTGACCTAGCTAGACCTTTATTGTTATCATCAAAAGTCTCCAACCGAAGTAACTATATTTTGCAACAATTGGATCCTAATCGCTCTATACTGAATGAATCAAATGGAACAATTGATTCGGTCGCTGCTGAATCCTCGTAATAATACAACTTGAGTTTCCCAACCAATATGCAGCTTGACCTAGCTAGACCTTTATTGTTATCATCAAATGTCTCCAACCGAAGTAACTATATTTTGCAACAACTGGACCCTAACCGCTCTATACTGAATGAATCAAATGGAACAATTGATTCGGTCGCTGTTGAATCCTCGTAATAATGCAACTTGAGTTTCCCAACCAATATGCAGCTTGACCTAGCTAGAACTTTATTGCTATCATCAAAAGTCTCCCACCAAGTACCTATATTTTGCAACAACTTGACCCTAACTGCTCTGTACTGAATGAATCAAATGGAATAATTGATCGGGATTCCTGTTGAATCCTCGTAATAATGCAACTTGAGTTTCCCAACCAATATGCAGCTTGACCTAGCTAGACCTTTATTGGTATCATCAAAAGTCTCCCATGAAGTACCTATATTTTTCAACAACTTGACCCTAACCGCTTGTTTCTAAATGTAGAAATTATCGGAAGTTTTGGATCCTTGTGGTTTCCTGTTTCCTAATCACAACTGTTGGTTGATTCCTCCGGTTCACTTGTACAATACTTCGATACCGTGAGATACAAGTGGGCATTGTGAAACATCATAATTTGCCAGTCTTAGAGGAAGATTAATAATATAGCCGGCTGCTGGCTATAGGCCCCTGCCATGTCACCTTGCAGTCATCATAAAGCCCACTCATACAATAGACTGACTATTAGGCTGGCTGCTGAACCCAATGAGATCAAGATAATCCCTTTATAATTACACTTATTTTGCTCCAAATTATTAACTCATGTGTAGTTATACAGTCTAATGAACCCAATGAAGATTCTTGTTAGCTTCGCCACTGCTGCTAAGTGGGCTTTATTAAGATTTAATCATTTAATGTTTGTAAGCTAGTATTGAGCTTAGGCTAGTCACAATGGAAATGGAAAGTAACATAGAGTGGTAACATCATGTTGTACTAGGTTATGTTACTACCTTCATAGTGAGTAGTAACATATGTGCGGTGTTATGCAAAGGTATATTTATTAGGTTGGAAACTCATTTTATCTTGGGAAGTGTGAAGTTACAGCGTAACTGCGTATGTTACTCTCTCTCTCTCATCATTAATTAGGTGTGATATTCTTCTTACTCCCTCTCTTTAGCTGTGTTAGGCCTCTCACCAAAAATTATTTGTTCAGAAATGCTAGGGAGTAAGGCCCGATTGAATTAACCTGCAGAAGCCCCCCCCCCCCCCCCCCCCCCCCCCCGATCTACTCCTCTAATTACTCCTGTCCCGTGGGAAACCATTTGGGTTTTGTTCGTGTGAAACAATCTGCATGCAGCGCTGTGGAAAGATGGTGTGAGCCAGTAATTTTGAACGTTGGTCATGTGCAAGAGGCCTAGCACACCTAAACAGAGGGAGTACTTTTGTGGCATGTATGTTACGAGGTAAGTTCCTCTCACTGTGAGTAGTATTAGAGGCAAACGACCAGCCTTTTTCTCGTTGCATGTAGCTAGCAAACCCGCTCCACTCACTTTCCTCATTTATCTTTCCTCCACCTCAGATTTGTAATTACAAATTGTTTATAGTCAGCTGATTAGGATTTACTATTATACTTGCTCTTAATTAAGTTGACCCACCGAGTCTTCAATATTTGTAAGTACTTGTGCATCAACTGCCAGTTGGTGCGCTGATCGATGTCATCTGTTAATTTTGATTTTTTTATAAATAGCTGACTTACCACATATGTCATATGTGTTTACTTTATGGAAAACGATGTTTATCAACCGGCTGTAGATACAACCTGTTCGTCTCGTGCGCCCAATGCTCGGCCATTTCGCGCGGAGGAAAAGTCGCAGTGTTCACTTGAGTGGTCCCTATCGTTCACATTTTTGCTATGCTGAGGGACCACTCACGATAGTGTATGTCATTTGTAGCATATGATGTTGACTTTTGCTACATTGATGTTTTAAAAATGTTACCACATTTTTGCTACACATCTTAACTTTTTACATATTCAAACAAAGTGTTATAAAATAATGTTGTATTTTCTAAAAGTGCTAGAAGCAGATGTTCTGATGCTTTATATCCAACCACGTGTGTCAAGCACACGGTGCCTCACGCAACGCATGCAGCCAGCAGCAGCGTTGGCTCCACCCATGAAAAGTACAAACAGGTCTTTCATAGTGTTAAGTTGTGGATTGCGGGTCACTGCGCGGATCTTGGAGGGGTTTTCCT
This sequence comes from Poa annua, assembly GCA_026929855.1. NCBI lineage: Eukaryota > Viridiplantae > Streptophyta > Magnoliopsida > Poales > Poaceae > Poa > Poa annua. Next base: position 3,065,745 of record CM049428.1, on the reverse strand, counting down.
GCAAAAATATGCGGTGACCGGTGGAACGGGGGGGGGGGGTTGTGATTGGTAGAAATCCTGTGCTACAGTAACCGGCGGGTTTGACTCCAGAAACTTGCAATCCAAACCGTTGGGCGGGCAGATCGGACGACCGAGGATTAAATGGTGACGTGGATGTAGGACATGACGCGAAATCGTCCAACTTTCATATATAGGATAATGTATCCCAGCAGCTTATGAAAAAGTCAAAGTGTGGCACAATGCATGGACTTTTTTTTGTATGCGGGCTGACTGACGCGTTGAACGTGGTGGCTGTCCCCTGTCGGATTGGCTGTAGCTACAGCTGGCTGACGCCTAGCGCGCGCCCAATTGGAAGTTGACACCAGCACCCTCCCTTTTTTATTTAATGGAAAACTAGCACCCTCCCTTAATTATATAAGTTAACAATTATTATCTTGACAAGACAAGCAACATCCAGCAGTGTTATCTCAAACGATTACATAATCGGACAAGGACCCTTGGTAGGGTTCTATAAAGCCAACGAGCTGAACATTGCTCATTTCCTCATAAACGCATCATGTTTGCAATAGCTGGCGATCTGATCGTCTCCTCAACAACAGGTATGTAACAACAACATGTAGGTGTTTTATGTTTGATTTCAATTGTTATTTTCAGGTTTTTCAGTTACCAATTAATATCCTGTATTTTTCAGTTCTTATCCTGTTTTTTCGTTGTTATTGTCATTTACCAATTAGAGAACCCATATAAGCTAGCCAAATGAGTGCTCCCATGAGTTTTCACTCAAATTCCAACTTATTTATGCTCTTGAATAGGCAAAGTGTGTGAAATAAAGGAGAAAGATACATATCCGGTATAAGACCATTTTATTTAGGGTTAAGTGGATAAAATGCCCCTCTAGGGGGTCACCCAACGAGCTTCACAACTGTGTTTAGTGTGAAAAGATTGAACACACTTGGGCCTTTTCCGTTGCATGTATATACATGCAAATATTAATTACAATCCTGATCATCAATGGGAGATCACACAAAATAAGGACTCTCCACAATTTAGTGTTGGTACCTGTCTGATACTCATACTCCCCCGCATTCACAACGGGAAGAGATCGGACGTTAATACTGGATCAAAAATTCAGAAACAATAGGGACGGAGCATCGTCGGTAGCATCGCCAGCTCGTCGGTGGAAACATCGCGAGACGCCGGTAGAAACCGCTCGTAACATTGTCAGATAGCGTCGGTAGCCTCGCCGGCTCATCAGTAGCAACAACGTATCATCGGTAGCATCTCCGCGTATCGTCTGTAGCAATGTCACGATACGTTAGTAGCATCCGCTCGCATAATTGCCGGCTACTGTTAATAGCGTCGTTGGCCTGTCAGTAGCAACATCGCACACCATCTGTAGCATCGCCGCGTGCCTTTTGTAGCAACACCACACGCCGGTAGTATGATCGGCTCGTTAGTAGAAATGTGCGCCGGCGGTAGCATTGCCGTTATGGATTGAGAGCCCTAGAAATCTTTGCTACAAATTGTGTGGACTTGCTTTAAAGAGGAAATTTTGCTACAAATCTTTCCAAAATTTGCATCACATTACAGAAAATTAATCATCTGTTGTGACAAAATTGCTATAGTCATTCTGTGCATTTGCATCAATGGAGAAGCAATTTTGCTACAAACCCTAAAAAATAGCATCGCGTATAGCAAAAAACAACAAACGTGCCCCTGGTAGCAACGCTGACCACCGTTGTCAGTATGCACGCGGGTGCGCCGCCGGCGTTGCCACCCCGCGGTGCAGCAAATCGGCCGCCCACCTCGCATCTCACGGGTAGCCGCTGTCACAACTCGCAGCCGTGGGAACTCACGGCCCCTCCAGGTGCTCGAAGACCACCTCCTCCCTCTCCGTCGATCCCCCTTTTTCTAGGAGCTTGGGGCGGCACGTTGGGAGCTCAGTCTGGCAGAGCTCGATTCGGCGCCGGAAGCTCGTCGTGGTGCTGCGGGGGACGGAGTACGTGCGGGGCTGCGGGTGTGGAAGCTCGCGACGGCAGAAGCGCCTGGTACTGCGTCGGTAGACTGCTGCTCGCCATCTCGCACAGCCGATTCGCGGCACCGGAGTGGCGAAGAGCTTCCAGAGATGCCCGCATCATGGGATGGGGCGACGAGCCACCAAGCCGTGGAGGCGCGCAGCTCGGGCGGCCTTGCCCTGATTTGAAGGGTTTTCCATAAGATTCTACAGTAGTAATTTACTAATTTACAAATGTAGAATTAATTTACTTTGAGTGTCATGACGACTGCCAACGGTGATTGTTTACTGACTGTACATTTTCATTTACTCCTTGTAGCATAAGATTCCACACACAGTACAGGTACACCCTCTCTAGCTTCCGAAGTTCCGAGCTACTCGAGGTAGCAGCATGTCAGCTCCGGTAGCAAACCAGAGGTGGATGATGGTGCTGCTACTTGCAACAATCCTGTTGGCAGCCATTGCCGAGCAAGCTCCGTCGCCGCCGCCCATTACGATTAAACCCGGCTGCCTCGCCGAGTGCGCAGGCAAGAGTATTCCCTATCCATTTGGCACGGGCACCGGCTGTTTCCTCCCGGGCTTCGAGGTGACCTGCAACCACACATTCTCCCCACCCCGGCTCTTTCTGGGGTCTTCCTCCTCGCGCACCGGGGCAGAAAAATTAATACAAACCGAGAGCTACTCCTTCGACGGTGAAAACAAAACCATCAACGACGGCAGCTTTGATATTACAGCGATGGAGGTCATGGAGATATCTGTCTCCCGGCCTGAAGTACGGTTGTACGCCGCAGTCACCACCGACTGCAGAAAACGTGGTGCATTTTCTCCCTACCATTCCGTCATCCAAGGAACAACATTTGCCCCCTCAAACGGGCCTTTTCTCATCTCTTCCAGCCGAAATGTTCTCATCGGCGTTGGCACGAACGCCGATGCTCGCTTGTCCAAGTCGTATAGTGGTACCGTGGGCGTTATCGAAGCCAGTTGCACTTCTAGGCAAAAACTTCCGACAACATATAAAGGTGGGACGTGCAGCGGTGAAGGCTGCTGCGAAGCCTCCATTCCCCTAGAGCAAGAAGTCACATCACTGACGGCCATAGCTGCCCAGAAGAGAGACTACTGGTTTACGAATGATGGCAACTGCTCGTTGGTGATGATGGTGGAGAAGGGATGGTACAGCTACAGCTTGGAAGATCTCCTCGGGGACGAAGCCTTCTTCTCCCAGAAATTCCAGAGAGGCGTCCCACAAGTCCTTACCTTCACCGTTGGGGATGGTTCTTGCCCGCCGCCAGGACAGCTGCCACCACCCGAGGGCTATGCGTGTCTTAGCGGCAACAGCTCGTGCATCACACCAGCCAATAATAGGTCCGGATATTTCTGCGAGTGCTTGGACTACTACGATGGAAACCCATACATCCCTGGTGGATGCCAAGGTTAGTCAAATTTAACTGTATATGTTTGCACCTGATTAATTGTTATCTAAATCAACCGACGTAACTGCAGATATCGACGAGTGTGCACTCCGGGAGAAGTATCCGGACTTGCAAGATAAGTATCCTTGCTCGAGTGGTGGGGTTTGCAAAAACAGGTTACGGGGCTATGACTGTCCATGCAAGCCTGGGATGAAAGGTGACGGCAAAACAGGAACCTGCACCGAGAAATTCCCCCTGCCAGCAAAGGTGGCTGTAGGCAAGTACTTGAAACCACTATTAATTAAGAAAACGTAAATTAGTTCATTTGTGAGATGTGAAACTTGAGACAAAATCATGGACAATATTTTTGCTGAAAACTTTATCGTTCAGATAAAATATAATGAAAACTTATCTTTGCACATGCAGGTGTTGTAGGTGGTATTTCCATCACTGTTGTTCTCGTCCTATTTGTGCTTTTCATGAGTGCGAAAAAAAAGATGAGGGAGCGTTACATAAGAAATGGCGGCCCTTTACTAGAGAAAATTAACAACATAAAGATCTTCAAGGAGGACGAGCTGAAGCGAGTTACAAATAACTACAACGAAACTCTTGGAAGTGGTGCCTTTGGTGTGGTATACAAGGGGTTTCTTGATGACAAACATATTGCTGTGAAGAAGTCCAAACATACTGACAGTGCACAGAAAGACCAATTCGCCAACGAGGTCATTATCCAATCAAGAGTCATCCACAAGAACATTGTGAGCCTCATAGGTTGTTGTCTTGAGGTTAATGTTCCTGTTTTGGTCTATGAGTATATCGCCAATGGTAACCTCGAAGACACTCTCCATGGTAAGAGCAAGGTTCATCTAACAACGAATCAACGTATAGTCATTGCTGCAGAATCAGCTGAAGGTCTCGCTTATATGCACTCCAAGACCTCAACCAACATCCAACATGGTGATGTTAAGCCTGCAAATATACTTTTGGATGATAATTACATACCAAAAATATCGGATTTTGGAATATCAAGGCTAATTGCCAGAGCTAATGACCAGGTTAGTGATCAAGTCATTGGTGACAACAATTACATGGACCCAGTCTATCGACAAACCGGCTTGTTGACCAACAAGAGTGATGTGTATAGTTTTGGTCTTGTGCTCTATGAGCTGATTACTGGAAACAAAGCATATGGTGGTGATAATTGCAGCTTGGTCATAAATCACCTGGAGAGTTACACTAACAAGAACACAACAGATGTGGACAAAGACAGTGAGCTTCTCCAGAGCCTTGCTGAGATTGCGAGAGAGTGCTTATACAGCGAGGTGGATCAAAGGCCAGAGATGACAGATGTAGCCGAACGTCTTCAAATACTAAGGAAATGGTACGCCACCAAGTCGCCATCTCCCTAGTTTGACTGTGCTACAATAAACCCGTCGTCGCGTAGACTTGGAATTATTTCCATGTTTAGTCTTTTACTCCCAAGTTTTTTTACCATGTAATCGGTGCCTTTGTAAGGGTGTCATAGTTGTAGCATGACTCCGTCAGGGTTGTGTCGAGTGTTTGATTGTTTTTGTAAACGCCACAATATTGGTCATATGGGCTTTTTTACAGTACAAAATATCGTCTTCCCGGTGTTTGTCTTTCCTGAGAGCTCGTTTGTAGATCTCACCTCTCGCGTGTTCATTGGCCTGCTCTACAGGCACATGCTCAAAATTAATTGTTTCGTCACGATGATATGCGTGGTATTTTTTCGGTTTTGCAAATTCTCAGCTAGAAGAGAGAGCTTAGCGGTCGGTCGTTTCCTCTACCTTTGATTCATCACGCTACGCAAACCGAGTGTATCTTCTTTCTCGAATGACGGGCCCGAGTCAGCGAGGGATGCGACAAGAAATAAAACGAGTCGGAGCCGTCGATGACGCGCCTGGCCGTCGCAGAGACGGGTAGGCGAGGAAGAAATTTGACTTGGTGTGCGGGGTCGATGGACAAAAAAAATGATAGGCTTAGAGGGATGGTCGGGGTGACGGTTGACCAGTGGAGCAGGGTGGACACGCGCCGTGGCAGCATGCTCGTAGAGGACAAGCCGGGTGGACAGTGGTTCGACCGGTGATGATTGTACGGGAGACCGGAGGTAAATAAGACGACGGTGTCAACACTCGACTGAGAATTTACTTAGTTTTGAGTCGGCTATTACTCATGGTTAAACACCGGTTAACATTTTTTATTAGCCCACTAAGCATATCTTATCCTAACCCCTGGTATCCGCAAACCAAACAGAAACTGGGATCGACTCATAGCCAACAAACAGTCAATTTGGATCATCCAAAATTCGAAACCGGACCATCCTTATCTATCCCTTCAACCAAACACATTCCCAAGTGTACCCACTCTAGCATCTTTTACCTCACAACTTGTCCAGTTTGGTACCAGTCAACATGGAACGAAATGACTCACGACAATGACAAATAACAGGGACATGAAATGACAATAATAACAGGACCAGATATGAAATATATCAGGTAGCAAGCATGTTTTGCAGTGGGAAAACTAAATTTTATCTAATTTATTTTTAAAAATATGCCTATAACTGAACAAATTTCCTCGCCTCTCTTCTACAAAAAAAACTTCCCAAATTCTAGTACTAGTACACAAGAAGTGAGGACCAGGCACCGGCTGGTGGCTGAGGAGGCTCCTAGTGAGGAACCAGCCGGCCCGCTTTCGAGTCCCAGCTGTGCCAAAAAGGCTGCGCTGAGAAATTCTCAGGAACCGGCCATCTCACCTTCTACCTAACAACGTAAAGTTAAGAGAGGGATCATTCCCCCGTTGGCCACGTTTTTTAGTACACAAGAAGTGGCTCGCTGTTTTGTTTCGTCAATGGCGTGTTTACTGGCTTGTTAACAGAAAGAGCTTGTGTCACTTTTTTAATAAACTGTCTTTAATTAGTATCTTTTTAACAAGTCACCCGGGAGAAGGCTCCCCACCTGAATATATTACTTACAAAACGTGCTACAAGACCAGGCTCTTGACCTCTTTTTCAGAAGGTCATTGGTCAGGATATATAGAAGGGGTATAGAGAGAGGAATCAAGGGAGGTTACATAGAGAGGTACATGAGGAGTCACAGATAGAGGATACAAAAAGAGACTTACATCGTAGCAAGCTCACATGATGACCTTAACCAGAGACACCCACATGCATTGACTCTTTTTTTAGATAAAAAGATTTTATTACTTAACAGTTTTAAGCATTACACCCAAAATCTGCATATTTAAGATGTACACAGCCACCAAGTCACGAGTACCCAAGTCAAACAAAGAATAAAAAGGCGAATTACATATCATAATGAGAAATTGTAGAGCCGCCTAAGAAACTGGTAGGTCTATCCAGAGTCTATGTTTCCATCCATGTCATGAGAATAATTCCCTGGCCGCAGTCTCCAGTCTCGACGCCACCTCCATAAATAAGTCCCGGTGCTCCACACGCTGCAGAGTTGACCATGCTCGAAGCGTAGATGTACACCGGTAGATAACCTGCATTATAGAAACATTTTTGTCATAACCTTGTCATTTCTATACAGCCACATCAACCAAATATCGGCAATCGCGCCCATCCTACTGAAGAGTTTAAACCTAGCATCCACACCGTTTAACCAGTTGCCAAAAATATTAGCAACATTACGCGGTGGATGTAAGGAAGAACCTATCTGGATGGCTGACCATATAGACCTAGAAAATTTGCACTGGAAAAATAAGTGTGTAATGGTCTCATCATGTTGATAGAAAACACACTTCCTACTTCCATGCCAATTACGCTTAGCAAGGTTGTCTTTTGTAAGAATTCCACGATGCTTGTCTCGTTCCAGGTAAACTTCTTCTGAACGAAACATCTGGGGGAGGAACCCAACACCTTCGCGATCGTGTCACTTTTGTTTCATACAATAGAGTACAGAGCTGGATATTGTTCCCTAAGAGTGGATTGGCCAAACCATTTATCCTCCCAGAAACGAATTTCCGATCCATCCCTGATTGAGAAGGGGCCATGTGGGAAAAAAACTTCTTTGTAGCCATGAGGCCAGCCTAGAAGTGTGAATCGCCAGGTTTCCAAAGAACCTGAGAGACAGCTTGATCTCCCACATACTTTCTGAAGGAGATATGCCCTAGAAGCAATTAATAAAGTGTATTTCTTTATCATATCTCGATTGTTCATAATACGTTTTGTGTCATGCTATAACTGTATTAAGCGAAAACATTAATACAGGTGTGATACGTAAACAACCAGGTCCCTAGTAGCCTCTACTAAGACTAGTTTCATTGCGCGATTGATGATGGAGGTTTTCTGATCATGGGGCATGGCGCCGGTCGGCAATGAAATTCATGTCGTTGGAAGAACGATGTGATGGACATATCCATATTTGTAGGACGTAGTCATTGCGCCTTCGACCGTGAGATCAACTCTTATTGTTATCCCTGGAAGATACTTTGATCGCACCAAACGTCATATCTTATATAGTGTGACAATGATAGATGATACTTTTGGGTATCGGAAGGGGGTAGTTGAGACGAGGGGGCAATAGCGGGATTTGTCAGTCCGTAGCCGGATAGATACTCTAGGGCCCACTTGGTGAGATTATGTCTAATGATCTTGCAAGCATGTGACTAGGTCACGGAGACATGAAATCATAGACGAGTAGAAGATAGCGATGTCGGTAACGAGGTTAGCTAGATATGGAGATATCTAAGAACGATGCTCGGACACGCTAAGTATTGTCATGACAAAAGGTTTAAGACTTAACGTTCAGCTTTGATAGATGAGAGTCATTCGTTATATCACAGTGATTAATTCATGGGGTCTAGGCCTACGAGTTAGTCGTTGATTGGAGAGGAGTCTCAATCATACATGTTATTATGTCGAACCGCCATGGTATCACACTTAAGGGGTTTCGACAAGACAACTGGAAAGGAAAGAGATCACTGGGAACGTCCCGGGAAGGGTCCGATGGAGATCGGGCAGCGACGAAATAGTTTTCGGAGCTAGAATAAATTATATATATAATATGTTTGATATTAATTAGTGTAATTAATGTTCAAATATGATTTTATATATTTATTTTCGAATTTATTAAGTCTGATTTTCCTAAATGGGCCTTCAGGTGGAAAGAAGGCCCATGGGGGGAAAATCCCCAAGGGAATTCGGTGGGGGGAGCATGGCCGGCCTAGGTGGGCCAGATGGGGCCCACCAAGGCCGGCGCACCTGCCCTTGCCGCACCAGGCATGTAGGGGTTAGTCCCATATTGCCTGGCTGGCAAGTTGCCTCCCTTCTGGGAGCATATATAAGAAGGGGCACCCCTGGCCTTTTAATTCACCAATTAATTCCCTATTTCTCTCTCGATTTCGTGATTCCCTTTGTCGGAGTTGCGCCGAGTAGAGAGGGGGTCTCTCCACCATAGCCCGTTGTCGCGATGCTGGTGTTCCGGTTCAAGTCTTCTGCTGCTCGTACTGGACTGGAGCTTCGGAGGTCGTCGTCTCCACCGTACGTGTGTAACACCCTGCGAGGTGCTGCGCTAGCAGTGCTGGGAGGTCTACTTCCACTACACGATCTTGAGGTTGGCTTCGTCGGTCTTCATCGTCAATGTTCGTGCGGGAACGTAATCTCGCTTTCGGTCTACAAGGGTATGTATTCCGATCTCCGTTGTACTTCTATATTTGCATAGTATAGATCTTGGCTAGTTTAAGCATATCGTTGCTAGAATTTTTTTTGTTTCCTGCACACGATCCCCTTCAGTGATATCAGAGCCGATCTATCGTAGATATAGTTGTACGCTGTTAGAACTCATGTTCTACAGGGGGCACCGTTCCTGTTATTTGCTACCCTCTAGCGTGCACTTGTGATTCCAGCGACATCGAGTTCATGAAGTGGCCCGGACCGACTTTACGCGTACGCTTACGCGAGACTGGTTCCACTACTAACATACGGCTTGTACCGTATCTGTGGCTAGCGGGTGTCTGTCTCTCTCTCTCTTTAGTTGGTCTTGAATTTTCAATGGAGGGCCCGAAAGGGATGCTTAAACATGCAATTATTGGATCATTGTTGTGGTCCTAAGTTCGTAGGTAAGAAGCGGTTATTTTCACGGAAGTCCCAGCCACGTAAAATATGCAAAAGATAAAGTAGAAGCGTCTAACTTTATTTTGCAGGGGCAATGTAATATGGTCAAGGAAGGTTTATTAAATTGTTTATGAACTGCGGGCGCCAAGAAGACCATGGCGCAATGGACTATATCACATCACATTACATATGATGTTTTGAGTGCATCTTATATTGTAATTATATATTGGTTACACGGCGGTAGTTGCATATAAGATGATCCATTCAAAAATACCACTAGTGTTCTTCCTCCAACGAGCACCACCAAGAAAGTTCTACGTTATGATGCAGCCCATGACGATCGGGTGTCAGACATATCGTCATTCGCATACAGTGGGTGTAAGCCATGTTGCACAAGCGTTACGTGGAGCTTATTGTGGCGAGCCTAGCATATGCAGATATGACCTCGGAACACGGAGACCGAAAGGTCGAGCATGAGTCACAAAGTTGTTGTGATCGACAATTCGTTTTCTATCCTTGAAGTTGTGTTGCCGGCTCTGACGATGAGGGGTTGTGCAATGGATGGGGGTCGTGTAATCGCTTAAACGACCAGGAGGGATGTTCGTTTGAGTGGGAGTTCTGATAGTTATTTTCTAAAATACTCTAACTCAAATTATTATGAACAAAGTCTTATGTTGTTGCAAATTTCATTGTAGATGTCTCGCCCCTCGTTTAACCTAGGTTTGTTCCTTGAGAAAGAAAAGCTTAAGACCAGTGGGTCAAACTTCATGGCTTGGTTCCGCAACCTGAGGATCCTCCTCACCCCATAGGGTGGCTTGTTGTTTTGATATGCTCTGAATCCTAATCCTATTGTACCATATATGGAGTCCTAACGGAATAAGGCATGTCAACCGTGTTAGGCATAACACATCTACAACTCTATTTCGTGCCCACCAAGAAAGAGAGTTATTTGTCCCCCATATATAGTGAGAGGTAGTCATAGATTAGATTGTGGGGTTGAGAGATCCACCATATTGATAGCACGTAGAGGGTTTGTCCTCTTGTGCATTGTAATACTCCTCCTGATTATAGTTATACGCCTTTGTGCGTCCGTGGTTTTCTCCCGTAAGGGTTTCCACGTAAAAATATGTGTTCTTGTTCTTCGTTTGATCTACTTTCGCTGCGCGGTTTTATAACAAGTGGTATCAGAGCCGAAGGTTTCAACTTCGGTCTGCTGCCCGGGAGACTTTCCGCTGCGCTCCCGGGCAGCATCGTCGCAGCACCGTCTGGATCAATCTTCCGCAATCTTGCGGCTTCATGCAGCACAAAGTTCAGGCATCCTTCATCGAGAGATCAGATCCGAGATCGGAAGTTCAAAGGTTTCCGCCGGCGTTCAGTGCGCCATCTTCTGTATCCGTCTGCGGCCGCGTCGTCGCGTTCGTCGTTTCGCCGAGTTCGCCAGCCCTCGTCCGTGTGCAACTTTCTGTTGGAATCTGTCGCGGTACTTCATATGGTCTGATCGATTTCTGCAGCCGAGTCATATTCGGCGATCAATTCAAGCTGTGCAAGACTTTCTTTGTCTGGTGTGGATCAATGGAGTACCGGACAAATCTGAGAAGTGATCAGCCCATCCGATCAAGTCCCTAGGCGAGAAATCCAAAGCAATTACAGAGATCAGCTTCCAGCTTCTGCTATTTCACGAGGCTGCATGTACACGTGAAGATTAATCAATTTTTGATCTCTAGTTTCTACATCCATCCGAGATATTACCAGGTGCTATCCAATCTAATTATTCGCTCTGCTATTTAATTCTGCAAGGAATATTCTTTGGCTTGTACTACTTTGTGCATAGATTATCTGCTCATTGCTATGATTGAGTATGATCTTTCGTTGTTGGATCATGACACAAAGTTTTACTTACGGTAAGATGCGAGCGTTGTTTGGCGCAAGCCGTTTATGAGATGGATTGGGTAGTTTTCTGTTTAAGGTGGAGTTCTTGGATTATAGCCTGTTAGGAGATTTTATGGATGCAAATTCAAGATGTTATTGCTGCAGTTACATGAACACAATTATCGAAAAGGAAAAATTATGGAGGAGGTGATTATTAAGCCTGTTGGTAGCCAGCATATGCTCTTTTCTCTCTAGAGTTTTGTTGTTATGCATGTGAAGGTTTTGATTTGTTTGTGATGAGAATCATTTGAGGTGCAAGAGGAGATTTGTTACTGCTAGATACTACAACATTTAGTTTGGTTATCTTTGCTCTTTCAAGAGGGGTCTATTACAGAGTTGATGCTCCGTTGCATGTTGAAAAGATTCGTTCATCCGACAGTTGTTCTATCAGGACAGTTTATAACCATATCATGGATCTATCATTACCGTCGGCAGTTTTTGGTGTACGTTATGGCCTTCGTACCAAATGCTCTTGCATGAGTATTGTTTGCCGAGGTTTGTGCTTTGTGGCACGTTCAGATTCCATGAGATGAATTCTTCACAATGTTATGTGCACCGAGATGTTGCACTATTGAGCTATGCGCTCGTTCATGCACCACAGGAGATATGACTTATGTCATTTAATGATTGAGCAGTTTTATTTTGGAGGTCAGTAGCACAGACTCAGACTTTTATTGGGTTTTATGGGAGATCCAAGTTTTGTTCGTCTGCTTTGTTGACAGCTGTGTTGTTATCTCGACGACCTACCGTTTGATTTGCTCAATATTACTTCGTGAGAAGTTTATTTAGTCTTATGGACGTTTGAAGACACAAGTTTTACTTGTGCTGACTTAATTGAGGAGTTGATGCTATCTATGACTGTTATAGAGGATTCGTCTTAAGGTGGAGTGTTGTTTTGATATGCTCCGAATCTTAATCCTATTGTACCATATATGGAGTCCTAACGGAATAAGGCATGTCAACCGTGTTAGGCATAACACATCTACAACTCTATTTCGTGTCCACCAAGAAAGAGAGTTATTTGTCCCCCATATATAGTGAGAGGTAGTCATAGATTAGATTGTGGGGTTGAGAGATCCACCATATTGATAGCATGTAGAGGGTTTGTCCTCTTGTGCATTGTAATACTCCTCCTGATTATAGTTATACGCCTTTGTGCGTCCGTGGTTTTCTCCTGTAAGGGTTTCCACGTAAAAATATGTGTTCTTGTTCTTTGTTTGATCTACTTTCGCTGCGCGGTTTTATAACATGGCTTACGTCATTGAAGCCGCCATAGGAGACCCTTCCACAGATGACGCCTATGATGATGAGAAAAAGGTCTTCCAGACCAAATTGGAGGATTCCGCCTTTGTCCAGAGTGACATGCTCTTCGCCATGATTAACTATTATCTAATTCAACTGACATAACTGCAGATATCGACGAGTGTGCACTCCGAGAGAAGTATCCGGACTTGCAAGATAAGTACCCTTGTGAGGCGGACCTAGAGCATAAATCACCCGGTGTCCTCCAAGTGATCATACATAATTTTTCATTTTATGTTGGGGTGTCACACAGTCTAAATACATGTACTATATAGAAGAAACTGGGTTCAGACCCGGTGTCCTGTGACCCTGCTGCATGAATCGTAGGTCCGCCCCTGCTTGCTCAAGTGGTGGGGTTTGCAAAAACAGGTTACTGGGCTATGACTGTCCATGCAAGCCTTGGATGAAAGGTGACGGTAAAACAGGTACCTGCACCGAGAAATTCCCCCTGCCAGCAAAGGTGGCTGTAGGCAAGTACTTGAAACCACTAAAACACAAATATGTAAATTAGGTCGTTCGTTTGTCCTCCTTAATTAAGAAAACGTAAATTAGTTCATTTGTGACTTGTGAAACTTGAGACAAAATCACGATATTTTGCTGAAAACTTTATCGTTCAGATGAAATATATATATGATTAAAATATAATGAAAACTTATCTTTGAACATGCAGGTGTTGTAGGTGGTATTTCCATCACTGTTGTTCTCGGCCTCTTTGTGCTTTTCATGAATGCGAAAAAAAGGATGAGTGAACGTTACATAAGAAATGGAGGCCCTTTACTAGAGAAAATTAACAACATAAAGATCTTCAAGGAGGACGAGCTGAAGCGAGTTACAAATAACTACAGCGAGCCTCTTGGAAGTGGTGCCTTTGGTGAGGTATACAAGGGGTTTCTTGATGGCAAACCTATTGCTGTCAAGAAGTCCAAACATACTGACAGTGCAGACCAATTCGCCAACAAGGTCATTATCCAATCAAATGTCATCCACAAGAACATTGTGAGACTCATAGGTTGTTGTCTTGAGGTTAATGTTCCTGTTCTGGTCTATGAGTTTATCGCCAATGGTAACCTCGAAGACACTCTCCATGGTAAGAGCGAGGTTAATCTAACAACGGATCAACGTATAGTCATTGCTGCAGAATCAGCTGAAGGTCTCGCGTATATGCACTCCAAGACCTCAACCAACATCCAACATGGTGATGTTAAGCATGCAAATATACTTTTGGATGATAATTACATACCAAAAATATCGGATTTTGGAATATCAAGGCTAATTGCCAGATCTAATGACCAGGTTAGTAATGAGATCATTGGTGACAACAATTACATGGACCCAGTCTATCGAAAAACCGGCCGGTTGACCAACAAGAGTGATGTGTTTAGTTTTGGTCTTGTGCTCTATGAGCTCATTACTGGAAACAAAGCATATGGTGGTAATGATTGCATCTTGGTCATAAATCACCTGGAGAGTTATACTAACACCGTGCAACTCGAACAAGACAAAGACAGTGAGCTTCTCCAGAGCCTTGCTAAGATTGCGAGAGAGTGCTTGGACAGCGAGGTGGATCAAAGGCCAGAGATGACAGATGTAGCCGAACGTATTCAAAAACTAAGGAGATGGTATGCCACCAATTCGCCATCCCCTAGTTTAACTGTGCTAGAATAAACCCGTCGCCGCGTAGACTTGGACTTATTTCCATGTTAAGTCTTTTACTCCCAAATTTGATTTGCCATGTAATCGGTGCCTTGTAAGGGTGTCATATATAGCTGTAGCATGACTCAGTTAGGGTTGTGTGGAGTGTTTGAATTGTTTTTGTAAACGCCACGATCATGGTCGTATGGGCTTTTTTACAGTACAAAATATTGTCTTCTGAGAGCTCGTGTGTAGATCCCACCTCTCGCCTGTTCATTGGCCTGCCCTACAAGAACATGCTCAAAATTAATTGTTTCGTCACGATGATATGCGTGGTATTTTTTCGGTTTTGCAAATTCTCAGTTAGAAGAGAGAGCTCAGGAGTCGTTTCCTCTACCCTTGATTCATCACGCTATGCAAACCGAGTCTTCTTTCTCAAATGACGGGGCCAAGTCAGCGAGGGCTGCGACAAGAAATAAAACAAGTCGGTGCCGTCGATGACGCGTCTGGCCGCCGTAGAGACGGGGAGATGACCAAGAAATTTGACTTGGTGTGCCGGGTCGCTGGACCAGAGATAAATGGTAGGTTTAGAGGGATGGTCGGGGTGACGGTTGACCGGTTGACCGGTGGAGGAGGAGCGGAGCAGGGTGGGCAGGCGCCACGACAACGTGTTGGCCGCGGACAAGCCGGGTGGATAGTGGTTCGACCGGTGATGATTGTAGGGGAGACCGGGGGTAAAGAAGATGACGGTGTCGTCACTCGACTGAGAACTTGCTTAGTTCTAAGTCGGCTGTGTGTTAGACACATCCTTTCTATTCATGTGCCCGCAGCCTACTTTCTCTTCCACACTGGAGACACTTGATGGGACCTTGTAGGCACTAGGCATGCCTCATCTAATATATATCCAACACGTTTGTACTTTGTAAGCGTTTACTCGCCGGTTTCGCTATCTTTAACATGGTATGATCTAACTAAAACATGTTTACATAGATTGGACTTGATTGTTAGAAGGACTCAGAGTACTGCAATAGATACTTTTGTAGCCCAACTGTCCTATTTGCTTTCACATTGTATTTGGGATTACTATTTGCATGAAATACTTCCTTGGAAGATGAACCTTAAATCTGGCGTAGAATATATCTATACCTAATAATAAAAGTAGGAAGACTTCTGCCAAAATTTTCGTCGGCCCCAAAAAGACAGATTTACCCTCCCACCAAATAACATAATACATCAAATTGCCACGGTACCGCTTCGGTGTTTTGTCGGCTTTTCTTCGCACGCCCACACACGTTCCCCACCTCCCGACCTCGACGCCGGCCTGGTGTTGCGCTCGTCGCCTAACCGGACATCTGCAGATGCCAAGATCTTCGGCGCACTGCCGGACCGGGCGTCCATCACAGTACCATCTGCATTACCTGAAAGAACCCTCACCACCCGACACCCGTCCCATCCACCCTATCTCCACCGAACCCAAATCAAATCTTCCCGACGTTGCCTGGTTCCTCGCCGCCGGCTAGGCGTCTTACTGTCCAGTTTTCTCTTCCCAGCTCCACCTCGACATCCCGCCACCAGTGCCTCCACATTTTCTCGCCGCAGGACACTCCTCGTCATCCGGCCGCCGGCGCCGCTTCCACGACGTCAATCTGTTGTGCAGGTACTGGAGAAGATGTGCCGCCCCTACTACTGACTGAGGCAGGGACTGGTCGGTGGTGACCACTACGGGAGTGGTTGATCAGCCCGACGGTTATTCTAACGCCGACGGCCAAAGGTCGTGGCCGTCGGCCTCATAATCTGACACCGACGGCTGGAATAACACCGTCGGCGGCGTCCTACAGTAAGCCCGACGGTCACCGTCGGCGTAGTAACACCGTCGGAGTACTGGCCCCGTGTGGACGTCCGGGCGCAGCGAGCTAACGGTGCCGTAACCACCCACTCTTACACCGACGGCAACACCGTCGGGCTCAAAACTGTTTTTTCCACTTTTTCTTAAATTATTAGATTACATTCAAAATTGTAATTTGTAGGGGTACTAAAACAGAATAAATAACATAAGAACTAATTTGTACAAATATTGTGATCAAATGTGGCCATAATGCGGCGGGATTATCCGGTCTTTTGTACACATATGCGGATATCTCCGGTGTTTTGTTGTGGCGGGGTTCCAGAAGTTAGAGGTGAAAACTCCCGTTTCGGGTGTCGGGCATGGAACTGTGCGACGGAACACATGAAATGTTTGTTTTTTATGGTCCAATATACCAACCTAACACATCCAAGCAAAAACATCCATGCGTCTACCCCCTCCCGACGCCGTTTAGAGGGGTAGATCGATGGGTCAGACTTTTCTCCTGCGGGAGTAGGGTTTCGCCGTAGAGTGGGTCCGGAGTGTCAATACCCCATCAAAACTTGTATAGACCCTTAACATATGTATACTAGTGTGTTGGTAGTTTGTGGGAACCAAGATACATCTCCGAGGTGCGACCCGCTTAACTGACCCCTCTTTCTCCGTGGTAAGTTCTTGCACTTAGAGGTGAAAACACCCGTTTCGGGTGTCGGGCATGGAACCGTGCGACGGAACACATGAAATGTTTGTTTTTTATGGTCCAATATACCAACCTAACACATCCAAGCAAAAAAATCGATGCGTCTACCCCCTCCCGACGCCGTTTAGAGGGGTAGATCGACGGGTTCAGACTTTTCTCCTGCGGGAGTAGGGTTTCGCCGTAGAGTGGGTCCGGAGTGTCAATACCCCATCAAAACTTGCATAGACCCCTAATTTATGTATACTAGTGTGTTGGTAGTTTGTGGGAACCAAGATACATCTCCGAG
The DNA here is from genome assembly GCA_026929855.1 of Poa annua. Lineage (NCBI taxonomy): Eukaryota > Viridiplantae > Streptophyta > Magnoliopsida > Poales > Poaceae > Poa > Poa annua. The sequence goes on along the minus strand of CM049428.1, from coordinate 3,048,533 downwards.
GTGCGACCCGCTTCACTGACCCCTCTTTCTCCGTGGTAAGTTCTTACACTTAGAGGTGAAAACCCCCGTTTCAGCAGTCGCATCAGTTTGCCTATATGACGGTGAGTTGTGGTCCATCCAATCCTAGCCAATAAATTTCATTGTCCGAGTTTGTACTTCATAATGCATGACATCTAAACTCACTTGCAGGCGCTTAGTACGGCAATGAGAGAGGGTACTCCACTACCCGAGCCAGTACCGGCTCCGCCACCACCGCCGTACCCTCCACGGCCGTGCTACGCCGATTTCGTCGCACACTACACCCAGGCGACTCCTGTTAGTACTTCACCAAAGCTTCACTAAGTTATTTTTTGTACATCTAGATATTTACACTTAGTCATATTTTGTTCAAACATGTAGGGATCGTCTTCTTCACGGGCAATGGCTCCGTTTGGTCGAGCTTCTGCCTCACCCATGGCCACTCCGGTTCACTCACAAGGTCCTAGCCCGGGTGCTTCTACCTCGCTGCGTCGATCACCCCACCACGAGAGCCGCGAGATGCGTCGACAATCGCCAAACCCGGTTAGTTCATGAAAAACTCCGACATAAACCAACCATAGACTTAGAACTATTTTTCATGATTCAGTTTGGACTTAGAATGTTTGCATGAATTTGGACTTAGAACGTTTGCATGAATTTGGACTTAGAACATTTGCATGACTTTGATCATTTTTCCTTGCATGAATTTAGACTTAGAAGGTTTGCATGACTTTGATCATTTTCTCTTGCATGAATTTGAACTTGATACATTTGCCATGCTAACCGGAGTTCGTTTTCATTTTGTAGTGATCATGCTCTTGGCGGTGGACATAGATGAAGGCCTTGGCCTTGGAAGAGATGAAGCTTTTGTAGATATCATTTTGTAGCTTCATGAGCTTGATCATGTAGAAACGTGTCATATATGTTGTGTGATATAGAAACGTGTGATATATTTGGTAGCTGATGATCCCTACATGTTGTTCATGAGTTTGATGATGTTTATATGTTTTCCCTATATGATGATGTTTACATGTTTGATGATCCCTATATGATGATGTTCATGAGTTTGATGATGTTTATATGTGAATCCCAGAAAAAAATTGAAATTTGCAGGGAATAATTAAAATGCAGCAAAATGCTGCTGTTTTCACTCCAGACTGAGCCCGACGGCAATGCCGTCGGCGTCACTCTATATTGCATTATTATACAGTGGTGAGGCCGACGGTTTTTACCGTCGGCGTAGTAACCCTATGGTGAGGCCGACGGCAATGCCGTCGGGCTCACCGTAAGACCTATGCAGCTCCAGCAAGGTGACGCGTGTGTCGTGCGTGACGGAGCGCCGTTACGAGTTTCTGCGCCGAGAGTTTTTTAAGCCCGACGGCCTAAAATAACCGTCGGCGTCACGCGCTAGCCCGACGGCATTTGTGAGCCCGACGGCCACGGCGTGACCCCGATGGCTCACAACCCGACGGCATTAGGCCGACGGTGGCCGTCGGGCTCACTGAGGCCGAAGGTTTCTGTGGTGAGCCCGACGGCATTTGCCGTCGAGCTGGGCTGTTACTCCTGTAGTGGACAGTGCAGAAGCGTACGACAAGGATGGAGTACGTCCACCGGTTGGCCCAGATCTGTCGTCAACCATACACAAGTGAAATACATGTGCAGTCCTTATTCTTGTTAGCTATGTCTAAGATGGTCCCTAAACTCAAGAAATGTACCAAAATGGTCCTTGAGTTTGCTTTGTATGTCCACATACGGTCCTCGTTACGATTATTCACCGTATTTTGCTGATGTGACGCGAGATTGGGGCCTATAGTTTCGTTAATTCGTTCCACACCTTTGAAAGCCCCAATGAATCAAGCCTCACATGCGTTGTTCCTCTTCACTCTTCAGTACCAACGAATGAGTACGAATCAAGCGACGCTGCTATATCATGCTCGGGCCTCACAATTTTCAAGCAGGTCGGCGACTGCTGCGTTCTTTTCTCTCTCTACACATTCCTTTTCTTGCAAAAGCCGAAAACGGAAATACCATGGCAATATAAACTACCGTACATCGTAACTGTCGCTAGCTTTGCGGCCAGCGTACAGTCCGTGCATGGAACCTTGGACAATTGGGCACACTGCTTCCATATCCATGGCCTACGAGCCTGGCTCCACTGCACACAAAGTAAGAGCAAGCCGCCATGGCCTACGAGCAAACAACCTTCTACGCTCGTGTCTGCCACCGTTGTTGACTTCCACCTCGAGCGCTTGCCGTCGTAATGGAGGTCCCGTTCAGCAGGCGACAATGGTCTCGTCACCTCCTCCGCGGTTAGATAGCTTTCGTCGCCTTAGACAATGTCCATAATAAGTAAGGACGAGGAAGCCGCCATTGGCACAAGCAAGCGGCTCCTTTGCTCACGGTTCTACTGCCGCCCTCGACTTCCCGTCGAGCTCCTGCTTGTCGCCGGCGTCGACAAGAATATTGCTATGGCGCAAGGACAATAACGTAGCCGGCGGTCGGCTCTATACACCTGCCATGTCACTTAACGCCATCACTTAGAGCCAGAGTATACAGTAAATCGACTATAAGCTGGGCGCTATTGAATTGTTAAATATTTAATGAGTGCATGCCATGCTTTGCATGCAAGACCTACCGCATGGAGAGCGCCTGCTCTAGCGTCAGTGCCCAGGCTGCATGCCGGCTGTTTGTTTCGTTTTTTGTGCTGCAGCTCGGCGACTCACGGAGCGTCGGCTCCCTTCTCTCTCATCCCCTCTCTTACTTCCAGCTAGGATTTTGCTGACATGGAATACCTTATAGCCAGCTGACTAGCCTCTATTGTACTTGCTTTAAGTGTGTCACAGGGATAGTACGTGCAAGCACCGACGTACAGAGTTTGGTAGAACTTTGGTCAACGGCGACGGCTGATTTAGGGATTCGTCCAGTACAAAATAAAGCGTGGCGACATGGCGTGGCTCGAGCTTCCGCTTTGGGATCGCCTCTTCACCTGGACCAACGGCCAAGCTGTCCCTGTTCTTACACGCCTCGATCGTGCGTTCTTTAACCTGGAGTGGAACACGGCCTTCCCCAACTCGAGCTTGTCGTCTCTACCCCGCCCCATTTCCGACCACCACCCTCTCCTTGTCAGCGCCGCCACCAAAATCCCCAACCCCTCGCTTTTTCGCTTTGAAAACTCCTGGCTGCTCGATCCATCCTTCCTCGCCTCCACCCTCAACAAATGGAACTGCCGGGGTACCCCTCGCAATGCCGTCCTTGATCTCGCCTCAAGCATCAAAAGCTACAGAGCTGCTGCCAAGGTATGGAAACGGGAACACCGGTACATCCCCTTGCTTGAAAACAATTGTCGTTTTATCATCACAATGCTGGACTCTCTCGAAGAGGACCGTGCCCTTTCAGGTCCTGAACTGGAGCTGCGGGTCGTCGCTCGCGAACGGCTTGCCATGTCGGTGCGGGCCTCGGCTGCTCACTGGAGACAACGGGGGAAGTTTCGTGCCGTCAAAGAAGGAGACGAAAACTCCAGGTTTTTCCATGCACGGGCCTCTCAGCGGTTCCGCAAGAATCAAATCAGAGAGCTGGAGGTTGACGGAGTCCCTGTGGTTGATCATGCCGGCAAGGAAGCCGCTCTACATAGCTTCTACAAGGCGCTGTTGGGTCAGGCTAGGCCCACGAGCTGGGGTTTCGATCTGGACCACCTCTACCGCAGCGCGAAGCAGGTTGCTGGTGCGGCCCTCACGGCCCAGTTCGAGGAAAAAGAGATTAAGGCTGCAGTCCTCGGCATGGATCGCACCAGCGCACCTGGGCCCGATGGGCTGGGCCCCTCCTTCTATCGCGCATGTTGGCCCACGGTGAAGCCCGCTATGCTCGCCCTCTTCGGCGCGGTACATGCGCGGCATGCGCGGCTGGGCGCGATTAACAGAGCCCATGTTGTTCTTCTTCCCAAGACCGAGGGGATCCTATCGCCGAGCTCTTTTCGCCCAGTCTCCCTGCAAAACTGCTCGATCAAGAAGGTCTGCAAAGCTCTCACAACTCGCCTGCAAGCTCAGATCGGTGCGCTGGTGGACGAGAATCAGACAGGGTTCCTCTCGGGGAGAAGTATTTCAGAAACCTTTGTCTTCGCAACGGAACTGGTCCAGTGCTGCTTCAAGCGGAAAAGCCCTACGGTCATCCTGAAACTCGACTTCTCGAAAGCCTTTGACTCCATCGATTGGACAAGTCTCCGGAAGGTCATGAAGGCAAGAGGCTTCCCCGATGTCTGGTGCGATTGGATGGACCTCATCCTGACCTCTTCACGTTCCGCGATCCTCCTCAATGGGATCCCTGGTCCCTGGATTGACTGCAAACGTGGACTGCGGCAGGGAGACCCCCTCTCCCCGTACCTTTTCCTTCTGGTTGCGGATGTGCTGCAGCAGATGATCAGGCAGGACCCCCTGTTGTGCCATCCTCTGATCGACGCTGAGCCGTGTCCCGTGTTACAATACGCGGACGACACACTCATTATCATGAAGGCTAGTGCTTCCGCAGCTCGCCGTCTCAAGGAGCTGCTGGACCTCTTTGCCGCTGCAACAGGGCTGCAGATAAACTTTCACAAAAGCACTCTGGTCCCCATGCACGTTCCCGCTGCTGATCTCGAGTCCATCCGAGCGGCCCTCGGATGCAGGGTGGAAGGATTCCCCCAAACCTACCTCGGGCTTCCGCTGACTGCTGAGAAGTTGAAACTGGCCCACTTCGCGCCTCTGATCGCTAAGGTGGATAAGTACCTCTCCGGCTGGTGCTCCATCCTCCTCTCCTCCGGCGGGCGAGTGGTGCTCCTAAATGCGGTCCTGGACGCCCTACCCACCTTCGCCATGGGCGCCCTCGAGCTGCCCCCCGTCCTCCTTCGTGCAATCGAGGGGCTCCGTCGCTCCTTCCTCTGGAACATCAAGGACCGAGCCAGCGGCGCAAAGTGCCTCGTCGCCTGGAACACGGTCTGCCGGGCGAAGGAGGAGGGCGGCCTCGGGATCAAGAACCTCGCGGTGAAGAACGAGTGTCTCCAAATGAAGCTGGTGCACAGGGTTCACCGGGATGTCGCCGCCCCTTGGCCGCGTTGGGTGTGGTCATCGAACCGCAAACAACTCGGCCCACACTGGAAGCATTTGGATGCTCTGATGCCGCTGTACAGAAACATCACGCAGGTCAAGATCGGCGACGGGCGACGTACTGCGTTCTAGCTTGACGCTTGGCAGCCGGGAGGGGCTCTGAAGGAGCAGTTCCCCGCCCTCTTCTCCCACGCCCTGAAGGTGGAGGCCTCTGTGGCGGTTGTGCTCCTCGGCGGAGTTCGCCACTCTCTCGCCCCCCGGCTGAGCTCTGCCGGCGCTGCCCAATTCGCCGCGATGACGCTGCTGCTCGAGGGAGTGGCGATCACTGAAGATGGGGATGAGCGCTCTCTTACCCGCTGCGCGAAAAAAGACGGCGCGCTGGACGCCGCTGCCCTCTACCGGCTCCGTGACTGGGGTGGCGTCGCCTCCCCCTCCCATGAGTTTGTGTGGAAAAACCATGCCCCCTCCAAGGTTCAGTTCTTCGCCTGGCTGCTCTCGAAGTCGAGAATCCAGTCGAGAAGTGCCTTGCTCAAGAAACGTGTGCTGACAGCTGCGGAGGCACATTGCCCCATCTGTGACGACCCGGATGAAACCCCCAATCACATCCTCTTTGGTTGCGCCATGGCGGCTCGTTTCTGGAGGAAACTGGGTTTCCTCTTCCCGCCAAATCCTGATGTCCGGCTGTTGCACAGCTACGACACTCCTGCTGCTGTCCCTCGGGCGACAGCGCCCACTTTCGTCCTGCTCTGCGCGTGGAACCTTTGGAAGCACCGGAACGCGGTTGCTTTCCGTGGGCAAACTCCTAACCTACCTCTGCTACTCAAAAATTGTCGCGACGAAGCTTTCCTCTGGAAGGTTAGGTTGCCGACGGGGGAAGAATCTGATGCCGATGCTTGGATAACTTCTCTGGAAAATGCCAGGCTCTGTAGAAACTAGTTTTCTTTCCCCCTTCTTTCTCTTCTTTATACCCACAGTTTACGACCATGTAAATTGGAGGGGGGTCCTCCCTCCCTTTGTTTCTTCGGCTCAAGTGATATATTTGAAACTTCAGGTGGGGACTTTGTCCCCCCCGGTGACCATCAAAAAATAAATAAAGCGATGGGCCTTAAACGTTTGCGAGATCAGCGATATACTGCGGCAACTGTATGTTGGACCGTATGTGGACACACGGAACAAGGATTGTATTGGTGTGTTTTCTGAGTTCAGGGACTATTCTAGACATAGCTGCCAAGTTTAAGGACTGCACGTGCATTTCACTCACCATACACCCTGACATGGTCTTTTTCCTCCCGATGCATCCCACTAACACTGACGCCACCGGTGGATCTCTGAGTGGTGACACAAGTAGCTAAGGCCGCTGCTTGTCTTCTGTTTGACAAAATGCTTAGCTACAGCAAGAAGACAGCTCATGCTCCATTATCAGCGGCTATCACTTCTTTTCACATAGTATTACCCTAAACTGTACAAGTTGTGCTGAGTAGCTGATGGTGCTGATCTCATGCTCCTAGCATGGCCTTGCTATTCCAGAAAAGTTTTGTTCTGCGTTTTCCACACTCTATAAAGATGAACATAAAAAAATTTATTCAAAATTTGTGTGAAATGACAAGCACGCCTCACCATCGTAGACTCCTTCCAGGATTAGATGGGTATCTCTTCTTTATTGCAATTACCAATCTTACATTGTGTAGCCCAGCACAACTGACAATTCTCTTATCACATCTAGAAACGTCTTCCTCAATAAGAGTTCACATAGAGCTAAATGTCTTGTTGTATTACTCATTTTGACACTTATGTGCTATTTGAGATTACAGTTCATATACCAGTTCTCAATCTCTAAATCAAGATTTTTTGTAAGGTCCGTATAGTTAAATAATTTATGTGCTTCTTTTCTAGAATTGATAACAATAATAATGTAATCTCTGAAGGAGCACCAATATGTTCGGACTGTCATCACTAAGGGCCACAACCAATCTTCATATACAAATGAGCTGAGGTACCATTCCTTTAGCCTGAAGGCACTTCTACTTTTCATAATTTATATGGAATAACCATTGGGAGAACATCACAACAGACCCAGTTCTACTTCTGTAGCATAAGTCATGCCCGACCAATGCCAACTTAACATGGCATTGAGAGGTGAGCTCGAAAGTTTTCAATAACCAAGAGGAGGAAATGATCGCGTGTAAAAATTTCTACATTATATCAGTTGTGTATACTCAAGGATACTTTTAGATTTAGTCCAGTTTCTTTACAATGTCTACACTAGCATGCACTTACTATATTTATAATTATCTTCAATGACGAATATATATGTTACTATGTACACACCGAAAATTGAATATCCAGTGAGAAAAATCACATGATGTGTACTCTAAAATTTAAAATACTTTGTTTTGTGTAAACCACAACCAGTATAACTCAATAAAAATTTCATTGGTATTTAATTTGATGGGAATTCATTGGCAAAAGCCGCAATGTCTCATGTGTTAGAGAGCATAACTAGCGCCTTGGCTGAAGCCGCGGTTGCAGGAGTAAGTGGCAGTGAGCTTGACCGTAAAGCATGTCCATGAAACTGAGTGGTTTATGCAGTATTGCATTTACCTATTCAAACTTATCATGTGATCTTACGTGATGTTGATATTTTCTCTCCCGTCGCAACGCACGGGCATGTTTACTAGTATTGCCTAAATACACATATGGGAAATTATGGATGTGCGTTGAAATTCATACTGTCGTATGAGAAATTGTATGTTGCATGTGTTGGTAAGGTTATCCGAAGTAACTTGTACAATGCGAAGCAATCCTTTTTTTTGGAGACAAATTTTGGCGTATTTGGTTCCAAGCAGCCCATGGCCCAAAGTGACGGCCCAGTGTAAGCCACCCCCTCCGGGGCGAGGTGGGCCGGCCCAATAGCGCCGGCCTGACTTTTTTCTTCTATTTCCTTTTTCAGTTTTTTTTCCTTTTTTTTTTATATTTCTTTTTCGTTTGGCCCATTAAAGGTTCGGGCACCCGTGAATCCTACACTCCTCTACTGGGTCGGACCATTTTCTGTTTTTGTTTCTTTTTAAATGTTTTCTTTTCTGTTCTTTTTTGTTTGCTTCGTTTCCTTTTCAAAAAAATTTCTGTTTCCGTTTTTCTTTTTCTTCTAATTTTCTTTTCTTTATTTATTTCTTTTTTTTTCAAAAAAATCAATTCGAATATAAAATTATTCAAAATTAAAAAATTGTTTAAAATTCGAAATGTGTTTATTTTTTAAATTAAAAAATTGTTTAAAATTTTAAACACTGAATGAAAGAAGCGATTCAAAGTCTCTATTAAACCGGTTCTACACAGGGCAGACATCGATTCAACTTGTTGCAACAGCAAAAGCGAATCATGAATGTGGTTCGGTTCGTAAACATCAAATGATACTATTTCTTGGTTCCTAAACATCTCTCGCGTAGAAAGTGTGGCTGTTGCTCACCGCAACAAGAGAAAGGATCGGGATAAGCGGGATGGAGAGAGAATTGTTATGGCGCGCTAGGCGTAGGTCGCTCTAAAAAAACCAAACATAGGTCCCCTTCCGGTCCGTTGGATCTGACGCGCTGGTCCGTTGGATCTCTACATGCAGGTGGAAAACGTCGCTTTCAACTCCAGAAAATCGCCAGGCTGGCAAGGGCATGCAGGAACGTCGCTTTCGCTCCAGAAACCTCGCTTTCTCTAGGCCGGCAACAAAAAAGTGCTTTTGTAATGTAAAAAATATTATTTTTACAAGACAACAAAAATGAATGTACCATTACAACAGAAACTTCACAAACATTAACCATATGATCAAAACAAATTTGGTGTATATTCTCAACATAAAATTTATACTTTTTCAACAAAAGGGAGATTGCAATAAATATCACCTTCGAAATAAGAATTGCTTGCAACAAATATTACCACTAAATTCAACATAACATAACAACGATTTCAACAAAAACTATTTCAACACAAATAATTGTAAGCATTAAGAAGTCATGATGTGGAAATCTTTTGCAACAATAATCACCACTGATTTCAACAGAAACTATCAACAATTTCAACAACAGAAAATTGACAATTTCAACACTAAAGGATTTACTATGCAGAAAAGTTTCGCAACAATAATCAACAATGATTTCAATAAAAAGCATCAACGATCTCAACAAACATAAATGAAAATTTCAACATTGCTAGTTCATCACACTAAGCTCGAAGCAGGCCGGGCCATGGCGATTTGCAGTCGTCTCAGCGGTGGTTCAACCTTGCAGGCGCCTTCGTCTTGTAGCAGCAGCCTGGTCGGCCGACCCATAAGGGCGGCGACATCTCTTCTAGGAGCGAGCACCTGCCTCCCCATCCACCCTATAGCAGCACAAAATCTGGGAGATATGTGGAGATTAAAGAGAGAGCCGGAAGTTTGAGCAGCGATGGCGCCTCCTTGGCCATCTCCACCAGCACCGGCATCGGGGGCCTGGGCCTGTGAGCGGAGACGGGTGGAGCCGTACCATCCAAGCTCGAGGCGACAACGAGGTCTGGGTGGGTGCGGCAATGGCCTGGATAAGGTTCCTCTTATGTTGATAGGAAGGAGATAAGATGGCCCCCCGATTATGTGGTGTCTGTGCGGCCACGGAGCGGCGCGCGTGGCAAGTGAGGAGGCAGACCTTGCAGAGCGGACCTGCAGCTGCGCGCGTGATGAGAGGCGTTGATTCTCTTTAGATCGGACGGGCCGCCGATGGACCTATAGCTGCGCGGGTTAGGTCGGCCTATAGGAAGTGTTTTCCATTGTTTATTGGGTTGTAGCTCCTACATTGATTATTTGAACCGCTTTCTACACTGCAGCCAAATACTACCGTTCCTAAATCTGACAACATTTTCTTTGCATCGAACCAAATACTACACTGCAGCCGAATACTACCGTTCCTAAATAATATCAAGTTTTTTTCAATACAATCGTAATGGTAATGATTTTACTTAAACTTGTAGTTAACTTCAACATGCCTTGTTTGATTTCCTCGACTCCAAACGCCTTGCTAATTGTTACACAGGTGGAATCAAATCATATCGCCAATCATGGCCTCTCTCGCCGACAAGTCCGGCCATAGATTCTAAGTTTAAAAAATATTGTATAGAATTATCTGAAGCAGCCATAGATCAGAGTACAAAAGGGATCCTAAGCTCCCAGCCAGTTAAGTGTTATAATCAGTGGCGGAGCGTGAACAAAAATAGAGAATAGGCATAAATGAGGCAAGTAAAAGCACACAAAATACAACTGAACATATATATTATGATATGATAATGTCAGGAGGATATATATACACGTCTTTACACAAAATACATCATATCTAAATTGTGATCAAGCAATCAAACAAGTATATTAAAATTTACATTCAAATTACCAGTACTGATTCGTAGCACTACTGTTGTTTCACCATTCTAATTTTGATCAAGCAATCAAATTACCACTATTGATTCGTAGCAATCAAACTTTGATCAAGCAATTAAATTATGTTGTTTCACCATTCTAAATCTAAATATCTCAATTCGTAGCACCACTGATTTGTACTGAAACTGAAATTAGCCAAATTTACAAATAGGGCATCATACCTTACCCAGCAGAATAGATGATCAATTGCAGGCAGCCCTCAATCCTCAGTCCACAGCCCTCTCAATCCTCAGTCCTCAGCCACGAAGGAAGGAGTTAGCCGCCTCGCCGTACGCCGATTGACTTCCGGAGCAGCAAGTGTACGGCGGCGGCGTGCCACTTGCGGGCGTGGATAGTGACTGGAATAGGGGGGTTGGGGACGACGACCGAGGGGAGAAGAACAAGATCGAGATCGGAGAGAGGATTGCAACCTGGGCGGGGTAGAATCGAACTGAGGGAGAGAACTACCTACAGATCATCGCCATGGAGGTGGAGGTTATGCACGGCGGCGACGCGACATACGTTCGTGACCTTCCGTCTCTGTCTATTCTGTTCGTGGGTTATAGAAGAAGAGTAATGGTAATTGTTTTTCCCAATTTTTGTAGGGGGGCTGCAACCCACTTTGGCCTAAGGACGCTCCGCTAGTGGTTATAATATCAGAAATTTAGCATGCAAGAACATATCAATAATAGTAATAATATCATTGACTATTTTCAATTTAAATCTTAATGGTAATGTTTTTTCTAAAACTTGATGTTCCGTAGATGGAGTCAAATCGTGTATGTGACCTTAGCCTCTCCGACGAACACGTCCCACCATAGCCAACCTTCTGGGTAAGAGTTATACGGAGTATTATATATAATTAGCTAAAACACCCATGTGTTTAGAGTACAAAGAGAATCTGAAGCTCTAAGCCAGTTAACCATTATTATATCAAAGATTCATAAGGTAAAAAACTTAGGCTAGATTTTTTTCTTTTTAAATGTTTCGTTAATAGTGTGATATTCTCTACGATTTCAAAACAAAATACAAGACATTTTTTAAATAAATTTTACATCATTAATTTCCTTCAAAATAAGACATATATTTTTATCCAAAATAATATTCATTAATTTTCTCCAAAATAAGACATATACTCATGTCTTTTGCAAAATATAATTGACGTATCATTACATTTTTATTTTATTAATATATGTCTTTGATCATCAAGTGTGTGATCTTTTATTTGTAAAATCTGATACCATAGTTAAACTAAATGAAAATAAGTGAATAATTGTTAAAAACTATTCTACGGATTTAGTACTCACTGTTTTACTTACACTACGTCTCATATTTAAGTAGTCCATCACATATATTTGTAATCATTTTCATGATAGTACTCCCTCCATTTCAATTTAGTTTGCGTTTTAGGTTTAGTCAAAGTCAAACTTTATTAAGTTTGACCAAAAATATAGGAAAAAATATCAACATTCATAAAATCAAATGCATATAATATGAAAATATACGTTATAATGATTTTAGTACTATGAATTTTTTCATTATAAATGTTAATTTTTTTTCGCAATATTTGGTCAAACTTGACAAAGTTTGATTTTGACTAAACCCAGAACGCAAACTAAATTGAAACCGAGGGAGTATTTGTCTTTAGTCTGAATGGAGATATTTAGAAATGGAATGTTAGAGAATCTAGTGCGCCGACGCATTGATCCAACACAAGGGGCACTCACATCCACCACCTCCCTACCAAGGCTACCATTCGGTTCAATAAATGGAAGAGTGGTTGTCCGTAAAGTTATTAAAAAATTGACAATAAAAAGTGTATATTGTTTGTATTTTGCTAGTGAAAACACTCCATGCGTGTATAATGCTTATGAAAAAACTTCCCTAGGTTGGAGCGTATTGCGTGGGTTTTCGAAACCAAATTTATCTCCAGCGTCAGGGTTCTTGTAGTGGTAGGCATCGTCGACGAGCGCAAGTTCTGGTTATCGTGTAGACATGGACTAAGGTCGAGACAGAGAGTAGTGCCTCTCCGCCGTGTGGTGACCAGGACCCAAAGCGGCATGGTATCAACAAGAGGATCAACATCGCCGCGTATGGCATGCCGGCAAACGCTAGACGTCAGTCGGCTGTAGCCAGGCCCGGTTATAGTCGCCCTCCGCACCATCTGATCCACTTAAGTGAATCGATCCCGCACGTCCGATCTATGTAACAAAAAGTTTCGCGCGTAGCACTTTGTGTATGTGTACGTAACATCGCTATGTAGCAAAGAAAAATAAAAAAAAATGTTGCATTGATAATGTAGCAAGAAGAAGTCAAACACAACATTTTTTGTGTAGCAACTTAAACACGGTCATGTAGCAAAAACCAATAATATATCAACAAATCCCAATTTAGTTGTGGCGTGAAAAATGTATGTAGCAATTTGTTGCTGCTTGCATAAAAAAAATGAGTCACACATGTAGCAAAAACACAATCGCATGCAACACCAATCAAATCACACGAACTGACCTCTTGCCCAATCCAGTCGCGGTGCATCGTCTATTCCAAATCCGGCGAAGATTGGAGTGGCGCACTGGGAAGAGGGGTTCGAGAAACTGTCGCGCCGACGGTTGGAACAAGAGGCGGTCGGGAGCAGCAGACTCGTGGAAACGAGGTTGCCGTCCATGGCTTCCTCGCCCGTCCGACAGCGTTAGGTGGCCACAGTGGATGCAGCGTGGAGGAGCAGCAGCGCCTTCAGGGATGCTACAAGCGGCAGCGGTCACCGGTCGGCCGGCCGGCAGGGCGGTGTCGAGATTTGCCGAAGGAAGAGAGCAGGGTCGTCGGCCGCGCGGAGGAGCAGTTGGCTAAGGACGGCGCCATGGGGAGGCGTGGAGGAGCATCAGCAGCCCGCGCACGGGAGCAGAAACAGTTGGGGCACTCAGAGGAGCAGCGGACGGATCAGGAAGCTAGCCTATCGCGCGTGCGGAGGGCAGATGTAGTATTTGGAGAAACAGAGGAAGAAGACGACTTACATCCCGCGCGTGCGTGCGCGCTCAACCCGGCTGTAGCTACGTACAGTCGGGTGACAGATCTCATGCGTGTTCTTAAACAAGAAGTATTCTAATATTTCGCTAGGAACAAATTGAGTAATTAATTTCTTCTTGGAGTACCTGTCGATGATGCGGATCGGATGTGGCATGAAAGTCTGGCATTGTCAGGCTGCTCCTTGCTAAAACTTGTTGCTAGTCGCCTAGCTTATTTGAATTTCCTTGCATCAAGATGCCGTGTTAGTTAGTCAGGTGGAGTCAAAGCATCATATTTCGACGCCAATCTTGCCCTCTCTGACCGACAATTCCAAACATAGACGGCCAACGAACGCCCATGACATTGACACCATCAACACTTCACCGGCCGGAACTCTCTACCTATCCTCAGTGCTGGCTAGCATGCTGCACACGGCCGCTGCTAGTCGCCAATGCCATGCCCGTCGGCCGTCGCCATTAACATCAAGTCGATTGGTTCAGTGCGTAGGTGCGGCCAACACAAATTCTCTGTTCCGTTTTCTTCAGGAAATGGACGTCGCAACAACCAACCACTGCAGCATCCTACCCGATCTGATATATATGCAACAACCAGTTCCACGTACGTCCATGCATGTGGTCCGTGTCGATTCTAAAAATGGCAAGGGAAATGCAGCACCAAAGGAAATTTCTGGCAAGGTTGCACTGGCCGGTTCTTGATGCACACACCGGCCAAGGAAATTTGTGGCAAGGTTTGTGAAAGGTTTCTGCCGGAACACCCTGTTCTCTCCTAATGAATAAAGTAGTCATATCATTTTCATCTATTTATCATGTGGAGAAAACAATTTTTCTCTTCAGGGCATGGTTGGGTACCTGCATTATTTGTAGCCTCGTTACATGTGTGACTCGTCAGAGTATGCTTATGGAAAACGTGGCTTCAACCATGTTGTACATCATTTAGTTGATTGGTTTGAGTTTGGCCGGGCCTGGAGAAATGCAAAATGCAGACACTGGTGTGGTTATATGCTTGTGCCCACTTTTCTCATATCTTGCCACTTAATTTGGTGAGCTTACCTCACATCACCATGCACACTTGTAGCAATGTCCACGTGAGGAGCGGCGAGCATGAAATAGCGCGACGTGGTGGCGGTAGGAGCTGCACCGGTGCCGGTGAAGGTTGCGAATGAAGCAGACAACGCAATGGAGCGGAAAGCACACATAGTGTTGGACTAAAGGTGAGACATGTTTACACGATACTATGAACACGACGGAGTTCGTAATGACGAGAAGCAGAGGTTAGACGAAGATGATGGAGAGGTTGAAAAACACGATGGAGTTCATATCAATATATTGATAATAACATTGAGTTTTTTTCAATACACATAGTAATGGTAATGATTTTAATTAAACTTGTAGTTAACTTCATCATGCCTTTTGTGATTTCCTCATCTCCGGATACACTGCTAGTTGTTACGTAGGTGGAGTCAAATCATATCGCTAATCATGGCCTCTCTAGCCGACAAATTCGGCCATAGCCGATCATAGATTCTAAGTTACTAAAATATTGTATATAATTATCCGAAGCAGCCATAGATCAGGGTACAAAAAGCATATGAACCTCTGAGCCAGTTAAGCGTTATAATATCAAAGATTTAGCATGCAAAGAACTAATGCAATATTTGATATTTTGTTAAGTTTTGTTAGTAATGTGTTACTCTCTACGATGTTTATTTGAAAACAAAATACACGAAAAAATTCTTAAATTTATATCATCGATTTCCACAAAAAAAGACATGTATCTTTATCCAAAATAAGACATCAGTATTTTTCTCCAAAATAAGACATATACTTGTTATTTTTGTAAAATATGATTCATGTATCATTGCATTTTTATTTAAATATATGTCTTAAATCATCAAGTGTGCTATTTTATTGGCAAAATCTTATACCATATTCAAACTAGATGAAAATAATTGAATAATTTTTACAAAATATTCTATGATCACTTAATGTTCTACTTACACTACGTCTCACATTATGTAGTCCATCACATATATTTCTTATCATTTTCACGTCACTATTTTTCTTTAGTGTGAAGGGAGATATTTAGAAATGGAATGTTAGAGAATCTAGTGTACCGCGGCATTGATCCAACAACAGGGGGCACTCACATCTGCCACCTCCCTACCATTAGGTTCAGTAACTCCAAGGGTACGGTGGTTTGCCGTAAAGCTATTAAAAACTCTATAATAAAAGGTATTTTATTTGTATTCCCGTAAAGCACTCCATACATGTAAATGCTTATGAAAAAACTTCACTCACAAGTAATCCAGATATTTCGCTCAGGAACTGATTGAGTAACCTCTTTGACGGCACAGTCGAAGATGCAGAGGATGTGCCATCATTAGGCTGCCCGGCCCTTCCTAAATCTTGTTGCCAATTTCCTTGTATCTAGATGCCGTATTAGTTAGGCAGGTGGAGTCAAAGCATCTCGACTCCAATCTTGGCCGCTTCTACCATCGACAGAGACGTCTCGCCGGAACAGTCCAACGCATGGCCGTCGCCATTAACGTCGGCGAAACTGATCGTTCCATTCCCAAGTGCACGGGCAGCACCATTCCTTTTGGTCCGTTTTCGATCAGGAGCGGACGTTGCACCAACCAACCAATATGTCCATCGATCTGCACAATTTTACCACACGACGCATCATCGCTTCGTGTGTGTAACGTCGGTGTCGATCCCAAAAATGGCAAGGCAAATGCCAAATGCCGTGGCCACTGACCAGCCAGGGGTACATGCATACAGTGGGAAATTTCTGGCAAGTTTTTGGATGTACCTGCGAAAGGTTTCTGTCGGAACTCACACTGACAAGTTATATTATTTTCTCTGTTTTTCATCTGATAGTGTTTTTCTTCTGGTGATCGGCACATTTGAACGGCCGGTTCTTGGTGTCACACACACTGGCCAAGAAAATTTGGGCAAGGTTCGAATATACGGTACTCCCTCCATTCTAAATTAATCGACTTAGATTTAAAATAACTTGAACTAAATCTGATTTAATTAATTCAGAACGGAGGGAGTACATGCGAAAGGTTTCAGGCGAAACACGAATCGATTAATCGATTGCTGATGCAGAACGAATGAGGACCGACGGGTTGGCCATGTTTCTGTTTTTGAGATGCTAACTAAATCAGTCCAGGGGCCGGAGAGGGCAGAATATGTGAGAGAACGATGGCGAGTAAGCAAATCATCTGCCCTTTCCCGGAAACTGACCGCTCTGCCAATCGACAGCAACTGCTCACTGCCAGTGGCTAACTCCTGTTAATGCGGAAGCATACGATCGACGAACAATCCTAGAATGATGTCCATTACCCCTAAATGCAGGCGGAAAATGCAATAACTTAATCACTACTGTATTCTTGTGGTAGTTCCTTAATTAGTTATTACTGAATGAGTGTTGCGTGAGCTGCAATCCAGGTGAAGAAGAGCAGGGGGACGTGGCCATTGCCTGTCCCGTGAAGTAAACAAAGTATGCAACGGCTACAAAACTTTGGCAAACTCAAAATCCAAAGTGCCAAAAAACATTCTAGCGATTCTTGTTTGTTGCATTAAACATTTTGAGAAACTTTAGTTGGATTTGGAAATACGGTCGGGTTATGAATAAACCTTGTTTCAAGTTAAAAATTATTGTGGAAGTTAAAACAAAGTTTATCCATAAACCGTATGCCGAATCCTACACAACTTTCCGATAATGTATAAGTCAACACGTAAGAATGACTGAAAATATTTAAAACTTTCGATTTTAAGTTTGGCTAATGCATATATTCATGCTCGTTGGATTTGCTTCAAAATTGTGAGATGACTCCAAAGGCCATATGTGATTTTCAAGCACAAAACACTGAAGCTGTGTCCTACCTTTCGAGCTTCATCGATCTCCTCCCGTAGTCTCACTTGGCTAATTTAAGGCAATCCAATTAACATTATAAACCAAATGTTTGGAGCGACGATTTTTAGCTCCTGCAGAAGATACAGTAATATCACTATTTTAAGAAATCAAAAAATATATGTAAAAGTTTCAGAACAACCCGAAAAAACATGATTATTATCCTACGAGCTCGCAAAAATCACAATGCATAAATATTTTACATTTTGATCTACACAAAAAGGATAAATGTACAAATCTAGAATAGTAACAATGTATAGTTTCAAATATCAAATCTTGTTGTAGCTCATAATACAAAACAAATTATGTTGGGATCTTACACGCTAGATTGTATAGATCTGATAAAATATATATTAAGCACATTTTAATATGTGCTATTCATTGGATGCTCTATCAATTTGATATCCAGTTTGTATTAGCCAGAGGATCTATTATTTGTTATTGGTTCATTAGATAAATTCGAGATACGCCGATGCCCGCGGCGGCGAGGCCCAGTGACTGCAAGGGTGCCATACCGAGACGGTTTGAGAAGTCGATTCATCCAGAAGCCTGGCCCGCAAAGCTGATTCATCGAGAAGCCTCCATTATAAAAGCCCTCCAAAACCTAAACCTAATCCTGCCGCCGGATCCTGATCACACCTCCCCCAATCGAAATCCAGATCTCGCCTCCCCCATTGAAACTGATGGCTTCTCGCCTTCTCTGCCGCCGGGCAGCCGTCTGCTTCTTCAATGTCGTCGGCGCTGCTACCGAAGATATGTGACTTAGCATTGTCTTATTGTATGCATATTGTTTTTGATTTCCTATTACAATAACATATTATTAGTCGGTCATCAACCTAAATCGTGGTAGATGAGTCAACATGCTCCAGTTTCATCATGCCAATTTTATATTGGCTTTTTACTTCTTATAATGTTTTTAAAATAATACGATATTCTTTATAATGTTTATTTCAAAACAAAATACAAGACAATTTTTCAGAAAAAATTACATCATAAATTATCTCCAAAATAAGACATATACTTGTTTCTATTTGCAACATACGATTCTTGTGGCATTACATTATTTTTACTTTACTATATTTGTTAAATCATGAACTACTCATATTTCATTCATATAGTCTGGCAACATATTCAAACTAAATGAATAATTATTACATAATATTCTATGAATCTAGTACATAATATTAGACTTACATTGTGTCTCACATTTACTAATTAGTCCATCATATATACTCCCTCGGATCTATAAAAAATGTTGTCAAGAGATAACATGAATGGTACAAGTCGTATAAAGAACCACTAATTGATTTTTTTATATCAGAAGTATCTCTGATCATGTCTTTAGTGTGAAAGGGAGTATCTAAAAATGGAATGTTACGGAATCTAGTGCAGAAAAAATTTGATCAAGTGACTAGGGGCGCTTGCATGTGCCACCCTCCTACAGTTAGGTTTAATAAATGGAAGGTTCAAAGAAAATATACTCCGCATCTTGCTAGTTAGGCAGGTGGAGTCAAAGACTCAAAGCATCTTGCTCGCGAAACATTCCAACGTCGTGCCCGTCGTCAGTAACACAGATGAAACCAATCGTTTTGATGCGCAGGTACGGGCATACGGCCAACACTAAGGCTTCGTTTGGTTAGGTTTAAAAAGTTGTTTTTGACCTTTTGAATTCTACCAGCATGTAATGTAATGTAAGTTAAAAGCCAAACACCAAAAACACAATTTAAGTGCTTTTGTGATTAATATGCCAAAATAACTCTAACCAAAATGAGAGGGCTCGCTTGGATGGCTGTTGTTTGGCTAGAAACCATCAAGAAGAAATACGGACCTAACTAGCTCCGTATATTTTACAGGCAATGAAGGGTGGAGAAATACCGGACGGAAAAATCGACGTCCTTCCCAAACGCGGCGTAATTCCTTGCCTTCAGGATCGTTGCTGCCACACGAGGAGCTTGGTTGCAACAGGGGTGTGGACGTGTGTTCGTGCACCTTGGTGGTTGCTGCAAAGTCAACATGAGGAGCTTCTCAACATCGGTAATCTCGTGCCGTCGTTATCGGCCCTCAGGGCCGGGCCGACAAATTTTGGAGCCCTGTGCCAAATTTTAGAATGGGTCCTACTTATAAAATATTGAAAGTCATACATACCGACAAGCATCAACAAGCCGTTGGAGTTACTATCCTACAAGATTATTGACTACAAATTATTTTAAACGAGCAACATTGTCTCATTTTATTTAAAAAATATGAGTGAATGACTGGTTATTTAGTTGGGAACCGGTCGAAGTTACAAGTGCACTCGGCGCTAAATTTAGAGAACCAGATATAAGAAGTTGGGCTTTACTGAGATCTTTGTCCTCTAAAGTTTTAGCTTTCAATAGAGCTGCTCTTAATGGTTCCCCTAGTGACGGCTCAAATTGTTCAATCAATGGTTAGTAAAAGATAAAAGTAAACCCAAAATGTATCTAGTTTTAACCAAAATTAAATGTATGCTAGTGGCTAGTGCAATCGATCAAACAGGAAAATGAAGCGTGGAGTTAGAGCTTTTTGCTGGTCTGAAAAATCTAAAGATTTATGCTACTAGTTAATTTGGAGGAGCTACTAAAGAAATATGCCTAGGAACATAGTAGAATTAATTGCTCGGTCTGAGAGCAAGAACAACAATAGAGCCGGCTGCCGGCTGTATAACGATGCCAAATCAGCTATATTCTTCCTACAGCCAGGTTAAGTATAATGGGCAGGCTATTAGACAGGCTATACATTCATTTAACTAAATATTTTAGTTGGAGTGATGTACGTGGAGGACGGACATGATCGGTCAATAGCTTCTGCATGACTGCATGCAAGCTGCTTTTTCTTTCCTTGCGTGTTATAGCCGGGCGACTCATGAATTACCCGCTCCATTCTCTCTCATTCTTTCTCTTTCTTCCACCTAGGATTTTTGATGACATGGCACTCTTATAGTCGGCTGAGTAGGCTTATTGTACTTGCTCTGATGCCATGCAGCATCAGCCGTAGTAATTCATGAGCTCGTGCTTGCGGGATCAAATTCATCGGGGATCAAATTCAGACAGATGCAAATTTATTTTATAGGAGTATTGTTTGTGTGTATAGAAATATGGGCCCTCAAAAAACTTGGGCTCTGTGCGGCTAGCACACTCCGCACACGCATTGGCCTGGCCCTGTCGGCCCTCCGATATCGGTTGCAAAATTGGCCTAAGCGGTTTATTCCTCCTTCGATGAAGGAGTACCTCGCCGATGTCATCCCAAGTAGTGTCGTCCCCGGTGACGGCGTTGGTGCCCATACCTTAAGGTAGTTTGGTTGTCGCGGTGAAGATGATGGACTCACTTGATTTTTTTGATTTTTTTAGTTACATTTCAAGGCTCCTGTTTCCATATTTGGAGGGTTGTGAACTTGTGCTGTTTCCCATACCTTACTTTTTCATCGGGGTCCCTGCTGTAATCTTGTACTCACCGCTCGAAATGTTAATGCAGTTTCAATCCCTTCGAGGACTTACTCTTTCAAAATAACTAGCAAGGCATGTGGAGTGCATCTGGACGCCAATCTTGGCCGACAAGTCCGACCACAGCCGGCCAGCCCATGACACCGAGTCACTAAACCATGTCTAATCTCACCGGAACTCTCTACCTAGCCTCAATTTCTGCCTAGACGTGCGCCAACAGTAGAATCAAGAGATGCGCACGGCCGCTGCTACCGTCGACGAAGACGTGTACGTCGTGTATACCCGGCGCTCGCTCGCCGGAACAATCCAACACGCCGTGGCCATCGTCATTAACATGGGCGACACCGATCGTTCTTTCCTTTTCCGTCCTCTTCAGGAATGGACGTTGCAACAACCACTGTATCCATCCATCCATCTCCCGCATCGATCGCTGCGTTATATTGTTTGCAAGTATCATGTTGCTGTGATGCATGAGCGGATGATCTTCTCTCCTGGGGCTTGTCTGGGTACCTACCTAGCTACCCACACCGATCTCGTATGATCTGATATCTCTTGATTCCATCCAGCAACAACCAGCTCTACCTGAGTCCATGCGGTCCGTGTCGAGATCCTAGAAATGGCAAGAAAAAATGCAGCAGCTAGCCAGCCAGGAGTGCACATTTGCACTTGCCGATTCTTGGCGGCAATGGAAACTTAATTCTGGTATAGTTTCGAATGTATCCGCGAAGGTTTCTGTTGGAGCACCCTGTCCTCTCCACCGCTGAATTAATGGCAGAGTGAATGAGACGAGACCGACCGGTTTTGGCCAGGTTTCTGTTTCGAAGCTACTAACAAAATCTGTCCAGGGAGAGGGCATCCTTAATCCCGGAAACAAAGCAGACTATAGTTAATTAGAGCCCAGCTAAAAGCAGAATGGACGGAGGATGGCGCTAAGCAACATGATTAGTAGCTTTCGAGCTTGTTCCATCTCCTACTATCTTGCTCTCACTCGCTTATCCTCCACTCTGATCGTCCTGACGCTATTGCAAACTCAATTTTTTCATACAGATTTTAAGATTTCAAATCGTCCAAATCTGCTAAATCAGTTGAAATTTGATTTATTGCGAATACAGTAGATCAATCAAAATATGTATGCAAAAGTTATATCGAGAGTTTTGTAGGGGTGTGTCAAACCTCACCACTAATGAGCACGTACAACTGCCGTGTCGTTTCACAACATGCGCCTGAAATTTAGGATGCATACTCCATATAATTCATATATAAAGCCCTCTCATCACCAGGAATAAATCCTAGCTCTTCTTTTCTTCACTCTGTCTTCTTCTCTCTTCATCTCTGTTCTAACTCCTGAGATAAAGAGCTCGAGCAAATCATGTTGAGTCCCAATCCTCCATGCAACTGACGGCTCACTACTCCACGCACCGGGGTGGACACGAAAATAGGCCTTGTCTTTCTCGTATAAGGGCAGAGTCGGCGCCGCCGACCGAATCTATGTTGCAAAGTTCACCTTGACTACAGTCCCACTCGTAGAAAGTTTAATTGCAATTATAATGGCTGATCACCCATGGGTCTGTAGAAACCAACTACTGGATCTTGGAGGATGGAGAGGGTTCTAATTATATTAACAGGTTGATTTGTCTATGTCACTATTCACAATGTTCATCGACCAAGCACTTAGGTTGCACATGTGAATAGTATGTTCTTAGTACGACAAGATCATGAATCCAAATCGTGATAGATGAGTATTAGTAGAGCCATGCTCTAGTGATTCCAATTTTATATCATATTATTACTTTCTCTAACGTTTTGTTACTAATACATTTTCTCTATGATGTTTATTTCAAAACAAAATACAATAAAAAAATCTTAACATTTACATTACCATTTTTTTCCAAAATAAACATATATACTTGTGCCTTTTGCAAAATATGATTTGTGTTTCTTTGTTTTAGTACTTGTTTTTAATGATCACTATGTGATATTTTATTTGTACAATTTGACATCATATTTCAACTAAACGAGACTAAGTGAATAATGTTTACAAAATATTATATGAGTTCAGTACTTAGTATTGAACTTACACCATGTCTCACATTTAAGTAGTTCATCGTATATATTTTATATCGTCTTCAAGTAAGTATTCTTACGTTTACTGTGAAGGGATAAATCTAGAAATGAAATGCTATAGAATACCGTGTATTGAAACATTGATCCAATGGTTGGGGGCACTCAGACATCCTGCAACCCGTCAAGTCTATCAACAGACATGGATGTCAACTCTTTACACAGAGTAACATAAACGGTTCTTATGACGAGTAGATAATCTGGCGTCATGAACTTATAAAGACTCAACAATTTGTTGCACACCGAAATGTGTATCTTAGCGAGGGATGAGAATCCACACCACTGCGCTGCCACTGCTTGCTCCACCGACACCTGTTAATGCAAAGGAATGTCACCTGTCAGCATGAATCGTCCCTCCATTTTCTTTGTTTCCGGTCTCCCTCCTCCTCCGGCTTGGCGAGGGGCGCGGACGTGGGAGCAGAACTCGCTAGGGCGTCGAGCGAGCTCAGAGACGGGAAGAGGGGCTTGGAAGAGGCGGAGGAGAAGGATAATGCTTTCGAACTAGGTACATACGAATTAGTGCGCAGCTAGTTTTGGAACTGTCGGTGCGATCGGTCCATAGCTATATTGTCCGTATAGTACTGATCCCCGTCAATCAGTCCTCCATCGATGATCGATACTGCATCAATGGGCGTGCTACGTGTGTCTATACTCACGAAATGGTACTGTTAACTAATCAGGATCTGGAAGAAAACGATGGCACTGCAACTGGTCCATTACGCGGGAAGATGGTCCCGAGTCGACTTCACATAGTACACCGCCTTCCATTTCCATGTCATTGTTGCTCGATAGTTAACCCGTCTGGGCTAATCCAACAATATTTAGCATAATTAACAATATTCATTGCATAAACTCACGTACCGTTATGCTCCAGCTAACACTCCCCGACCAGTTTAACAATACTATCTGCGCTTAGCAGCAGTACTTAGCTTCTTCTCTGATGGGGCAACTAACCATCACTCATAGCTTGTTTATTGGTGTGGGCTTGTTATAAGTTTATGCGCATGAGACTTGAGTTCCAGGAGATCGATCCATGCATGCTCTCTCCTGCAAGTGGCACTGCTAATACACGTTGCTAACTGTAGAGTTATTTATACGATACTAGACAT
This sequence comes from Poa annua, assembly GCA_026929855.1. Lineage (NCBI taxonomy): Eukaryota > Viridiplantae > Streptophyta > Magnoliopsida > Poales > Poaceae > Poa > Poa annua. The sequence goes on along the minus strand of CM049428.1, from coordinate 3,024,385 downwards.
CGACAGGAGCAGGTTTGGTAAGCTCTATATATAGTAGGGAGCTAGTACACCAAGTTGCAGCTCGAATGATAGACGCTGAAATTCCTGATAAATCTGTTCGTACTGATCAACCAGCCAAGCTGCAGTTAAACTAATGGCTCGTGTATATATGGTTCTAACCTTCAGACGTCGCATGCTAATCTTCGATCGGAGCTGCCTTTTTCCAGTAGTATTATTAGCCATTAGGTTATTCAGACGTAGTACAGGCGATCTAGGACCATGTATAATACTCCACGGTCAGCAGTGAGCTTACGTGAGGGGGCAAGTAAGCATCGTGTATTGCTTGTTAATTCAGTCTTCGAACACTTTGGGCAAGCGTGGTTGGTATAAAACAAATCGGGCAAGATGTTGCTCGCGCGCGTACAGCGATGATGATGGTGGCGCATTTTGTCGGCACGGTCAGACTCGTGCTGCTTACGAGGTATCTTCATCAGCCTGTAAATCTTGCTAGAATAAAGATTAGCTTTTAAGCTCCAACACATCGGCCTTGCTGCTCGACGCTCCAGAGATTCCAAGGAAAACAACAGGCCTAATACTGTCAAAGTTTGGTAGTATATATATACCTTCTCGAGGTTCCATTTTAGCTGGAAAATTGCTCTTTGTAATGAAAGTTTGTTAGTAGTATCTTCTCGAGGATCAGCGGAGCCTCTCCGCCGTCGTCGTCTGCCATTGCAGTGCTACTGTACTAGTAATAACCAAACGAGTTTGTCCCATAACTCACCGAGACACCAACGCATTCTGTTTTTCTATGCAAACATAGTCATTTATTGCAACGAACTAGCAATGACAAAAAACCAGGCCACCTACGTGAACGGCAAACAAAGAAAATTAAATCTGTTGGTTACCGGGGTCACAGGGTATTGAAATATTCCCGGGACCAAAAAACCGTGTACTATAACCCACGAAAACGGCCTGAAATGACTAAAATCATGAGTTTTTTATGAATTCGAAAAAATCGTGTGACGGGGTCCTGAACCATTTAAATCGACGTCGGATCCCAAAACCGTATACTATAGCCCACGAAAACGGTCAGAAATGTCCGAAATCGCGAGTTTTTAGGATGCCACAAGAGTCGTGTACCAGGGGTCACATGGCTTTGAAATCTTTCCGGGACCAAAAAACCATGGACTATAGCCCACAAAAACGGCTAGAAATAACTGAAATCACGAGTTTTTTTTATGAATTCGCAAAAATCATGTGACGGGTACCGAACCATTTAAATCCACATCGGACCCCAAAACCGTGTGCTATAGCCCATGAAAACGTTCAGAAATGCTCGAAATCGCGAATTTTTATGTTGCCACTAGAGTCGTATACCGGGGTCAAGGGGCTTTGAAATCTTCCCGAGACCCAAAAACCGTGGACTATAACCCACGGAAACGGCCAGAAATGCCTAAAATCACGAGTTTTTTATAATTTCGCAAAAATCGTGTGACCGGATCATGGACCATTTAAACCGACGTCGGACCCCAAAACCGTGTGCTATAGCACACGAAAACGCAGAAATGCCCGAAATGACGAGTTTTTTATGATTTTGTGAAAATCGTGTGACGGGGTCTCGGACCATTTAAATCCACGTCGGATCCAAAACCGTGTGGTATAGCCCGCGAAAACGGTCAAAAATGCCTGAAATCAGGAGTTTTTATGATTTCGCAAAAATCGTGTGACGGCGTCCCGGAACATTTAAATCCACGTCGGACCCCAATATCGTTGTGCTATAGCCCACGAAAACGGTTAGAAATTCCCGAAATAACGAGTTTTTTATGATTTTGTGAAAATCGTGTGACGGGTCCCGAACCATTTAAATCCATGTCGGACCCCAAAACCGTGTGCTGTAGCCCACGAAAACGTACAGAAATGTCCGAAATCGATGCCAGTAGAGTCATGTACCGGTGGTCACATGGCTTCCCGGGACCCAAAAACCGTGTACTATAGCCCACAAAAACGGTCAGAAATGGCTGAAATCACGAGTTTTTTTTTATGATTTCGCAAAAATCGTGTGACGGGGTCCCTGACCATTTAAATCCACGTCGGACCCAAAACCGTGTGCTATAGCCCACGAAAACGGCCAGAAATGCCCGAAATCACAAGTTTTTTATAATTTCGTGAAAATCGTGTGAAGGATCCCGGACCATTTAAATCCATCTCGGACCCCAAAACCGTGTGCTATAGAACACGAAAATGGCAAGAAATGACCAAAATCGCGAGTTTTTACGATGCCACTAGAGTCGTGTACCGGGGGTTACAGGGCTTTGAAATCTTCCCGGGACCCAAAAACAGTGAACTATAGTCCATGAAAACAAACTGAAATCACGAGTTTTTATGAATACGCAAAAATCGTGTGAGAGGGTCCTGGACCATTTAAATCCACGTCGGATCCCAAAACCTTGTGCTATAGCCCACGAAAACGGCCAGAAATACCCGAAATAACAAACTTTTGGATGCCACTAGAGTCGTGTACCGGGGGTCACGGGGCTTTCGATTCTTCCCGGGACCCAAAAATCATGGACTACAAACCACGAAAACGATCAGAAATGTCCGAAATCATGAGGTTTTATGATTTCGTGAAAATCGTGTGAAGGGTTCCGAACCATTTAAATCCACGTCGGACCCCAAAACCGTGTGCTATAGCACACGAAAATGGCCAGAAATGACCAAAATCGCGAATTTTTAGGATGCCACTAGAGTCGTGTATCGGGGGTCATAGGGCTTTCAAATCTTCGCAGGACCCAAAAACTGTGGACTATAGCCCACGAAAACGGCCAGAAATGCCTGAAATCACAAGTTTTTTAATATGATTTCGCAAAAATCGTGTGACGGGGTCCAAGACCATTTAAATCCACTTCAGACCCCAAAACCGTGTGTTATAGCCCACGAAAACGGCCAGAAATGCCCGGAATCTTGAGTTTTTACGATACCACTGGAGTCGTGTACCGGGGGTCACGGGGCTTTGAAATCTTCCCGTGATCCAAAAACCGTGGAGTATAGCCCACAAAAACGGATAGAAATGCCTGAAATCACGAGTTTTTTATGATTTCGCAAAAATCATGTGACGTGTCCCGGACCATTTGAATCCACTTCGGACCGCAAAACCGTGTGCTACAGCCCACAAAAACAGCCAGAAATGACCGAAATAACGAGTTTTTTTTATGATTTTGTGAAATCGTGTGACGGGTCCAGGACCATTTAAATCCACGTCGGACCCCAAAACCGTGAGCTATAGCCCACGAAAACGGCCAAAAATGACCAAAATCACGAGTTTTTACGATGCCACTAGAGTCGTGTACCAGGGGTCACAGGGTCTTAAAATCTTCACCGGACCCAAAAACCGTGGACTCTAGCCGACGAAAATGGCCAGAATTGCCTGAAATCACGAGTTTTTTATGAATTTGTGAAAATCGTGTGACGGTGTCTCGGACCATTTAAATCCACGTCGGATCCAAAACCGTGTGGTATAGCCCGCGAAAACGGTCAAAAATGCCTGAAATCAGGAGTTTTTATGATTTCGCAAAAATCGTGTGACGGCGTCCCGGAACATTTAAATCCACGTCGGACCCCAATACCGTTGTGCTATAGCCCACGAAAACGGTTAGAAATTCCCGAAATAACGAGTTTTTTATGATTTTGTGAAAATCGTGTGACGGGTCCCGAACCATTTAAATCCACGTCGGACCCCAAAACCGTGTGCTGTAGCCCACGAAAACGTACAGAAATGCCCGAAATCGATGCCAGTAGAGTCATGTATCGGTGGTCACATGGCTTCCCGGGACCCAAAAACCGTGTACTATAGCCCACAAAAACGGCCAGAAATGGCTGAAATCACGAGTTTTTTATGATTTCGCAAAAATCGTGTGACGAGGTCCCTGACCATTTAAATCCACGTCGGACCCAAAACCGTGTGCTATAGCCCACGAAAACGGCCAGAAATGCCCGAAATCACAAGTTTTTTATAATTTCGTGAAAATCGTGTGAAGGATCCCGGACCATTTAAATCCATCTCGGACCCCAAAACCGTGTGCTATAGAACACGAAAATGGCAAGAAATGACCAAAATCGCGAGTTTTTACGATGCCACTAGAGTCGTGTACCGGGGGTTACAGGGCTTTGAAATCTTCCCGGGACCCAAAAACAGTGAACTATAGTCCATGAAAACAAACTGAAATCACGAGTTTTTATGAATACGCAAAAATCGTGTGAGAGGGTCCCGGACCATTTAAATCCACGTCGGATCCCAAAACCTTGTGCTATAGCCCACGAAAACGGCCAGAAATGCCCGAAATAACAAACTTTTGGATGCCACTAGAGTCGTGTACCGGGGGTCACGGGGCTTTCAATTCTTCCCGGGACCCAAAAATCATGGACTACAAACCACGAAAACGATCAGAAATGTCTGAAATCATGAGGTTTTATGATTTCGTGAAAATCGTGTGAAGGGTTCCGGACCATTTAAATCCACGTCGGACCCCAAAACGTGTGCTATAGCACACGAAAATGGCCAGAAATGACCAAAATCGCGAATTTTTACGATGCCACTAGAGTCGTGTATCGGGGGTCATAGGGCTTTCAAATCTTCGCAAGACCCAAAAACTATGGACTATAGCCTACGAAAACGGCCAGAAATGCCTGAAATCACAAGTTTTTTAATATGATTTCGCAAAAATCGTGTGACGGGGTCCCAGACCATTTAAATCCACTTCAGACCCTAAAACCGTGTGTTATAGCCCACGAAAACGGCCAGAAATGCCCGAAATCTTGAGTTTTTACGATACCACTGGAGTCGTGTACCGGGGGTCACGGGGCTTTGAAATCTTCCCGTGATCCAAAAACCGTGGAGTATAGCCCACGAAAACGGATAGAAATGCCTGAAATCACGAGTTTTTTATGATTTCGCAAAAATCATGTCACGTGCCCGGACCATTTGAATCCACTTCGGACCGCAAAACCGTGTGCTACAGCCCACAAAAACGGCCAGAAATGACCGAAATAACGAGTTTTTTTTTATGATTTTGTGAAAATCGTGTGACGGGTCCAGGACCATTTAAATCCACGTCGGACCCCAAAACCGTGAGCTATAGCCCACGAAAACGGCCAAAAATGCCCAAAATCACGAGTTTTTACGATGCCACTAGAGTCGTGTACCAGGGGTCACAGAGTCTTAAAATCTTCCCCGGACCCAAAAACCGTGGACTCTAGCCGACGAAAATGGCCAGAATTGCCTGAAATCAGGAGTTTTTTATGAATTTGCAAAAATCGTGTCACGGGATCCTGGACCATTTAAATCCACGTCAGATCCCAACACCGTGTGCTACAGCCCACAAAAACGGCCAGAAATGACCGAAATAACGAGTTTTTTTTTATGATTTTGTGAAAATCGTGTGACGGGTCCAGGACCATTTAAATCCACGTCGGACCCCAAAACCGTGAGCTATAGCCCACGAAAACGGCCAAAAATGACCAAAATCACGAGTTTTTACGATGCCACTAGAGTCGTGTACCAGGGGTCACAGGGTCTTAAAATCTTCACCGGACCCAAAAAACCGTGGACTCTAGCCGACGAAAATGGCCAGAATTGCCTGAAATCACGAGTTTTTTATGAATTTGTGAAAATCGTGTGACGGTGTCTCGGACCATTTAAATCCACGTCGGATCCAAAACCGTGTGGTATAGCCCGCGAAAACGGTCAAAAATGCCTGAAATCAGGAGTTTTTATGATTTCGCAAAAATCGTGTGCCGGCGTCCCGGAACATTTAAATCCACGTCGGACCCCAATACCGTTGTGCTATAGCCCACGAAAACGGTTAGAAATTCCCGAAATAACGAGTTTTTTATGATTTTGTGAAAATCGTGTGACGGGTCCCGAACCATTTAAATCCACGTCGGACCCCAAAACCGTGTGCTGTAGCCCACGAAAACGTACAGAAATGCCCGAAATCGATGCCAGTAGAGTCATGTATCGGTGGTCACATGGCTTCCCGGGACCCAAAAACCGTGTACTATAGCCCACAAAAACGGCCAGAAATGGCTGAAATCACGAGTTTTTTTATGATTTCGCAAAAATCGTGTGACGGGGTCCCTGACCATTTAAATCCACGTCGGACCCAAAACCGTGTGCTATAGCCCACGAAAACTGCCAGAAATGCCCGAAATCACAAGTTTTTTATAATTTCGTGAAAATCGTGTGAAGGATCCCGGACCATTTAAATCCATCTCGGACCCCAAAACCGTGTGCTATAGAACACGAAAATGGCAAGAAATGACCAAAATCGCGAGTTTTTACGATGCCACTAGAGTCGTGTACCGGGGGTTACAGGGCTTTGAAATCTTCCCGGGACCCAAAAACAGTGAACTATAGTCCATGAAAACAAACTGAAATCACGAGTTTTTATGAATACGCAAAAATCGTGTGAGAGGGTCCCGGACCATTTAAATCCACGTCGGATCCCAAAACCTTGTGCTATAGCCCACGAAAACGGCCAGAAATGCCCGAAATAACAAACTTTTGGATGCCACTAGAGTCGTGTACCGGGGGTCACGGGGCTTTCAATTCTTCCCGGGACCCAAAAATCATGGACTACAAACCACGAAAACGATCAGAAATGTCTGAAATCATGAGGTTTTATGATTTCGTGAAAATCGTGTGAAGGGTTCCGGACCATTTAAATCCACGTCGGACCCCAAAACGTGTGCTATAGCACACGAAAATGGCCAGAAATGACCAAAATCGCGAATTTTTACGATGCCACTAGAGTCGTGTATCGGGGGTCATAGGGCTTTCAAATCTTCGCAAGACCCAAAAACTGTGGACTATAGCCCACGAAAACGGCCAGAAATGCCTGAAATCACAAGTTTTTTAATATGATTTCGCAAAAATCGTGTGACGGGGTCCCAGACCATTTAAATCCACTTCAGACCCTAAAACCGTGTGTTATAGCCCACGAAAACGGCCAGAAATGCCCGAAATCTTGAGTTTTTACGATACCACTGGAGTCGTGTACCGGGGGTCACGGGGCTTTGAAATCTTCCCGTGATCCAAAAACCGTGGAGTATAGCCCACGAAAACGGATAGAAATGCCTGAAATCACGAGTTTTTTATGATTTCGCAAAAATCATGTCACGTGTCCCGGACCATTTGAATCCACTTCGGACCGCAAAACCGTGTGCTACAGCCCACAAAAACGGCCAGAAATGACCGAAATAACGAGTTTTTTTTATGATTTTGTGAAAATCGTGTGACGGGTCCAGGACCATTTAAATCCACGTCGGACCCCAAAACCGTGAGCTATAGCCCACGAAAACGGCCAAAAATGCCCAAAATCACGAGTTTTTAACGATGCCACTAGAGTCGTGTACCAGGGTCACAGAGTCTTAAAATCTTCCCCGGACCCAAAAACCGTGGACTCTAGCCGACGAAAATGGCCAGAATTGCCTGAAATCACGAGTTTTTTATGAATTTGCAAAAATCGTGTCACGGGATCCTGGACCATTTAAATCCACGTCAGATCCCAACACCGTGTGCTACAGCCCACAAAAACGGCCAGAAATGACCGAAATAACGAGTTTTTTTTTATGATTTTGTGAAAATCGTGTGACGGGTCCAGGACCATTTAAATCCACGTCGGACCCCAAAACCGTGAGCTATAGCCCACGAAAACGGCCAAAAATGACCAAAATCACGAGTTTTTACGATGCCACTAGAGTCGTGTACCAGGGGTCACAGGGTCTTAAAATCTTCACCGGACCCAAAAACCGTGGACTCTAGCCGACGAAAATGGCCAGAATTGCCTGAAATCACGAGTTTTTTATGAATTTGTGAAAATCGTGTGACGGTGTCTCGGACCATTTAAATCCCACGTCGGATCCAAAACCGTGTGGTATAGCCCGCGAAAACGGTCAAAAATGCCTGAAATCAGGAGTTTTTATGATTTTGCAAAAATCGTGTGACGGCGTCCCGGAACATTTAAATCCACGTCGGACCCCAATACCGTTGTGCTATAGCCCACGAAAACGGTTAGAAATTCCCGAAATAACGAGTTTTTTATGATTTTGTGAAAATCGTGTGACGGGTCCCGAACCATTTAAATCCACGTCGGACCCCAAAACCGTGTGCTGTAGCCCACGAAAACGTACAGAAATGCCCGAAATCGATGCCAGTAGAGTCATGTATCGGTGGTCACATGGCTTCCCGGGACCCAAAAACCGTGTACTATAGCCCACAAAAACGGTCAGAAATGGCTGAAATCACGAGTTTTTTTATGATTTCGCAAAAATCGTGTGACGGGGTCCCTGACCATTTAAATCCACGTCGGACCCAAAACCGTGTGCTATAGCCCACGAAAACTGCCAGAAATGCCCGAAATCACAAGTTTTTTATAATTTCGTGAAAATCGTGTGAAGGATCCCGGACCATTTAAATCCATCTCGGACCCCAAAACCGTGTGCTATAGAACACGAAAATGGCAAGAAATGACCAAAATCGCGAGTTTTTACGATGCCACTAGAGTCGTGTACCGGGGGTTACAGGGCTTTGAAATCTTCCCGGGACCCAAAAACAGTGAACTTATAGTCCATGAAAACAAACTGAAATCACGAGTTTTTATGAATACGCAAAAATCGTGTGAGAGGGTCCCGGACCATTTAAATCCACGTCGGATCCCAAAACCTTGTGCTATAGCCCACGAAAACGGCCAGAAATGCCCGAAATAACAAACTTTTGGATGCACTAGAGTCGTGTACCGGGGGTCACGGGGCTTTCAATTCTTCCCGGGACCCAAAAATCATGGACTACAAACCACGAAAACGATCAGAAATGTCCGAAATCATGAGGTTTTATGATTTCGTGAAAATCGTGTGAAGGGTTCCGAACCATTTAAATCCACGTCGGACCCCAAAACCGTGTGCTATAGCACACGAAAATGGCCAGAAATGACCAAAATCGCGAATTTTTTAGGATGCCACTAGAGTCGTGTATCGGGGGTCATAGGCTTTCAAATCTTCGCAGGACCCAAAAACTGTGGACTATAGCCCACGTAAACGGCCAGAAATGCCTGAAATCACAAGTTTTTTAATATGATTTCGCAAAAATCGTGTGACGGGGTCCAAGACCATTTAAATCCACTTCAGACCCCAAAACCGTGTGTTATAGCCCACGAAAACGGCCAGAAATGCCCGAAATCTTGAGTTCTTACGATACCACTGGAGTCGTGTATCGGGGGTCACGGGGCTTTGAAATCTTCCCGTGATCCAAAAACCGTGGAGTATAGCCCACAAAAACGGATAGAAATGCCTGAAATCACGAGTTTTTTATGATTTCGCAAAAATCATGTGACGTGTCCCGGACCATTTGAATCCACTTCGGACCCGCAAAACCGTGTGCTACAGCCCACAAAAACGGCCAAAAAATGACCGAAATAACGAGTTTTTTTTATGATTTTGTGAAAATCGTGTGACGGGTCCAGGACCATTAAATCCACGTCGGACCCCAAAACCGTGAGCTATAGCCCACGAAAACGGCCAAAAATGACCAAAATCACGAGTTTTTACGATGCCACTAGAGTCGTGTACCAGGGGTCACAGGGTCTTAAAATCTTCACCGGACCCAAAAACCGTGGACTCTAGCCGACGAAAATGGCCAGAATTGCCTGAAATCACGAGTTTTTTATGATTTGTGAAAATCGTGTGACGGTGTCTCGGACCATTTAAATCCACGTCGGATCCAAAACCGTGTGGTATAGCCCGCGAAAACGGTCAAAAATGCCTGAAATCAGGAGTTTTTATGATTTTGCAAAAATCGTGTGACGGCGTCCCGGAACATTTAAATCCACGTCGGACCCCAATACCGTTGTGCTATAGCCCACGAAAACGGTTAGAAATTCCCGAAATAACGAGTTTTTTATGATTTTGTGAAAATCGTGTGACGGGTCCCGAACCATTTAAATCCACGTCGGACCCCAAAACCGTGTGCTGTAGCCCACGAAAACGTACAGAAATGCCCGAAATCGATGCAGTAGAGTCATGTATCGGTGGTCACATGGCTTCCCGGGACCCAAAAACCGTATACTATAGCCCACAAAAACGGCCAGAAATGGCTGAAATCACGAGTTTTTTATGATTTCGCAAAAATCGTGTGACGAGGTCCCTGACCATTTAAATCCACGTCGGACCCAAAACCGTGTGCTATAGCCCACGAAAACGGCCAGAAATGCCCGAAATCACAAGTTTTTTATAATTTCGTGAAAATCGTGTGAAGGATCCCGGACCATTTAAATCCATCTCGGACCCCAAAACCGTGTGCTATAGAACACGAAAATGGCAAGAAATGACCAAAATCGCGAGTTTTTTACGATGCCACTAGAGTCATGTACCGGGGGTTACAGGGCTTTGAAATCTTCCCGGCCAAAAACAGTGAACTATAGTCCATGAAAACAAACTGAAATCACGAGTTTTTATGAATACGCAAAAATCGTGTGAGAGGGTCCCGGACCATTTAAATCCACGTCGGATCCCAAAACCTTGTGCTATAGCCCACGAAAACGGCCAGAAATGCCCGAAATAACAAACTTTTGGATGCCACTAGAGTCGTGTACCGGGGGTCACGGGGCTTTCAATTCTTCCCGGGACCCAAAAATCATGGACTACAAACCACGAAAACGATCAGAAATGTCTGAAATCATGAGGTTTTATGATTTCGTGAAAATCGTGTGAAGGGTTCCGGACCATTTAAATCCACGTCGGACCCCAAAACGTGTGCTATAGCACACGAAAATGGCCAGAAATGACCAAAATCGCGAATTTTTACGATGCCACTAGAGTCGTGTATCGGGGGTCATAGGGCTTTCAAATCTTCGCAAGACCCAAAAACTGTGGACTATAGCCCACGAAAACGGCCAGAAATGCCTGAAATCACAAGTTTTTTAATATGATTTCGCAAAAATCGTGTGACGGGGTCCCAGACCATTTAAATCCACTTCAGACCCTAAAACCGTGTGTTATAGCCCACGAAAACGGCCAGAAATGCCCGAAATCTTGAGTTTTTACGATACCACTGGAGTCGTGTACCGGGGGTCACGGGGCTTTGAAATCTTCCCGTGATCCAAAAACCGTGGAGTATAGCCCACGAAAACGGATAGAAATGCCTGAAATCACGAGTTTTTTATGATTTCGCAAAAATCATGTCACGTGCCCGGACCATTTGAATCCACTTCGGACCGCAAAAGCGTGTGCTACAGCCCACAAAAACGGCAAGAAATGACCGAAATAACGAGTTTTTTTTATGATTTTGTGAAAATCGTGTGACGGGTCCAGGACCATTTAAATCCACGTCGGACCCCAAAACCGTGAGCTATAGCCCACGAAAACGGCCAAAAATGCCCAAAATCACGAGTTTTTACGATGCCACTAGAGTCGTGTACCAGGGGTCACAGAGTCTTAAAATCTTCCCCGGACCCAAAAACCGTGGACTCTAGCCGACGAAAATGGCCAGAATTGCCTGAAATCACGAGTTTTTTATGAATTTGCAAAAATCGTGTCACGGGATCCTGGACCATTTAAATCCACGTCAGATCCCAACACCGTGTGCTACAGCCCACAAAAACGGCCAGAAATGACCGAAATAACGAGTTTTTTTTTATGATTTTGTGAAAATCGTGTGACGGGTCCAGGACCATTTAAATCCACGTCGGACCCCAAAACCGTGAGCTATAGCCCACGAAAACGGCCAAAAATGACCAAAATCACGAGTTTTTACGATGCCACTAGAGTCGTGTACCAGGGGTCACAGGGTCTTAAAATCTTCACCGGACCCAAAAACCGTGGACTCTAGCCGACGAAAATGGCCAGAATTGCCTGAAATCACGAGTTTTTTATGAATTTGTGAAAATCGTGTGACGGTGTCTCGGACCATTTAAATCCACGTCGGATCCAAAACCGTGTGGTATAGCCCGCGAAAACGGTCAAAAATGCCTGAAATCAGGAGTTTTTATGATTTTGCAAAAATCGTGTGACGGCGTCTCGGAACATTTAAATCCACGTCGGACCCCAATACCGTTGTGCTATAGCCCACGAAAACGGTTAGAAATTCCCGAAATAACGAGTTTTTTATGATTTTGTGAAAATCGTGTGACGGGTCCCGAACCATTTAAATCCACGTCGGACCCCAAAACCGTGTGCTGTAGCCCACGAAAACGTACAGAAATGCCCGAAATCGATGCCAGTAGAGTCATGTATCGGTGGTCACATGGCTTCCCGGGACCCAAAAACCGTGTACTATAGCCCACAAAAACGGTCAGAAATGGCTGAAATCACGAGTTTTTTTATGATTTCGCAAAAATCGTGTGACGAGGTCCCTGACCATTTAAATCCACGTCGGACCCAAAACCGTGTGCTATAGCCCACGAAAACTGCCAGAAATGCCCGAAATCACAAGTTTTTTATAATTTCGTGAAAATCGTGTGAAGGATCCCGGACCATTTAAATCCATCTCGGACCCCAAAACCGTGTGCTATAGAACACGAAAATGGCAAGAAATGACCAAAATCGCGAGTTTTTACGATGCCACTAGAGTCGTGTACCGGGGGTTACAGGGCTTTGAAATCTTCCCGGGACCCAAAAACAGTGAACTATAGTCCATGAAAACAAACTGAAATCACGAGTTTTTATGAATACGCAAAAATCGTGTGAGAGGGTCCCGGACCATTTAAATCCACGTCGGATCCCAAAACCTTGTGCTATAGCCCACGAAAACGGCCAGAAATGCCCGAAATAACAAACTTTTGGATGCCACTAGAGTCGTGTACCGGGGGTCACGGGGCTTTCAATTCTTCCCGGGACCCAAAAATCATGGACTACAAACCACGAAAACGATCAGAAATGTCCGAAATCATGAGGTTTTATGATTTCGTGAAAATCGTGTGAAGGGTTCCGAACCATTTAAATCCACGTCGGACCCCAAAACCGTGTGCTATAGCACACGAAAATGGCCAGAAATGACCAAAATCGCGAATTTTTAGGATGCCACTAGAGTCGTGTATCGGGGGTCATAGGGCTTTCAAATCTTCGCAGGACCCAAAAACTGTGGACTATAGCCCACGTAAACGGCCAGAAATGCCTGAAATCACAAGTTTTTTAATATGATTTCGCAAAAATCGTGTGACGGGGTCCCAGACCATTTAAATCCACTTCAGACCCCAAAACCGTGTGTTATAGCCCACGAAAACGGCCAGAAATGCCCGAAATCTTGAGTTCTTACGATACCACTGGAGTCGTGTACCGGGGGTCACGGGGCTTTGAAATCTTCCCGTGATCCAAAAACCGTGGAGTATAGCCCACGAAAACGGATAGAAATGCCTGAAATCACGAGTTTTTTATGATTTCGCAAAAATCATGTCACATGTCCCGGACCATTTGAATCCACTTCGGACCGCAAAACCGTGTGCTACAGCCCACAAAAACGGCCAGAAATGACCGAAATAACGAGTTTTTTTTATGATTTTGTGAAAAGTCTGTGTGACGGGTCCAGGACCATTTAAATCCACGTCGGACCCCAAAACCGTGAGCTATAGCCCACGAAAACGGCCAAAAATGCCCAAAATCACGAGTTTTTACGATGCCACTAGAGTCGTGTACCAGGGGTCACAGAGTCTTACAATCTTCCCCGGACCCAAAAACCGTGGACTCTAGCCGACGAAAATGGCCAGAATTGCCTGAAATCACGAGTTTTTTATGAATTTGCAAAAATCGTGTCACGGGATCCTGGACCATTTAAATCCACGTCAGATCCCAACACCGTATGCTATAGCCCACGAAAACGGTCAGAAATGCCCGAAATCGCGTGTTTTTAGGATGCCACTAGACTCGTGTACCGGGGGTCACATGGCTTTAAAATTTTCCCGGGACCGAAAAACCGTGGACTTTAGCCCACGAAAACGGCCAGAAATGCCTGAAATCACGAGTTTTTTTATGAATTCGCAAAAATCGTTGTGACGGGTCCTGGACCATTTAAATCCACGTCGGACCCCAAAACTGTGTGCTATAGTCCACGAAAACGGCCAGAAATGCCTGAAATCGCGAGTTTTTTTATTATTTCGTGAAAATCGTGTCAAGGGTCCCGGACCATTTAAATCCACGTCGGACCCCAAAACCGTGTGCTATAGCACACGAAAATGGCCAGAAATTACCAAATCGCGAGTTTTTACGTTGCCACTAGAGTCGTGTATCGGGAGTCACAGGGCTTTGAAATCTTTCCGGAACCCAAAAACTGTGAACTATAGCCCACAAAAACGGTCAGAAATGCCGGAAATCACAAGTTTTCTATGAACTCGCAAAAATCGCGTGACGGGGTCCCGGACCATTTAAATCCACGTCGGACCTCAAAACCGTGTGCTATAGCCCACGAAAACGGCAAGAAATGCCCGAAATAACAAGTTTTTACGATGCCACTAGAGTCGTGTACCGGGGGTCACGGGGCTTTCAATTCTTCCCGGGACCCAAAAACCATGGACTACAGCCCACGAAAACGGCCAGAAATGCCAGAAATCACGAGTTTTTTATGAATTCACAAAAATCGTGTGACGGGGTCCCGGACCATTTAAATCCACGTCGGAACCCAAAACCGTATGCTATAGCCCAAGAAAACGGCCATAAATGCCCGAAATCGTGAGTTTTAAGATGTCACTAGAGTCGTGTACCTGGGGTCACAGGGTCTTGAAATCTTCCTGGGACCCAAAAACCGTGAACTATAGCCCACGAAAACGGCCAGAAATGCCTCGCAAAAATCGTGTGACGGGGTCCCGGACCATTTAAATCCACGTCGGATCCCAAAACCGTATGCTATAGCCCACGCAAACGGCCAGAAATGCCCAAAATCGCGAGTTTTTTGGATGCCACTAGAGTCGTGTACCGGGGGTCATGGGGCTTTGAATTCTTCCCGGGACCCAAAAACCATGGACTAAAGCCCACGAAAACGGCCATAAATGCCTGAAATCACGAGTTTTTTATAATTTCATAAAAATCGTGTCTCGGGGTCCCGGACCATTTAAATCCACGTCGGACCCCAAAACCGTGTGCTATAGCCCACGAAAATGGCCAGATGTGCCCGAAATTACGAGTTTTTACGATGCCACTACAGTCCTGTACGGGGGGTCACGGGGCTATGAAATCTTCACAAGACCAAAAAAACTGTGGACTATAGCCCATGAAAACGGCCAGAAATGCCTGAAATCACGAGTTTTTTATGATTTCGTAAAAATCATGTGATGGGGTCCTGCACCATTTAAGTGCACGTCGGGGCCCCAAAACCTTGTGCTATAGCCACGGAAACGATAAGAAATGCCCGAAATCACGAGTTTTTGATGATTTCGTGAAAATCGTGTGTGACGCGTCCCAAACCATTTAAATCCACGTCGGACCCCAAAACCGTCTGCTATAGCACAAAAAAACGGCCAGAAATGCCCGAAATCGGGATTTTTCAAGATGCGACTAGACACATGTACCGGGGGTCACAAGGCCTTGAAATCTTCCTGGGACCCAAAAACCGTGGACAATAGTCCACGAAAACGGCCAGAAATGCCTGAAATCACGAGTTTTTTATGATTTCGCAAAAATCGTGTGACGGGGTCCCGGACCATTTAAATCCACATCGGACCCCAAAACCGTGTGTTATAGCCCACGAAAACGGCCAGAAATGCCCGAAATCGCGAGTTTTTATGATGCCACTAGAGTCGTGTACCGGGGGGTCACAGGGCTTTGAAATCTTCCCGGGACCTAAAAACCGTGAACTATAGCCCACGAAAACGGCCAGAAATCACCAGTTTTTATGAATTCGCAAAAATCGTTGTGACGGGGTTCCGACACATTTAAATCCACGTCGGACCCCAAAACCGTGTGCTATAGCACACGAAAACGGCCAGAAATCCCCGAAATCG
The DNA here is from genome assembly GCA_026929855.1 of Poa annua. Classification (NCBI taxonomy): domain Eukaryota; kingdom Viridiplantae; phylum Streptophyta; class Magnoliopsida; order Poales; family Poaceae; genus Poa; species Poa annua. The sequence goes on along the minus strand of CM049428.1, from coordinate 3,008,429 downwards.
TGAGTTTTTAGGATGCAACTAGAGTCGTGTACCGGGGTTACAGGGTCCCGGACCATTTAAATCCACGTCGGAACCCAAAACCGTGTGCTATAGCCCACGAAAACGCAGAAATGCCCGAAATGACGAGTGTTTTATGATTTTGTGACAATCGTGTGACGGGTCCCGGACCATGTAAATCCACGTCGGATCCCAAAACCGTATGCTATAGCCCACGCAAACGGCCAGAAATGCCCAAAATCGCGAGTTTTTTGGATGCCACTAGAGTCGTTGTACCGGGGGTCATGGGGCTTTGAATTCTTCCCGGGACCCAAAAACCATGGACTAAAGCCCACGAAAACGGCCATAAATGCTGAAATCACGAGTTTTTTATAATTTCATAAAAATCGTGTCTCAGGGTCCCGGACCATTTAAATCCACATCGGACCCCAAAACCGTGTGCTATAGCCCACGAAAATGGCCAGATGTGCCCGAAATTACGAGTTTTTACGATGCCACTACAGTCCTGTACGGGGGGTCACGGGGCTATGAAATCTTCACAAGACCAAAAAAACTGTGGACTATAGCCCATGAAAACGGCCAGAAATGCCTGAAATCACGAGTTTTTTATGATTTCGTAAAAATCATGTGATGGGGTCCTGCACATTTAAATGCACGTCGGGCCCCAAAACCTTGTGCTATAGCCCACGGAAACGATAAGAAATGCCCGAAATCACGAGTTTTTTATGATTTCGTGAAAATCGTGTGACGCGTCCCAAACCATTTAAATCCACGTCGGACCCCAAAAACCGTCTGCTATAGCACAAAAAAACGGCCAGAAATGCCCGAAATCGGGATTTTTCAAGATGCGACTAGACACATGTACCGGGGGTCACAAGGCCTTGAATCTTCCTGGGACCCAAAAACCGTGGACAATAGTCCACGAAAACGGCCAGAAATGCCTGAAATCACGAGTTTTTTATGATTTCGCAAAAATCGTGTGACGGGGTCCCGGACCATTTAAATCCACATCGGACCCCAAAACCGTGTGTTATAGCCCACGAAAACGGCCAGAAATGCCCGAAATCGCGAGTTTTTATGATGCCACTAGAGTCGTGTACCGGGGGGTCACAGGGCTTTGAAATCTTCCCGGGACCTAAAAACCGTGAACTATAGCCCACGAAAACGGCCAGAAATCACCAGTTTTTATGAATTCGCAAAATCGTGTGACGGGGTTCCGACACATTTAAATCCACGTCGGACCCCAAAACCGTGTGCTATAGCACACGAAAACGGCCAGAAATCCCCGAAATCGTGAGTTTTTAGGATGCAACTAGAGTCGTGTACCGGGGTTACAGGGTCCCGGACCATTTAAATCCACGTCGGAACCCAAAACCGTGTGCTATAGCCCACGAAAACGCGGAAATGCCCGAAATGACGAGTGTTTTATGATTTTGTGACAATCGTGTGACGGGTCCCGGACCATGTAAATCTATGTCGGACCCCAAAACGTGTGTGCTATAGCCCATGAAAACGGCCAGAAATGCCCGAAATCGCGAGTTTTTACGATGCCACTAGAGTCGTGTACCGGGGGTCAAGGGGCTTTGAAATCTTCCCGAGACCCAAAAACCGTGGACTAAAGCGCACGAAAACGGACAGAAATGCCTGGAATCACGAGTTTTATGATTTCGCAAAAATCATGTGACGGGGTCCCGGTCCATTTAAATCCACGTCGGACCCCAAAACCGTCTGCTATAGCCCACGAAAACGGCCAGAAATGCCCGAAATCGCGAGTTTTTACGATGCATATAGAGTCGTGTACCGGGGGGTCACAGGGCTTTGAAATCTTCCAGGGATCCAAAAACCGTGAACTATAGCCCACGAAAACGGCCAGAAATGCCTGAAGTCACGACTTTTTTATGAATTCACAAAAATTGTGTGACGGGGTTCCGGCACATTTAAATCCACGTCGGACCACAAAACCGTGTGCTATGCACACGAAAACGGAAAGAAATGCCCGAAATCTCGAGTTTTTAGGATGCCACAAGAGTCGTGTACCCGGGGTCACGGGGCTTTGAAATCTTCCCAGCACCCAAAAACTGTGGACTCTAGCCCAAGAAAACGGCCAGAAATGCCCGAAATAACGAGTTTTTTATGATTTTGTGAAAATCATGTGATGGGTCCCGAACCATTTAAATCCACGCCGGACCCCAAACCGTGTGCTATAGCCCACGAAAACGGCCAGAAATGCCCGAAATCACGAGTTTTTAAGATGCCACTAGAGTCGTGTACCAAGGGTCACAGGGCTTTGAAATCTTCCCGGGACCCAAAACCATGGACTTATAACCCACGAAAACGGTCAGAAATGCCTGAAATCACAAGTTTTCTATGATTTTGCAAAAATCGTGTGTGACGGGTCCCGGACCATATAAATCCACGCTAGAGCCCAAAACCGTGTGCTATCGCCCACGAAAACGGCCAGAAATGCCTGAAATCGCGAGTTTTTATGATGCCACTAGAGTCGTCTACCGGGGGTCATGGGGCTTTGAAATCTTCCTGGGACCAAAAAACCGTGGACTATAGCCCACGAAAACGGCCAGAAATACCCGAAATAACGAGTTTTTTATGATTTTGTGAAAATTGTGTGACGGGGTCCCAAACCATTCAAATCCACGTCGCACCCCAAAACTGTGTGCTATAGCCCACGAAAACGGCTAGAAATGCCCGAAATCACGAGTTTTTTATGATTTCGTGAAAATCGTGTGACGGGTCCTAGACCATCTAAAACGGCCAGAAATGCCCGAAATCGCGAGTTTTTTACGATGACCCTAGTGTCGTGTACCGGGGTCAAGGGGCTTTGAAATCTTCCCGGGACCCAAAAATCGTGGACTATAGCCCACGAATAGGGCCAGATATGCCTGAAATCACGAGTTTTTATGAATTCGCAAAAATCGTGTGACAAGGTCCCAATCCACGTCGGACCCCAAAACCGTGTGCTATATCACACGAAAACGGCCAGAAATTCCCAAAATCACGAGTTTTTAGGATGCCACTAGATTCGTGTACCGGGGGTTACATGGCTTTTAAATCTTCCCGGGACCCAAAAACCGTGGGCTATAGCCCACGAAAACAGCCAAAAATGCCTGAAATCACGAGTTTTTCATTAATTCGCAAAAATCGTGTGACGGGTCCCGGACCATTTCAATCCACGTCGGACCCAAAACCGTGTGCTATAGCCACAAAAACGGCCAGAAATGCCTGAAATCACGAGTTTTTACGATACCACTAGAGTCGTGTACCGGAGGTTAAGGGGCTTTGAAATCTTCCCGGGACCCAAAAACCGTGGATTATAGCCCACGAAAACGGCCAGAAATGCCTTAAATCACGAGTCCTTTTATGATTTCGCAAAATCGTGTGACCGGGTCCTGGACCATTTAAATCCACGCCGGACCCCAAAACCGTGTGCTAGAGCCCACGAAAACGGCCAGAAATGCCCGAAATCACGAGTTTTTTACGATTTCGTGAAAATCGTGTGAAGGGTCCCGGACCATTTAAATTCACGTCATACCCCAAAACCGTGTGCTATAGCACATGAAAATGGCCAGAAATGACCAAAATCGCGAGTTTTTACGATTGCCACTAGAGTCGTGTATCGGGGGTCATAGGGCTTTGAAATCTTCCCGGGACCCAAAAATTGTGAACTATGGCCCACAAAAACGGTCAGAAATGCCTGAAATCACGAGTTTTCTATGAATTCGCAAAAATCGTGTGACGGGGTCCCGGACCATTTAAATCCACGTCGGACCCCAAAGCCGTGTGCTATAGCACACGAAAACGGCAAGAAATGCCCGAAATAACAAGTTTTTACGATGCCACTAGAGTCGTGTACCGGGGGTCACGGGGCTTTGAATTCTTCCCGGGACCCAAAAACCATGGACTACATACCACGAAAACGACCAGAAATGCCTGAAATCACGAGTTTTTTATGATTTCGCAAAAATCGTGTGACGGTGTCCCGGACCATTTAAATCCACGTCAGATCCAAAACCGTGTGCTATAGCCCACGAAAACGACCAGAAATGCCCAAAATCGTGAGTTTTTATGATGCCACTAGAGTCGTGTACCGGGGGTCACAGGGTCTTGAAATCTTCCCGGGACCCAAAAACCGTGGACAATAGCCCACGAAAACGGCCAGAAATGCCTGAAATCACGAGTTTTTTATGAATTCGCAAAAATCGTGTGACGGGGTCCCGGACCATTTAAATCCACGTCGGATCCCCAAACCGTATGCTATAGCCCAAGAAAACGGCCATAAATGCCCGAATTGTGAGTTTTTACGATGTCACTAGAGTCGTGTACCTCGCTTCACAGGGTCTTGAAATCTTCCTGGGACCCAAAAACCGTGAACTATAGCCCACGAAAACGGCCAGAAATGCCTCACAAAAATCGTTGTGACTGGGTCCTGGACCATTTAAATCCACGTCGGATCCCAAAAACGTATGCTATAGCCCACGAAAACGGCCAGAAATGCCCGAAATCGCGAGTTGTTAGGATGCCACTAGAGTCGTGTACCGGGGGTCACGGGGCTTTGAAATCTTCCCGGGGACCCAAAAACCGTGGACTAAAGCCCACGAAAACAGCCAGAAATGCCTGAAATCACGAGTTTTTTATGATTTCATAAAAATCGTGTGACGGGTCCCGACCATTTAAATCACGTCGGAACCCCAAAACCGTCTGCTGTAGCCCACGAAAACGGCCAGAAATGCCCGAAATAACGAGTTTTTTATGATTTTGTGATAATCGTCTGACGGGGTCCCGGACCATTTAAATCCACTTCGGACCCCAAAACCGTGTGCTATAGCACACGAAAATGGCCAGAACTGACCAAATCATGAGTTTATACGATGCCACTAGAGTCGTGTACCGGGGTCACAGGGCTTTGAAATCTTCCCAGGACCCAAAAACTGTAAACTATAGTCCACGAAAACGGCCAGAAATGTCCGAAATAACGAGTTTTTTATGATTTTGGGAAAATCATATGATGGGTCCCGAACCATTTAAATCCACGCGGACCCCAAAACCGTGTGCTATAGCCCACGAAAAGGGCCAGAAATGCCCGAAATCGCGAGTTTTTAGGATGCCATTAGAGTCGTGTACCAGGGGTCACGGGGCTTTGAATTCTTCCCGAGACCCAAAAACATGGACTACAGACCACGAAAACGGCCAGAAATGCCTGAAATCATGAGTTTTTTATGATTTCGCAAAAATCGAGTGACGGTGTCCCGGACAATTAAATCCACTTCGGACCCCAAAACCGTGTGCTATAACACACGAAAATCGCCAGAAATGTCCAAAATCACGAGTTTTTTACGATGTCACTAGAGTCGTGTACCGGGGGTCACAGAGCTTTGAAATCTTCCCGGAACCCAAAAACTGAACTATAGCCCACGAAAACGGCTAGAACTGTCTGAAATCACCAGTTTTTTATGAATTTGCAAAAATCGTGTGACGGGGTCCCGGACCATTTAAATCCACGTCGGACCCCAAAACCGTGTGCCATAGCCCACGAAAACGGCCAGAAATGCCGGAAATAACCAATTTTTAGGATGCCACTAGGGTCGTGTACCGGGGGTCATAGGGCTTTGAATTCTTCCCGGGAACCAAAAACCATGGACTACAGACCACGAAAACGGCCTGAAATGCCTGAAATCACGAGTTTTTTATGATTTCGCAAAAATCATGTGACGGTGTCCCGGACCATTTAAATCCACTTCAGATCCCAAAACCGTGTGCTATATCCCACGAAAACGGCCAGAAATGACCAAAATCGTTGAGTTTTTATGATGCCACTAGAGTCGTGTATCGGGGGTCACAGGGTCCTGAAATCTTCCCGGGACCCAAAAACCGTGAACTATAGCCCACGAAAACGGCCAGAAATGCCTCGCAAAAATCGTGTGACAGGGTCCCAGACCATTTAAATCCACGTCGGATCCCAAAACTGTATGCTATAACCCACGAAAACGGCCAGAAATGCCCGAAATCGCGAGTTGTTAGGATGTCACTAGAGTCGTGTACCGGGGGTCACGGGGCTTTTAAATCTTCCCGGGACCCATAAACCATGGACTAAAGCCTACGAAAACGGCTAGAAATGCCTGAAATTACGAGTTTTTTAAGATTTCTTAATAATCGTGTGACGGGTCCTGGACCATTTAAATCCACGTCGGACCGCAAAACCGTCTTCTGTAGCCCACGAAAACGGCCAGAAATGCCCGAAATAACGAGTTCTTTTATGATTTTGTGATAATCGTGTGACGGGGTCCCAGACCATTTAAATCCACGTCGGACCCCAAAACCGTGTGCTATAGCACACGAAAATGGCCAGAAATGACCAAAATCGCGATTTTTACGATGCCACTAGAGTCGTGTACCGGGCGTCACGCGGTTTTGAAATCTTCTCGGGACCCAAAAATTGTGAACTATAGTCCACGAAAACGGCCAGAAATGTCTGAAATCACTAGTTTTTTATGAATTTGCAAAAATCGTGTGACGGGTTCCGGACCATTTAAATCCACGTCGGACCACAAAATCGTGTGCTATAGCACACGAAAATGGCCAGAAATAACCAAAATCGCGAGTTTTTACGATGCCACTTGAGTCGTGTACCGGGGGTAACATGGCTTTCAAATATTCCCGGAACCCAAAAACCGTGGACTATTGCCCACGAAAACGGCCAGAAATGCCTGAAATCACGAGTTTTTATGATTTCGCAAAAATCGTGTGTGACAGGGTCCCGGACCATTTAAGTCCACGTCAGACCCCAAAACCGTGTGCTATAGCCCACGAAAACGGCCAGAAATGCCCGAAATCGCGAGTTTTTATGATGCCACTAGAGTCGTGTACCGGGGGTCACGGGGCTGTATATCTTCTCGGGATCCAAAAACCGTGGACTAAAGCCCACGAAAACGGCCAGAAATGCCTAAAATCACGAGTTTTTTATGATTTCGCAAAAACGTGTGACGGGGTCCTGGACCATTTAAATCCACGTCGGACCCCAAAACCGTCTGCTATAGCCCACGAAAACGGCCAGAAATGCCCGAAATCACGAGTTTGTATGATGCCACTAGAGTCGTGTACCGGGGGTCACGGGGCTTTATATCTTCTCGGGATCCAAAAAAAGTGGACTAAAGCCCACGAAAACGGCCAGAAATGCCTAAAATCACGAGTTTTTTATGATTCCGCAAAAATCGTGTGACGGGGTCCCGGAGCATTTAAATCCACGTCGGACCCCATAACCGTGTGCTATATCCCACGAAAACGGCAAGAAATGCCCGAAATAACGAGTATTTTATGATTTTGTGATAACCGTGTGAGGGGTCCCGGACCATTTAAATCCACGTCGGATCCCAAAACCGTGTGCTATAGCCCACGAAAACGACAAGAAATGACCAAAATCGCTAGTTTTCACGATGCCACTAGAGTCGTGTACCGGGGGTCACGGGGCTTTGAATTCTTCCCGGGACCCAAAAACCATGGACTACAGACCACGAAAATGGCCAGAAATGACTGAAATCACGAGTTTTTTATGATTTCGCAAAAATCGTGTGACGGGTCTCGGACCATTTAAATCCACGGCAGATCCCAAAACCGTGTGCTATAGCCCACGAAAACGGCCAGAAATGCCCGAAATCGTGAGTTTTTACGATGCCACTAGAGTCGTGTATCGGGAGTCACAGAGCTGTGAAATCTTTCCGGGACCCAAAAACTGAACTATAGCCCACGAAAACGGCCAGAACTGTCTGAAATCACCAGTTTTTTATGAATTCGCAAAAATCGTGTGACGGGGTCCCGGACCATTTAAATCCACGTCGGACTCCAAAACCGTGTGCTATAGCCCACGAAAACGGCCAGCAATGCCCGAAATAACCAATTTTTAGGATGCCACTAGTGTCGTATACCGGGGGTCATAGGGCTTTGAATTCTTCCTGGGAACCAAAATCCATGTACTAAAGACCACGAAAACGGCCTGAAATGCCTGAAATCACGAGTTTTTTATGATTTCACAAAAATCGTGTGACGTGGTCCCGGACCATTTGAATCTACGTCAGACCCCAAAACCGTGTGCTATAGCCCACGAAAACAGCCAGAAATGCCCGAAAATCGCGAGTTATTACGATGCCACTAGAGTCGTGTACCGGGGGACACGGGGCTTTGAAATCTTCCCGGGACCCAAAAACCGTGGACTATAGCCCACGAAAACGGACAGAAATGCCTGAATCACGAGTTTTTATGATTTCGCAAAAATCATGTGACGGGGACCGGACCATTTAAATCCACGCCGGACCCAAAACCGTGGACTATAGCCCACGAACACGGCCAGAAATACCCGAAATAACGAGTTTTTATGATTTTATCAAAATCGTGTGACGGGTCCCGGACCATTCAAATCCACGTCGGACCCCAAAACCGTGGACTATAGCCCACGAAAACGGCCAGAAATGCCTTAAATCACGAGTTTTTTTATGATTTCACAAAAATCGTGTGATGGGGTCCCGGACCATTTAAATCCACGTCGGACCCCAAAACCGTGGGCTATAGCACACGAAAATTGCCAGAAATAACCAAAATCGTGAGTTTTTACGATGCCACTAGAGTCGTGTATCGGGGGTCACAGGGCTTTGAAATCTTCCCGGGACCCAAAAATTGTGAACTATAGCCCACAAAAATGGTCAGAAATGCCTGAAATCACGAGCTTTCTATAAATTCGCAAAAATCGTGTGACGGGGTCCCGCACCATTTAAATCCACGTCGGACCCCAAAACCGTGTGCTATAGCCCACGAAAACGGTTAGAAATGCCCGAAATCGCGAGTTTTTACGATGCCACTAGAATCGTGTACCGGGGGTCACGGGGCTTTAAATCTTCTCGGTATCCAAAACCCGTGGACTAAAGCCCACGAAAACGGCCAGAAATGCCTGAAATCACGAGTTTTTTATGATTTCGCAAAAATCGTGTGACGGGTCCTGGACCATTTAAATCCACGTCGGACCCCAAAACCGTCTGCTATAGCCCACGAAAACGGCCAGAAATGCCTGAAATCACGAGTTTTTTATGATTTCGCAAAAATCGTGTGACGGGGTCCCTGAGCATTTAAATACACGTCGGACCCCAAAACCGTGAGCTATAGCACACGAAAATGGCCAGAAATGACCAAAATCGCGAGTTTTTACGATGCCACTAGAGTCGTGTACCGGGGGTCACAGGGCTTTGAAATCTTCCCGGGACCAAAAACTGTGAACTATAGCCCACGAAAATGGCCAGAAATGCTGAAATCACCAATTGTTTATGAGTTTGCAAAAATCGTGTGACGGGGTCCCAGACCATTTAAATCCACGTCGGACCCCAAAACCGTGTGCTATAGCCCACGAAAACGACAAGAAATGCCCGAAATAACTAGTTTTTACGATGCCACTAGAGTCGTGTACCGGGGGTCACGGGCTTTGAATTCTTCCCGGGACCCAAAAACCATGGACTACAGACCACGAAAATAGCCAGAAATGACTGAAATCACGAGTTTTTTATGATTTCGCAAAAATCGTGTGACGGGGTCTCGGACCATTTAAATCCACGTCAGATTCCAAAACCGTGTGCTATAGCCCACGAAAACGGCCAGAAATGCCCGAAATCGTGAGTTTTTACGATGCCACTAGAGTCGTGTACCGGGAGCCACGGGCTTTGAAACCTTCCCGGGACCCAAAAACCGTGGACTAAAGACCACGAAAACGGCCAAAAATGCCTGAAATCATGAGTTTTTTATGATTTCGCAAAAATCGTGTGACGGGGTCCCGGATCATTTAAATCCACGTCGGACCCCAAAACCGTCTGCTATAGCCCACGAAAACGGTTAGAAATGCCCGAAATAACGAGTTTTTTATGATTTTGTGATAAACGTGTGATGGGTCCCGGACCATTTAAATCCACCTCGGACCCCAAAACAGTGTGCTATAGGACACGAAAATGGCCAGAAATGTCCAAAATCGCGAGTTTTTACGATGCCACTAGAGTCGTGTACCGGGGGTCACAGAGCTTTGAAATCTTTCCGGGACCCAAAAACTGAACTATAGCCCAAGAAAACGGCCAGAACTGTCTGAAATCACCAGTTTTTTATGAATTCGCAAAAATTGTGTGACGGGGTCCCGGACCATTTAAATCCACGTCGGACCCCAAAACCGTGTGCTATAGCCCACGAAAACGGCCAGCAATGCCCGAAATAACTAGTTTTTACGATGCCACTAGAGTCATGTACCGGGGGTCACGGGGCTTTGAATTCTTCCCGGGACCCAAAAACCATGGACTACAGACCACGAAAATGGCCAGAAATGACTGAAATCACGAGTTTTTTATGATTTCGCAAAATCGTGTAACGGGGGTCTCGGACCATTCAAATCCACATCAGATCCCAAAACCGTGTGCTATAGCCCACGAAAACGGCCAGAAATGCCCGAAATCGTGAGTTTTTACGATGCCACTAGAGTCGTGTACCGGGGGCCACGGGCTTTGAAACCTTCCCGGGACCCCAAAAATCGTGGACTAAAGCCCACGAAAACGGCCAAAAATGCCTGAAATCATGAGTTTTTTATGATCTCGCAAAAATCGTGTGACGGGTCCCGGATCATTTAAATCCACATCGGACCCCAAAACCGTCTGCTATAGCCCACAAAAACGGCTAGAAATGCCCGAAATAACGAGTTTTTTTATGATTTTGTGATAAACGTGTGATGGGTCCCGGACCATTTAAATCCACCTCGAACCCCAAAACAGTGTGCTAGAGGACACGAAAATGGCCAGAAATGTCCAAAATCGCGAGTTTTTACGATGCCACTAGAGTCGTGTACGGGGGTCACAGAGCTTTGAAATCTTTCCGGGACCCAAAAACTAAACTATAGCCCACGAAAACGGCCAGAACTATCTGAAATCACCAGTTTTTTATGAATTCGCAAAAATCGTGTGACGGGGTTCCGGACCATTTATATCCACGTCGGACCCCAAAACCGTGTGCTATAGCCCACGAAAACGGCCAGCAATGCCCGAAATAACCAATTTTTAGGATGCCACTAGAGTCGTGTACCGGGGGTCATAGGGCTTTGAATTCTTCCCGGGAACCAAAAATCATGGACTACAGACCACGAAAACGGCCTGAAATGCCTGAAATCACAAGTTTTTTATGATTTCGCAAAAATCGGGTGACGTGGTCCCGGACCATTTGAATCTACGTCAGACCCCAAAACCGTGTGCTATAACCCACGAAAACAGCCAGAAATGCCCGAAATCGCGAGTTTTTACTATGTCACTAGAGTCGTGTACCGGGGGTCACGGGGCTTTGAAACCTTCCTGGGACCCAAAAACCATGGACTGAAGCCCACGAAAACGACAAAAAATGCCTGAAATCATGAGTTTTTTATGATTTCACAAAAAACGTGTGATAGGGTCCCGGGTCATTTAAATCCACGCCGGACCCCAAAACTGTCTGCTATAGCCCACGAAAACGGCTAGAAATGCCCGAAATAACGAGTTTTTTTTATGATTTTGTGATAAACGTGTGATGGGTCCCCGGACCATTTAAATCCACCTCGGACCCAAATACCGTGTGCTATAGCACACGAAAATGGCCAGAAATGTCCAAAATCGCGAGTTTTTACGATGCCACTAGAGTCGTGTACCGGGGGTCACAGAGCTTCGAAATCTTCCCGGGACCCAAAAATTGTACTATAGCCCACGAAAACGGCCAGAACTGTCTGAAATCACCAGTTTTTTATGAATTCGCAAAAATCGTGTGACGGGGTCCCGGACCATTTAAATCCACGTCGGACCCCAAAAACCGTGTGCTATAGCCCACGAAAACGGCCAGCAATGCCGAAATAACCAATTTTTAGGATGCCACTAGTCGTGTACCGGGGGTCATAGGGCTTTGAATTCTTCCCGGGAACCAAAAACCATGGACTACAGACCACGAAAACGGCCTGAAATGTCTGAAATCACGAGTTTTTTATGATTCGCAAAAATCGGGTGACGTGGTCCCGAACCATTTGAATCTACGTCAGACCCCAAAACCGTGTGCTATAACCCACGAAAGCCAGAAATGCCCGAAATCGCGAGTTTTTACGATGTCACTAGAGTCGTGTACCGGGGGTCACGGGCCTTTGAAACCTTCCCGGGACCCAAAAACCGTGGACTAAATCCCACGAAAACGGCAAAAAATGCCTGAAATCATGAGTTTTTTATGATTTCGCAAAAAACGTGTGACATGGTTCGGATCATTTAAATCCACGCCGGACCCCAAAACCGTCTGCTGTAGCCCACGAAAACGGCTAGAAATGCCCGAAATAACGAGTTTTTTATGATTTTGTGATAAACGTGTGATGGGTCCTGGACCATTTAAATCCACCTCGGACCCCAAAACCGTGTGCTATAGCACACGAAAATGGCCAGAAATGTCCAAAATCGCGAGTTTTTACGATGCCACTAGAGTCGTGTACCGGGGGTCACAGAGCTTCGAAATCTTCCCGGGACCCAAAAACTGAACTATAGCCCACGAAAACGGCCAGAACTGTCTGAAATCACCAGTTTTTTATGAATTCGCAAAAATCGTGTGACGGGGTCCCGGACCATTTAAATCCACGTCGGACCCCAAAACCGTGTGCTATAGCCCACGAAAACGGCCAGCAATGCCGGAAATAACCAATTTTTAGGGATGCCACTAGAGTCGTGTACCGGGGGTCATAGGGCTTTGAATTCTTCCCGGGAACCAAAACCATGGACTACAGACCACGAAAACGGCCTGAAATGTCTGAAATCACGAGTTTTTTATGATTTCACAAAAATCGTGTGACGTGGTCCTGGACCATTTGAATCTACGTCAGACCCACGAAAACAGCCCGAAATCGCGAGTTATTACGATGCCACTAGAGTCGTGTAGCGGGGGACACGGGGCTTTGAAATCTTCCCGGGACCCAAAAACCGTGGACTATAGCCCACGAAAACGGACAGAAATGCCTGAATCACGAGTTTTTTATGATTTCGCAAAAATCATGTGACGGGGACCGGACCATTTAAATCCACGCCGGACCTTAAAACCTTGGACTATAGCCCACGAACACGGCCAGAAATGCCCGAAATAACGAGTTTTTATGATTTTATCAAAATCGTGTGACGGGTCCCGGACCATTCAAGTCCACGTCGGACCCCAAAACCGTGGACTATAGCCCACGAAAACGGCCAGAAATGCCTTAAATCACGAGTTTTTTTATGATTTCACAAAAATCGTGTGACGGGGTCCCGAACCATTTAAATCCACGTCGGACCCCAAAACCGTGTGCTATAGCACACGAAAATTGCCAGAAATAACCAAAAGCGCGAGTTTTTACGATGCCACTAGAGTCGTGTATCGGGGGTCACAGGGCTTTGAAATCTTCCCGGGACCCAAAAATTGTGAACTATAGCCCACAAAAACGGTCAGAAATGCCTGAAATCACGAGTTTTCTATGAATTCGCAAAAATCGTTGTGACGGGGTCCCGCACCATTTAAATCCACATCGGACCCCAAAACCGTGTGCTATAGCCCACGAAACGGCCAGAAATGCCCGAAATAACAAGTTTTTACGATGCCACTAGAGTCGTGTATCGGGGTCACGGGGCTTTAAATCTTCTCGGGATGCAAAAACCGTAGACTAAAGCACACGAAAACGGCCAGAAATGCATGAAATCACGAGTTTTTTATGATTTCGCAAAAATCGTGTGACGGGGTCCTGGACCATTTAAATCAGGGTCGGACCCCAAAATCGTCTGCTATAGCCCACGAAAACGGCTAGAAATGCCTGAAATCACGAGTTTTTTAAGATTTCGCAAAAAATCGTGTGACGGGGTCCCGGATCATTTTAATATACGTTGGACCCCAAAACCGTGAGCTAAAGCACACGAAAATGGCCAGAAATGACCAAATTCGCGAGTTTTTACGATGCCACAAGAGTCGTGTACCGGGGTCACAGGGCTTTGAAATCTTCCCGGGACCCAAAAATTGTGAACTATAGCCCACGAAAATGTGCAGAAATGCCTGAAATCACCAATTTTTTATGAGTTCGCAAAAATTGTATGACGGGGTCCCGGACCATTTAAATCCACGTCGGACCCCAAAACCGTGTGCTATAGCGCACGAAAACGGCCAGAAATGTCCGAAATAACAAATTTTTAGGATGCCACTAGAGTCGTGTACCGGGGGTCACAGGGCTTTGAATTCTTCCGGGACCCAAAAACCATGGACTACATACCACGAAAACGGCCTGAAATGACTGAAATCACGAGTTTTTTATGATTTAGCAAAAAATGCGTGACGGGGTCCCGGACAATTGAAATCCACGTCAGACCCCAAAACCGTGAGCTATAGCCCACGAAAACTGCCAGAAATGCCCGAAATCGCGAGTTTTTACGATGCCACTAGAGTCACGCGGCTTTGAAATCTTCCTGGGACCCAAAAACCGTGGACTAAAGCCCACGGAAAAGGCCAGAAATGCCTGAAATCATGAGTTTTTTATGATTTCGCAAAAATCATGTGACGGGGCCCCGGACCATTTAAATCCACGTCGGACCCCAAAACCGTCTGCTGCCACGAAAACGGCCAGAAATGCCCAAAATAACGAGTTTTTACGATGCCACTACAGTCGTGTACCCGTGGTCAAGGGGCTATGAAATCTTCCCAAGACCAAAAAACCGTGGACTATACCCACAAAAACCGTGGACTATACCCGCATCATTTAAATCCACGTCCGACACATAAACCGTGTGCTATACCCACGAAAACGGCAAGAAATGCCCGAAATCACGAGTTTTTTTATGATTTCGTGAAAATCGTGTGACGCGTCCCAAACCATTTAAATCTACATCAGACCCCAAAACCGTCTGCTATAGCACACGAAAACGGCCAGAAATGTCCGAAATCGCGATTTTTCAAGATGCCACTAGAGACATGTACCGGGGGTCACAGGGCCTTGAAATCTTCTCGGGACCCAAAAACCATGGACTATAGTCCACGAAAACAACCAGAAATGCCTGAAATCACGATTTTTTTATGATTTTGCAAATATCATGTGACGGGGTCCTAGACCATTTAAATCCACGTCGGAACCCAAAACCGTGTGCTATAGCCCACGAAAACGGCCAGAAATGCCCGAAATTGTGAGTTTTTAGGATGCCACTAGAGTCGTGCACCGGGGGGTCACAGGGCTTTGAAATCTTCCCGGGACCAAAAACCGTGAACTATAGCACAAGAAAACGGCAAGAAATGCCTGAAATCACGAGTTTTTT